>OY728121.1:1535362320-1536612320 GCA_963277665.1 Viscum album | reverse complement strand
CTAGGATGTGGGTCAATCCAAAACTTAAACCCATCATTCAAAAAGTGGAAATAGTTGTGTCTATAAACTCTCAACTCACAAAACTAAGGGCTCCCATGATCCCTAGGGTCACAAAATATAGATATTTCATACTAGGGACTCCCCTACTGCACCATAGATCTCGGTCTATACCCCTTAAATGATCCTAAATGGAAAAAAGGTCATAGAAAGGGTATGATATCCTATGAGGGGTTACATTATCTAATATAAAAACTTTTTCCAATCCTAGCATGAGAAACATCTTCAAATATCCCTCAGTGTCCTTCATATAATCCTTGGTAAAAAATCACCTATAAGGGAGTGGAAAATCATGAGAATTCTAATAAGGGAATTTTCAATGGTCCTTGTGACCACCTAAAAAATGGAAACACTACAAGGTATCCTTATTATAAGAGAAACCTCATGGAAAATCCCATTTTAAGAAAACCTCAGTCATCCCCTTATAAAAAACCCATCCCCGAGTACTATATTTTCCATGAGATCATCCAAACAGGCCCCTTAGACCCATCTCAACATCACAATGACACCCGATCATAAACACAATCCCACGAAGTCCACACAACCCGAAGACTCCAATAACTATGATCTTAAAACACGAGATCTAAACCTCAAGTGCTCTAACCTTAACCAAACAGTCTTAATATCTAAGGACAATCCAATATCTCCTCATAGATACTACTTGATCCCGAATTCTAGGATCTGTAAAAAAGGACCTAAAAAAACTGACCTGGAATCTGAAATCCAATCCAACTAATGAGCTCATGACCCTCACTCAGGTATCTCATCACACAACCCAAACTGCTGGAGGATTATGAATGAAAAACTAAAATAAATCCACCTAAAAATTCTCACCTAAAACAAAACATCATCTAGTAGACCTCTAAACACTGAAAAAATACCAAAATCATGATCTATGTGGAAAATAAATCAAAACAGACTACTCATAAGTCTAATTCTAACCCTAGGGTGAAGAAAAGGAAAAAATCACCAAGGAAAGTTAAATGGAATGCACTTTAGGTACACAACGTGTACCCCAAAAGGTCCTCCTTGGCCATGTGACACAACCCCCTCCATGTGTACTTCTCCTAAGTATATAGTGTGTGCACTTCATACATGGTTTATACCCCATGCAAGGTTTCCATTAATGTACCTAGTCATGTGACCCCACACAGGGTCTGGCTAACTATAGTACATAGACAATGGCTATGTACCTCACATGGGATCTAGCCATGTTCCCTACATAAACATGTTCCCTGATCGGAGGTGTCTAGACATGACCCAAAATACACCTTGATTCACCTCTACATGATATGTCCCAGACACACACACACACACACACAAAGATAAACACACAGACACACACACAAATCATGTAACCTATTATTCTCCACCTTTCATGAAAAGAAGAACACATGGCGTGTGTTCTCTAAAATACACACTGAGTAAATGGGTTTCCCAAATGGAAATCCCTTGAGATCTCCCTAAATCCCCCAATTAGACTAAAAGGACCACAGATAAACCCCAAGGGGTCCCAAAAAACCTATAAAAGTATTTAAAACTTTTAAACCTATGAATATAAATGGATTTTTGGATAAAAAATAAAAAATGGACTATTACTTGGTGGAAACCACTAAAGCTTCACATCAGATCCTCATCACACACCTGTCAATGCCCAATCTACCTCTAGACGAGCTCCCTGAGTGGAACATACTCCTTTATATCCCTATTCTCTCCCTATCCCTCTCTCAGTCACATGACATAGGATACCCAAGGAGGAATACATGAGAATCTAAAGGGAGAAGGGAAATGAAAAAAGGAAAAAATAAAAATAAATGGATGAAAAAGAGAAAAATAAAAGAAAAGGGCCCTCAGGATTGGGCCCAATGTCTGTGATGGGTTTATGCCTTGACTAGGACCCCAATTACGAAATCAACCTAAAAGAAGGAATATAAATACAATTTTCTATTTAAAATATATCTACAAATGAACATACATGAATAAATTAATATTTAATTAATTAAATATTAAATATTTCATGAAATTAAAATGAATCATATTTCCACCAAACTATTTTCTTAGGGTAAACACCCTATTTAAAGACTAATAAAATGGTAAAAAATGATCTAAGATCACATAATAGGATATATTACCATTTTTTCTTTGGAACACTTTTGAGAACAAAAAAGTTCAAATTTATCCTAATTTTATACAACCTATGATGATGTGGATCATTATAGATCCCTCCATGGTGTGAGGTACTATCCTTATAAACTCCATTCTTATTCATGTCTTGTATAATAATAGTGCATCTCATTCTTTTCTTACTTATTTTATAGTAAAAAAATTGGGATTACACATGGAAATGAGGACTCTCACCATGAGTATCAAGACACCCCTCGAACAACAAGAGTGCAGAGGATTCAAGTGACCAGTATGTTATATTACCATAGATGTGGTGCTATTTCTCTAGGAGTTTATATTAATAGATATGGATAGTTTTAACCTATTCTTTGGAATGAACTAGATGATGTAATTTAAATCTCATATTGACTACTATTCTCAACAAGTGACATTCATATCCCTAAATGGAACTCTTCAAGTATTCAAGGGGGATTGGGATATAAATATATGTAGAGTGGGTCCTTTAGTTGTAGTGGATAAAACCTTATAAAGTCAGTTAGTATTAATAACCTTGATTGTTACATATGATACTGGAAATTAGATTCTTCCTATTATTGTAGATGAATACCTAGATGTATTTTTGAATGATTTCTCTGGGTTACCACCGGAGTGGTAGATCAAATTTTATATTGATTTAATCCTAGGAACAAGACATATTTCACCCCTATATTATATAATGACTTTGAAATATTTATGGGAATTAAAAGTCAAACTATAATAATTAGAGATTAAATGATTCATCAGAACTAGCATATCACCTTGGGATACACTGGTTTTATTTTTAAAGAAGGTAGGTGGTTCCCTCTAATTATGTGTTGATTATAATAAACTGAATCAAGTTATGATAAAAATAAAATAAAAAACCTATTCCTAAAATTGATGATCTATTTGATCAATTTAAGAGAGCCAATTTGTTCTCTAACATTGATCTACGATTAAGATATCACCAAACCAGAGTCACAAAAGAGGATATTCTGAAGACAACATTCCAGAGTCTATATGGCCATTGTAAATATGTCATAATTCCCTTTGATTTGATGAATTAACCTAGAGTACTCATGTAATTAATGAATCATATATTCTATAAGTGCCTCAATTATTTTGTTATGGTATTTTTTTTATGATATTTTGGATTATTCTTGAAGAGGAAATGACCATGAGGATCACTTGGAAATTATGCTGAGAACATTGCATGTTCACTGATTATATGCCAAGTTTTTTAAGTGTTACTTATAGACACAAGAATTATATTTCCTTAGGAATATAATTTATGAATTGATCATATTAATTGACCCTTGTAATATTAAAGAAATCATCTCATGGAAGAAACTAAAGAATTTATTCGAGATATGAAGATTTATAGATTAACAGACTATTATCGTCACTTTGTTCAAGATTTATCTAGACTTGCTTCTCCTATGATTATTTCTATTAGAAAGGGTGTTCCATTAATATAGAATGATAACTATCAGAAATTATTTCTAGAGATTAAATATTTTCTCACTTATACACCCAACCTAATATTTCTAGAACTAGGTTAGGGTTATGTGGTATATTGTGATGCATCTAGATTAATATTGGGTTGTGTTCTCATGCAGTGAGATCATGCTATGGACTATGTTTTAAGAAATTTATGAAAAAATGAGATGAATTATCCAAAAAATGGCCTAGAATTATTTTTATCAGTCCATTCCTTAAAGACATGGTTCTACTGTCTTTGGGTAAAGGTTTACAGTCATCGCCGATTATAAGAGTCCGAATCACATATTCCCTCTGTGAAACTTGAACTCAAGGAAACAAATATGGATGTAGTGTCTTTATATGTTTGACTTATAATTGGTATAAACACCTATAAAATGGAATTTCATGGTAGATAGTTTGTGTTATAATTCATATAAAAACGTTTTTAGGGAGGCTCATGACAATGATAACTAATAATAATTATTTCTAACATATTTCTAGACCATTTTAAATAGAATGAGAATGAAATTTTATTCCACTTTAATATTTTTCTTTAATTGATATACTTTTTAAAATAGGATTTAATATTAGATCTTGATTACACCACCATTAATTTAAAAATAAATGGTGGGGATACTTTTTATGGCTGGACATAGGATGAAAAGTCATTGTTATGATTTCAAAAATGAATTATTTTCCCTCAATATTTCTAGTAACAAATATTTTTAGAATATCTCCATTCAAAATGGATTATTCATTTGGGTATTCAGAAAATTTATAAGGTAATAAAAGATTATTTTTGGGGGTTTGGTATGAAATTTAATATTGTAGGTTGTGTCATGAAATGTATAACTTATTAGTAGGTAAAAGATTATTATCAACGACTGAATGTTATGCTGTAATCTATTCCTATACCTGTATGAAAGTGGGAGTATATTTCCATGGATTTTGTCACAATTTTATCAAGGAAACTTTATAAAAATGATTCTATTTCGGCAATAATGGATCAAATAACTAATTTTTAACACTTCATCTTAATAAGTGAGTCTAACATAGTAGTGGTTTTGACAAAGTTGATATTGATGAAGTGACCAAGTTGCATAAATTTCTAATTTTGACCATCTCTGACAAAGATCCTTGATTCAATTCTCAATTTTGTATATCATTATAATAGGATCTTGGAAATTAATCAACCATGAGAATAAAATATCATTCTCAGATGGATGGGCATTTATAATACACAATTCAGATGATGAAACATATGCTCATAGCTTGTTTCATGAAATTTGGTGGCTCATGGGAAGAACATATTCTTTTGGTGGAATTATCCTATAACAAAAGTTAATAGGCGGTGATACATATCTACCCTTTTAAGGAATTATATGGCCATCCATATAATTCTACACTATGTTGGGTGGAAATAGGTGAAACTTCTCTTATTAGATCTAGTCTTTTCCATGAGACTACATAGAAGATATAGATGATCCATAAGTTGATGACCATACCTTAGATATGATAGAAATATTATGAAAATCATCATCATAAACCTTTTTATTTCAGTGTGAGTGATCACGTCTTCTTGAATGTGTCATCAAGACTTGGTCATTGATGATTGGGAAATAAAGGGAAGTTGGAACCATGGAATGTTTAAGTGTTTGATATTTTTTAATGGATTGAAAACATTTCATTTCATTTATACTTAACATAGAGATTTAGTGTTGTCCATAATGTGTTTCAAGTATCTCAACTAAAGAAGTATCAGTGGTATCCCAATCATGTGATCAGTTGGGATCAAATTACTCTTGATAATTACTCTTGATCCAGATGCGATGTTTATCCATGAGCCAATTTGGATTCTTGATAGATAGAAAAATACCTTGTGATAGAGATATATTTCTTTGGTAAGTGTATTATGTAAGTGTGGTCTGATCCAAGAGGAAACTTGGGAAATACAAAAGTTTATTCTGTAGTAATAACTTAAGATTTTCAAAGTCACATAATACCTCCAGATTCCCAAGGATGGAAATCCCAATGGTGGTGAGAATGTAGCACCCCTGGTTTGATGTAAACCATTTTTTTAAATTATTATTTTATATTTGGAGTTCTTGGTATGATTTGTGAGAAAATTATACAGGTATAAAGAGAAGTGAAACTGAAATATTACTAAAAAACTAATTCATGTTTTGAATGGTTATTCACAACGTGAATGGTTCTAGGTGGATTCAAGGAATTTCATTTAGAATGCGAGTGGTTTTATGGGTAGAATCTATTCACAACATGAGATTACATTCATGTCATGAAATATTTTTCATGAGTTTAAGTTGAGGTGATGTGTTTTTAGTGTATATGGAAGCTCAAATATTTATTACATGAATCCCTAATTCATGTTGTGAATAGGGTTGTATCCAATAAGTTTATTTAATTCCCATTACCTATGATTCTTAGAAGCCTATACCACTTTTATCTCAAACTCCCACCCTTCCTTATGTGATTTTGGGAGTTCTCTTAAATCAAAAGTATGATTTTATTGGATCTTAGTGTATTAGACCTATAAATTGAAGGATATGATGGAGGAACCTAGTTTTTCCTTGATCATGAGTAAATCCTTGGCATCGAGTATATTTGAGGTATGTATTTTTCCCCCTTTACAATGTTTTTATAATATGAAGTCTCATAGGTTTCTTTATAGAATTAACTTCTATTTTCAAAATATTTTACCCTACTAAAACTATGTTGGATTTTCTATTTTTGGTTGGTTCTTGAAATCTAGGTTGTGGGTTCCTCCCACAACATGTTTGATAAATTGTTTAAAATGGATTTTCTTAAAGAAAGATGGTTTTGACATGTGTTCTTGGAAAAGTTGAGTTAAGGGTTTCGACCAAAACATGTTTGATTAAATTTTTAAAATGTTTTCATGAAATGGTTTATGGCTATGTGAACTTGGAATAACATGGTTGGAGCGTGTTCATGATTTTCATTGGATTCAGCCTTTTTGTAATAGATTTGGTTCTCAATTACTACTAGAAAGGAATAGGATGGATTTACACCAAGTAGAGGCTTGGTGGAGGACATATCACTACTCATGAGCATAGGTACTACATTTAGTATCCATGGGTGTGTGTGTGATAGAACATGGATAGTTATTCCAAAATTTAATTAATGAATTTTTTCTAATACTTGAAAGGAAAAATCATATTTTTTATATATATATTTTGGAAAATATATTCATATACTTTATTTTATCATTTTGGATAATGATTTATCTACTTTTGGTATTCTTCATGTCTATTTTATAATCCTATGAGCTAACCTGTTTCTGGTCTTAGTGACATGTTGGAAAATTATCTTGGGATTTTTTACTGGGTATGATCACTCACCCCCTACATATACACTTTGGTTCATATGTAGATATTTTCTTCCATGATAAAAAAAATGGGAAGGTTTATTACATCTCTAGAGGGGATCCTTAAGCTCACTATTTTAGTTGGTGTAGATGGATCTTAGATTGTTTTTCATCTTGTTCTAGAGTTGGTTCCACCTTAGTGCCATATTCTTTACATCTTTGATACTTAACATTAATTTTTTATCCATTTTCCCATTATTACTCTAATATTAGGATTTTTTACATTATTTATTATTGCTGGGTTTTTTTTGCATGCATCATTTATAGATATGTGCTTGGTTTTATTGATTTTATATTTATCATATAAAGGCTATGTGTGTGAGTAAATGGGGTAAATCATTACCCCTTGTATCCTTTTTTTAACCCTTGGAATTTATTTCCACCCTTTGGCGTTTGAGAAATTTTACCTAAGTTTAGTAGTACCTCTAACCTGGCCTAATCCAATGGGTTGGGAGGGAAAGTTACATACATTCCAAGTCCCTGGGAATGTATTGTAGATATCTGGTGAAGTAAAGTACACACCGTGTGACCATCCTGCGCATTTCGTATACATTACCTTTTTTATGAGGAAATTTTTAATTAATTAATTACTCAATTAAACCTCATAAAATTGAGTTATGCAAGTCATTAAATCAATAGTACACATTGTTCATTAGGTTTTATATTATATTAAATGATTAATTAATTCTGTATAATATTAAAAACTATAATTCATGTATGGTCATTGATTACTAAATAATAATCATTCATTAAATCATACAGGTAATGTAATTTTCATGTGTATCATGTGTCATTAATTTGATAGTACACACCATGAAATTATTACAAAAGCCAGGTAATTTTTTTTTGTGTGTGAGTGAATTGTACACAACAAGGACCATACTGAGTAGTTCGAACAAGTAATCAATGAGTTTTTCCAAGTACAGAGCTATGTACTGTTTTATTAAATTTTAATTAAAGTAATTTTTTTATTTTATTTAAAATCATAGTTTATGGGAATATTTAGGATAATTGGATGGAATAATATAAAATGAATTAATTGATTAATAAGATAATTAGTCAGATTAATTCATGAATGTTTTATCTTATCAAAGAAAAAATTAAATTGAATACTAACTATTCATTTTAAATGAGTAGTGTTACAAGTGTATGAGTGATCATGATATTTGACTAGACCTATGTATGCATTGGTTTTATTTAAATTAATTTTTATTTTATGGGTTTGCAATTATTTATTATTAAAATAAATATGATGTCCAACATGTCATCTCTCCATCCTTTATTATGTTGGACCGGTGTGTCTAAGGTTGTTTTATGTAATTAACCTTAACCAATTCTTTTGTTTTCCTCACCTATGTTTGAGTTATAAAACATATGTAATAAAAAGGAGCATCTGAAGGTGCATGGAGTCAGTTCAAGGTGGAATCAAGGCAAAACCAACCTAGTAAATACATAGGAGGATAGGTGGGATACTGCAACTCATTCCAAGACTAAAACAAAGAGTCTTCCCCTAGGGTCACATGTTGATTTATTATCTTATCATTAAATCAACCATTATATAAATCTCATGATTGGGTAATTTATTTAATTATTCTATTTATATGTATTACATGATTTATTTTATAGATACAAGACCAAAATCATATAAATAAATGGACTAATATGAAAATAAGTGATTAAAATAAATGAATTATACATAAATTTTTTATCATAACATGGTAATACCTTAAGAAAATCCACTTAATAATAAAAATACATGTAAAGGTTAAAAAAAGAAAATTTTATGCATGATAAATAAAACCATTCAGTAAAATATCAAGTTAGACTAATCATTCCATCACTTGATTAGTAATGAAATCATATAACTAAGTGTTGGTCCAACTCTTATTAGGATGCTTACTTTTATCAGGGAGTTCTTATGAAAGTTTTGGATTGAATTAACCATTTTACATAAAGAGGAGTAGTACTTTATAGGCTTGATGTAACTTGTAGGTAAGTGTTGAGGTAACTGGATCAAGGGTTTTTAGATTGGGGAGTCCACTCAATAGATCAAAGAGTTGCAAGAACATAGTTGGAAAAGACATTCTTACTTAAAATGATTGTATACATTAATCATATGGAAATTCTAGGGTTTAAAATACCTAATAAATTGTACACCGATATCATTATCACCTCAATTCCTTAGATATTCTCTTAATTTATAGTGAATTTCAACATGAATAATATTGAAAAGTCACTCCCAGATATCCTTACTTTAATTCACTAGACTGATAAGGAAATAAATCCAAAAAAATATTTTTTATGGCGAATAAGAGGAAATAAAAGGAAACGAGTCCTAAGACTATGTGCAAGTCTAAGGTTTATCTGCACCACCTTTCTAAGAAGATGAAGATCAAAGGGGAAGAAAGGGATTAGGATGTTGTCTGTTTCTAATGTGTTATGAAGGGCCATTGGAATAAAAACTACACAATGGGAAGGAAGTAATGTGATGCTTCAGGTATGTTCATTATCAAGTGTAACCTTTCAATTTATATGAATTTTATTTGATACCACATGGTTTCTCATATTTGTTTACAAATATAGGATCCTAGTATATTTTTAAAGGTTGAATGGGGTGAAGTGTATTTCTATCATGAAAATAGAGCTAAGTTGGAAGTACTATCCATTAGAAAATACCACCTCACATTTATAATAAGAATGATCATGGTTCTTCATAATTGTTACTATATATATGGAATTACCAAAAAGATTATTTCTATATCTGAATTAGATATGGAAGTTTTTATTTTCATGTTCAAAAATTAAAGTTACTTATTTTATAAAAAATCATATGTTGTTGTAAATCATATTTACATAATGGTCTTTATGTATTAGATTATGAGAAAAAAGTATTAGAAATAGATAATGAAACTGGATCACATGACTCACACTAAACCAAACCAAAGCATCACTACTTAGGTCATGTAAATGAGAAACTATTAACTAATTTACATCAAGATAGTTATTTATATTCATTTTAACTAAAATCACATGGTATTTTTCATGTTTTTTTACAAGGTAAAATGACCAAAGCTCCATTCAGTGGAAAAAGTGAAAGGGCCACATATCTTTTATAGTTGGTTAAAATTGATACGTATAAACCATTACCAGTTGAATCAAGGGGTGAGTACTCATACTTCATAACTTTTATTGATATATTTAATAGTAATGGATATATCTACTTAATGATGTACAAGTTAGAATCCTTTGAGAATTCAAATAATTCAAGAATGAGTTTAAGAACTAGATTTTTAATAATATTAAGAAACTCCACTCAAACCCCCAAATCACTCATCCTTATACACATCGGTGGAATGGTGTAAGTGAATGGGTGAATATCACCTTGTTGGACATGGTGAGGTCAATGAAAAGTCAATAAAATATTCCACTGTCATTTTGAGAATATATATTATAGACAACATCACACATACTAAATGAAGTACCAAATAAAGTGGAAGATGGTATACCATACTAATTATGGAGTAGAAATAAACCTATTTTGTCAAACTTACATGTGTGGGGATGTGAAGTTATTGTTAAGTGATATCTAGGGAAAAAAATTACACCCAGGGCACAAAGTTTATCTTTATATGACACCCCAAGGAGATAATGTGATTTTACCTATATGAACCATAAAATAAAATGGTAATAATGGAAATACATTCCATGTTCCTTGAGATAGAGAACATCTCTAAAAGAAATAGTGGGTGTGAGATAGAATTAAATGAAGTCTAATCCCATGACACCTAGGAGTTGGTAAATGAAAAATTTCCACAAATCCCTATAGAATAGACTATTCTAGAGACATAAGTACTGCATAAGAGTGGAAGAGAGGTTATCAAACCTGAAAGTTATGGTTTTATATTCAAAAATGATGGTGACTCATCATTAGTGGATAATAATGATCATATAACATATAATGAAGTAGTAAGTGGAATGGATGATGTCAAATGGAAATAAGTAGTGAATTATGAATTAGATTCCATATACCAAAACCATGTCTATATTTTGGTGGACCCTCCAGTTGATGTGAATAAAATTTGTTCCAAATGGGTATTCAAGAAGAAAATGGACATGGATGGTCATGTCAACACAAATAAAGCATGTATAGTTGAAAAATGGTACAAACAAGATCAAGACATAGACTACAATGAAACCTTTTCACCTTTAATAATGCTGAAATCCATCATTATTCCACTCTCCATAGTAGCATACCTTGACTATGATATTTGGAAGATCAATGTCAAAATAGCCTTTCTTAATGGGAACCTTCAAGAAGATTTCTATATGACACAACTGAATGGTTTTGTGACTCTATATAATGATAATAAAGTATGCAAGTTATAGAGATCTATATATGGATTAAATCCATCTTCCAGGTCATGGAACATTTGTTTTGATGAAGACATAAAAAAATTTGGGGTTTTAAGAAAAAAATGTGAGACTTGTGTCAATAAATATTTTAGTGGGGATGTAGTTGTTTTCCTAACAGTATATTCCAATGATATTTTACATATTGGAAATGAGATACTCATCTTACAGACTGATTTAAAGTGGTTAAATAAATTCTTCTCTATGAAATACTTAGGTGAAGGAGAATGTATTCTTGGGATTAAGATCTATAATGATATTTATAAGGTATTTATTAGTATAAGTCATGGTAAATATATTGACAAGATACTAAGGAGATTCAGTATGAATTAATCTAAGAGGGGATCAACACCTATGTCATATGGTATTAATCTTCCCAAGAAAATGTGTCCTCAAACACATGAGGAGTGATAGATAATGGAAATAATTACATATGTGTCAGTAATTGGGCGAGTCATATATATCATTCTGTATACTAGGATATATATTGATTATACCTTGAGTATAGTAGGAAGATATCAGAAAGATCTAGGAGATCACCATTGGATAGTTTTCAAAACCATCCTCAAGTTTTTGAGGTGAACTAAGGATATGTTTCTAGTATATAAATGATATAAGGATCTAGTCATATGAGGATGTATAGATTATATTTTCAAATAGATGTTCTGAAATCATAGTTAGGATATGTGTTAATCATCAATGGAGGATCCTTGAACCATAAGATCTCAAAAAAGTAACGGTTTCTAATTCTATGGTAGATTTGGAGTATATTGTAGATTATTATGCAACTAAAAAGTAGTATGGATATAAAATTTCATCCATGAGTTGAATGGGGTATGTAATAGTAAAGACCATATCACCGTTTACTATGATAATACTAAAAAAATGGATCTTTCTAAAGAACCAAGTTAATATCAACAAAAAAAGCACATACACTAAAAGTATAAACTCTTGAGGGATTTTTCTCATAGATTTTAAGTTTAAATAAGAATTATTTACATGGGAGACAATGTAGTAGACCCCTTAACAAAACCCCTATCTCAGAAAAAACATGATCTTCATGTAAGATCTATCATACTAAAAGTTTTTAGAAATTGGCTCTAGGATAAGTGTGAGTTCGTTGGAATTGGTGTCCTAGAATCAATTGGTTTATAATTTAGATTACCAGTTATATTCAAATAAGTTAATATTAAATATATCTCATCACATATTGATCTAAATTTTTCATGAATTTAATTCCATAATGTCCTAGGGTATCCGTTGCATCAAAGTAAGTCATACCAGATCCCTACTATGATGAGAACATTGATATTAAATGATGATATCTCTTAAATACTTTTTCCTATGGTAAAGATAATGATCTATGATGAGGGAAATTAGTTTTTTACTATTATGTGAGATTTCTTGTAATAGGATAAGGCTTTATCTCATGAAGTTTGTATTTGGTAATCTCTAAGATGGGAGATTATAAGGGTATAATTGCCAATAGAAATATCATATGTTTGCATGTCATCAGATATTTATATCTAAGATCATATGTAATGGTCCTTAGACATTAAGATTATTATTAATACATATCACGACTCATTTACTTAGATGCATTAACAAGTTCATGCTAAGTAGGATTTGTTGGTTATGTCACAATCAGTATGTTATTAATGAATAAGTTGAGGAAAGATTTTTCCTTTATATTTATGAAAGATAATATCTCAACCCTTTAATTGGAATGGAAGCATTGAAATAAATTTCATGGCCATAGTGATGTAGACATGTTCATTCTATATAATCAAATAAATTTATATCAAGCATTAAGCTTGATGAAAAAAATATGCAACATGCTTGTTGAGATATTAAGATAAAGTGATTATATTGCATAGTATGTGCTCATATGTGGTTGTATACATTAAAAAATTAACTTCTTTCTATTGGGAACCTTGACCCATTTCTAGATATTAATATTATACTTTAGAAAAACATGCCTAATTCCAATGACCAGGAAGCTTATATGGTCACATACTAAGTGTTTCCGCTGATCTCAATTAAATTCTATTTGATTTAATAATTATAATAAATATTATCCTAAAATATGAAGAATAATTTTTATTTAGGTTTTATTGATCACATTAATTAAAGAAATATTTATTCTAAATGTAATTATTTAATTACATGGACATAGAATGTTTATTTGTTTATATATTTGTTGATTTTTTTAATTAAATATTTATTCTAGTATTCAATAAATATTGAGGACAAGGGGACCAATATGAGTTTTTGTGGTGAATATTAATTTGTAATATGTTAAAATAATATTTATCATTATATCAGTTAGCAAACGCCATGAGAAAATAATAATAATAATATTGTTATTATTACATGGCATGGGGTCATTTAAGGGATTAATATATTATTAAATGAATATTTGAAATTAAATAATATTTAACCACAACCCATAACTCTATAAATATAAAATTATCTTTATTATCCCCAGAATAATCGAATTAAAGAATCATTATGCATAATGAAATATAGATATCCCTCTCTCAAGAATGAAGAAAGCTCTAGAGTTTCTTCTCTCAATCCCAAGAGAATATCCTCCATCCTCCACCTTATCAAGAATTAGAGTGCAAGGATGATTATTATATCCTAAATGAATTGTTGTTATGATAAAGGAAAACAATTCAAGATAATCAATCCACCATTCTATCCATCAACAATCCATCAGTGTTGTTCAGAGATCAAAGAAGCATGTGTGGATCACCATTAGAGGGATTCTACACTTGGATCCTATAAGTGAAATGATGACAGATCGAAAAGGTTTCAGATGATCAATATATTATACAAATAAATATCTCAAGACCAAGGTAAACTTTATTCATATTAAATTAAATTAATTATAAATTTAGAGTGAAAGATCCTCTTAGTTCCAGCGTATCTATCAAGTTTCATCAGAAAAATTTTCATTGGTCATGGATTCCACTTTATGTACATCACATAATATCCATTGAATATGAAAATTATTGAGTCAATCCTAGCCTTGATAAGAAATTATTATTCACCCAAAAACATTAAATAGTTCTGATCTAAGGTTCTTTCCAAGAGGAAATAAAGATATTTATAATCAAGAGAAGAAACATATAACATAATTTGATTCTCTTGATCTAATTCCACAAGATATGTTAAATCGAAATCGAAGATAATTGCGAAAAACACCTAGAGGAGTCCTCTATTTTGATAGACTAGGACAATTAAAAAATAATGAGGGTTTTGGGAGGATTTTTTGAGTTAAAAATTACTTTTTTTGATTTAATTAATTATGTCACACAGTTTATCAAACGGTGTGCCAACCGTGCAAGAATCACTATCTCAAAACTCCATACTCTCATGATTTGGAAGCATAATTGGAAAATCCATGAACCAAATGTGTGAAATGGATTTTTATCATATCACAAATTTATTAGGGGGGTCCTAATGGTATCCCCAAATCGTGCACCAATCATGAAAATCTTACTAAACTCTCTCAAGATGCCGCATGTTTACTTGGGTAATCCTCATAGTTTCCCATCACCATGTGACAATTGTTTAACCTCTCAAACACTTCCAAAATATGCCAAAATCTCCTACAAACCTCCTGAGACTAATCCCAACCAAACCATATCTCAAAAAAAACATAAAAGGGCATCTCATACCTCAATATAAGGGTGTTTCATTTTCCCCACCATTGGGCTTTCCATCATCAGAAAGCTGTAGATTGGCATTGTTTTAGAAGAGCTTTGACTATTTATCCAATATAAAGTCCTCATGTTCCCATATATCCTCCTAAACTCGACTATAATTCCATAAAACCTACACTAAAAGAATACATTTAATAAACAATATATTCTATCATTTTACTAGAATACACATTGATGCATGGATAAATGTAGAATTTAGATTATGATCAACATGATCCCATTGAATTACATGGTCAAGTAATGGTGGTACTTTTTCATTTGAGATACATGAAATAAATTATAAACCAAACCAAAAATTGGTGGTAAATCCAAGAAATAATCCACATCAAAATCCATTAAAGTATCTCAAAAGGGACAATATATCAATGAGGAAACTTCCCTTGTTTACCCAAATGATGATTCCCCAACCTTAGAGAGACATTTAAGATAATGTGGTCCCATTCTATAAAGAATAACAGTTGGTGATGATCATCTGCATATTATTTCTAATGAATCTGGGATGTTTCCATTATTTTGTTAATCATATAAATCTTCTCTATCATATTAATCTCTAGGATAGGTCTAATTTGTGAAGTCTCTACTGTTAATACCCCAAAAGTATAGAGTTATATAGAAGACCATACCATGCTTCAAATAGATCCATATATATCATGATCTGATAACTATTGTTATGAAATAAATCTACTAAAGTTAAATGATCCTCCAATGAGCCCCCAAATTATATAATACAATCTTTGAAAAAGTCTTATGATGTATAAATTTTACATTCTGAGTTCTCATCCATTTGTGAATGATATGTTTCACTCATGGTTAATTGGTTTCTAAGGGTTTACTGTAAGGATAATAAAAGTTGAAAGGTAAACCTTAGGTCTCAATAAGATAAGATAAAAACTGGTACACCATTTTTCTTCACCACTTACTGGATTTAAATATTTTCCAATCCATCTACTGTATTGCATTCATGGATCAGAATGAAGTGGATTGAATTTGTTATTCAGTCCATAATCAACCAAATGGAATCATGATTCTGAATTATTCTCGGTAAACCCATGAAAAATTATATAGAATTTTTCTCCACTTCTATACCGATATAGGTTATAATATCAACATATAATATAGTAATTGATTTTTATCCTTGACCTGATAATAAGTGTGGAATTTCAAAACATATTCAGTGACTATTCGTTTTATACCCAACAACCAAAAATGGGTCCTCTGTGTCTTGTACATCCCACCCATAACCCATTTTCTTGGGAAGAGGTAGAGGTACTACTGAACTTAGGTTATTTCATTGGGACACTAAAGGTTTTCATTAAATTTCAAGGGATTTACTAAAGGATGGGGTAAAATTTTCTCTCAAACAAGCAACCTACATTAGAAAAAAAGGATGAGACATAATGTGATTTATGAAGGTAACCAAAATAATTCAATATCCAAAACTACTAAACAATATCAGAGTAGGAGTAGAGAAAAAAAGGAAACCACAAATCCAAAGACATAAAAGATACTGGGAATCAAGGCGGTACCACTCCAAACACTAGGACTCAACTAAATACCAAGAACTGTCTCCCATCGTTTATGATAGAAACATCATGATGCTCTGCTAGAGAAATTTAAAATCTCCCCCTTACCTATGCCATAAAAAATGTTTTCATATGCACCAAGGTGCATATAATGTGGGTGAGTATATTGACTCAGTAGGTAATCTTCCAGAATCTTCCCACACATGACATTGATATAATAATAAGTTAGTAAAATTTATATAAAACAAGTGGAAATTTCAAAAAAGTTATCAAAATTATTTCATATAAAAGTAGGAAAGAGGAATATCAAAAATATTTATATAAAATGCACAATTTAATATGTTTTCTATATTCAATATAGTTTATAAAATAATCATTTTTTATAAGAATCATATCCATTATTTAAAATTGGTATTACCATTCCATATACTCATATACATATTCATGCATCTTAGATGAAAGTTCCAATACTCATGAGCCGTAAATCATTTTCCACACCAAGTCATCACTTGGTCATGAAATCATGTGCACTAATTGGCATATAAAACCAAATATAAATACAACAAGGCCTCTTTAATTCATTTGTAACATCTCACCCCTAACTCTTCATCTCAGGAAAAGTTGTAGGTGCTACTGACCTTATGTGACATCCCCAAGACATCAAAGGTTAGAAATAAATTCTAAGGGATTTAATAAAATGTGGGGGATATTTTTCCATTAAACAATAAACTTGAAATAAGAAATAATGATGAGACATGATGTGATGCATGAAGGTAACCAGAACAACTCAATATCCAAAATAATTGAATAATATTAGAGTAGTAGTAGAAAAAAGAAAATAAGAAACCACAAATCCAAATACATGAAAGACACTAAGCACTAAGGCGGAACCAAACACTATGAATCAAACAACTCCCAAGATCCATCTCCCATAATCCATGATCGAAACATCATGATACTTGTCTAGAAAAATATGAAAATATCCCCTTACCCATGTCATGAAAAACAAAATTTGAATACACACCATGATGCATATGCAAGGGGTGAGTATATCGACTTAGTATAAAATCTGCTAGAAGCTTCCCACCAAAACCACTAATATTGAAACTATTTAGTAAAATTTATATAAAAAAGTAGGGGTATGAAAATAGTCACCAAAATCATTTCATATAAAAGAAGGAAAGAGGCATATCAAAAAAATTTATATCAAAAGCACAATTTAACAAGACATCTACAGTGAAATTGGTTCACAAAAAAGAATTTTTTTATAATAAAATATTCGTTATTTCCTCTTGGCATATCCATTCCATATACTCTCACACACATGCATGCATCTAAGATGGAAGCTCCAATACTCATGAGAAAAAACTCATCTTCCGCAATAATTCATCACTTGGTTGTGAACCCATGTAGACCCATTTTCATAAGTAACCAAGTAATAATCCAATAAGACCCCTATTAATTAAATAATGAACACATGTTAACCCAAGTATTATAAATTATAAAATCCCAAAACCCACACTCTAGGATCCTATGCTGAAATCTATAACTTTACTTTCCCAGCTTTGATGATGATAATTGTGACCTAAATTTTTCATCTAAACCTTACCACATCAAAAGGAAAAGTTGGATCACTTATATACCAGATAACCTTTTAGGTTTATAGTTTTATATAATTAGGAAAAACTACTACATAAACAATTCACAAGTCATAAAAAGAACATTTCTCCCATTTTACCCAACTTTTCTTATTTCAAAATAGGTCATTTGAATCATCCTTGTAAAATACTTTATAGACATAAATAGTTCAACAACATTCTTTAAAACTTAGGAAATATGGAAGATAAGAAGGGTGATCTGAAACGCTTAGTAAAGGTAAACATAAGCATTAACAATTGAACGTCATCAATGAGCATAAGAGTGCATAAGGGTATTCCAACATAATCCAAGTGCTTGAGTGAATCAAAAAACAAATCATAACCATTAATACCTGGATCATCAAATATGAAAACACGAAAAAGGAAAGAGTTATTAGAATCAATAATCATGAGCCATGTGATATCAATCTCAATCATTAAAATTATTATAATCCTATATAAACCATATATAAAGGTATTTTCGGACATAATTATACTTTTCATTATTATAAATGGAATAAAAATGTGGTCGACTTCCATAAATGTCACTCTTACAAATGGAATAGTCATATAATCGAATTCTATACCCCATGAATTAGAGGGATATCACACACCCATCCATCATTGGTCTATCACAGAATAACCTATCATTGGTTTTTCATGTAACCATCCATAAAATGTCTAAGTACCATTGAAAAATCATCACATATAAAATATTACACAAACTCATTGGATAAACCAGTAACCCCTTTCATAACTTTATTAACCTGTGGAAAATAAAGGGGTTCTATAATAATCTCTTTAAAATATGATTAACCCATGTAAATGAAATGGGTTCAATAACATTATATTTGAAACATGATTAACCAATGGAAAAGAAATGAGTTCAACAAAAATTTATTTGAATCATGATTAACCCATGGAAAAGAAATTAATTCAATAAAAATCTCTTTAAAACATGATTAACCTATGTAAAATAAATGAGTTCAATAATAATCTCTTTGAAACATGATTAACCCATGGAAAGGAAATGGGTTCCATAACAATATATTTGAAACATGAATAAACTATGGAAAGTAAATGGGTTCCATAACAATATATTTGAAACATGAATATGAATATCCCATTGGAATGAGATGGGTTCCATAAATATCTATTTGAAACATGAATAACCCATGGAAATGAAATGGGTTCCATAATAATATATTTAAAACATGAATAACCCATAGAAAGGAAATGGGTTCCATAAAAATATATTTGAAGCATGAATAACCAAATGAAAGGAAATGAGTTCCATAAAAAACTCTTTAAAAAATTATTAACCCATGGAAAAGAAATAGGTTTCATAAAAATATCATTAGGACCTAATCAACCAGTGGAAAAGAAACAGGTTTCATGAAAATAACTTTAAAACAATTATAATCCATCCAAAGAATGAATGAGGATGATATAAATACAAAATATCCCTAGTGGAGGATAAGTAACAACAAGGGTTGATGATGTTTAAAAATGGTGTAACATTACAAGATTTTAAGAAAGAAACACTATGTCCGATAGCATATATGATATGCCACATCAAGCTTAAAAGAACAACTAAATATTATTATTTAAATGTTACTATTATAACCGAGCTGTTAAAATGGAGGATATGAAACAGATTAACTAAATTATGAAAATATGGTTTACACATGTATATATAACTAATTATAAATTAACCAATTAGTTATAAATGAATATAGAACCATTTTTAAAATAAAAGGCAATGTTTTTATGAAAAACTACTTAAATGTGCATAAGTGTGTTTTATAACAATAAATAAAAAAATCACTCTTATTGGATTATATTAATGTAATTTATATATAATATATTCAATATAATGTTTAACATTCATCTTATGTGTTTTATAAACATTATAAGAACAAATCCAATTTTATGCATAAAAGAAGTATTTTTCTAAAAAGGTAGTTTTTACACCTTTTAATCGAAGACTTTTTTAAAAACTAAATTTTAAAACTTTTATAAATTATATTTTAAAAAATAAACTTATTCTTTTAATGATAAATTTCAAAATTTACTTTGGTTGAATTTTTGGTATTTTTCTGATAAGTTTCATGTTTTGATGAATAATGAAAAATACTGAATTTTAATTAAAAATGACTTTTTTTCTAAATAATTTATAGTGTTAAATTATATATTTTATTTTTTAAAGTATAATTAGATCAATTTTATATCATTTAATTCAGTTTAGATAATTTTAATCAATTTCATTTTAAATATGGATATAAAATCATATAAATCTTTTAAACATTTTCATTTTAAAAACTCGTTTTCTAGTTCCGTCAATGTGATTAATTTTAAATTATTTTTATCCAATTATGTATTTTTAATTTTTAAATATAGATTCAATATTTTTTATCATAAGGTTAAAATTTAGAAAATAGTTACCCTTTATTTTGGCCAATATGAATAATAACTTTAGTAATTTTTTTATTACCACAGTTAAGGGTAAATCTAGTAATTAAGGGTAAAAATAATATTATAAATATTATAAAATTACCCTCACACTTGTCCTAATTTTATTAAATGAGTTATTTTAGACCAAAAAAATCTTTGGGATTATTTTATGAGCTCTTGGTTCCACTTGGATTACTTTAATCATTTTATAGTATTCTATTCAAAGAAAAGCCAACCTTGTCATACTTTTGTTTTTAAAAAGTGAAATATTTTTAATATAGGGGTTATGTTTGAATATAAATATTATTTTGAAATATGAAATATTTATCTTCATCAAGTAAATTAATTTTTAATTTTTAGGGAAGAAATAATTAAATTAAAGGCTTTCACATTGATGATGCGGTAATTGTTTAATTAATAGAAATATCAAATAAATTATATTAAAAATATTAAAATAAATATAATATGAAATAATTAATGTAATAAACTAATTTTATAGGTGAATTTTAGATGTTATGGATATATAAAAAGATTTGGTTCGAAGATATCATGTTTTTATGTTATTTTTAAAAAGTAAAGTAATGAATAGTGTCAAAATTGACATTAATAATATTTTAAAACTAAATAGTATTTTATTAAATGGTATAAAATTCATAAAAATATAAAAATTTTCTAAATGATTTTTATAAGTTTGAAAATTTATTCCATGAATCATTTATTGATTGTTTTTAATTTTATAGTAACTAAATTAACCTTGAAGGAGTAAAAACACATGTTGTCACAGTAAGAGTTAAAGAGGTTAAATATGGTTAAAGATAAAAGATAAGGATTAAAAAAATAGTAAAAACTTATCTAATTTTAATTTTATAAAGGTATTTATACCCATAATAATTATATATTCTAAATTAATCAGTTTGGAGACACTTGGAATATAAAATTAATTTATATTAATTTAATATTTTGAGAAATACCAAGAGTGACCCTCCCCTCTTTTATAAAAGGGAGCCTCTTATTCTCTATTAATAACACTTAAAAACCTATTTTTTTGGACAATATCTTTCTAAATACCATCCTATAATCTCTACCTACATTATAGAACTCTTAGTTTAGGCATATCACCATCCTTAGTGGTCTTGAGGTGTTAAGTAAAGGAGGTGGTCTGAGGAAGAGGTATCATTTTTAATTAGGTATTTCTACTCTATTTCTTCTTAAAATTCATTAAAATCTTATTCAAACATGATGAAAAAAAAATTCATTATAATAAATATAATTATATTTTATTATGTTAATATAATCACCTAAATAAATCTCCACTTTCATCAAATTAGAAAAGAATTATTGTTCATGTGTACGACGAACTACCACCCCACGTATCGATATAATTTGTTTTCCATCACCGTATGTAAAGAATGGTTATAATAATGGAATTAAAGTTTTTATATGATATTAAAAGAATATTTATAATTATTAAAATATAATATTTCATTTACATTCTTACCTTTTCATGCACAGAAAAATGATAACGTCGTTCGTGCATACATGTGAACTATCACCTCCACGTAGTGATGCGATTCTTTTTTCATCACCGCATCACATGGATAATATATATAAGTATATTTTAAATAATAATATTATATATATTATTTTATTATCCTTATTTAAAGTTAAAATGATATTAAAATTCTTTTCATAATAATTATTGAAAGATGGAAACGTTACCCATGCGTACATACATCTTATCATCTCCATGATTCCAACATAGTTCATTTTTAAAATCCATATTTAATGGATATATTTAAAAAATAATTTATGTATAAAAGTGATTATTATGTCATGAATATTATTCTAGATATGATGTACTAATGACCAATTTTTACTGTAGACATCATACCAAAGTCATTTTGGACTCATGTACCGAGTATCATCAAAATGTTAGATGTGAAATTAAATAATTAAGTAATTGTTATAACTTGGTAAAAAGTGAGATAAAAGGAATAATAAACTCAAAAATTTTCTCAAGGAATTAAATAATTAAACTAATTTTATTATTCAGGAATATAAATATTGTATGTGATGAGTCGGACTCAAGGTAAGGGACTTCGTCCAAATCTGATTTCATTAAGGCATATTTTGATGTTATACACCCACATTCTTTTATAAGATGTATACACAGAACCCTTTGACATATCATATCATAAATTTATCTGTTATCATGTTATTTAATTTTTTTTAAATTTTATTCTTTCATGGGGCTTATGATTTAAATGTTCAAAGTGGTACGAGACACCTTGAATGTTTAAAGATTTAATTATCAAATCTCTTTATCCATGTCAATATTATTGATATTATTTTACATATTTATTTATATGGATATATAAGGATTATAAATGAAATTTTATTTCTATTTTCATAAAATGGTTTTCAAAAGTAATATTTTTACATGTTTTATACAGAATGTTTTGACAAACGACAAAAAGAATGTTCTATTCTTAACATACACGATGGAAATAAATTTTCTAATTCCATGACTATTATTTAATTTCTAACTTCATTTTCAAGATTATATAGTTTATTAAATTAAAACCCCCCTTCCATTATTTTTTTATTTTTTTTATTGAAAATGTTTTTTTAAAAGAAAAGGATATTTTTATACAAAACTATTTTTTCATATGGTATTAAAAGAGTTTTTCAAAGGGTTTTATAATAAAAATGCTTTATTAATGATATGGTACTTGAGAATTAGAGGAAATAGGTGATCCTAATATAGCTTATACATGGGGTGTCTTGGATTATTCTAAGTAATCCCTTTACAGATTAACATGGTGTGACCCAGATAGCGCCAGCTAAGCCTGTTATAGCTTAACATGGGGTGTCCTAGATAGCTATGAGTAATCCTATAATAGATTAATTAGAAGTAGGCCATATGGTTTTTCTAATTAAAAGTTTTTTGAAAGTGGCTTGAAATGGTTTTATGTATATGATTCTCTAAGTCACCTAAAATAGTTTTAATTTCTTAATATTAGTTTTAAAGAATTTGTAAAAAATGTGTGTTTTGTTCATATGAAAATGATTTATTTCATATTCTCAATGAAATTTGAAGATAAAGGTAAATGTTATATGAGTTTTCATATTTTTACTGAACTAACGATTTACTTTCTTTTTATATCTCTTACTGAGATTTTGTGCTCATCCTAAGTTTTTAAAATGACTTTCATTGGGTGTAAGGGGTAATAAAGACACATATGATATCATGGGGATAATTGTGAAGATTTTTCATAAATAGAAATCATTTTTTATTTTAAAGAGTTTTATATTGTGGAAAAAATGGATACTGAGTATAAGTTTCCACTTGTAATGTATGGTTTTACATTATATGATTTTCCCCTAATTCTCTAAAACTCTAAACTAAAAATATCATCAAATGTGAATTATAGTTCAAAAACACTAGGATGTGTAATGTTTAAGTCTGGGTCCTTACAATTTTTATCAAAGGAAAGATTTAGAAAACTTTAGGGATTAAGACTTTTGGTTAAACATAGGTTAAGTTTTTATGTATATTATTTTAGTTAAATCGTTATTCTATAAATTTTTTAGACCGAGGAAAGTCGGTTACCAATAGAAGGAGGAGGATCTCAAAAAACAATCCCATCTCTTCCTAATGAATTTCCTGCAATAATTATTGCAAATTCATGTCTTGATGATTTTAAAAAAATTATAACATACAACTCTCTTGATAAAAGTTGAATGAAATATCAAACACCCCCTATATAAATTGATACCACCGTGGTTCATGGGTTATTTTTAATCAAATCCAATTTTCTCTATATTCTCATATTTTCAAAAAAGGTAAATATCATCATGGAATTTTCAAATATTTTACCTTTTTTTTTGAAGAAAGAAGGATTATATTAATGGTGAATATCAGTAGCCGTACATAAGCAGAGCCAAGAGGGAAAATTGTCCAGCCATAGTTGGATGACATCGAAGGGGCCTGAGGCCGCCAGATGATGAGATGCATTGTTTCCTTCCCTTTTGGTAAAGTAGAAGGTGCAGTAAGAGAAGTCATGGCGCAACGAGCGGATTCTTCTAACGATAACGCCAAAGGCCTGGATTCCAGAGTCACCGTGGTTAATAAAATTGATAACCGAAAGGCAGTTAGACTCAATGATGATGTCGGCCCATCCGCGTTCCACAGCGAACATCATCCCTGCAAGTATAGAAAAGGCCTCAGCAACAGCCGGTTCCTAGAAGACATAATGTGGTTCATATTTTTCTGCAATGATCTGCCCCAGATGATTTCGATCCAGGAGGCCGAGAGCAGCAAGCCCATCCTTGGGGAGAGAGGCATACACGTTAATATTAAGACTCCCTTCATTTGGGGGGATCCAGTGAGGGGAACGGGAGGGGGAAGCGCCTGGCAGAAAGTGTCCTTCACAGTTCTTCCATCACTTAATCCAAGAAGTGGCTCGTTCCATCTAGAACTCGAGAGGCTGGTGGACATGATGGAAAACCGAATCATTACGCCAGACCCAAATGATCCAGGCCAGGGTGCAATGGGATCTTGCATGAGACAATGAGAGAGAGGAACACCAGCGCATATGAAGATCGGGGAGATCAGCGACAATGTCCAAAGAAGCATCCGGAGTTGAGCCCCATTTATTCAAAATTTCCTTGGCCCCCGGGCAGTGAAATATGGCGTGCCAGGGGGTTTCAGGGATATTCGGGCAGAAAGGATAGGAGTCAGCACTGGTCATATGGCGGTAAACAAGGAGAATCATGGTAGGGAGGGTGCCCGTGCATACCTGCCACCAAAAATGGCGAATTTTTTGGGGGATGTTGAGCTTCCAGAGCACATTCCATGATCCCTCATCTCGGTCGAGAGCGTGAAAACCAAGAGCCAGTCTGTATCCGGATCTCACCGTGTAGTCGCCTGATGCATCAAAGTTCCAAAAAAGATGGTCAGGGCCTGCATCAGGGACACATGGGATGCTCAGGATAATTATTTGGTCTCTTTTATTAAACCATTCCTGGATCTTTTCCATGCACCATCCCGGACCCTTGTTTGAGAAGAGGCAGTTGACAGTGGCGGCCTCAAGACCTGGTTGGGCGGGGGATGTGGCCCGTATACCATCTTTATCGACAAGCCAGGGATCGGTCCAGACGTTGACAGATGAGCCATTACCAATCCTCCATCCCACCCCTTTCAAAACCTATTTATATTTGGTTTTAATATATAGTGTTTAGAAAAAACTTATGGTATTTTAAAAATACCCTTGATTGAAAGTTTCAAAAGAAACTCGATCCAAATGTTTTATAAAAACCAAGTTTTATTAGATGTTTTGAAATTATATGTCATAAAAATGATTTTCCAAATATATTTCTCTAACAACACCCATAAAACCCAATTTTTACAAGGTGTATTTGGACAAAGGAAGTAAGGGACTTTAAAGAAGATCTAAATAATTTTTGCAATGCATGGTATCTATCCGAACAGAATGAAAATGAAACCAGGTGGATACCATGATCAAGTTACAAAATTATTTCTTCTTGGAATAGTTTTATTAAATCACAGGGATATGGAATGTTATATGTTAATATATAAAAGACTTCATGAATTAAAAATTTGAGGCCAATTTGTGTTGGGATGAAAAATGAGAGGTGTAAGATAAACTTTGAAGTTAAAACATTCTATTAAAGGATGAAACTCTACTTTTCAAGTAAGTATATTTCTTTATTTTCTTAGATTAGGAGGTAAATTAATTCCTCAAATCTATGACAAGGATATTGAAACAAAAACTTTATCTGTTTATTGTTATTACTATGAAATCAATTACCTTTTAACCCATCACATATTTATGATTTTTTGATGGTTAACATTATAATGACCATGCTCTCTATCACTCTTCATCTGAACATGATATTTAGTTTTCTATCAATAGTCTAGGTTTTAATTAATGTAACCCTAATATGTGTTATCTCAAGTGACCATCATACTTCCCTTTCTTTATCTTAAAGTGTAAGTTTCATTAATCATTTTTTCAATGTGGGATTTCAACAAAGGTATTTTGAAAAGTCCAAACCCTAATTTTTTAACCCAAGTTAAAATTGAGAGGATATAATTTATTAAAGAGGGTATAAGGTATCATCCCAATATTTTATGAAATAAATACTATGTTCAATAGCATACATGATTTTCCACATCGAGATTAAAGGAACAACTAAATATTATTATTTAAATGTTACTATTATAACCCAACCATTAGAATGTAGGATATGAAAATAATTAACTGAATTATGAAAATATAGTTTACACATGTATATATAATTAATTATTTGGTGGATAATTAATTTTAAATGAAAATAATACCCTTTTTAAAGTAAAAAGTAGTGTTTTACTGAAAAACTATTTAAATGTGCACAAGTTTTTTTTATAACAATAAATAAAAAAATCACTTGTGTTGGATTATATTAATTAAATTTATATATAATATATTAAATATAATATTTAAAATTTATATTATGTGTTTTATAGACATTATATAAGAATAAATCAAATTTTATGATGAAAATAAGTATTTTTCTAAAAAGGCAGTTTTGCTGCCTTTTAATGGAAAACTTGTTTAAAAAGTAAATTTTGATGCTTTTATAAATTATATTTTACAAAATAAACTTCTTATTTAAAATTATAATATCAAATTTTTTTTTTAATTTTTTATATTTTTCAGATAAGTTTCATGTTTTGATGAATAGTGAAAAATACTGAATTTTAATTGAAAACAGATTTTTCATCTAAAAAATTCATAGTATTAAACTATATTTTTTATTGGTTTTAAAGTATAATCAGATGAATTTTATATCATTTAATCCAATTTAGGTTACTCAAATCAATTTCACATTGAATTTGGATATAAAAACATTTCAATCTTTTAAACGTTTTCACTTTAAAAACCCATTTTCTCCTTCCATCAATGAGATTAATTTTAAATTAATTTTATACAATTATATATTTTTTATTTTGAAACATTAATTACATATTTGGAATCATATGGTACAAATTTATTAAATGGATCCGCTTTATTTTTTTTCTAATATGAATATCAACTTTAGTAATTTTTTTATTACCATGGTTAAGGGTAAATTGTGTAATCAAGGGTTAAAATAATATTATAAATATTATAAAATTAACCCAAAAATAATCATAATTTTATAATATTTATTATTGTCTACAAAAATCATCCTTGGGCTGATTTTATGAGCTATTGGAGCCACTTGGATGACTTTAACCAATTTATAGTACTTTATTCAAAGAAAAGTCAACCCTACCATACTTTTATTTTTTAACAAGTGAAATATTTTTAATATGGGGCTATATAGTGGATATGTTCAAATATAAATATTATTTTGAAATATAAAATATTTATATTCATCATGGCAATTTATTTTTAATTTTTAGGGAATAAAAAATTAAATTAAAGGCTTGCACATTGATGATGCAATAATTGTTTAATTAAGGGAAATATCAAATAAATGACATTAAAAATATTAAAATAAATAAAATATGCAATAATTAATGTCATAAAATAATTTTATAGATGAATTTTACATATTAGTAAATTTTTAATTTTTTTAAATATACCATCTAGTTATGATATTTTTAAAAAGTCAAGTAATGAATAGTGTCAAAATTGACATTAATGAAATTTTAAAAATAAATAGTATTTTATTAAATGATATAAAATTCATAAAAATATAAATTAAGACAAATTATTGGGATAAGTTTTAAAATTTCATATATTACTCATTTATAGTTTTTTTGATATTTTATAGTAACTAAACTAACCTTTAAATAGTAAAAACACTTGTTTTCACGGTAAGAGTTAATGATATTAAATATGGTTAAAGATAAAAGATAAGGATTAAAAAACAATCAAAACTTATCTAATTATAATTTTATGAATTTATTTTAATCTATAATCATTCTATATTTGAAATAAATTAGTTTTGAGTAAGTTTTAATATAAAATTAATTTATATTAATTTAATATTTTGATAAATTCTAAGAGAACCCCTCTCATTTCTTATAAAATGGAACCTCTTCTTATCTTGTAACCGAACTTTAAAACCTATTTAGTTCAGAAATAATCTTCCAAAATAACTTACTATAATCCCTCCCCATATTTTATAGATCTTGGTTTAGTCATAAAACCATCCTTAGGAGTCTTAAGGTGTTAAACAAAGAAGGTGGTCCGAGGTAGAGGTATCGTTTTTAATCAAGTATTTATATTTTATCTCTTCTTCCAATTCCTTAAAATAATATTCAACCATTATGAAATAATAAAGACATTACCCTAAATATAATTAGATGTTATTATGTTAATATCATCAACTAAATCCATCTCCACTTCCATCAAATGGGAACATAATTATCGTTCGTGCGTATGGTGAACTACCCCCTCACGTACCAATATAATTAATTTTCCATCACTGTCTCTCGAGACTAGTTATAATTTTGGAATTAATGTTTATATATTATATTAATTAACTATTTATCATTATTAAAATATAATATGTCCTTTATGTTATTACATTTCCATAAATGGGAAAATGATAATGTCATTCGTGCATATGTGTGAACTATCACCTCCATGAAGCGATGTGAATCATTTTTCATCACCATATCACATGGATAATATATATAAGTATATTTTAAGAAATTATATGATATATATGATATTATTATTATTATTTAAATTTAAAATTATATTAAACTTCTTTCCTTATAGATCATTGAAATATGGAAACGTTACTCATGCGTATGTTCGACTTATTATCTCCATGATTGTAACATAGTTAATTTTTCATATCCATATTTAATGGATGGATTAAAAATTATAATTTATGAATAAAATTGATTATTATTTAATGAATATTTTTCTATAGATTATGGAATACTGACCAATTTTGACTATATACATAACACCGAAGTCATTTTGGACTCATGTACCGAATATCTTCAAAACGTCTGACATGAACTTTAATAATTAAGTAATTGCTATTACATGGTAATAAGTGATATAAAAGGAATAATAAACTTGAAAAAGTTTCTCAATAAATCATATAATTAAAATATGTTTATTATTCATGAATATAAAGATTATACATGATGAGTCAGACTCAAGGTAAGGGACTTCGTCTCAATATCATTTCATTGAGGTATATTTTGATGTTATACACCCACCTTATTTTATGAGTTATATAAACAAAACCATTTAACATATCATATCATAAATTTATTTATTATCATTTTATTTTTTTTAAATTTTATTCTTTCATGGGGATTATGATTTAAATGTTCAAAGTGGTATGAGACACCCTGAATGTTTAAAGATTTAATTATCAAATATTTTTCTCTATGTCCATATTATTGATATTATTTTATATATTTATTTATGTGAATATATAAGTATTATAAATTATATTTTATGTCTATTTTTAATTTCATTTAAAGGTTTTAAAAATGAATATTTTTTAAATGTTTTATATGCAATGTTTTAACAAATTAAAAAAGAAATTTTTTATTCTTAACATACACTAGGATAATGACTTTTATGACACCATGATTATTATTTAATTTCTAGATTCCTTTGAAAAATTTCCTATTTTAGTAAATGAAAAACCCCTTTCATTATTTTTTCGATTTTTGGTATTGAATTTTTTTAAGTGAAAATTGTATTTTTATATGAAAGTGTTTTTCATATGGGATTAAAAGTGGTTTTAAAGGATTATATAATGAAAGTGTTTTATTAATGATATATTTATTGAGAATTATAGGAAATATGTGAGATTAATATAGATTATACATGGGGTGGCCCAGATAGCATTAGTTAAGCCCATTAAAACTTAACATGGGGTGGAACAAATAATTCCAGGTAAGCCTCTAATAGATCAATTGGAAGTTGTCCATATAGTTATTCCAATTGAAAGGGTTTTTAAAGGGTTATATATATATTATTATCTTTGTTACCTATTTTTTTAATTATTTTATATGGGTTTTAATGATTTTATTCGATAAAAATGTGTGTTTTTTTCATATGAAAATGTTTAATTTGATATTCTCAAAGAACTTTGAAGATAAAGGTAAAAGTCAAATAAGTTTTCATGTTTTTACTGAACTAACACTTTACTTTCTTTTTATATCCCTTACTGATATTTTGTGCTCATCCCACGTTTTTAAAATTTATTTCACAGGGTTTAAGGTGGAATAGAGACAAGTATGAGATCGAGGGGATAATTATTAAGATTTTTCATAAAGATAAATCATGTTTTATTTTAAAGTATTGTATTGTTGAAAAAATGGATACTGAGTATAAGTGTCCCCTTGTAATGTAAGGGTTTACTTTGTAAGAGTTTGTACTAATTCTATAAAAATATAAAATAAAAAGATACATGAATGTTAATTATAGTTAAAAAACACTAGTACATGTAATGTTTAAGGTTGGGTCCTTAGAAATGTAAATTATCTTAAAATATCATTAAAAACATTCTCAAGGAAAGCAATATTTAAACATTCCAAAGTGTCCCATACCACCTTGAAACATTTGAATTATAAGTCCCATGAACATTAAATTAAACTTATAATATCATGATAATAGTTATATTCAAGATAATTCTTAATGTAGGAGAGTTATATACACCTCATAAAATAAGATATGTGTACAACATAAAAAACATCTCAAAGAAGGAAAATTATGACAAAAGTCCATTACTACTTTGGTAACTTTGAAACTGTAAACCCAAAGAAAGAGAGATCATCAAAAAGATATGTAAAACCCAATAAATTTAAGGACAATAGTCTCCAAATACATTCATGTAAAGTATATACATAAAAAAATAAGAATATGTGCTGAATAAGGAATATATATCACATAAATAAAAGTGAGATGTGAAAAACCCTTACAATGATCGTATCATTGGTGTGATAATAAATAAATGAAATAATTATGTGTGAAAAATTTAAATACACACAATAAAAGTGGAAATACATAATTAATATAATCATATTTCATTTCACACATATTCTTGGAATAATATAACCAAGGAAATAGAAGTTTAACCCAATGAATGAAAATTGAGTTAAGAAGTCCCTTACCTTGAGTCCGATTTTTCATACTTGTCCTCTATCTTCCTAAATAATTAAATTATGTGAATTATTTAATTTATTAATAAAATTTTACAAATTTTTATTACATTTATTTAACTTTTAAACAGGTTATATGCAATTACTTAATCAATAATTTTCAAGTCGGATGGTTTGACCATATTCAGCTTATATGTCAAAACCGAATTTGATAGGTTGAATAAGGTCAATGAAGTAATTATTTAAATATATCCAAAATAATAATAATTAAATAATTATCACATTTATACATAAATTATACTTTTAAACCCAATCCTGAAGGATGATTATGAAAAATGAACCAACATTACAATCATGGAGATGGTAGGTCATATGTACGCATGAGTAACGTTCACATTTTTCAATGATCTTTATAGAAAGAATGTAAGTAACATTTATCTTTAAAAAATTCCCATTATATCATAAATGAAATATTATTTATTTATATATACTTATATATATCATTCTTGTGATATGGTGATGAAAAAGGAAGAATCACATTGCTTCGAGGAGGGAGTACTCCACACATCAACAAACGATGTTATCACCTTTTCAGTGTGTGAAATGAAAAGAAGAAAATGGTATGTTATATATATAGATATATAATTATTTAAGTAATATCATAAATATTTCATTTATATCATATATTTTTTTAAATGCATCCTTAATACATTCCATGTAAAGTGTGAACGAATCACATCGCTTTGAGGAGACAATAGTCAACACATCCACAAACGTTATCCTATTCCCAAAAAATGAAAAGAATAAAGGTATGTGTTATATAATAATTCAAGAACTATAAATACATTATAAATATCATATATATCATATAAAAATAGAATGTCCATCATAATTACCAACCATAATAGGTGGTAAAGTAAAAACAAATGACATCATTTCACGAGGCAGTAGTTTGCCGTACACACGAACGGTGATTTCATTACCCGTTTGATGGAAGTGTGTGTATGTGTAGGTAAAAAAATTTACATAAAAACGTCTCAGTGTATTTAGGATACTTATTTTATTATATAATCATGGAATAATAATAATTGAAGTGGTGGAGAAAGAAATAAAACAATAGTTCCTGTTGAAGAATGTTACCTCTTATTACGGTGACTCCTTATAGTTTTCACCAAAGGACTTACTTGGTTTAATTTTTGACCAATTTTAGGTTTATATTATGAGAGGATGGATTTGGGGAGATTATTTTTCAGGTTTTTGATGAGAAAAATGTCTTGATAGGTGTGAATAAGTGGTAGGGGTGAGTGACTTTTTATAATGAAGGAGGAGTGACATTCTGGTAAATTTGAAAATGTAAACACTATTGAGAGGTCTCCCTTACATCAAATACCTAAAATAATGATAACAAATAAATAAAAGAGGGTATATGGTCAAATAATATCCATATAATGGGTTTTGGATGATTTTAGGGTCATTTTTATACCTTATATTCTAAGTTTAATCATTAAGTAAACTCGGTTTTACCATAATCATTGTAATTAATTTTAATAACATTCAATAATATTTTTGGTTAAAAAATAATATAAAACCACTAAAAATTATAAATTATTATTATTAAAAATATTAAATCAATTTTTCCAAATTCCAATCACATAAGTGGAAGAATTTAATTTAAAATTAATCCCACCGATGGAATGAGAAAGCGAGTTTTTTAAGTAAAAATGTTTAAAACTTTGCTATGTTTTTCTATCTAAAATCACTATAAAAATGATTCCAATGGCCTAAATTGTATTAAAGGATATAAACTTTATATAATTATACTTTGAAACCAATTAAAAATATAATTTATCACTATAAATTATTTAGATGAAAAAATAGTTTTCAATTAAAATTCAGTATCCACTATTCATCAAAATATGAAAGTTCTCAAAAAAATAAAAAAAATTCACCCAAAATAAATTTTTATATTAATATTTAAAAAAAGAAGTTTATTTTTTCAATTAAAAATTATAAAATTATAAAAAATTAAATTTAAAATTTGCGCTCCCTTAAAAGGTGGTAAAACTGCCCTTTAAAAATAGACAACCTTTTATGCTTGAAATTGGATTTATTCTTATCTTAACCCAATAAAACTTATTGGATGAATTTAAAAACATTTTATTAAATATATAAAATAAAAATTTCATTAATATATTTCACTATTAATGATTAAATTAATTAATTAAAATAAAATTTTAGTCTGGTCATAAAAATTGTTTTCATAAGTTCACTTCCTTTATATTAAATGGGTATTTATTTTCATTTATAATTAATTAGTAACCAATTAATTAATTTTATAAACAAGTTTTAATGGCTCGAACCCTCCTGGTCCATCACTTTTCCAAAAAAACTTGGTCCCACTGAAATGGTGGCACTAGTCACAGCGGCGGCATGAAAGTGGCACCAGTCACGGTAGCATCGTGACGGTGGCACTGGTCACAGGAGCACCGTGATAGCAGCACTAGTCCTAGAAGAACTATGACAGTGGCACTGGTCATGGAAGAATCGTGACGGTGGCACCAGTCATGAAAACACTATGATGGTGGCACTGTTACGGTGGCACCACTTACGGTGTCTCACCATGACGGTGGCACTGTGACGGTCGGACACCAAAACAGTGGCACCACTTACAGTGTCTCACCGAACTGGTGGCACTGTAAAGGTGGAACCGTGATGGAGACACTGTTACGGTGTCTCACCAAAACCATGTCTCACCCTTTTCCAGTTTCCAAGTTTTTCCAATTCTGCCCCCACAACGAATCTTTTGACGTAAAAGTGTTTAATACCCCGTTTTTAAAACCCTTTTAAAGCCCATAAATGATATCTAAAATACCCCAAGAGCCGGGTGACCCTTGAAATACCAAAACATGTGGATTTTCCTCGGTTTCACACCTTTTCTCGTACTTTCTAGTTTTTCCCTTGTTACGTGTTTTCCTCTGATTAAAGGAAATTGTTTAACGCACAAATATTATGGCCATATATCTGATGGGAATTATTAAATAACAATTAATTCCATTGTGTGTAACCATACAACCACATGATGAAACCATGATCCACCTTTAAATCCATTCAAGATTTTCATATCCCGCAACTGCATGATCTCTCCTTTTTTATCGCACTAGAATTCTCTCCTTATTCTTCTTGGATGATTTCTTTCTTCTCTGTGGTGCGTTTGGAGTACCCCTTCCCAAGGAAAGTGGTACAACCATATTGGGGCTTTTCTACGCACCCTTGGAGTCCTCATAGTTCCTCCCCTGCAAGTTGTGCATCACCAATTCTTGGCGCGTGGAGAGAAAATTCGATTGTTGATCATCCAGGTAGGGTTCTTCCTTCATCTCTCTTTACTGTGTATCATGTGGGGTGGGTATGATAATGTTTCCTTCGAGAATGGTTGAAACCAAACCTTAAAATAGATAATGAACATACTTTTAACAAATGAATGGGTGTCTTTGATGATTCTCCTACTCTCTTTCATCTTTTCTATATGTTGTGATTTTTATGGGCTTATGTCTACTGAAAATCATGGTCGTTGGTGGTCCTTCCATGCGCACTAATGGACCCCTGTCTTTTTTGATGATTGAATGGTTGTAACATGGAAATTGGTTAATCACATAAACTTATTTGATTAAATGGATATCCAGTGAACAAAAATACTTGTGTGATCACCCCGGTTAACCAAATGGAAAGAAGGAACTTAATGAATAGTGTTATTGAATCTGGAAACCTCGTAGCTTTGTTTTGGTGACATGTGTGCGGTCGATCTTCTTGATGCTCGTGGGGTGACATGGGTGGGGATGGGATCCCTTGTTGTGGTGCAGTTGTTGTTTTGTGGATCTAAGGCTATGTGGGGCCATATAGTGGGGCTTGGTTTGGTTTCAGTGCTTTGAGGGATCTCACAGATCCATTTTTTTGTTGTGACTTTACAAGAGAACCGGGTGTGAATGCTTAAATTGTTGTTTGGCTGTTTTTACTTCCTTGGCTTGTGGTTATGCCTGTTAGTTTCCCAGTAGTGAATGATTATTTAAATGGAATCACTTGAATATGAAACACAAGAATGGGTTCAATGGGGATTGTTTTTTGGGAATGAGTTGTGACATGGTTATTGTTGTGGTGCTTCTTATGAATGAATAGTAACAAGGGTGTTTGTATATGGGATGGTTTTGGAACCCCAAGGATGGGATGATTTCCTATTACCTATATGTATAATTTAGTTTTTATTTTTCTTATTCGCGCTCCACCCAAGTTGAGCACTTCCTGCCGAACACCCTCATTTCATAGGGGAGGGTGTTTTCCCCAAAACTCCTATGAGTGGCTGGTTATTAGATCCTTTTATGCTCCCTTTACCGAGTATCCCAATACTCTTAGGGCAGGATATGACAGTCTGAGGACCATTATATCCCAAGATCCTTCGGGCAGGGTAGTTGTGGGGGTCGGGCCAGGTGTGTGCGGGCAGGTTGTTTCCCAAGTGTCTTTGGGATGAGGCTCAGGTGTCTTCGGGCATGGCAGTAGTTGTTCTAGACCAGGTGCTTGTAGGCGTGGTTACATGTGGCTGTGGCCTAGGTGTTTGCAGGAGGGATGTGTGGTTGTGGTAGCCCAGGTTTTTGCCGGTGGGGTATGACAGTGAGACTACGGTGTAAATGGCTGCGAAGGTCTGACGCGTAGGATGTATTAAATAACCAGTGGGAAAGTGGTGTGGGGTACCCAAACATCAATGTGTTATTACTATTATCTCACATGACTTGTGTTATTTTGGGAGTGTTCCTTGGAGAGTTTTGGGTGGATAGTTCCCTTATTAGGTGCTTTGTTATCTCCTTTTTCTCACGGGGCATTAGAATGCCTCCCCACTTGTGCACGAGAGATTTTGGTTTTCCCTACCGAGTATACCTATATACTCACCCTACGTATATAAAACTGTTTTCAGGTTTCCAGGAGGACGTTGAGGACCATGTGGGATTGTACTAGTTCATACGTTGGGACAATTGCTGTTGCTGTTACCTTTCTTTGGTATTTACCTTTGGAGTTTTCTTGTATTTTAGTACTTATTATTTGAAACATGCATATTGGAAAGGATTGTTTGGGATTTACTTTTACTTCCAGTTTTGGTGTTGTTTGGGACTTACAATCTTATCTCCCAATCCTACTGAATAACTAGGGTAATGACTTCCATTTTACGTGTGATTCTATACCCTTGGTGCTAGTTTCCACTCCAGGGCCTATTGAAGGTGGGTCTCAGGGGGTCATTATCTCTCTTTTAACTTGAGGAAGGAAGGGTTTGGTAATCTTTTGTCCCTTTCCCTCATCTTGGTGAAGGCAGGTCTTGACAGAATGATATCAGAGGAAGAGGTTGAGAGATAGGATGGAGTCCGGAGTTAGGCACAGTGAGGATTTAATGGGATGGTAGGGAAATAGTGTTAGACAATATTGGTGTGTGAAATAGGCCAGTGAAGACTGTCCAGGACATGGGATTTTAGGGCCCCCTGTGATCCAATGCAATGACTCTGGACCTACCGAACGACCAAGTGAGGCTACACTGATTATAGGGTAGAGACCCTAGGAATGGTACATGCATCACAATGACTTGTGTTCTTATGTTTCTTGGGTATTTTGGGGATTTAAAAAGAATAAAAAGTCTAATAAAAATTAAAAGAAATCTTCTACACTACTTGGGATTAGGCATTCCTTGTTTACCTTGTAGCTATGACACCTAGACGACGACCATGAGTAGTGCGGGCGATCGAGGCCCATGAGGTTGATTTGGATAATCGGCAGAGGGCTGACCGAGAGGAGGAGGATGATTAGTCGAAGAGGATGCTTCGTTCCTTTTAGCAGATGACCCTTAGGAAGTATGAGGGCAACGTCTCAGACATAAAGACAAAGAGCTAGCGTGAAGAGCGGGTGATATCTTTCAGCTTAATTCGAGCTCTAATAGAGTACTGGGTTCCTCTGACTGTGATCTAGATACAGGGAGCAGCGCGTCAATGGTGGATGGTCTATCTTGGGGAGAATAGGGAGGCTGAGGTTATGTGGGATGACTTTAAGAAGGAGTTCTGGGAGGAAATCCTCTCTTCCACAATGAAGGCTGAGAAGAGGTAGGATCTACTCTCCCTTCAGCAGGTGAGTATTTCAGTGAGGGATTTTGGAATCAAGTTCAAGAATCTCCTTCACTTTTCTCCAGACCTCTTTCCAGATGATGAGTCTCGGGCGAGACATTTAGAGGAGGCACTCCGACCTTCTCATCAGTATGTTGTTACTCCCTTCACCCTACCAACGTACTTGGAAGTCCAGAAGAAGGATGAAGTGGTGGATAGGATGCACATGCTGGGAGGTGTGCCATGAGAGTGGAGCCAGTTGGGATCGTCAAAGGGAAAGTCCGTCAGCAGCAGGCCTCCAACGTCAGGGCCTTCTAGGTTTTGGCTAGTGGGGAGCAGACCCCAGCAGTTCCAGTTTTGATCTATTGGTCCTCGCCCTTTCTTTTCGGGCCCAGGACCAAGATTCTTCATCTGTGGAAGCTATGGGAACCTTCAGAATCAGTGCCCGATCTAAGTATAGAAAAGTGGGGGTGGGCCAGTCTAGCACCCACCTCAGTAGTAGCAGTTTCTAGCCAGGCCCTTTCAGTAGCAATAGTAGATACAGTGAGATCCCCCTCCTCTGAGAGCATACATTATGGGAGGATTCCGAGCTTAGGGCGCTCCTCAGGGACCTCAACTAGGGCATGGTCGGGGTGGTGGCTGACAGTCAAGGGGAAGAGGAATTGGGTGTGGGTAGTTACACGCCACAGAGGCAGCAGTTCAAGCAGGGCCAAATGTTGTTCTAGGTACAATCCATCTATTCAGCACTCTTGTATCTTCCTTGTTTGATTCAGGAGCTTCACACTCCTTTTTTGCACCCATTCTATCACATGATTTGGGTCTAGATGCAGAGAGACTTCCCGTACCCCCAGTTTTGAGTATTCCAGTCAGAGGTCAGACCAGCTTGTCTCGTGTTTTCTGAGAATATAGACTGATGTTGGGACCACATCAGTCCAGTGGGGACCTTATTTTGTAGCAGATTCAGCCATATGATTTCATTTTAGTCATCAACTGGTCGTTTCCTATATGTGATGTTATCGACTATTTCTGAAGAAGGATCATGTTTTCAGATGTGGTCGGATAACGTGTGACCTTCGTCAGTGAGCTGGGTTGCCAGGAGGGGAGCCGACAAGTGAAGCCCCTTCTTTATTTGTTAGCTGAACTATTAGTAAAGTCAGTAGATACAGAGTTGGTGGATGTCTCGGGGATTGTCAGTGAGTTCATGGATGTATTCCTTGAGGAGTTGGTGACTCTACCCTCTCGACGTGACTTTGAGTTTGGAATTGACTTGCAACCTGGTGCCCGTCTGATTTTGATGGCTCCCTATTGGATGACACCTTCTATGTTTCAAGAGTTATGGATTCAGATTGATGATATAATAAATAAGGGTTTTGTTCAACCAAGCGCATCACCATGGGGTACCCCAATCTTGTTCTCGAAGAAGGTAGATGGTGGTCTCAAGATATGCATAGACTACCAGACACTAAATCAGGTAACGGTCAAGAACCATTACCCCCTCCTAAGGATAGACAACCTTTTTGACCAGTTAAAGGGGGCATGATGGTTATCCAAGATAGACCTATGGTCAGGATATCACTAGTTGAGGGTTAAGGAGGGTGACATCTCGAAGACTGCCTTTAAGTGCAGATATAGAAACTTTGAGTTCGTGGTCATGTCGTTTGGTTTTATGAACCCACCAGCCATGTTCATGGGGCTCATGAACTCCGTCTTCTGAGAATATCTGGACTGGTTCGTAGTCGTGTTTATTGAAGACATCCTGATCTACTCAAGATCAGAGGAGGATCATGTTGAGCATCTGAGGATGGTTTTAGAGGTCCTCCGACAGCACCAGCTCTATAGGAAGTTGTCCAAGAGTATGTTCTGGACACGAGAAGTACACTTCCTTGAACATGTGGTGTATGAGCAGGGAATAGCGGTTGATCTGTAAAAGGTTGAATTGATTGTTTCTTGGGAAGCACCCAAGAACTTAGTGAAGGTTCGTAGTTTCTTGGGTCTATTGGGTTACTATCAGATATTTGTGCCCAACTTCTCCTGAGTTGCAGCTCCTTTGACAGCCTTGACCAAGAAAGAACATGATTTTGTATGGAGTGAGCAGTTCCAGGAAACCTTCAGTTATCTGAAGGGGAAATTAGTTAGTGCCCCAATGCAAAGGTTTCCAGAAGAAGGGGTGACGTTTGATGTATTCTGTGATGCTTCAAGCCAAGTCTTGGGGTGTGTGCTGATGAAACAGTAGGGGGTGATATCTTATGGGTCTAGGATGTTATGTCCTCATGAGTGTAACTATTCCACCCATGATCCGAAGCTTGTAGCGGTCATGTTCGTACTAAAGTTGTGGAAATATTACCTCATCAGAGAGCGCTTTGTGGTCTTCATGGATCACAAGAGCTTGAAGTATATCTTCTCCCAGCGATACTTGAACTTGCGGAAATGGAGGTGGATGGAGTTCCTTTAGGACTACGACTTCGTGATTTCCTACACCTCAGGAAAGGGAAATGTGGTGGCCGATGCATTGAGAAGGAAGTCACATAAGTATGTGGTTCGAGAGTTGACAGATTCTTAGAAGGCAATGGAGGAGTTGGTTGCCCTACACCTGGATGCAAGGGTGGATGGTGGTGGAGGTTTTCTATTTCATATGAAAGTGAAATCCTCTCTATTGTAGATGTTGGAGGAGCCTCAATGGGGAGACTTAGAGGATGAAGTGATGCATGATTTTGTTATCTAGGGAAATGCTCTAGAAGGATGGTCGGAAGATAGGTAGAATCAGATGATGTTTCATGGGAAGTTGTTCATCCTGGTGGAAATGTGAAATAAAGTTCTTAGTGATTTCCAAAACTCACCCCTAGAGGTGCACCCAGAAGTTTCCAAGATGTACTGGGGCTTGAGGGGTCAGTTTTGGTGGCCTGGGGTGAAGCGGGTAGTGGTAGAGTTTGTGGCGAAGTGCCTCATATGTCAGTAGGTGAAGGCTGAACACCACGTCCTAGGAGGTCTGTTACACCCTTTAGATGTCCCCAATTGGAAGTTGGATGACATATCGATGTATTTCGTCACCGGACTACCCATAGTTCAAGGGGGTTGCGATGCCATCTATGTAGTGGTGGACCGACTTACAAAATCATCTCACTTCCTTGCAATCAAGGAGTCGAGTACGGTGTATTCCCTAGCACAATGGTACATGGAATAAGTGGTGTAGTTGCATGGAGTTCCGAGGTCCATAGTCTCTGATCAGAATACCCAGTTTACCTCACAGGTTTGGAAAGGATTAAAACATACTTTTGGAACCCCGTTATGCCTCAACACTGCTTTCCACCCCCAGACAGATGGGAAGACAGAGTGCACCATCCAGATATTGGAGGATATGCTACGGGCATGTGTTTTAGACTTTGAGGGATCGTGGGCGTGACACTTGCCTCTGGTAGAGTTTCCTACAACAATATCTATCACTCTACCATTGACATGGCTCCGTTCGAAGCTTTATATGGGGGGACGTTTCGCTCACCCGTGTACTGGATAGAGGTCGGGGAAGCAGGTGTTCTTGGCCCGAAAGTGGTGCAGAGCACGATGGAGAAGATTCAGCTTATATGAGAGAGGATAAAGGCAACCCAACACCAGTATAATTCGTATGCTGAAAGTAGGATGAGACTGTTGGAGTTCGAGGTCGAGTACCATGTGTTCTTGAAGGTCTCCCCTCATCATTGAAAATGGAGGTTCGACAAGGGGAGTAATATTTCTACTAGGTTCATCGGACCCTTCGAGGTGTTGCGGCGGGTCAGTGAAGTGACTTATCAGCTAGAGCCACCACCGCCGATACTGAGAGTTCACACCGTCTTTCATGTGTCTCAACTCCGTTGATATCTACATGATGATTCACATGTCCTCGACTGGGGAATGCTGGATATCGAGGATGATGCGATGTTCATAGAGAGACCAATGATGATCGAAGGTTGTGAGGAGAAGGTGCTTCATGAATAGACCATTCCCTTGGTTCATGTGTTATAGAGGCATGGTGGCATCGAGGAGAGTACCTGGGAACATGAGGCACAGATGCACGCCTAGTACCCAGAGCTATTTTGAGATTAATCTGTTTTGTTTGTACTTTATTATGATGTAATTCTTGACCTGATTAACTATGAAATGTGTTGTTTTCCTTTTTTAGTCTGAATGTGTGTGAAGGGTCCTGAAGGTGGGAAAGGAAGGACCTAATCCCTAATCAAGATGTATTAGAGTGGATGCGATTAAATCCATGTGGGCGAGTCAGTGCCGTCCAAAGAAGATAGTATCTTGACATGGGGAAAGGGACTCCCTGATCCATATGTCTGGACAATGACACCTTTAAATATTTGTGTGGTTACTAGGGGGAGAGGAGTGGTAGTGTATCCGTGTTTGTTCTGGAGATAGTTGAGGAAGAGGTATTCTTAAATATTGGGGTTATTCTGGCTTTTGAACAACTCTATGGTTGTTTTTCTTTGAGAGGTATCTTACAGGGTGGTTGTACAGACCCCTCTATTATCTCCGGGTTTATCCTTGAATTATAGAGGATGAGAATAGTTTGAGACGCATCTAATGTAATGGACCAAACCCTCCTGGTCCATTACTTTTCCAAAAAAACTCGGTCCTACTGAAACGGTGGCACCAGTCACAACAGCAGCATGACAGTGGCACCAGTCACGGTAGCACCGTGACGGTGGCACTGGTCACAACAACACTATGATGGTGGCACCGATAACAGTATCACCGTGATGATGGTACCATTCACGACAGCACTATTATGGTTGAACTGATTAGGGTGTCTCACTGTGATGGTGTCAGCATGATGGTCACACACCGAAATAGTGGCACCGATTATGGTGTATCACCGAACCGGTGGCATCGTGATAGAGACACTGTTACGGTGTCTCACCAAAACCGCGTCTCACCCTTTTCCACTTTCTGAGTTTTTTCAGTTCCACCCCCGCAACATATCTTTTGACATAAAAGTGTTTAATACCCCTTTTTTTAATCCCATTTAAATCACATAAATTATATCTAAAATCCCACCAGAGCCGGGCGACCCTTGAATTACCAAAACGTGTTGATTTTCCTCAGGGTCACACATTTTTCCATGCTTTCCAGTTCCTCCCTTGTTATGAGTTTTCCTCTAGTTAAAGGAAATCATTTAACACACAACTATTATGGCCACCTCTCCATTGGGAATTATTAAATAACAACTAATTTCATCATGTGTAACTATCCAACTGCATGATGAAACCACAATCCGTCTTTAAAGCCATTCAATATTTTCATATCCCATAATTGCATGATATCTCTTTTTTATCGCACTAGAATTATTCTCTTCTTCTTCTTAGTTGGTTTCTTTCTTCTCCTTGGTGCGTTTAGAGTCTTCATTCCCAAGGAAAGTGTTGCACCCATGCTGGATATTTTCTACCCACCCTTGGAGTCCTCAGAGTTCCTCCCCTATAAGTCACAAATCCCCAATTCTTGGCGTGTGGAGAGAAACTTTGATCGTTGATCATCCAGGTAGGGTTCTTCCTTCATCTCTCTTTACTGCGTATCATGCGGGGTGGGTATGATAATGTTTCCTTCAGAAATGGATGAAACCAAACCTTAAAAAAATATAATTAGCATAATTTTAAAGAACGGAAGGGTGTGTTTGATGATTTTGTTGTACTCTTTCATCTTCCTCTATATGTTGTGATTTTTATGGGCTTATTTCCACTAAAAATCATGGTCATTGGTGGTCGTTCCATACATGCTAATGGAACCATATATTATATGATGATTGAATGGCTGTAACATTGAAATAGGTTAATCACGTAAACTCGGTTGATTAAATGGATGTCCAATGAACAAAAATCCTTCTGTGATCACCCCGGTTAATAAAATGGAAAGAATAAACTTAATGAATGATGTGATTGAATATAGAAACCTCCTTGCTTTGTTTTGGTTACATGTGTGTGGTTGATCTGCTTGATGCTTGTGGGGTGACATGGGTGGGGATTGGATCCCGTGTTGTTGTGAAGTTGATGGTTTGTGGTTCTAAGGCCATGTGGGTCCATATGGCGAGGCTTGGTTTGGTTCCAGTACTTTGAGGGATCTCACAGATCCCTTTTGTTGTTGTGACTTTACAAGAGAACTAGGTGTGAATGCTTAAATTGTTGCTTGGTTGTTTTTCCTTCCTTGTCTTGTGGATATGATTTTTAGTTGCCCGGTAGTGAAGAATTATTTAGATGGAATCACTTGAATATGAAAACAAGAATGGGTTTGATGGGGAATTGTTTTCTAGGAATGAGTTGTGACATGGTTGTGGCTGTGGTGCTTCTTATGAATGAATAGTAATGAGGGTGTTTGTATATGGGCTAGTTTTAGAACCCCTAGTCTCAGATGAGTTCTTGTTACCTATATGTATAATTTAGCTTTTATGTTTCTTATTCTCACCCTACCCAAGTTGATCACTTCATGCCGAACACCCCCATTTCATGGGGGAGGGTGTTTTTCCCAACACTCCTATGAGTGGCTGGTTATTAGCTCCTTTTCTTCTCCCTTTCCTGAGTAGCCCAAGACTCTTCGGGCAGGCTGTGACGGCCTGAGGTCCATTATAGCACAATATTATTTGGGCAAGGTAGTTGTGGTGGTCGGCCCAGGTGTGTACGTGCATGTTGTTTCCCAAGTGTCTTCAGGATGAGGCCCAAGTGTCTTCGGGTGTGGAAATAGTTGTTCGGGATGAGGTGTCTTCGGGCGTGGCGGCAGTTGTTCTGGACCAGGTGTCTGTGGGCGTGGTTACATATGGTTGTGGCTCAAGTGTGTACGAGCAGGATGTGTGGTTATGGTAGCCCAGGGGTCACACCCCAACCACGGATGCCTATCATTTTATTCTTTTCTCGATTCAGTGCCTTTGGATAGAGTTGGGTTTGGGTCCGGGTTTGAATTTTTTTATCCTTTGGTGTCTTCAGTGGGTCTCGGGCTGGTGTGCAGTCGCCGCACCGCTAGCAGCGACCGTGCGTTTGGTCCTGGAGATTGCGCAGTTGTCAGATTATTATTATTATTATTATCCTTTATATATTATTATTTATTTACTTTTCTTTTTATTTTATTTTATCCTTTTTTCCTTAATTTTTTTCCACACATTTGTTCCTTCCCTGTCTGGAAGCGCGCCTGCAGCCTGATCACTCTGCCAAGCCTCCGTCAGATCCATCTCACCCTCCTACTCGCACCCCAGTGCCTGCGTTCCCACTTCCCACCAGCCCTCATGCCCGTCACCCAGCACCTCCTTGCCTTCTCCGCCTCACCCGCGTCCCAGCCTGACGACAACCCAGCAACCACCGTCTCGCCTGCGTCCCGGCCTGCCAACATCCCCAGTGGCCACAACTGCCTCACCCGCGTCCCAGCCTCCGCACTCCTCATCCCAGCCTTCACACCCCACGCTCCCGGCCTCGCCCAACACTCGCCCTCGAGCCCCTGTGTCGGCCGCCCTCTAGCCCTGCAGCGACCCGAAGCGTTGGCCTCCCCCCACCCAGCTGATCCCGCTCACCCAGTGACCTGACGCACTGGCCTCCCTCCCACGACATTCTCCTCCTGCTACCCTCCTAGTCCAGCTCCCGCCTCCCGCCTTTATCTCGTGCCCCGCACAACGACTCCCCATTGCGCGCCCTCCGCAACCCCCTTCCGCGATCCACCATCCTTCCCTACAGGTCCTGGATGACCTCGCTCCCTGTCTGCTAGCCGCTCCTGCAGCCCGCTCGCCCGCCAGGCCTTTGCCTGCCCTCCGCTAGCCTCTCCCCATTCTTTCTATTCGTGCATCCACCAGCCTCACCACCTTCCTCTCCAGCGCTTCTTGGATCGGCGCAAACCTACCCCCTGCCAAATCGGCTTACAGTGCACCAACCCAGCCAACTTCACCAGAGCTCCGCCTTGCACAGACCTCATCTGGCGCAACCAGGCTTCCTCGTGCATGCGTAGCCCCATCCTGGGTCCACTACAACAAAACAGGGAAAGGGAAGCACTGCCCTTTATCAGTGCTAAACAGAAAGCGCTGATAAAGGGGTATGCCTTTATCAACTCTAGTCAAAAGCGCTGATAAATCTACCCTTTATCAGCGCTAAAAAAAGCGCTGATAAAGGGTAAACCTTGATTAGCACTTTTTTTAGCGCTGATAATTCTTTTTATTCTTAATTTATATAAAATTATAATATTTATAATTGAAAATAATGTTTTTTTGTATAGATTGAAAATTATATACCAATATTTATAAATATATACTCTTTATTGTTATAATTATTAATAAATAGATATATATTTATCTTATATTCCTTTTTAAATAAATATATAAGAATATAAATAAATTATTAAATAAAAACCACTGGAACCTTTATCAGCACTCGTTAAAAGCCCTGATAAAGGTATTTTTTATCAGCACTAAAATAAAAGTGCTGATAAATCATACCATTATCGGCGCTTTTAATGAGAACTGATAAAGGTTCTAGTGGTTTTTATTTAATAACCCTAACATGCCCTCCTCTCACGCACGCGGTCAAGCTTCTGCGGAAGCTGAACCAAGCCCCACTGCCACCACGACCTCTCCTCCTCCTCTTCCTTCGCCACCGCCGTTGGGTTTTCCTCCTCCACAGCGACCGACATTCTCCTCCGCTGCCGCTACCTCCGCCGCCACTGCCTCCTCCGCGGCTGCCTCCGTCGTAGCTTCTTCATATCCAAGGTCTATTTGATTTGATTGTACCCCAAGAACCTTTCTTATAGGAAGTCTTAGTTACTAGGGTAAAATATTACTATTTTTTGGTTTGAGATATTATTGTTGATATGTTTACTAAATACTAGGTATTTACCTTAGATGTAATTATTTCAAATTTCTCATTCTCCATTGGAAATAGGCCTATCTACATGTATCATGGTTAGAATGTATAACTCACATGACATGTTCTTACATGTTTCTAAATGATTTTTGATGGGAGGTTCAGCTGTTTAAAGTTTCATCAATAACTTATATGTAGTTTTTCAATGTAAAAGTTTTGTGGAATTATTGTCAACTGAATTATAATGGTATGTCAATTCAATCCTAGTTTATAATGATCCATAGTGATGTATGTATAGGCTCTTTATGAAACGAATTCATAGACATCCCTAGTGTGTCTACAAAGGCATTTCGTTCTTGAAGTGATCCAAAAATGGTCATAAATTTCCATATGGATAAGGATTTTGGTTGAAGAAGAGCACCACAAAGAATCAAGAGAGGGTGAATTGAGTTCATGAATTTTTTATCACATAAAGCACCCTTTATTTAGTCAATATAATTTTTAATCCATTGTTTTCACTAGTAAAATACAAAAAGGAAAATATAATGAGAAAGATATCACACATAATGTTTTATTGGGTTCTTGGGGTTTGTGGGATGTGGTAAATGGTGTACTCGGTTTTAGATTTTTTTTATTCTCATGAGTTTCCTCTATTTTATGTTTTCTTTTCAGTTGGAAATCTCCTCTGTTGTGCGACTCTCCTCTACCATGAACGCACCTCTGCCATATGATGAACGACACCTTCACGGTGAGTTTTATCCTGTTACTCATTAGTTTCCTCTTGTTTTCATGTTATTACTATTTGATATTGATGGTTATAATGTGAAATGTATAGACTAAATGCCCTATTGAAAATCGTAGTTGTTGGTGGTCCTTGTTTGCACACTAAATGAATTGCATGTTGGTTAGTTCCTGTTGAACATTTGAATATAAAAATTGGTAATTTACATATACTTGACTTATGAATGAACGCCCCAGGATTATAAAACTTCTATTATCACCCCTGAATTAACAAAAAAAATTGAATAAGGGATGATTTGTAAAATCTGAAATTTTTATTGTTTGGTTTGTATGGTGTTGCGATTATGAGCACGATTGTGTTTTGTATGGTGTTGTGGTTTTTGGAATGATTGATATGTCATTTGTTTTCCATGTTGTAGTTCTTCCAAAATTGAATATCAATCCAAACATTACCCATTTCAATGGCACCACCACATTGTTACTGGTGCAATTCCACTGAATCTTAGAAAACCACTTCTAGAGGACTCTATGAGACACTTTATGGTGTGATGATGATGTTTTTAAGATTCTATATATTTTTAAAATACATGGTATGTAGTATTTTTAAATTTAACATGCTTCACCATACATGGATTTCATATATATTTTAATGCCACACAACATTTATCTCCAAAATTTACACCACATAACTCATCTTCTGACTCAAACTTGGAATAAGTTTAATTTTAAATGTTACATGTCATGTGAACCTAGGTCACACACAATGTATCTCCAAGACATATACTTCAGCATGAAACCATGTACATGCCATGAAATAATGGTAGAACCACATGATATGTGTTTTACTTCACTCACACCATGTATAGATACCATAGAAACTTGATGTGTATAGATTATACACACCTAGTGGTCATGTAAGGACTAAACACCATTTATTCCACAAAAATGTGATGCATAGCCGGTGAGGTGACTCAGTATGTATCTAAAGTACATTCCTTTAGCTCAATTTTTTCTATATGTCAGGTATTTTTAAAGGCATCACGCAGTCTTTGTAAGACTAACTTGGAATTAATTTGATATATGTCAGATTAAATCAGGTATCTTATCCATACATGATTTTCACCCTAATGGACACACCATGTATATGGATTTCAAATGAGTTTAGAAATGGTAGTATACAACCAACCTTGACTGAGAACCCTACACATTGTGTATCCATTGAAAAAATTTTGTGCTATGTTATTTTCATCATTATTATTTATTTTTCACTTAGATGATAATATTTCATGTAGGAGTAGCCCATTATAAATATCTTCTCATATAGATCACAATAGTATGATTCCCTCAATAATTGTAAATTTCACACGATGTGGTTTCGATATTTTAATTATCTTCACCTGTATGGCCTTTATAACCACATGTGATGTGTTTATTTTTATATTTTATAGTTTGGAGATTAAATTTTTGGACATAAAGTTAGTGAGGTTAGAGTAACAGTTAAATTGTATCCAATGATGGTTCATTGTAGAGGCATTTGTACCATGATTTTTTTATATAAAACCCAAAAAATGCTACTTGATTAATTAAAACATAATATTAGGAAAGTTCAAGATCAAACCCATAAAGACGATGAATATGAATAAAGAACAGATTAATGCCAATAGGTTGACAAAAGAGTCTAAAGATGGCGTGAAAGAGTTTATCAAGTTTATAGAATATCATGCATGTGAACCTTCTCAAATCTTTTGTTCATGTTTACACTGTTGTTATTCAAGAAAAATTAGTCCAGAGGAGTTAGAAGAACACCTGATCTATCACAGAATAGATCGAAGTTATACATGTTAGAATAAACATGGGGAAAAAATGAATGTAGGTAGTGGCTCGGATAACACAGTGTTTTATGGATCATCTGATATGATTACAAGCGTGAATAGTGAAGAAAATCGTATGGAGGATGTGATTACAGATGTGAATGATGATAGAGGTCGTATTGAGGAAATGACAAGGACAGTTGAAGGTGAACTTCTTGATTGCCCAAAATTGTTTGAGAAGTTAAAGAGTTGTGAAAAAACACGATTGTATGCTAGTTTCACTAAATATACAGCATTGTCAGCCATACTGAAGCTGTATAATTTGAAAGCAGGCAACGGGTGGAGTGACACCAGTTTTATAGAACTACTTGCTCTCATGAATTACATGATCCCAGAAGATAATGAACTCCCAAGCCGAACATATGATTCCAAACAAATGCTGCGATCGATGGGTATGATCTCTGAAAGAATACACGCCTTCCCGAATGACTGTATATTGTTTCAAAAGGACCAAAAATCACTTAAAGAATGCCCAAAGTGTTGTTCTTCTCAATAAAAGAAATATGATTCGAGTCCTACAAAAGTTTTATGGTACTTTCCAATCATTTCAAGGTTTAGGCACCTATACAAAAGTGAAGAGACTGCAGGACAATTGACATGGCACGCAGATACAAGAATTAAAGATGGGAAACTATGTCCCCTGGAAAACTCTCCTCAATGGAAGAGAATTGATCACGAGTATCCTGAATTTGGAAACGATCTGAGAAACCTTCGTCTATCATTATCTACAGATGGGGTGAATCCTTTTGATTTTCAAAGAAGAAGTCATAGTACATGGCTAGTTATGTTGGTAAATTATAACTTACCACCGTGGTTATGCATGAAACGAAAATACATCATGTTATCTATGCTTATATCAGGACCAAAACAACCAGATAATGATATTGATGTTTATTTGGCTCCATTGATCGAGGATTTGAAAATATTGTGGGATTCAGGTGTTACGTTGTATGATGCTTACAAAAATTAAGATTTAACTTTGAAATCCATGTTGTATGGGACGATAAATGACATTCCTACTTATGGAATTTTTTAAGGATATAGAATTAAAGGAACTAAAGGGTGTCCCGTTTGCGAACAAGGTACACAGTCAACTAGGATGAAACATTCATCAAAAACTGTGTTTCTAGGACATCGCAGATTTCTACCCTGACGGCATAAGTACCGATCTTGGAAGACATCATTTGACGGAAGTTTAGAAGAACGTACAACATCGTCTCCAATAACAGGTGATCAATTTTTTGAGAAAGTAAAATATTTGGACACTACTTTTGGTAAACCATTTTTGAAAACCATATGAAAACTGGTTGGAAAAAGAGATCAGTTTTTTTTGAATTACTATACTGGAATTGTCTGTATGTCAGACATTTTCTTGATGTTATGCATGTTTAAAAAAATGTATGTGATAGTGTCATAGGCACATTGCTAAATGCACCTGAAAAAACAAAGGATGGAATTAAGGCTAGATTGGATATGGTTGAGATGGGAATACGAGAAGATTTGGCACTAGTGAAGGGTGAAAAACAAACATTTCTTCCTCCTACAACTTATACTCCTTCCAGGAAGAAGAGATATCAGTTTTGAAACTTCTTGAATGGTATAAAGGTTCCAGAGGGGTATTCATCAAATATCTAGAACATCGTATCAATGAGCAATTTAAAATTAAAGGGTCTGAAATCACATGACTTCCATGTTTTGATGCAAGATCTAATTCCTATAGATTTACGTTGCATTTTTTCCAAGAATATCCACCATACATTAACGAAGCTCTATTTTTTCTTCAAACCTATATGTAGCAAAGTTATAGACCCAGTAAAATTTCCAACTATGGAGAGAGAAATTTCCATCATATTGTGTGAATTGGAAATGTTCTTCCCACCAATTTTTTTTGATATGATGGTTCATTTGGTGTGAGATATTCGACTATGTGGTCCTGTAAATTATAGATGGATGTACCCCATTGAATGGTATATGAATATTTTGAAAGGGTATGTCAAAAATCGAAGTCGGACAGAAGTTTGTATTGCGGAGCAATATATTGTTGAGGAAGCCATTGAATTTTGTACTGAATATCTGTCTGGTGTGGAAAACGTTGTCCTATTGAAATATCATCACACTGAGTGGCTTGAGGGTGAAGTAATTTCTGGAAGAGAGGTTGTCACAATCAATATTATAGATCGGGAGCTGGCTCACATTTACATTATAAATAACAGTTTCGAGGTTTACCCATATGTTCAAACCCACAAAGAAAATATTAGGCATTTGAATCCTTTTAGGGATGAAAAATGGATATCAGATACACATAATAGATAGTTTATAGGATGGTTTTAGGACCATATTTTTAAGCAGTTAGATGAAAATACAGACTCAATTTCAGAACAAATTCGATGGCTAGCTAGAGGAGCAAGTGTGTATGTATTATCTTACAATTCTTATGCAGTTAATGGTTATACATTCTATACTAATGAACATGATGAAGACAGTACCATGTAGAATAGTGGGGTTACACTTGTGGATGAGGCGATGCATGTTTCTAGTGTTAAGGATAGAAATCAAATTTATGCGAATATGTCATACTTTGGCATCATCAAACGAATATGAGAGTTGGATTATATGAAATTCAAAGTGCCGATTTTTCAGTGCAAGTGAGTTGATAATAGGAGTGTTGTTCAAATAGATGAATTTGGATTCCTGAAAGTTGATTTCATTAAGGAAGGGGAGAAAGATGAACCATTTATAATGGAATCATAGGCAGTTTAAGTATTTTATGTTTCGTACCCTGCAAACCCAAATTGGTCAATTATTCTGTTATCGACCAAAAAAACTGAAGGGTCAGATGAAATTTAAACGGAGGATGACCCTTTTATATGGACTTAATAATCATTTTTCATCGGTCCCAATATAGACGGAATTTTGTATGTCATAAGAGACCACAATGTAAGGATTTACATAGTAAATAGAGGAGTCAAATCTCTTCAACCTTAAAAAAAGAGAGTACAATAATCAGGTTATTTTTTTATTGTAATATAAATTGTGTTATGTTATGTTATTATCTATTCGTTGCTGCTTTTATGTAATCTAAATTAAATGTTAAACCACTTTTGCAGATAATGACTTCTGCACCTACTGATGCGCCCAATCCCGAGGCACAAAAGGTCTCTCAACCAGCTGGTGGTGGTCCTAGTGCAGAGCAACAACATGTTTCTAAACCAGCTGGTGGTGGTCCCAGTGTAGAGCAACAACAGGTTTCTCAACCAGCTGCTGGTGGTCCAAGTGCAGAGCAACAACAGGTTTCTCAAACTGTTGTTGCTGGTCCCAGTGCTGAGGTACAATAGGTTTCTCAACCTGTTGCTGCGGGTCCCAGTGCTGAGGTACAACAGGTTTCTCAACCTATTGCTACTAGTCCTAGTGCCAATTCTAGCGCTCCAAAGGAACATATTGACGATACTTCTAAGGAAATTCTAGGAAATGAAACCCTGAAAGTGCAAAAAAAGAGCACCGTATTTTGACACTATTACCCAAAATCCTTAAGGCAAAAGAAAAAGGCATCAAATTTGAGGTGGGATGGAATAAGCGAAGCCAACATGTTAATCACAAGAGAGCCATATTTAGTAGCTACATTGGAATCATCACTCAGCAACGCATACCGATTGATGTACAGTCATGGCACCATGTTGTCACTGGGCTTAAGACACTAACATGGGAAGAGATTACTGTAACATTATGATATCATTTTTTTAATTTATTAAAATAAAATAAAATACCAAAACATTGACTTACCCTTCATCATCCATTACAGAGTGCATTTATAGTAGATGCCTCACACAAGGAATATGTATTAATAATTATAGGAAGGATTCATAGAGGTTTCCGCACAATTTTAATGAAATATCATCTTAAAGATGATGAAGGGAAAATCAAGCCACACCCACCTCCTCTTTATGAACACTTGATATCCTAAGGAGCGTGGGATGCGTTTAAAAACCGTCGTGGGGAGAAGACTTTTTAGGTACATTGTGTGGGGTAATACATTGTTTAACGTTTCTTGTATTCATCACTTTGATTGAACATTTTTTATTTATGAAACAACAACTGAGTGCTGAAAATAAAAAACGCACAACAGAACCAGCGTACCCTTATCGTAAATCAAGGATGGGGTACGTTTCATTTGAGAAAAAATTGGTACATCTTTTAAATCTACCGTACTACTTGTATGTGACATAAAACAACACCATAATTGTGTTTCTCTATTTATATGCATATTGATGAATCAAAATAGAAATCCATATCCATCCCACGCCATGTGCTATGGAAGGAGGCTCGTGTAAATTAAGAGGGGATACTGATAGACGAAAACACACAGAAAGTGTGGGAAACATGTGTAAGTATGACATAATATAAATTTTATTTTCTTTAAATCGCTATTACATTACAATGACTACTTATTTTTCTATATTTTCTATCTGACATAGTCACAGGAATTAATAACACCCGCACCAGATGCAGACATACTTTTAGGATCCTTGAAGTAGCCAGAACAGTATGACCACATCAGAGGTGCGGGTTTTGGGGTGACACCCCAAACGTATTTTCAAAAAAAACAAGCGGAGGTTCAAAATGAAAAAATGGAAAATATTCAAGAAAAATTAGCTATTTTTCAAAAATAATTACAATACCAGAGAAAGATGATAGCAAGTTTGATGGGGGAGAGGCAAAGAAAAGGAACAACTCAACAACAAACCATGTGTGACGATCCCGCCCCAGCCCCCACCAGCTTTGAGGTGATCCATTCCCCTAGAAAACCTGACTTAGCTGAGGTAATCAATGTTTTAATAATAGTTTCTGTGAAATGTGACTCACATAGACACTAATACCTTTCCTGTACTAATATTATATAGGGTGAAAATGAATTTGATTTATATCTATCAACTCCCACTTATCGCCTTGTAGGGAGGGCGACGATGTTCAATACGCAGAACAACATGCTACACAACAGGAAACTTCCAACAGATCATTTCAGAGTGTCAATTAACGTAGCTAATGAGCCGAGTGCTGAGCTACCTATTCCAAATGACGATGACAATATTCATATGGTTGAACAAGCTGTTGGAACATTCATCGCATGGCCGACAATTCTTGTAAAAAAACATGTCGACAAGGAGGTATCCATTTCCAGTTTATTTTTCAAGTTGGACCTTTAACATTTAATGAAAAAGGTCTGAACCCATGAATGTTATTATAGAACGACAAAGAGAAGGGGGTGAAATGAAATATCAGCTCAAAAATATCTCAAGGATCAACCAACTGATTGAAACGGTCTACTAAGAGCACTGTCACCCCGCCTATTCTATATCAACAGTTAATATCATTATAGGATCATGTGGAAACAAATTTGATAGACGACAATGCTCACACAGTTGATTTTGAAAAAAATATGTACGGAGAGGAAGCATCAGATTTCATTAGTGCTGAAAATGTAAATGAAATCCTCAAGTATGTATGGCTAGGCGCCTCAGTTATAAATGTATACATGAGGTATGTTTTCATGATTTGATTTTACAAAAGTTGATATACTTTTATAAGTATGACTAAATACATTTTATATTTTTCTCAGGCATATATATGAAAAAAAAATTGAAGGGATTTCCCCATGAACAAAAATTTGGACTCATTAGTCCTCACACCACCTCTTCAAAAGACGAAATAGATTCTGATAAAGAGGCTACAATAATGCCATCCCTGCTCAAATCGTTTGAAAACAAAATTATAGATGGAAGACTCTTTTTAATACCAATGATATAGGGGTAAAAATCTACAATTTAATAATATCAACTATATTTTCATTTCTTTATTTACTTATTCCTTTTTTTATTTTTAGGAAGCATTAGATGCTGATTGAAATTTATTTGGATACGCCAAATATTTATTTTCTGGATTCAATTCATGGATTTCCAACAAACCGACCACGCATGATGGTGTTTTTTAATTTGTAATACACTAGATCCAACATTTTATGACTAGAAATCTAGTTATATAATTTATGATATCTTTTAATGAGGATTCTGTTATGATAGGGTGGTGCATAAATATCTTCTACTTCATGGAATGAATCTAGGGCCTAAGGATAAGAACGCCTATAAGATCTACAATTGGAAAAGTATCTTGGTATATATGATAACATTGCACTATCCAAACACATATCAAAACAAATTACTTATTTTTTTCGATGTTTCTACAGTTTCTAAAACAAAGAATTGGAAAAGACTGTGGTTATTATGTTTGTAAATTTATTAAAGAGATCATATTTCACCAAAAAACTAGCCTCCCTGACATGGTATTTTCGAAAATAATTACAAGTTCATTTAAAATATTTATTAATACTTTGTGTATTTATATTTTTTCAGTAATACCATGACTGTCACAAAAACTCATATTCACAAGATGATATCGATGTGTTTAGAAACGATTGGGCAGCATACCTGATGGAAGATTGTACACAAATAGGATGAAGGTGAATTCCTACTAATGTTATCCATATATGATCATTGATATCTCCCATGTTTACACTTATTGAGAATATATGATCACCATTTATTATGTTTTATATCTTTAGGTTATGAAGAATGGTTTTAGAAATGATTTGTCTTTCTAGTAAAGCATAACTCATTGGACTACACTGGTCGATAGTGTGGAAGTCGACCAATGCATAGTCATTCAGTCCACTCACAAGCATCTTAAAATCTTGATGGGAACCAATATCTTGGATTTTAAATTTTCTAATTTTAGTTTCCGTTAGATGTGGGTGGGGTATGTCCAGGAGGGATGGGGTGTCCAGGAGTGGGGGGGGGGGTGTCTAGGAGGAAGTGTGTCCAGGAGGGAGGGGGTGTCCAGGTGTGGGGGTGGGTGGGGGTGTCCAGGAGGGGTGGGGGGCTGTCCAGGGGGTGTTCAGGAGTGGTGGGTGTCCAAAAGGGAGGGGGGTGTCCATGAGTTGGGTGTCCAGGAGGGGAGGGAGGGGGTGTGTCCAGAAGGGATCGGGTGTCCAGACAAAGATCCATTCAATTCCATTCAATTCCATTCAATACTGATAATATACAATGGGTAGATCACTTATAGAGTAGTCTGAAGTGGGTCCGTAGTGAGACATCAAAAGTTCCAACCAACCAAACCAATTCCAAGCCCATGTAAAGGCCTGAGAATTATATTCCAGCTCAATTTGAGGTCCAATATATCTTATTTAATGTCATAAATACCCAATATATGCATCATTTACCTTTCTCACATTAGATTTATGTGAAATTTCATTCCTATTCCTCCAATATATTTTTTGTTTGGTGTTTTCCTTGATTTATTGAATTGTATCTCTTCAAAATATATATGATTTTATAATTCATATTATTGAATGATGGTGTATGAATAATATTTATTCCATTATCAAATAGATGATGAAAATATAGTTCGATAAAGAATGTTATTAATGGGTATACACTAAAGAACTAGGAGGGAGGGGGTGTCCAGGAAGGAGGGGCTGTCTGGGAGTGGGGGGGTGTTCATGAGGGGGGTGTCTAGGAAGGGAGGGGGCTGTCCAGGGGGTGGGAAGGGGGTTTTCCATGGAAAGGTAGGGGGGATTCAAGGGGTGGGAGGGGGGTTGTCTAGGAGGAGGGAGGGGGGTTGCAGGTGGTGTGGTGGGAGGGAGGGGGGCTGAAAGGGGAGGGGGGATGTAAGGGGAGGGGGGTTGTCCAGGGGTAGAGAGGGGGATGTCTAGGGGGGATGTCTCAGGAGGGGAGGGGGGTTGTCCAAGACGGGAGGGGGTGTTGTACAGGACGGGGGGGGTGTCTAGGAGATGGGAAGGGGGCTATCCAGGGAAAGGGAGGGGGCTGCAAGGGAAGGGAGGGGGTGTTGTCTAGGTGTAGGGAGTGGGGCATTGATGTTAACCAGAGCGTCGAGGTAGATCAGAAAACATGATAAAAGACTGTTTTGTGCCTTTAACAATATCACCACATTGTATTTAAATAGACTTTAATATCTTAATTTAGTCCATTGAAGACATGACTAAAATCCCAAAAGATAAGATTGAAATTCACCCAAATGTAGGTTGTAGAAGCCATGCATTCTGTGCCAGGTTTTTTCCAAAAGTTTCTCCTAGATGCTTAAAATAAGAAGCTGTTATAGTTCATTGTCTCAAGAGTGATGGTGTGGTTCCATCAATGGGGTTTTTTCCTTAGAACAAGAATGTCAGATGATACCACTGGATTAAACAGCACTGATTCACAATTAGCCGCGATCTGAATGGCAGTGAAAACATCTTTTATGGCTAAGTTCTCGCATGTTTCCACTCATGTGTACCATCTCCTCTGTTCCCTTCCATTGAAAAAAGGTTTTTTAGTTCATTGGGAAACTTGGTTCCCATCGCATGAAACTGTGATCGTGTTCTCCATGTTGTTCTCACCTCTGTGCTTTATCCTCCATGATCACTGTTGACCAAGAATTGTCTACCGCAGTTTCTTCGAGTCCAGACACGTTCTTTTCTAGTTTCACCATTCTTTCTGACCACCACAGGTGGTCCCATGGAAAACAAAGTGTAGACAACTCCTCTTTCTCAGTTTCAGTCACATTTTCCACCAAAGATGCAACTGGCATCCTGATAGCATCTCTCCCATTCGTCTCCCTGTTTCCACCTCTGTCAGAACGTGTCAGTCTCCTCCGTATCCAGCATCAACCGATCATCTTAATTTTCCTGTATCTCAGTCATTCTCATCTCCAATGTAAGTCACTCCCCCTATTGTTGCGGAACTTTCTCCATGCTATGCAGCATGTAAGTGGTGTGTTTTCAGTATTCAGCTTGCTCCGTCAACTCAAGTTCCCACCTACACTGCTCTTGATCCCACTGATCTTGGTGCAACGTGAGAGCTTCCATTTTGGATACAATGGCTTAATTCTGAAATTTTCAAGGGTTTATTCCTCTTTTTTTAACAGAAAAGTTTTTTATTACAATATGTTAATTTGGTCATACCCACTAAAATCTATTATTATTATTGTTACTATTTTCATTGATAGATTTGTAGTTGATTTTCTTTCATTGTCCAAAGATATCATTTTCTTTTTGCTGGTTCAAGTTCACTATATATTTGCAGAACAATATGTTTTTGTTCTGTCCAGGGGGGTTGTCTCGGGGAGGGAAGGGAGGGGGGTTGTCTCGGGGAGGGGAGGGAGGGGGGTTTTCCAGGAAAGAGGTGGTGTCCGGGAGTGGAGGGGGGGTATCCAAGAGGGGAGGGGGCTATCCAGGGGATGGGAAGGGGGTTGTCCAGGGAAAGGGAGGGGGATGTAAGGGGAGGTAGGGGGGTTGTCTAGGAGGAGGGAGGGGGTTGCAGGTGGAGTGGTGGGAGGGATAGGGGAGGGGGGGTGTCCAGGGGTAGAGAGGGGGCTGTCTAGGGGGGTTGTCTCGGGGAGTGGAGGGAGGGGGTTTTCTAGAAAGGAGGGGGTGTCTGGGAGGGGAGGTGTGGCTGTCCAGGAGAGGAGGGGGGGGGGCTGTCCAGGAGGTGGGATGGGGGATGTCTAGGGAAAGGGAGGGGGCTGTAAGGGGGGGGGGGTTTCCAGGGGGAGGGAGGGGGGTTGCAGGTGGAGTGGTGGGAGGGAGGGGGCTGTAGGCGGGGGGGGGGGGGGGTCCAGGGGTAGAGATGGGGCTATCTCGGGGGAGGGGAGGGAGTGGGTGTCTAGGAGGGGAGGGGTGTACAAGAGAGGGGGGTATCTAGGAGGTGGGAAGGGGGCTGTCCAGGGAAAGGGAGGGGGATGTAAGGGGAGGGAGGGGGGTTGTCCAGGAGAAGGGAGGGGGGATGCAGGTGGAGTGGTGGGAGGGGGGGTTGTCCAGCGGTAGGGAGGGGGCTATCCAGGGGCTGTCTCGGGGAGGAGAGGGAGGGGGTTTGGCTAATCACACTAAAGAACTAGGAGATCAAAAGAAAAGTGAACTGGTATGATCATGGGATATCTAATTGTGTAGGATCTCATTAGCCCTCTATAAAATTGAGAAATAAAAAACAATATTTATAAGTCAATGAATCATGTTGAGCCTCTTCAAAAATATTAATTCAATCCAAGGAAATATGGACATATAAAGGTTTTAATAGGTAACAATTGACATTTTATTAATGTATTCTTTCATATTAATGTTTAATTTATTTCATTATTGTATTACTAACATAATATTTGTTTTCTTATATATGTGAAATCTTTTTCCTGAGTTCGAATGCTTTGTTCGGAAACTAATACCATGGACAAAAATTTTTTAGAGTGGATAATGGATGCAAAGAGGATGAAACATAAATGTTTTTTTAACTTTTTGTTGGATAATTGTAATTGAAACCAAATTAAACATTGTTTGAAATGTATATAGCAGTGTGTTGTTTTGTATTCATGATTTGAATTAAATGTATATAGAATTTTTGTTATGTGCTTTTTGGTAGGTGTTGCTTGTGCTGTGTGTGCAGGTGATGTATCATGTGTGCAGGTGCTGTGCAGGTTCTGGGTTTGCACAGGAAATTTGACCTTTATTAGTGCTAATTAAGCACTGATAAATGGATAATATATAATCACTCAAAATAGATCTAATAAAGGTAGTAATTATCAAATCTATTTTTAGCGTTGATATATTATTCATTTATCAGCGCTATTTTTATCACTGATAAATACTACTTTATCAGTGCTAAGAAAGCGCTAATAAATTCCCACCTTTTTCAGTGCTTTTTTAGCACTAATAAAGGTCCCCCTTTATCAGTGCTATGTTTAGCGCTGATAAAGTCGACCGCCCTTTATCTTCGCCGAGATTAAAAACGCTTTTGTAGCGCTGTTAAAGGCGGTTTTTAGAGCTATTAAAATCCCTATTTGTAGTAGTGGTCCTCCTTTCGCTTGCCGGCCAACCTCCCTCTGGGCGCGCCCTGTTCCCATCAACCCGCTACTCCGGCCTATGCGTGACGACTTCACCCTAGCTCCCTGACCTCTGGCCATGACCTCCCCCTCCAATGCCCTCCTTGGCATTCAAATCACATTTGAGTAGGCGAAGACCTCCTTGGGTCTTGTTCTAGATTTTTCCAACATCCGCCGCCAAAGGCGAGGTGGTCTCGCTTTGCTTCAGTTCGTTGTCGTCATCCAAGGTAAGAGTTATTTTTTTATTGTGTGCTCAATTATTTTTAGTGTCTGAATTGTGTTTTGATGTCCTAGTATTTTAGCTGTAGTGAGGATAATTATTTTGGGTGCAACCTCGGATTTCCGTGCGTTTTCAAGGTTGCACCGTTGTTTGAGGTAATTTCCTTCATCCTCCATCTTGTTGTGCACTTTATTTTTTGGGCCACATTTATGTCTGTGAGTCCCTGATGTTTTGTTGGATGTGTGAGGGTCTTCACCGCACTAATTTTGGGGGTCGGATGTTGTTGCAGGGAGTTGAGATTGTTTTCGAGTGCACACACGTATTTTCCTAGATGTGGATATATATATATATATATCTACCTTCTGAGTGCGTGTTTACTCATGGAACGGGGAACACATGCATCAGTTTAAATGTGCGGATATATATATATATATGGAAGTGCGTGCATGCATGTGAGCGGGATGTTGCTTGAGTTAGAAAGTTTTTGCTTGAGTTCCTTGAGGTAGGCATTTCCATATTTTCTCTCTTTCTGAAGCTTTCCATAGGAACTTTAATGATTTAATTTAATTTATAAATAGTATGCGCACCTTTATAAGAATGATAGTTTATTAATTGCTGTGTTTTTATGCCTTTCCAACTTGGTTATAACTAAATGTTTTTATCTTCAAATGGTATTGTTGTGTGTCTTGAGTGGTGTGTTCTTATAAAATTTTTTTGTGTAACTTAGTGTTTTTTTAGAAATGATTTCGCATCTCTTTGAATTGGTATTTTTCTCAAAACCTCAGTTTAATAAGTAGTTCTTGTTTTCTAAATGATGTAGGACTCTCTGTGCGACTCTTTAAATTTGTTTGAAAAGAAATCCATGTGAATGTGCCCGTTTGGATTTTTTAAAATACAAAAGTGATATTTAGAGTTGTTTTAGAACAGCTTGTGCAATGTTTTCATAAAGTCTTTTGATTATGTAAAACTAGAATCCAGATTTACAACTCCAAGTGTTCAATAAAGTGGTTTTGATAACCGAATGACGTGACGGTTCGGTTGGAACTTTGTATTTTTAACATGTATGCATATATATATAAGTATGCAGGGTGCTCCTATATAGGGTAACCCTTTATGGGTGAACGTATAAGAAGTGTCTGTGTCTGGGGTAAGCAAGTGCGGTGAGATGAGTCACATGTGTGAGGGCCTTCCTACTTACACAATGTTTTTATCACCACCATGGGTTCTTGGGCCTCTTTTAGATGATCGAGTGACAGTTTCTGATCAAACTCGATTAGACGGGTTGGTACCCCTTGGATTTTGTTTGGCCAAGCAGGATTTTCCACTGGATTGTTCAGTTAGGGTGGCCAGTTGGTTATAGACGTAGGAGCTTCACCATACGCCGGTATGTGGTTCTGAAACCGAGTATGTCCAGGGGTCTTCTAGGGATGTTTAGGATCACCCATGGTTTCTGTATTACTTACATTTCTTGTTTACTTTTCGTTGCAATGATTTATTTTCAGTTTCACTTTTACTTGTTTTACTCTAGCCCATCTTTGGTATTTTCTGTTTTTGATTTCATTTATAAAATGGAAAATGATTTTGGAAATGGTGTGTAGCGTGTGTTGAGTTTTGAAATGAGAACAACATTTTTCATATTTTAAAGTGTGAAAACCCTACTTTTATATCAGTATTTCAAACTTGTGTCTGTGGATTGTTTTGAAAAAGAGAATTGTTAGATTAAGTGGTTTATTCTTGGCTTCCCTTATGAGAATCTCGGTGCTCATTCCTATTATATCTTTCCAGTTGCAGGTTCAGTTTCTCGTATAGGTTCCTAGTTCAGCTGCTCAATGTTGGAGCAGTGTGGTTTTGAGTTGGGTGGTGACCTAGGAGGTCGCAAGGAGGTATGCTCGGTTTTATTTTCTTTATGCTACCATTTATTATCTTTATCGTTAGTTTTTTTATCTATTTATCTTTTTCTCTTGGGCCAAATCATTCCCAACAGTTAAATTTTGATGCCCGATACTGGTTTCCAGCCCATGGGGATCAGGAATACCCTTTGGGTCATGTCGCGGACCGGCTCGGGTGACCAACTCAGGGTCGACCCAGGTTGGTTTGTGAAAAAATGGTATCAGAGCATAACCTTGTTATTTGATATGTCTGGTAGAAGTAGATTAGGACTATAGGGGCTAAGAAGGTAGGTTACAGGTCGGTTCTTGGTCACCACCACTCGCGACGAGACCCGAGTTACCAGGGGTAGTCTAGTATTGTGAGTCTCTTGTCTTTGGTTGTTTCAGATTGAGGGATGACAATGGGGGAGAATTGGTTCTCTTTGCATCCCCACATGGGGTGGTGACCCATGTGGAGTCCAAGTGCCCGGTTTAAGGTCCTATTAGTGTTATTCCTTACTTGGGGCATGGATCACTACTATGTCGATGGGTCAGACATATGCACTAGTTCCTCATTTTGATGGATTATATTTGGTTGTGTTTCCTTTTGAACTCAGTCGATGTGAGTGTGTGTTTAAAATTAAAGTGATTTTTAAATGAAAAAAGGGGTTTCTTCCAAATTGTTTTTGAAATTATTAAAGTAGGGTTTTAAATAGAAAGTGTATCGGTTTGGAAAAACTTGGTATTTGTTTGGATTTGGTAAGGAAAAGAAGTGTTTGAACCTTGGCACTCCTTATGGAGGGTCTCACGTGTGTGGGTATATACAGAGAGTGCGTGGGGGAACTTTTTTTGCAGATGATGTGAGCAAGATTGAATTAACGCACATGTGACGGTTCATAAGGTTCCATAGGTGAGTTTTAAAATTTTAAAGAAATAATGGTTCTAGAAAAGTGATTTATTCTTGTATTTGTATATGTTTGTCTTATGGGAATGTTTCCCTTGTATTGTGTTGTTTATTTGATTTAGTTTTGGATTGATGTCGGTTTTGATGGTGTTTTTCATGTTGTTATGAGTATGCCGTCCAGAAAGCCTCCAAATTTTTTTAATTAGTTATGCCTAGTTCCTAGTTCTTTTTGTTTGTTTCCTGCTTATCGAGGTAATTAAAGTCTATTAAAGGTAGTTGTATAGTTCAGAAAGATAGTGTGTCTTTGGGTTGTTGGGAACACCCAGGGTAGTTAAGGTTTATACCATCCCATAGTTATTTGAGGGTTCTATTCTGGACTAGTAAAGGTGGGATGTCTCATCGTCGTTAGAGTCTCGGGTGTAGTTGGTGGGGGTAAGATCTTGTAAGGGTTCCCCATATGGCAAGGATTTTCGTCTGTATTGACTCCTAGGTTGTTGGATCATTCTCTCACATGCGACTAGTCTGGCCGATTCAGGAATTCTAAGCCGCCTTGTCACAACCCTCCGAAGTCTTCCTATCATGCGATTGTTCGGGCCACCGGAGAGAGTTCTGAAAGAAGCGTTACTTGTGAGGAAGGAGTTAGGGACCAGAGGACACAAATGACTGAAAGTGATGCAGGATATGTTTCAGCCATCAGTGCCCCAGCCATAGGTCTTGGGGTGATGCTCGCTCATAGTCGAAAGTTGGTGAGGGTGTGTGGAACCTCGGTTCGGATAATGTTTTCAGCTTTGGGATGAAAATATCCAAAATTTACCTGTTCTATTCTCATCACTATCGTAAGCTCATTCTTGTTGTGGTGGTGTGATGAGCTCGTTCTAACACAATTCAAGAAGTCTTATCTGCTCTTAGTATGGTTTCTAAATTGTTCGGTTTCTTTGAAGAGTGTGGGGCCCATGAATAAATAGACCCGTTCTGATTTTGAGTTGGTCTCAGCTGTGTTCGTTAGGGATATGTTTGTTTCTTGAAATTGATGGGAGGTTTTGAGTTCTTAAAGTTGATGGATTGTTCCGTAGAAAGATTTTTGTCAAGTCTCAAGTGTGTTGTTTGGTCCATGTGGGGAAAATGAATGAGTTTGGTTTGGGAGTTCCCCTGTTGGCCCCCCTCCGGGGGGGGTGGTTTGTTTGGGTTTCAAGGGTTTTTGTATTAGTGAATTTTTGTGGTGGGGAGAACCCTCTCATGTTCTCCTCTCAGTCTCAGGCAGTGTTTTTCCTTGAATTGGTCGGGTGTGACGTTTTTTGGGAATAGTCACCTCAAGGCTCTCGGTTCTCTATGCTTTTTTATGGGCGCGAACACAAGTTGTGTCAACTGTTTTCTTGGTGACTTTCCGGGGGCAGAAAGTGTATGTGGTGGGGAGAACTGTCACACCCCAACCACATATGCCTATTATTTTATTCTTTTCTCAGTCCTGTGCTTTTGGATGGAGTTGGGTTTGGGTCTAGGTTTCAAATTTTTGAACCATTGGTGTCTTCAGTGGGTCTTGGGCTGGTGCGTGGTCGTCGCATCGCTAGCGGCGACCGTGCATTTGGTCCTGGAGACTGCGTGGTTGACTGATTATTATTATTATTGTTATTATTATTATTATCCTTTATATATTATTATTTATTTACCATTCTTTTTTATTTTATTTTATTATTATTTTCCTTCTTCTTTCTTCTTTTCTTTTTTTCCATATGTTTGTTCCCTCCTAGTCCGCCAGCGCGCCTGCAGCCTGATCGCTCTGCTAGGCCTCTTCCATATCCATATCACCCTCCTACTAACACCCCAGCACCTGCGCTCCCACTACCTACCAGCCCTCCTGTCCATTGCCTAAAACCTCCATACCTTCTCCGCCTCACCCGCGTCCCATCCTGCCGACACCCCATCGGCCACCGCGTCGCCCGCGTCCTGGCCTGCCGACATCCCTAGCGGCCACGACTGCCTCACCCGCATCCCGGCCTCTGCACCCCACATCCCGGCCTCTGCACCCCATGCTCCTGGAGTTGCCCAGCGCTCTCCCTCAAGCCCCTATGTCAGCCGCCCTCCAGCCCTACAACGACCCGATGCGTTAGCCTCCCCCCACCCAACTGCTCCCACTCACCCAGCAACCCGACGCATCGGCCTCCCTCCCACGACGTTCTCCTCTTACTACCCTCATTGTTTGGCTCTCACCTCCCTCCTCTATCGTGTGCCCCGCAAAGCGCCTCCCCATCGCGCGCCCTCCACAGCCCCCTGCCACGATCCACCATCCTCCCCTGTAGGTTCTTGCTGACCCGACTCTCTATCCACCAGCCGCTCCTGCAGCCCGCTCGCCCGCCAGGCCTCTGCTATCCCTTTGTCATGCCTCCACTAGTCTCTCCCCCTTCTTTTTGTTCATTCATCCACCAAACTCACCACCTTCCTCTCTGGCGCTTCCTGGATCGGTACAACCCTACTCCTTGCCCACTCGGCTTGCAGCGCACCAACCCAGCCAACCTCACCGGAGCTCCGCCTTGCACAAACCTTATCCAGCATGACCTGGCTTCCTTTTTCATATGCATCCCTAGCTCGGGTCCTCCTTTTGCTCACCAGCCAACCTCCCTCCTGGTGTGACCTGTTCCCGTCGACCCGCTTCTTCGGCTTGTGCGTGACGACTTCACCCCGGCTCCCTGACCTTTGGCCATGACCTCCCCCGCTGATGCCCTCCTTGGCGCACAACTCACATTTGAGTAGGTGAAGACCTCCTTGGGTCTTGTTCTGGCTTTTTCTGACATCCTCCACCGAAGGGGAGGCGGTCTCGCTTAACTTCGATTTGTTGTCGTCCTCCAAGGAAAGAGTTCTTTTTTTATCATGCACTCATTTATTTTTAGTGTCTGAATTTTGTTTTGATGTCCTGGTATTTTAACTGTAGTGCAGATAATTATTTCGGATGCAAAATCGGCTTACCGCGCATTTTCAAGGTTGCACCAATGTCTGAGGTAATGTTCTTCATCCATCGTCTTGTTGCGCACTTTATTTTTTGGGTTGTGTTTATGTTTGTGAGTCCCTGGCATTTTGTTGGATGTGCGAGGGTCATCGCCGCACTAATTTTGGGTTTCAGATGTTGTTGTAGGGAGTCGAGATTTTTTTCGAGTGCGCACATGAATTTTACGAGGTGTAGATATATATATATCTACCTTCTGAGTGCGTGTTTCCTCATGGCACGTTTAATACGTGCATCAATATAAAGGTGTGGATATATATATATATATATATATATATATGGAAGTGTGTGCATGCATGTGAGAGGGATGTTGCTTGAGTTAGAATGTTTTGTCTTGACTTACTTGAGGTAGGCGTTTCCATATTTTCTCTCTTTTCAAAGCATTCCATAGGCACTTACATGATTTTATTTAATTTATAAATAGTATTCTCACCTTTATAAGCATGATAGTTTATTAATTACAGTGTTTTTTATGCCTTTCCAACTTGGTTAGAATAAAGTGTTTTTATCATCAAATGGTATTATTGTGTGTCTTGAGTAGTGTTTTTTTCAAAACTTTTTGTGGAACTTAGTGTTTTTGTAGAAATTATTTCGAAACTCTTTGAATTGGTATTTTTCTCAAAACCTCGGTTTTATAAGAGGTTCTTGTTTTCTAAATTATGTGGGACTCTCTATGCGGCTCTTTAAATTGGTTTGAAAATAAATCCATGTGAATGTGCCCATTTGGATTTTTTTAAATATAAAAGTGATGTTTAGAGTTGTTTTAGAACACATTGTGCAATATTTTAATAAAGGATTTTGATTATGTAAAACTAGAAGCTTGATTTACAACTTCAAGTGTTCAATAAAGTGTCTTTGATAACCGAATGATGTGACGGCCTGGTTGGAACTTTGTATGTTTAACATGTATGAATATATATATATAAGTATGTAGGGCGCTCTTATCTAGGGTAACCATTCATGGGTGAATGTATTGGAAGCGTCCGTGTTTGGGGTAGGCAAGTTCGGTGAGATGAGTCACGTGTGCGAGGGCCTTTCTACTTACACAGTATTATTATCACCACCATGGGTTCCTAGGTGTATTTTAGATGATCGAGTGACGGTTGCTGATAAACCCTGATTAGACGGGTTGGTACCCCCTGGATTTTGTTAGGACAGGCGGGCTTTGACAATGGATTGGTCAGTTAGGGCGGCCGGTTGGTTATAGACTTAGTAGCTTCACCATACACCGGAAGGTGGTTCCGAAACTGAGTACGTCTGGGGGTCTTCTATGGATGGTTATGATCACCCATGGTTACTGGATTACTTGCATTGCTTGTTTACTTTTTGTTGCACTGGTTTATTTTCAGTTTCACTTTTACTTTTTTTACTGAAGCCCAACTTTGATATTTTTTTTTGTATTTCATTTATAAAATGGAAAATGATTTTGGAAATGGTGTGTAGCGTTTGTTGGGTTTTTAAATGAGAACAACATGTTGCATATTTTAAAATGTGAAAACCCTACTTTATATCTGTATTTAAAACTTGTGTCAGTGGACTGTTTTTTAAAAGAGAACTGTTGGATTAAGTGGTTTATTCTTGGAATCCCTACTGAGCATCTTGGTGCTCACGCCTATTATATCTTTCAAATTGCAGGTTCAGTTTCTCGTACATGTTCCTGGTTTAGCTACTCAATGTTGGAGCAGTGTGGTTTTGAGTTGGGTGGTGACCTAGGAGGTCACAAGGAGGTATGTTCGGCTTTATTTTCTTTCTTCTTCCAGTTCTTATCTTTATCGTCAGTTTGTTTATCTATTTGTCTTTTTCTATTGGGCCAAATCATTCCCAACAGTTAAATTTTGATGCCCGACACTGGTTTCCAATTCGTGGGGATCGGGAATTCCCTTCGGGTCATGTCGCAGACCGGCTCGGGTGACTAGATCAGGGTCGACCCGGGTTGGTTCGTGACACCAGGTGTGTGTGGGCGGGGCATGGCAGTGGGACTGCGGTGAAAATAGAGGGGAATGTCTGACGTGTTGGATGTCTTCAATAACCAGTGGGAAAGTGGTGCGAGGTACCCAAACATCGATGTGTTATTACTATTTCCTTACTTGACTTGCGTTATTTAGGGAGTGTTCCTTGGAGTGGTTTGGGTGGATAGTTTCCTTATTAGGTGCTTGGTTATATCCTTTTATCATGGGACATTAGAATGCCTCCCCACTTGTGCACGAGAGATTTTAGTTTTCCCTACTGAGTATACCTGTATACTCACCCTACGTTTGTAAAACTGTTTTCAGGTTTCCAGGAGGACTTCGAGGACCGTGTGGGACCGTACTAGTTCCGACGTTGGGACAATTGTTGTTGATGTTTCCTTTCTTTGGTATTTACCTTTGGAGTTTTCTTGTATTGTAGTACTTATTATTTGAAACATTCATATGGGAAAGGATTGTTTGGGCTTTACTTTTACTTCCAGTTTTGGTGTTGTTTAGGACTTACTATCTTATCTCCTGATCCTACTAAATAAAAAGGGTAATGCCTTCCATTTTATGTGTGATTATATACCCTTGGTTCTAGTCACCACTCCGAGGCCTATTGAAGGCGGTTCTTGGGGGTCATTATCTCTCCTTCAACTTGAGGAAAGAAGGGTTTGGCAATCTGCTACCCCTTTCCTTCATCTTGGTGTAGGCGGGTCGTGACACATGTGTAAGCTATATTTTTATAATTTAGTTAATATCATTTATTCCTTCCATTCTAATGGCTAGATGATAAAAATCATAATAATATTAATAGTATATTCTTTTTTAGTTAGGCCGAGGCTTGTGTGTAACAAAAGTCATCAAAGGGACTCAATGTTTTATGTAACACAAGATAAACTTGGTGTTCCATGCGATTAAAGATAAAATATGTATTTTATCTAACAAAATCTATTAAATAATTTAAATTAATTTGAAATAATATATTTTATAAAATTTTTAGATGTTACATCCTACCTCCCTTAAAATGAATTTCATCCTCAAAATTTTTCTTGTTTATCAAATGATTAATCCATTCAATGGCCCGAAGGCCTTCAATTTTTATTTTATTAAAAACACACCCCCCTTTTAAAGGAATAAGGGGGGGGGGACCCAAAGACATCATTGACATAAAACATATCACGACTCGAAGGTCAAACAAAACAAACCAAACTAACGACATGAATTTATCAGATGATTAACATTTATAGAATATATTTATTAAAACCCACATTGTACAATGGGTTAATAAAACATACTCTTTAAAGGGAAAGTTGGGAACATAAAGGTCACCTGAAGATACACATAACTAGGATTCCACATAGGGAGACATTTGTTTTAAATTAAAATATTGATTTGGAAGGAAAAACTATTTCCCATTGACTAATTGAGAGTGATAGAGTATATAGTCAAGAGGTAGTAAATGGAAAAAAACCCCAAACCAAATAGGTGTGGAAAATATTGTTGATATCATTAGAAAAGATGTTACTAGGATAACATTTTTTTCAAGATCCTTTTCCCAAGGTTGAATAATTATCTTACCATATGGACCAAGTAAAAATAGAAATATACATAATTGAGGAGTAGAATTTCATCCTTTAATAAATTTCTACCCAAATATCATCTTTTTCTCAAAATGATGCATACTCAGGATGAATTTTTAATTCCTAAATCAGTAAAATAAACTTTTAAAGACCAGATAACCATAAAATGGATAATCGATCTATTCCACCTGTCTTTAAACATTAACCAAAAACAAAAATGGTTAGAACATGATAATAAAATTCCCAAAATGATTAAATCTTCATATGATACATTAATATTCAAAATTAAATAGTAATATCCAAATTTGAAACTAAATTATTCCATAGAGAAATATCCTTAAAATTATTCAAACATTTCATGACCAGGTTCAAAGACCAAAGATTATAAGGATTTGATCATATATTCCTCCAAGATAAATCAACCATTATTCCTAAAATAAAATCTCATGTGTTTCTAAAATACTATTTACCTATAAAAAATTTTCATTCTAACTAGGAAATTACATAGGCCATTAGTAGTGTGTGAAACCCTTATCATCCTTCAGTCATGGATTCAAGCCCTACTGCCTAGCTGGATGTGACAGGTTGTCACCAAGAACACAAGTTGTACCCTTTTCTTTTAATTCTGAAAAACAATTCCTCCCTAAAAGCACTTCATGTTGATCCTAGGGGTTACAAATACACCAATCAATAAAACATATCCAAAATTTTCATTAATCACTTTAAGACCTCATCTCTTAAAACTATAATGGAATTTTAAATTTTGATCATAATTAAGCTTAGAGACCTATGACGATATCCATAAATCTTAATATAACCTCACATAAAAACATCATAATTTACAAAATTATCTAAAACAACATTTGATACCAACTATAACATCCCAAATCATACACTCCTAGATCTTGTTCTAAAATCCAAAACTTTACATTCCCAACTTTGATTCTGATAATTATGACCCAATTTTTTCATCTAAACATTACAACATCAAAATAAAAAATTGAATCACATACATACTATAAGAAATTTTAGGTTTATATTTTTAAATAATTATGAAAAAATACTTCATAAACAATTCACAAGCCATAAAAAGAAAATTTCTCCCATTTAACCCATCTTTTCTTATTTCAATATAGGTCATCAACATCATCCTTTTGAAAAATTTTATAGACATAAATCATTTGAAATCATTCTTTTAAACCTAAGGAAAAGGAAACATAAGAAGGGTGATATCAAATGATTAGTAAGGGTAAACTTAAGAATTAAAAACTAAATGAAATCAATGATCATAAGATTACATAAGTGTATGATGACATAATCAAGTGCATGAGAAAATCATAAAATAACTCATACACATCAATACCTCAATCATAAAATATTAAAACATGGAAATGGAAAGATTCATTAAAATCAATAATCTTGAGCCATGTGATATCAATTTCGATAATTAGAATCATTATAATTCGATATAAATCATGCATAATGGTACCTTGGGACATAATTATACTTTTCATTATTATAAATGGAATAACCACGCGGTCAACTTCCATACATGCCACTCTTACAAATGAAATAGCCATAATACATGCATTCATACCCAATTCATTGAAGGGATATCATGGACCCACCCATACTTGGTCTATTACAGAACCACCCGTCAATGGTTTATCACATAACCATAAGTCAAATTTCCAAGGACCATTGAAAAATCATCACACCTAAAATATTGCATAAACTCATTGGAGAAACTAGTATCCCCTTTCATTACATTATTAACCCATTGAAAATAAATGGGTTCTATAAAAATATATTTGAAACATGATTAACCCATAAAAAGAAGGTTCAATAACAATATATTTGAAACATGATTAACCTTGGAAAAAAATGGTTTTATAATAATCTATTTGAAACATGATTAACCTGTGTAAAATAAAATAGTTCAATAACAATCTATTTGAAACATAATTAATCTATGTAAGTGAAATGAGTTCAATAACAATATATTTGAAATATGATTAATCCATGTAAAATAAATGAGTTCCATAACAATATCTTTGAAACATGAATAACCCATGTAAAGAAAATGGGTTCCATAAAAATATCTTTGAAACTTGAATAACCCATGGAAATAAAATGGTCTCCATAACAATCTCTTTGAAACATGAATAACCCATGGAAATGAAATGGGATCCATAACAATATATTTTAAACATGAATAACCCATAGAAAGGAAATGGTTTCCATAACAAAATATTTGAAAGATGAATAAACCATGGAAATGAAATGGGTTCCATAACAATATCTTTAAAACTTGATTAACCCATGGAAAATAAATGGGTTTAATAACAATCTCTTTTGGACATAATCAACCTATGGAAAAGAAACGAGTTTTATAACAATATATTTGAAATGATCATAATCCATCCAAATAATGAATGAGGATGGTATCAATACAAATATCTCAATTGTAGGATAAGTAAAAACAAGTGTTGTTGATTTTGATGAATGGAAACTCCCTTAAAATATCATTAAAAACATTTTTGAGTAAAATAATATTTAAACATTCCAAAGTGTCCCATACCACCTTGAAACATTTGGATTATAAGCCCCATGAACATTGAATGAAACTTATAATATCATGATAATAAGGATATTCATGATAAATCACACCAAATGATAATTTAATACACTGCATAAAATAATATATATATATATATAACATAACAAACATCTCAAAGAAGAAAAATTGTGAAAAAAGTTCACTACTAATTTGGTAACATTGAAATCGTAAACCTCATGAAAGAGATATTATGAAAAGGATATGTAATAACTGCATAAGTTTAAGTATAATAATAACCAAATACATTAATGGGAAGTATATACACCAAAAAAAATAAGTTGTGAATATGGAATATACCTCAAATAAATAAAAGTGAGATGATAAAAACCATTACAAAGATCGTATCATTGGAGTGATAATAAATTAATGAAATAATTATGTGTGAAAAATTTAAATCCACACAATAAAAGTTTAAATACATAATTAATATAATCAAATTACATTTTCACATATATTCTTGGCATAACATAACCAATTACATAGAAGTTTAACCCAATAAATGGAAATTTAGTTAAGAAATACCTTACCTTTAGTCCAATTTGTCATGATTTTCCTCTATTTTCTTGAATATTAAACTTATGAGAATTATTTACTTATAGAATAACCTTTTAAAAGTTTATAATTACTTTTATTTCAATTATAAACAAGTTATATACAATTAATTAATCAATAATGTTTAAGTCGGATGTTTTGACCATATTCGGCTTATGTGCCAAAACCGACTTTGATAGGTTGAATAAGTTCAATGAGATAATTATTTAAACATGGCCAAAATAATAATCATGAAATAATTATAATATTTACACATTAATTATACTTTTAAAACTAATCGTGAAATATTTTTACAAAAAATGAACCAACGTTACAATCATGGAGATGGTAGGTCGTATGTACGCATGAGTAACATTCACATTTTCAATAATCATTATAGAAAGAAGGCAAGTAATGTTTATCCTTTCAGAATTGCCATTAAATTATAAATACAAAATTATTTATTTATATATAATTATATATATCATTTTTGTTATATGGTGATGAAAAATTAAGAATCACATCGCTTCGAGGAGGTGGTAGTCTACACGTCCATGAACGATGTTATCACTTTTTTAGTGTGTGAAATGGAAAGAAGAAAATGATTTTTTATATGTAAAGATAGATAATTATTTCATTAATATCATAAATATTTAATTTATATAATATTTTTCTAAACCAATCCTTAATAAATTCCATGTAAAGTGTAAACGTATCACATTGCTTTGAGGATGCGGTAGTCCACACGTACACAAACAATGTTATCGTATTCCAACAAAATGAAAAGCATTAAGGTATGTGTTATATAATAATTCAATAACTATTAATACATTATAAATATCATTTATAGAATATAAAAATAGTATGTACATCATAATTCTCAACTATAATAGGTGGTATAGGAAAAACAAATGACATCATTTCACGAGGCAGTAATTCGCCGTACACAGGAATGGTTATTTCGTTACCCATTTAATGGAAGTGTGTGTATGTATAGGTCTAAAACTTTACATAAAAAATATAAGTATATTGAGGATAATTTTTTTTGTTATATAAACATGGAATAAGAATAATTTAAGGTGAATAGAAAGAAATATAACAAAAGTGCTCATTGAAGAATGTTACCTCTTATTCAGGTTACTCCTTTTGGTTTACACCAAAGGACTTACTTGGTTTTATTTATATCCAAATTTAGGTTTATAAGATGATATTAAGGATATTTTTAGATTATTTGGATAGATTTTTGATGAAATAAAGGGCTTTATATGTGTGAAAAAGTGGGTGGGGTGAGTTCCTTTTTATAGTGGAGGAGGTGTGACATTATTGTAAATATAAAAAGAGAAACACTATTGAGTGGTCTTCTTTATATAATGTGACTGAAATAATAATCCTAATTATAAAACAGATGGTATATGGTCTAATAATGGACATAAAATGGGTTTTGTACTAGTGTAGGATCATTTTTACATCTTATATTCTAAGTTTAATCATTAAGTAAACTCATTTTTACCTAAATCACTATAATTAATTTTAATATCATTCACTAATATTTTTGGTCAAAAAATAATTTTAAATTACCAGAAATTATAAATTATTATTATTTAAAATATTTAATCCATTTTTATAAATTCCAATCACAGAAGTGGTAGAATTTAATTTAAAATTAATCTCACAAACGAAAGTAGAAATGAGGTTTTTTAAGTAAAAATGTTCAAAAGTTTTCCAAGTTTTTATAGCTAATATCACTATAAAAATGATTCCAATTACCTATATTGGATTAAAGTATATAAAATTGATATAAATATACTTTAAAACAAATTAAAAATACAATTTAACACTATAAATTATTTGGATGAAAAAAAAAATTTTCAATTAAAATTTGGTGTCATTCACTATTCATCAAAATATGAAAGTTCTCCAAAAATACCAAATACTCACCCAAAGTAAAGTTTTTATATTAAAATTTTAAAAAATATGTTTATTTTTTCAAATAAAAATTAAAAAATTTTCAAAAATTAAATTTAAAATAAGTGTTCCATTAAAATGCGGTAAAATTGCCCTTTAAAAATATAAATCTTTTATGTTTAAAATTGGATTTATTATTATATAAACCCTATAAAATGTATTGTATCAATTTAAAAACATTTGATTAAATATATAAAATATAAATTTCATTAATATATTTCACTAATAGCGATTAATTTACTTATTAAGTTAAAATTCCACTCTGGTCATAAAAATGACTTTCATAAAAACACATCCTTTATATTCAATTGGTTTTTATTTTCACTTATAATTAATTAGTAACCAATGAATTAATTTTATAAACATATGTATGCTATATTTTCATAATTTATTTAATATCATTGATTCCCACCATTCCAATGGCTAGGTGATAACTATCAGAAGAATATTAATTATATATTTTTGTTTAGTAAGACTTGGTCTTGTGTGTAACATTAGTAATCAAAGGGACTCGATGTTGAGGGAAACGTAAGATAAACTTGGTGTTTCATGTGATGCAAGTTAAAATAAGTATTTCATGTAACAGAATCCATTAAATAATTTATATTAATTTGAAATAAGATATTTCATAAAATTTTAGGATGTTACATAAAGTCTCGTCAAAATGCACTTTCTTTAAATAATTTATCTTTTTAGAATTTGAACGAAGATATTGTGTGGATTTTTATAAAACCATGATTTGAAAACCATATGACAAGATTTATTTTAAAAAATATTTAATGAAGGGTTTTTTCCAATGAAAGCATAAACAAGAGTTTTAGAAATCCCAAGACATTTAAGTTCTAAAAGAAGTGGAGAGAGAGAATCCCCCTACCGCACCACATAAACCATCACCGGAGAAAATGAAACCAACAAGGTATTTCTGGTATTTCTCCTTTATTAGCTTCAAAAATTCCCAAAAAAACTACATAAAAACATGTCATAACCCATAGATATGGTCAGAATAGTTCCAATCAAGTGTTCATCTTAAGAGGAACGTAAGAGATCTAGAATGAGAAGAATAAACACACAACATAACTTTATTCTCTAGATCTAACACAACAAGATCCATTTATATCAACTTCAGATCGAAGAGAATCACCAATGATTCCTAGAGGAGTCCTCTTGTTTGAGTGCTTTGGACAACAAAGGTATAATGAGAGTTTCAAGGGGATATTTTGAGATAAAAAAAATCTAATTTTCATATATAATTAATCGTGTCTCATGGTTAGGTCACACTGTTTACCAAATTGGGTGGACACCACTATCTCAAAATTCTTGGATCACACGGTTTCACAAGTCATGTGCCAACCATTCAGAACACATTTATAACATATCACATGGTTATTAAAGGAATTCACATAGTTTCCCCTAACCATGTGCCAACTATGTTCGTCTTCCTAGAATCTTTCAAGACGTCATATGATTAACTAGGGAATATACACTGTTTCCCTTAACCATACTCCAACTATGGGGCCTCTCAAACACTTCCAAAACTTTTCAAAATATCCCAAAAAAATCCCAAGACTAGTCCCAACCAAGACATAACTCAAAAACACATAAAAAAGCAACACATACATCATATTGAGGGTGTTACAGACATTGTGAATAATTTAATTTATATATACATATTCACATATTTTTAAATATGATTTATATAAAAACAAGTATTTATATGTATATGTAAATAATATATATATATATATATGAATTATATAACCATATTATATTAAAAAAAATATCATTAATATGATTTTTATAATTTTTTTATATAAAAAATTATCGAATTTATATCAATAAATATAAATGTTTAATAATATATTTATATATATTAAAAAAATATAAATATAATATATTAAAATTTTATTTAAAAAATTATATACATATTTAATGAATATATATTTATTTAATTTTTTTTATGATATATTCACATATATATATAATTTATATATATTTATTTATATATTCTTAGATATGGTTTATATAACAGAAAATATGTATACTTTTTTTTATTCTTTTATACTTATTTATAATTATATATATAATTATAATTACACATGTATATATATATGTGTGTGTGTGTGTGTATTAAAATATAGTGATATGAACTATATAAATAAATATATGAATAAATATATGAATAAATATATAGATACATTAAATAGATTTCATATTTGAATTTATATATTTATATTCATAACAAATAATTTAAAAAAATACATATATTTGTATGTGTTTATGCATGTGTATTTATGTGGATGTATGTGTATGCTTATATGTGTGTGTATGTATATGTTTTATGTGTATGTATGTTTTGTGTATGTGTATGTGTATGTATATAGAAGCATGTATTGTGTATGTATATATTTATGTGAATGTGTATGCATGTATTTGTATGTACGAGTATGTATGTATGTGTATGTGTATTTTTGTATGTGTATGTGTCTATATGAGGATATATGTGTATGTATGTGTATGTTATGTAATATGTGTATATTTATGTAGTATGCGTATGTATGCATATGTACGTGCATGTAATTACATGTATGTGTATATGTGTGTGTATGTATATGTATGTGTATATGCATGTATATGTATACATTTTTAAATATTAATATTCAATACTTTTTAACATGTATATAATTTACATAATTAATATTCATTCAATTTAATTTTAAAATATTTTCATTTAACTCTTTATACAGTCATTATTTATTCATTAATAATTAGTACTTTATTATAAATCTCTTTTTTAATGCAATTTTTAATATTTTATTTTATTTATTTTAATATTTATTCATTATTAATATTTCATCAACAAATATAATTAAAATTATTAATTCATTTTTTTAAATATTTTTTTAATTTATTAATATTTAATCATTATTTTTTTTCAATTTTTATATTTATTCATTTATTATTACCTATAAATTTTTAATACTTATTTACATTTAATATTTTGTAATTTACTCATTTTTAATATGTTTTTAATTTACATAATTAATTTTTTTCATTTTTATTTTATTATTTTTTAAAATCTTTATTTAGTTATTAGTTAGTCATTTTTAGTTAGTAATTTATTATAAATATTTTTTATTTAAATGTGATTTTTAGTTTTTATTCATTTATATTATTTTTATAATATATATAATTTATCCTATTTAATTATTTTTAATATTTTGTTTTGTAATTTACATAATAATATTATTTATTAATTTTTATTATTTTGGTGATTTATATAATTTATATTATTTATTCATTTAATATTACTTATTCATTTTAAATATTTTTTTAATTTATCAATCTTTAATATTTTATATAATTTATTAATTTTTAATATTATTTTTTTAAAATTATTTTTTATAAATTTTATTATTCATGTTTATATAATTAGTAATTTATTATAATTTTTAAATTTAATTTTTAATTTTTTTAACCAGTATTTTCCAACACTAAATTTTGACTTTACCACTACTAAAGCCAGCACAAATAAATCTATACTTTATGAGTGCTAAATTTGGCCCTGATAAAGTGCAATCCTACCTCATATAAAGGCAACACAACCTCACATCAGAGTTGTCTCTCACTTGCGTAAAGGTTATTCGATCTTACCCTTACACAAAACACCCCTTTATCAATGTTGAATTCTGTGCTGATAAATCCATTTTTTTATCGACATTAAATTTAGCACTAATAAAGCTATAAATGAGCATTGAGAAAAAATTATTTTCTTTTCAGCACTAATAAAGGTATGTTTTATCAACGCTATTTAACTATCCATGATAAAACATTTTTGTTCTTTTAAAAGAATTATAATAGAGATCACTGATCCTCGTGTTGTTCAAGATCTCATGGAAGCCTAATCCTAATGCCTCCTCATTCGAATTTATTGGATTAACCAACCCTCATCCAAAGGTATGTTTGTCACTTTTTACTTGTTTTTGTTGATCTTGTATCGTTTTTCTTATTTTTTCTTTTTTTCTTCCCTTCTAGTCAAAGTGCCTCACAATTTAGGGTTTCCTATCATTTTTGTCTCAGAGTTTCATTGTGAGGTTGTCTCTTGGTGTTGAGAGCCATGATTTTACAATTTCATCCTCTATTTCAACTTAAAACATTTCACCATACCCCATATTTGGTTTTATGTGATGGTATTTTTGGTGGATTGGGTTTGTGATGGTAGAGTGGTTGGCAGTGGATCCTTATTAGATTCCTTATTCTCAATTTTTAGTTTATTGGTGGCTATTTTTCTTTTTTATGTCTATGTATATAACCTTATCACGATGCACCAATAACATATTTTAGTCTCAAATAGAAGCGCCTGAGGCACTAACTCCAGTTCATTGTGCATTCATTCATCATGCACGTTTTAGCTAAGCATCAATGTCCTAATTTTATACATCATGAAAATAAATTAAAAATACTCAAGTGTACATAACAAATTAACATGTGCACATACATAATGTGTATAATAAAAGCATAAAAAATTTACTCATGTGAATATATAACCCAAATAACTTCATGCATACTTTATTACATGCACATATATCTCTCTCAAAGCATAAAAATATTGTGGTTTAAATGAAAAAACCATATAAAATAGAAATATTCATGTGCAAACATAGATATATAAAAACAATTATATAAGGAATAATAAATACCAAATAAAATTTAATAAAACTAAATAATTAAACATATTTTACAATATTAAATCATGAATATATTAAAACAAATAAAAAGATATAAAATACAAATAAAAAAACATATCACTTAATATAATTGTAAGAGGATAGGACTAAAAAGAATATATTATATAATAATAATAAAAAATTTAAAGTACATGGAGAAGTGATTTGAAATTCATTAAAACCAAGAACAAAAAAATCCCAAACAATCTCCACCTTTTTATTATTTGAAAACATGACCAAGGGTCTAAAAAATTCTACCCCTTTTTGAAATGATAAAAAATATAATACCATTAAAAATAGATCATGAAAAAATAAAAGAAACAAAGGAAAAGGTATAGAGAGAATGACAACAAAACAAAATAAACTTATCCTCCTATATTAAACAATTAAGTAAAGAGAAAATGACTATCTCCCATGAAACAATTAGACATGAATAAACAGAAAAAGATGTTTGTTTCCACCACTTCTATTGTTTTCCAATATACCATGATATACCCCATCTTAGTCTATAATGGTGGGTTCATGGTGGTTTTAGGATTGTGTATAGGGAATGAATTCTACCATCCATTATTTTTGGTTGGTTCTCTATTTTTTTGAGATGGTTAAATTCCATTATTTTAACTAATATTTTTTCACAATACATTGGTTGGTTGGGTCATTATAAATTTACAAATGTAATAACTATAATTGATGTGATTACTTTGTTTCAAACACTACCAAAAAATATTTTTAAAAACAAGTAAATTGTCTTGATATATGTTTTGATATTGAAATATCATTATATTTGAATTCTTGTAATAAAAAGAATAAGTTTTTGTTGGATCATAATAGTTTACTATGGAATACAAGAAGGGGGTGAATTATAGTTTAAAAATTTAAACTAAAAAAATACAAAAATACTCTTAAGTAAAAATTATCGAACTCAGCACTATCTGATAATCAAAGTATTATAATCGAAATAAAAAATTGTATGATTATATCAGAGTGTGTTTTATTGGTAGCATAAACACACCTATAAAGACCTATAAATTCTGTATAATTTTTTTAATTATATGGAATTATTACGAGACTGTAAAATTATATGGAATGTGATTCTAAGGCCCGGAGAGCCCGAAACATAATTTTAAAATTTTTTAAGGTACGTTCAATAAACATGTGAGCAGACATTTCTATCTTTTAAACTAGTGCTCATATTGAAAAATGAGGGCACCGTTGAATTTGCAGCGTCGAGATTCACTTAGGTGAATATTATCTTGGACTGGAAAGGGTTGGATAAAAAAGATAATTTTTGGACTTTTCAAAAAAATAATAAAATAACTCTTTGAGTTATTTTATTTTTCTTCAACCATTAAGCAATGGTTGTTGGGACCGTAGTATAACGACGATCATTAAATGAGAGTCATTTAATGACCTGTTACTTGTCTGTGTAATGAAAATGCTCGTGTGATCAATTAGTTCATTAATTAATGTTCATTTATGAACCACAATAATGGAAACAATGTGGAGCTTGTTTCTTTTTATTTAATAAACCTATTGCCAAACGGATTGGCGACTGTGGGGAAGGATCTGACGAAATGCTGATGACATCACCCTCTAATGAAGAACGATGATTGATCGACAAACGTTAGAGTATTCGGACAGGACATTGATTAACAACGAAGAACATCTTCGAACGCGGACTCCTTCCTTCGTCCGCAACGGATTCCATCGAATCCAGGTTGGGGGTTTAATTGTTTTATGTGTTTAAAAGACTCTTCTTTCCTGTTCTTCAAAAATACAACGAACACGGATCAACCGACTAATGGGTTGATCCACGAATCATTCGTTCTTATGGGTGGTTATTTTTGGGTCTTGTTTTGGGGATCTTCCTTATTTGAAATGATGATTGATGCTTTCACCATGTCAAAATAGTAACGCGGAGGGCGCAGGCCAATCCAAACAAGACCCGGACCACCCGCCATTCTTGGTTTATGTGCATTCTTTGTGCGCGAGCCGGAAACGTGGAGAAAAGACGAATCCAAGGGCTTCACAATGAAAGTGGAAACCCGAGAGTCCCGTAGGCACAGATGAGAAGGAAAATGGACCACCAAAGCATCTCTAGTGGCCCACAGAAGCAGTCGTCGGTGTGGCACAACCAGTACGACGACAAGAGTTGTGACCAGCCAGGCTGTGGTGGGTGGAAGGCATGACGCCAGCGTGCCATGCGAGGGAAACCAAGCGGCCCGCTTGGGATTCTTGTTCAGACACAATGGTCAGTTTCAGCCGACCGTTTTGGAAGGAGGGGAAGCACCCCGCCGATGCCACCGGCTGGGAGAATCTACCGGCATGTGGGCCGAGTTGTCCATGTGGGTTAGACCTGCCGGCTGGGATGGACCTCTGAACAGGGCCAGACCCGCGAGCCGGGCCAGAGGTGTCGGCCGGGACGGACCTGTGAACCCACAAACTGGGATGGACCCACGAGCCCGGCTGGACCCACGGGCCCAATAGGCCGGCCGGGCTGGACCCCTACCAGACTCGGACCCGACCGGTCTCGTTTCACTAAAACTGATATATCTTGCTAACCAGGTGTTCGTTTGACGCACCATCTTTTTTGTGAAGATTCTTGTGATGAGGAGGTACTTTTGAGATACTCCACTTGAGTTTTGGAAGAATTCAAAGTATGGCCGGGTTGGATCGGACTCAAATCCAACCAGGCCCTATTTACCTTTTTGCTTATATATTACAGAACGGCCGTCTGATTGACGTGTCGTCTATCGCGTTGGAACCCTTACGAAAAGACAGTCCTTTGGGTTACTTCTTTGTGGGAAATCATGGTGGTTGAGGTACAACTGATATTTTGAGGAGAAGAACCTATGAAACTCAAGGGCACTAAGTGCAGGAATCCAATGGATGGTTGTCATGTGAAGAGCCACTCTCTGTAGATCAGCATGATAGTGACCCTCCATGGATCGACAACAGTGAGAACCTCCAATGATCTGCAATGGTGCGGCCCTTCATGGATCTACATGAGTGTGACCCTTTGTGGATCGAAAATAGTGGGAACCTCTGTGGATCAGCAGTAGTGTGAAATTTTGTGGATCAGTAGTAGCACGACCCGACGTGGGCTGGCCATAGAGAGACCCATCGAGGATCAGCAGTAGATCGACCCTTTATGGATCGACAGTAGAGAAACCATTCTTAGATCATTATCCAAGCTACCCAACAAAATAAAATGATATAGATTAAGTCTAATCATCTTTATTCTTGTTCTCTAAGTTGTATACCTGGTGTGAGATGTCTTTTAATAAATGCTTTGTGATTGAGATCTTGCTTTGTGATCTTTCCTTGTGAAATTCTGGGAGACCTTCGGGGGTCTCGGGGTCCCTACATGGTATTGTTATACTCACCATTGCATGGGATTCTCCCGAACCTTGTTGTTTCTTGTGTATATGACATATAGCTTGACTATGATTTGGGGAGCTAGGACTAGACGGTGCTCAGAGGTGATTAGTAGACGTGGTGAGTGGCAGTGATGTCAGACGACGAGCTGTACCTACCCTTTAGGTAGGATCCTTGGTGAACGACCTTTGGAGCATGTTTTTACCTATTTTTTGTACTTTCTTTTCAGTTGTGTTTTTATACTAGACCTTTTTACTTTTGGTTCACAATTTTTCTATCAACAGTTCTACTTTGTGGTTTTCTTTTGTTGTGTACCTAGTCTTTGTGTGTACAGGTTTAAAGGTAATGCATTCCCTTTTTGGGATATTCCTTTCCAGTTCTAGTCACCAACCCCTGACCTATAGAAGGCGGGCTTGGGGTAGTTACAGAATGGGCCCTGGGGGATGGGTCATGACAACACCGATAAAAAGGTTTGTTAGAAAGATAAGTATAACATCTAACTTTTAAAATAATGCACACTGGAAAAATAAATATTGTGAAAACAAGAAATACATAGTTTATAAAAGTAAGAATGAATTACAATCTATATAAAAATAATCCACTCTTTGACATTAAGAGTTAAGGTAGTTAGAAACTCTAACTAAAGGTATCCATAGTTTTATACCTCATGTAAAGGATTGTCTTTCCTTACTAGGAAGGCCCTCGATAAGATGATTACAAGATCTATCTTCAAAATCCCTTGGAATTCCTCGATATAATGATCAATGTCTTTCTTCCTAGCACCAGAAGCCCTAAATATGATGGATCATATTAACCATCTTCCTATCCTCAGAAGCCCTTGATCAGTGTCACAATTGGATGAAGAATACAAAAGAAAATTTTTTCTAAATGAAACAACCTAGAAAATGATTACTTAGAACTTAAAATCTCTAAATTATTACAATGACTAAGGATGAGTTTTCCACACAAAAAAATATTTAGATGGCTTGAGTTGAAAAATGTATCAGCTCCCAACTTTTCAAATGAATAACTATTTATAGGTGATCTCCCAATGTTCATATTTCAAAGTTAGTTGAAACATCCTGAAACATATTTCACTTAATAGATCATTTATAACTGAATGTCCGACATCATTTTTTTATCATCGTTACAATTATATTTAATATTCCTTATGATAGATACAATTCTAATCAAACCAATTATAAAATTTGGATAGTTTGACGGGCTTATTTATTGATTTCCAATCCGATAAATGATATAAGGATTAGTCTGATGAATCAATACCATGGTTATTCTGATGGTCACAACTTTTTCCAAAATACATAAGTCCAACAAATGATCAAACCACTAGTCAATAAAATGTGTTATAGACTCCTTCATTATAATGGATTGTAATTAATAATAACAAGTTTATATATTTTTTCATTAGAACCATTTCTACATTTAGTATAAAGTAACGTTTTCTACAAAAACATACTAAAAAAATTGGGATATATAGTAGTTAGTAAACATAGTTTTTAAGAAAGAGGTTTGTGATTTCCAAAACTAAAGGAATGGAAAATTAAGAAGTAATACTTATGAATCTACTATCTCCCCCTTTTTAGAAATCACAAAACACAAATCTTAAAATGAAAAAATAATAACTTTGAAAAACTTACAACCCTTTGATTCTTTTATGAACTTCAAAGAGATACTATATTTCTTTAACTCCCCTTGAGTTTATAAATCCTTTATAATACAATGAAAATTATTGATACTTCTCCCCATAGGATAATATCTCCCCTTTTATAAAAATTCTCCCCTTTTATTAAATCTTCCCCTTAAATATATCTTTTATGTATTTTTAAATGTTTCCCCCCTTTGTGATTTTTAAAATGAATGGTGAAGTAACCATAGTTTGCTAAATTGTTAAAATAGTAATATATGAAAAAAATTTATGTAAAATAACTAATCATCCAAGAAATAAATGAAAGAACATACAACCAATAGTAATTGGAAAACATTCAAAAACAACACATTGGATGAAAATTAACTAAAATTTAACAACCATTCAAATGTTTGAAAATATACATCAAGAGATAAAAATATATATTTTTTCATTATTTATCAATTATATTATTCAAAAAATTATTCATCTTCTTGAAATCAGTTTGATCCTTCTAAGACTCTACCACATATTATTTGAGTTTGTCAATCTGGTCTCCCATTACGGCTTGCTTTCAAACTTCTGTCTTCAAACTTTCAACATCCTTAGTAATATTTTTATTATCTTACTTCATAAGGATCAAATCATCTTTACATGATCTAATATTTTTATTCTAAAACTCCAAACTGTGAACCTTTTATTTCAAAAGTTTTACTTCCTCAATCCAATCATCAGTTGTGTCTCTGAAATCTTAAATGAACTTCACTTTGTTAGAAACATCTAAGGAAAACTTGTTAAAGGATTCTTCCATTTCCAAAGTAATTTTATTGATTTTTATGAAATTTTCATCATGATATCTAAGATCATTATCCACTTTATTGGACAAAATGAACATTTTATTGTAATATCTTTTTCGAGTCTTTGAGTTTTGTTGAAATTTTTTCAAATCAACCTCAATATGGACAAATGATTTATTGATTACTTTAAGAGATTTTGATTTCTCATTCAGACTGATCTAGATAAGTTTACACCTTTTTCAAGATTAGGAAAATAATTAATAGTATCACTTAGACTTCTCAAGGTTTGACAAATAAAGTCAAAAAATTTATGAGCAACAGTTGCTTCTGAGTCTGATGATCTTGAGGATTCTTATAGAGGTTTTTGTTTAAAGGATTATACACCAGGTTTTGTTACTTCCTGAAATTTTTCTTTTACTTTCTTAGAAACTTTCTTATATTCAGAAACTTCTATAATATCCACATTATTATTTGATTCAACTTTTTAAAACTTTCATATTTGATTGTTAATATTCTTCCTCAGGCTTTGAGGACAAATTTACTTCTTCTTTTGTTGAAGAATTTTCTTCCTATAATGATGAAGATTTCAATTTTACTTTTAATTATTGTTTTTGTACTTGTGACCCTTCTAAGTCATCATAATTATCTACCTGGGAAGGAAATAGATATGGGGATTCTAATGAGTCTTAAGAACTCTTCTTTTTATTTTTACACTTTATCAATCTGTGTTTCTTCATCATCTTTTTATTCTTGTTCATCATCCTCTTTTTCTTCTTTTTATACTCATTCATATTCTCTATCTTATTTTTCATATTATTCTTCTTCCTCTTATACTTATTCTAACTCTTGGACTAAATGTTGGGAATTTCTAAGTACCCCTTTTCCAACTACTTGATAAACTGATTCTTTTTTATTTCTCAACTTTATTTTGAACTTCTACTAGCATCAATTCTTCTACAATTTTATTCTCTTTTACCTTATTAGGTACTAAAGGAACACTTGAAGGAAAAAGAGAGTGTTCAAAAAAATCAAGTCTGATATATGAATTGATTTTATTGGTATGATAAATTGAATTTTCATAATCTCTTTCAACACTTGTTAACAAACTTTCAAAAACTATATATTCTTATAATCTTTTATTTTGTTTCTTCCCTTTCTATTATTCTTTTAACTTATCTAATGTCTGAATTCTCAAAGATTTTTCCTCAATAGGATCAATTCCAAACTCTAGATCTCCTAGATTCTTTTGTGATTTATTTTAAATTATATTTTGAATTCATTATCAGAAAACCTCTTTTATTTATTTTGTTTCTTTATAGGGGATGAATCTAAATTTCTTTTCTTCTTACTATATTGTACCTTCTTGGAAGGTTGGGAATATATCACAGCACCATCAACCTTATCAACAAACTTCTTTTTCTTTGTATCAAAAACCATATTCATTATTGATTTTATTTTCTCACCAATGAAGGAAACCTTTTCTCTAATTGGGTATGTTTTATTTTCAACTTTGAAACGTTTTATAACCTTTACAAGTAACTTATTGATGAAATAATTAAAGATGATAATCTTTGAATTTATCGAACCACTCTTGATATCTTCCACCATAATAAAGACAACCTTCACAAAGTTTATTTGCCTCATATTTATCATGAATTCCAACATAAATACGTAATAAACCTTAAGGATATCTCAGTCACCCTTCCTTGGAATTAGGTACCCCTAAATTCATAATTCTACAACCCTAGAATCCGGTGAAAGATGCGATACTTTCCTGCCTTTTTCAAAACCTGAAAATAAAGGTGCTTCAGCCTTCAATTTATCAAAACTTCCAAGTATATCTCGTAATTTGTGAGAGGGTAAAAACATTATCCTATAGTAGAAACACCTGCCAAATCTAGTAATTTTTATATGAAATATTTCATTTCTTAGAAAAAAAATTGAAAGATACTTTATCATTATTATCTTTTGAAATGAACTCAATAGTGGCATAGAATTATCTATCAATCTCAGGATATCACAAGTCAAAATACTTATCTGGATTTTCAACAAATACATTTTCCAATCCTTGGAAATAAATAATAGTTTTGATAATTGTATCGCACTTATCAGACCAATATCTAACTCCACAATACATTCTCTAAAAACCTTCCTTTTCCTATAATCCTCCTTAGTTTCCATCGTACTAGGACTTGTGCTGGTAGTCGAATGAATGGAAAAATAATCAAAATAAGAGATTTAAGGGGTGATGAGGGTCAATAGAAAAAAATTGATAATCGATGTGGGATAGGGGATTCCCCACTGTTATATATGCACGAAGAAGTGATGATTCATATTCCAAAACTTTCAATAGTTGAGATTAAAACCCTTAACTGATTTTATGGCTGAGATTTAATTGAAGTAAGTTTTGAATGTAACTTTAAACTCTAGACGTTTGAAGAAAACTTCTCATCAGATTATATAATAGTCCAATTTGAAAACTTTTAAGTTTTAAAACATATAAAATTATTGAAAATAAATGATAAGTAATCAACAAAAATTATAAAATAAAGTAAAGGAAAAGTGTAAAAATTAAAATAAGGGAACCTTTAGAAGTATAAAATCTCATCAATATAAGTAACCAAATCTTATTAGTTTTTGTAAAAGTAACTGATTATTATAATTTATAATAAATAATTGATTGTGATAGTTTTATTACAAAAAAATTACAATAATTTTATTATGAAAAATTATTATGATATTTTTATTATGAAAAATGATTATGATAGTTTTGTTATGAAAACTAATTATGATAGTTTTATTATGAAAATTTATTACAATAATTTTATAACAAAAATATTGTTCGGAGAAGTTTGTAAAAAATTTTGAGTCTAGAAATTTTATAATAATTTCTGAGATTGGAAAGCAATTTGGAATTCTAAATCCAATTTTTTTTTATAAAATGTTTTGAGTCCTATTAATTTATTATGATAAAAACTTTTAAAAAACTATATTTTATTTTGAAAAAAAATAAATTTTGAAAATCTATAAACACATTTACCCAACAATGAAAATTAGTTTATTAATATAAGAATATTGGTAAATAATAATTAGATATGAATAATCACTTAACATTGATTATTCCTAGATTCTGTTTAATGTATTCAAATTTATCATAACTAATGGGTTTTATAAAAATGTCAATAAGTTATTATTGTGTTCCGATGAATTGTAAAATGATACCTCCTTTTGTTTGTGATCCTGAAGAAAGTGGTGTATTATATCTATGTTTTTAGCACATGAGTGATGTTATAGGTTCTTACTTAGATAAATTTTTCTTGTGTTATCAAAAATAATTTGAGTTTTATTAATACTCAGGCTATAGTCTGTGAGTGTGTGTTGCATCCACAGCACTTGAGTACAACAAATTCCAGCTTCCACACACTCAGCTTCAGTAGTGGAAAGTGATACAGAGTATTGTTTCTTAAAAGACCATGAATCTAAAGAGTATCTTAAGAAATTAAAAGTTCCAGATGTTCTTTTCCTATCCATTATACATTCACCAAAGTCAATATCTAAAAAACTTCTTAGTACAAAATAATTTACAGAAGAGTAGAATAATCCTAAATCCATAGTTACCTTAAGTTAATGAAACATTCATTTTATATCTTTAATTTGGGATTATTTTGTATTGCCCTGATATCTAGCAACTAAGAATATTGAAAACATTAAATTCATATAACTATCTGTTAAATAAAGTAAGATTCCAACCATACCTCTAAAAGTTTTTTGATCAACCAGTTTCCCTACCTCATCATGATCTAAAGTATTGGAGGTACCAATGGGAGTAATAATACTTTTAGTATTTTTGTATCCAAATTTATTAGGAAGATATTTTATATAATTATGTTGAGATATTAAAGTTCCTTTTGTTTTTTTAAATTTAGAAACCTAGAATGTATGTTAACTAACCCATCATACTCATTTCAAACTCAGACTTCATGATATCCGCAGAGGAATATATTAAATATTTTTTAGTTGAACCATATATAATTTCATCAACATATATTTTTAAAATCATAATAATTTTATTCACTTATTTTATAAAAAGTGTTTTATTTGCACCTAGTTTTGTAACAAAAAACAATTAACCTATAATACCAAGTTATAGGGTATTTTTTAAGTCCATAAAGTGCCTTGGTATGTTTATAAACATATTCAGGATGTTTTTTATTTTGAAAACTAGGTGGTTTTTTCACATAAAATTCCTCCTGAACAAAACCATTAATAAAAGCACACTTCATATACATTTGAAAATGTTTGAAATTTAAGAATTCTATATAAGCTAGAAGTATACGAGTAGCTTCATGTCTTGATACCATAGAATAGGTTTCTACATATTTTATTCCCTTTTTTTAGTTATAAACCTAAGTAACAATTCAACCTTTATTTTTAATTATTATTCCATTTTCATCACATTTATTCTGAAATACCCATTTTACCCCAATTATATAAGTATCTTTAGGTCATTCAACTAAATTAAAAACTTTGTTCCTTTGAAACTCATTGAGATCATCTTGTATATATTTTATCCAATCCTCATCATCTAAGGTCTTATCAGGATTCTTAGGTTAAAATTTTGATAAGAAATATAGATGTTCAAATTCATTTCTCAAGGAACTTATATTCTTAACTAGTTGATTTACAACACCAATGATACTTTCTAGGATAATTCCTAAGAAACAACTAACTTCTTGGGTTTCCAAAAGTCTATTATTCAACAATAAGTTAAAAATATTCCCAAGGAAAAACTTCAAAAACACACTCTTGAGTTATTTACTTATGAGAATAATTTTCAACTATAGGTTGAAAATTAAATATATAAATAACATCTGAAGATGTAGGTTGGGGTTGTTTGAAAACAAAGGAACTAGTTTCATCAAACTTAACATGCACTTTTTCTTAAAAAGTGCTTGCATTTTTATTAAAAAATCTATATGCCTTACTAGTTGGGGAATAACCTAAAAATAAACCTTCATCATATTTTGGAGTAAATTTGTGTAAGTAATCTTTAGTATTCAGGATTAATACTTTGTGTCTAAAAAAATGAAGCAATAAAATTTTGGTTTTCTTCTTATCCCCAAATAATAAGGATTTTTATTAATAAAAGTTCTAATTAAAACTTGATTTATACTATAGAAGGTACTAATAACTTATTTAGCCAAAAAAATTGCAACTGAGAATTTACTCGGCATGGTTCTAGTAATATCATAAAGAAATCTATTTCTTTTTTCAACCACACTATTTTTTTGGAGTTATAGGTTTCGAAAAGTTATGTTAAATACCTTTATTACTATAAAAATTTTCAAAATTATAATTTATATATTCTCCACCATGATCACTATGAATAGTTATCAATGAGTGATTTTTCTCATTTTTAACTCTCGCTATAAAGGTTTTAAAATAACTAAAGTCTTTGTATTTTGTTATTAGAAAATTGACACATGTGTATCTAATGTAGTAATCTACTAAAAAATATACAGAGTATTTTCCACCAATACTTACAATTTATGTGGGACCAAATATGTCCATGTGCACTAATTATAAAGCATCAAAAGTTAAAACTTCACTAGTATATTTAAAACATAACTTATGTTGCTTACCAAATTTAAAAGGATTACAAAATTTTAAAGAATAAAACCTATGTTCTAGTAGATCCTTAACAAATCATTTCTTAGTCAACTTAGCTAAATTTCTATGGTTACAATATCCTAACTTTCTATGCCATAACCAAGATTTATCCTCCATTGCACTATGGAAATTTAATTCTTGGCTCCTAAGGTCTTATAATTTTAAAGTGTATACATTATCATATTGATGGGTAGAAAGAATAAACTCATATTTTTAACTATGTACAATACATTTATCATTATTTAATTTCACAATATAATCATCATCACATAATTTAAGTATACTGATAAGTTTATTCTTAAGTCCCACAACAAATAAAACATTTGAAGTTAAATATTTTCTAATAAGAACAATGTTACCTATTCCGAAAATTTTTCCTTGAGAATTATATCTGAAAGTTACTTTTCCACCTTTCATTTTGATAATTTTCTTAAAGAAATATTTGTTTCCAGTCATATGTCTGGAGAAACCACTATTCATGTACCAAATATTTTTGTTGTTGGTACTCTCTCTATTTTCTTGAAAATATAGAAATTAGTTTGTTCATAACCCAAACCTTCTTGGGTCTGGTATTATAAGAAAATAAAATTTTAGGAAGCCATATTTTTCCAATATTATTTCATTGAGAAAATGTCATTTCCTTAGAGAAATAATATTTATAAAAACCAAGAGGCTGAAATCTATTTAAATAAAAAAATTCCAATGTCCACCCCTTTGGAATTTTTGTGAAAAATGATTTACTTTTAGAAAAAAATAGTTATTACTAAATACTGGTTCTTTATTGGTAAAACCCATTCCATAATTATTACCATGATGTTTATTTTGTTTATACATTTTTTTCAAAGTTTTCATTTTTGCTGGTGAACTTAGATAAAATTTTATTTAAGCTAGAAATATCAAACTTTATTTTCATAACTAAATTATCATCTTCATGAGTAATAGTATTAGAACCAAGCTTTTCAAAATTAGTTTTCATATTATTTTTCTTATAAATAATTTTCTCAAAATATTTAGAAATATTTGCATTTTCTAAATTAGTTTTATCAATATTTTTAACAAGATATGACATTTCAGTAGTTAAAATATTTATTGTTGAATCTTCCTTTACTTGTTTTTATTTGGAATTATCAAGTTTTTTACTAATTTTAAAATTTTCCTTTTTTAAAAGTTTAGAAAATTTGGATACCTCTTCATAACTATGAAATGTATTATCCTCATTAGTTGAGGAAGATTCTTCATCTGATGATTTATAATTTTTTCATCACGATAATTTGTATTTAAATATATATTGGTAAGAGATTTATCAGTGTGTACCATTTCCATGAGACATTTATTTTGGATGGGTACTTTAGAAAAAATTCCAATATTCCTCTGTTTGGAATTTTCATTATCTGGATAATTTTTTAAAGAACTATCTCCACCACTGGAACTTCAAGTGTCAGAAGATTTCAGAACTTTTTTTCCTTTATAATTATAATACTTGTTTGTATTTATATATAAATTTATTTCTTTCCTTTATTTTCTTTTCATCTTAGAAAAATTTGGTCTAATGTTTCATGTCTTCTTGCATTCATAACAGGTAACCTAATTAGACTCTTTCTTATAATTTTTTCCTTATGAATATTTTTTTATATGTATTGAAAATACTTATTTTTAATGATATTGTTAATCCTTATATTAATATTAACTAACTCATTCTCAAAATGTTCTGATAGACTATAATCAGACTGAAAAATAATTTTTTTTTTCTTTGAAGATCTAATAAAATTTTCAACTTATTGAATTGTTCTGGGAATATTTGAAGTTGTAGAAAAGACACCCCTCCATTTTTCTTTTTATCCTTTTTAGAATCTCTTTTAAATATTCCTTCATATTGTATGAGGGAACAAATAAGGCCATCTAATGTGATATTAGTAATATTTCTTGTGTCATCCAAATATCTTCTTTTGGATTCCCACTCATTAGGCATTATCTTTATAACATTTTCAAAAAAAAATTATCTTCATGAGATTTTTCTCTAAGAGATTATAAAATATTGATAATAGTCATAAAAATTTATTTTATCTTGTAAAATTTATCTCTAGTTAGAAAATAAAAGACTTTATAATCAACATGAAGTAGAACTCTTCTTGTTTTAATAACTTTGGAAGTACCAAAATGCGTGACTCCTAACTTTTTCAAAATACTATTGGTATATTAAAATGAAGAAATATGACTATATATACTTCTAGTCAGGGAATATAAATGATTATTCCTTACTATATAATTTAGTTGATATTCTAACTTTTCTTGATTTGTGAAAGTAGTTACATCCTTATAAAGAATATTTCAATTTCTAGTAAGCATCAAAAAATTATCTACTTTAGTGTTGATAACAAAAGTATTCATTCTATCTCTACATTACACATAATCATTACCATAGAATATTAGCAGTTGACTAGGATTGATATTTTGAAGGGTTATAGCATTTTACCTTGTTATCCTAAAAATAGTAGAAACTATTTTTCTAAAAGCACATTAGTGTAACAAAATTTATAAAAAATAATTTTATATAAAAACATTAAAAACATGTAGTTGATAAAGAAAGTAAAAAATTAGTAAGTATAAGCAGCATAACCTCCTCTAACCAATTGTTGGATCATAAGAGTTTTCTAGGACGTATGGGGGGGGGGTGAATTGTAGTTTAAAAAATAAAAATAAAAAAATACACAAATCCTCATAAGTAAAAATGAATAGACTCATCACTATATGATGATCAAAGTATTATAATCAGAATCACAAATTTTACGATTATATCAGATTGTGGTTTATCCATATCACAAACAAACCGATAAAAGGGTTTGTTATAATGATAAGTATAAAAACTAACTTTCTAAAACAATACATGGAGGAAAAATAGACCTTGTAAAAATAATAAAAAAACATCTTATAAAAGTAAGAATGATTTAAAAACTATATAAATAATTCAATCTTTAAACTTAAGAGTTAAGGTAATCAGAAACCCTGAATAAAGGTATCCATAGTTTTATACCTCCTGTAAAGGTCTGTCTTTCCTTACCAGAAAATCTCTCGATATGATGATCGGTGTATATCTCCCTAGCCTCATAATCCCTTGATCCAATGGATCAGATTAACCATTTCCTATCCTTGAAATCCTTCGATCAATATCACAATCATATCAAATATAAAAAAACAAATTTGTTCTAAAGAAAACTACCCTAAAAAGGATTCCTTAGAACTTAAACTCTCTGAAGTATTACAATGACTAAGAATAAGTTGTTCACACACAGAAATCTTTATATGACTTGTTTTGTGAAATGTATCAGCTCCCAAATCTTTAAGAGATCAACTATTTATAGGTGATCTCCAAATGATCATATTTCAGAGTTAGTTGCAACATCCTTTTACAACTTTCACTTTACAACACATCTACAACTGAATGTCTAATGTCATTTTTTAGCATCATTACAATGCTATTTTTAATTCATTAAGATAGATATAATTCTAATCAAACCAATTATAAACTTTGGATAATATTATGGTCTTTATTATTTATTTTCAATATGATAAACCATATTAGTATTAGTCCAATGAATGGGTATGAGGGTTAGTCCAATGGTCACAAATTTTATCATAATACAGAATTCTAACCACTAATCAAACCACTAGTCAGTCTGATATGTCAGACACTCCTTCAGTATGATGGATTGGAATGAATAATAATTATTATTATATATATATTTTTTCATTTTAACTATTTCTACATTTCAACATAAAGTAATTTTTTTCTATAAAAATATACTAAAACACTTGGGATATATGAAAGTTAGAAAAAATAGTTTTAAGAAATATTTTTGTGATTTAAAAAACTAAAGGAATTAAAAAGTAAAAACTAAGACTTTTAACTCAATAGTGTTATTATACTTTATTCTCATATAATTATTCTTATATATATATATATATTCTAACAAGTTATTTATGAAATCAAAATTTATATCAAAGATGATGAATATATGTGTATATATTTAAATAATAGACTACTAAGATTCTAAGATCACACATTCTATGTTTTTTGTTAAATATGAATTTTATTGAATTAAATAATATGGATATGAATCTAAAATAGATGGATTCTAATCATATAAAAAAAGAGTATGAGGAATAGATTAAACTATTCATTATATTTTAAAAATATCATGCATACAACCCTTCTAAAATTCTCTGTTTTAGTTTACATTGTTGTTATTCAAGAAAAATTAGTCTAGAGGAGTTGTAAGAGAACTTGATCTATCAAAAAATAGATTGAAGTTATAAATATTATATAGGTTCCGGGCGTAGTGGAAGCGCATTGGTGGGAGTTCCCAACCTTAATTTTAGCGTTAAAAAAATTTCAAACTGAGATCTGTCATGATATAAAATTTTGGATCTTCGGAATAGAATGAAGAAAGAAAAAAAGAGGAAGTCCTGGAACCATAGAGATATGATCATCATATGTTGGTTATAATTAATTTTATTAATTCACAAGAATTAACTTGGTGGAATTCTTTCTTCGTTGATGTCTCCGGTCACGATCCGATGTGATCTGTCGTTGCATCATATAATACAAGTGTAGGATTCCTCTAGCGGTGATCCAAATGTGATCCACGTATCTCTAGACGTCGTCGAAGGGATCTCCATATGCTAGCACGGAATAACCTTATCTTGTAACGTCCGCCTTCAATCACCTTGATCCGATGGAGGAGGATCTCTCTCGGTCTTGAGAGAATTCTTGGAGGAAGTAGTTCTTTCGGCCTTGAAAGAATTCTCCAAAATTATTGTGCACAACTATTGGGAAAAGTGTTGGGGTTGTGAGGATATTTATAATTGGGTTTGAGTTTATAGAGTTATGACAATAAATAAATGCGTTACACATTTTATTTATTTCATTAACTCTCATTGAAACCCCCCATGTTGAATGATTAATTCCTTGACATGCGCCCACAATGATTATAATAAATATCATTTAATAAAATGATATTATTTCCTCTAAATCCCAACTGGAAAAACTACACGTCGTGTAATCATTAATACACGGTGTGTATATTTAATATACACGGTGTGTAATTTTATTTTCCATTTTCCTTTATTTCCTCCACCACATTTATTAGTCCTTGAGTAATGGCTATTAATTTGTTAAATAAATTTAACTGCATTACTCGCTATTAAATATATATTATTTCTACCATAATATATTCTCTCGAATAACTAGTGTCTAAATAAATACAATCAGGCATCCTTAAATAATTATTAAACCACAGTCGGGAATAATATTTATTTAACTTGTTAAATTAATATTTAACTGAGATACATGGACACACTTAGTGTGTGACCCTATAGGCCCCTTTCTCAGTGGCATTAGGCGAAGCCTGCCTAAATTCCAAGGTTAGCATCTAGAAACATGCCAAGGAACCCATAGAGAAAGAAGTTAACGCCACAATTATGTGTCACCTCATACGAATGCTTATCGTGTAATACAATCCCTTTGTCTCGATATCTCTAATCAAGCGGGTTGCATGCTAGTACCATCAAACCATGTGCTCGATTATTCTTTCTTTGACTTTCTAGAATTGAACTTTCTCATTCCTTAACATGGCCATGGATTTACTTAGGCTATATCAATTCCATCAAAGGGAATGGGATATCTACTTCCATTATGGAACAGAAGGGACAAATACTTTCTCACATTATCTATTAATGCAGTATTACTCATGATGCACCCAACGTATCCTACCTCACTGCGATCAATGTGTCGTCATAGTTTTCGTCAATAAATCTAAGTGCACAAGTTGTAATACCCATTAATAATAATCTTAAAGTCTAAGGACCAATACACACGTCTGTGGATAGGAACATCCAATGACACTATGAATTGTGGATTTGCTACTAGCGGGTCTCGTTCTCATAATATCCTCCTGGATATTACCAAGGGCGCACACCATGAGTAGGTGCCTCAAAGTTTTATAATTCCTCACCCCTAATGGCCTGTATTATTTGTGTCCCTCAAATAACATCATCCGACCATAGAACATATATTCAAGAATAGTGTTATGGAAATTCTGAGTTCTCATCATAGTAGGGATCCGCTATGACCCTTTAATGAATCAACTATCCTTGGGACATTATCACATGCATTGTCATGCAGACAAACAATCAAGATGTGATAATATGTTTATTTAATGAATAAAGTACAAAGTAGTTGTTTCTAGGCCACCAAATCCAACAGACTCCCACTTGGATTAGATCCAACTGCTAGCAACTTTTAACCCGCTAGCTCTCACATGATATTCATGCTTCTGATGAGATAGGCCTTTAGTCATGGGGCCCACCACATTCTCTTCTATGGACACTCTGCTCACTGTAACTTCACCCCTTTGATATAAATCCCTCAAGAGGTGATACTTCCGGAGTATGTGCTTTGTTCGTTGATGTGACCTTGGTTCTTTTGCAAGAGCCACCGCTGCAGTATTATCACAATATAATGTAATGGGATCTTTTCTAATAGGCACCACATCAAGCTTCTGGACAAAGTTATGAATCCAGAAAGATTACTTGGCTACATCAGAAGCCGCTATATATTCGGACTCCACTGTAGAATTGGCGACAACTGGCTGCTTTGAACTCTTCTAGCTCAAAGCTCCTCCATTGAGACAGAAAACATATCTAGATTGCAACTTCATATCACTCTGATTTGTCTAAAAACCAGCATCAGCATACCCTCTGATGACAAGCTCCTCATCTCCTCTATACACCAGCATCATATCCTTAGTTCTTCTCAGATACTTAAGGATAGTCTTAACCATAGTCCAATACTGTTCTCCTGGATCTGCTTGATATCTGCCTACCATGATCAGTGCATAGGAAACATCAAGCCTGGTACATAACATGGCATACATGATGGATCCTATAGCTGAAGCATATGGGATCTTACTCATTCTATCTTTCTCTTTTTGTGTCTAAGGACACATTTTCTTAGAATGATGTAGGCCATGTGACACTGGAACCAATTCCCTCTTGGATTGTTCCATACTAAATCTCTTTAGTATCTGGTCAATGTATGTACCCTGACTTAGTCCAAGAAGCCACTTGGATCTATCACGAATGATCTTGATCCCAAGAATGTAGGCTCCTTCACCCAAGTCCTTCATGGAGAAACACTTGTTCAACCAGTCTTTAACTAACTATAAGACTGGTACATCGTTTCCAATAAGCAATATGTCGTCAGCATATACTAATAGGATAATGATCACATTTCCATTAAACCTCTTATAAAAACATGGCTCACATTCATTATTAATGAACCCAAATTCCTTTATGGCTTCATCAAATTGAATGTTCCGTGACCTGGATGCTTACTTTAATCCATAAATGGATTTTTTCAACTTGCAAACCCGTTTGGCTTCACCTGGTGTCACAAACCCCTCTGGTTGTGTCATATAGACATCTTCCTGAAGGTTCCCGTTAAGGAATTCTGTTTTGAAATCCATTTTCCAAATCTCTTTGTCATGGTAAGATGCTATGGAAAGTATGATTCTTATGGATTTAAACATGGAAACTAGCGAGAAGGTTTCATCACAGTCAATTCCTTAACACTGTCTGAATCCTTTATCCACTAGACTTGCTTTATAGGTGCTAACTTGACATTCCATGTCCAGTTTTATCTTGAATACCCATTTGCATCCAATAGGCTTTACATCAACTGGATCATCGACCAGAACCCAGAATTGGTTCTGATACATGGAATCCATCTCAGAATTCATAGCTTCTTGCCATCTTGTAGCTTCTGAGCTTTCTACTACTTCCTTGAAGGAGAGAGGTTCATCATTGTCCAACAATAATGATTCACCATCCTCGGTGACTAGGAAACCAAATATCTCTGGTTCCCTTACCTCTCTCTTGATCTCCTACGCAATACTTGTGTTTCTGGAACCTCTTCCACGGGGACCTGTGGAACTTGTTCCTGTACCAACTCCTTTGTATCTTGAGCATCAACTTCATCGAAGTCAATCTTACTCCCACTATCCTTTTTAGGATGTTCTCCCTATCAAGAAAGGCAGCTTGTCTGGCGATAGTCACTTTCTTGTCTAAAGGGTTATATAGGTAATATCCTTTCGTTTCCTTGGGATATCCTATAAAGATACACTTCGTGATCTGGGGTGCTAGTTTGTTTCCTAAGAAGTCCTTAAAAAACACCTCACACCTCACATCCCCATACACGTGTGTGTGATAAAATGGGTTTCTTTTCATTCCATAACTCATATGGAATTACATTTTCCACCTTAGTTGGTACTCAGTTTAATGTGTATGCTGCAGTTTGTAGTGCATATCCCCAAAAGGATAATGGAAGATCTTCATGACTCATCATCAACCTCACCATGTCCAACAAGGTGTGGTTCCTACTTTCACTAACACTATTCCATTGTGGTTTATAAGGAGGAGTGAGATGAGATAGAATCCCAGACTCCCGTAGAAGATCGATGGACTCTTGGTTCAGATATTCTCTACCTCGATCCGATCGAAGTTTCTTCATCTTCTTACCAATATGATTATCTACTTCATTATTGAATTCCTTAAATTTCTCTAAGGCTTTTGACTTATACCTCATTAAGTAGACATATCCAGATCTACTCAAATCATTTGTAAAAGTAATGAAGTAAGAATATCTACCTCTAGCTTCTACTGGAAATGGTCCACATACATCCATGTGCAGAAATCCTAAAAGCTCTGTGGCCCTTTCACCATGTCCACCAAAATGCGGCTTGGTCATTTTACCTTGTAAAAAAGAGTGACATATATCAAGTGGTTTTAGCTCACTAGAGTCTAAATAACCATATTGGAAGAGCTTTTTCAAGCGCTTCTCGTTTACATGACCGAGACGGTGATGCCACAACTGGGTGATGTATGATTCATGTGAGTTTGTTTCGTTATCGATTTCCAGCACTTGGTTTTCGTAATTTAATACATATAAACCATTATTTAAATGCGCCATACCATAACATACGTTGTTCTTATAAAAGAGACAACCCTTATTTACAAACTTGAAAATAAATCCATCTATATCCAACCAAGATACATAAATTATGTTCTTGGTAACACTAGGAACATAATAAAAGTTATGTAAAACCAAAATCATCCCAGTCGGCAATGAGAGGTGGTAATCGCCAATAGCCAAAGCAGACAGCCTTGTGCCATTAGCATCTCGAAGATCCACCTCTCCTCTGGTAATCTTTCTAAATCTACTTGGTTCCTGGATTTGAATATAGATGTGATCCCCACAAGCTGTATCGAATACCCAATGAGTAGAAATAGAAAGATTACACTCGATAACGAACGCACCTTTAGCATCCCCACGCTTTTGGGTGCAGTTCCTCTTCTAGTGGCCTTGCTTTCCACATGAAAAACACACCGCCTCCTGTTCCTTTCCCTACCTATGGATCTTCCCCTTCTTGGAGGGATGATACTCGGGGGATTTAGACCATTTATAAGTCTTTTTCCCCTTTTCCTTTCCCTTCATTTTCTTATTCACCATAAGGACTATGGGTTTGTCACACACCATATCCTTATCTACCTGGCGAATCAAGGTCAGAAGTTCTGAAAGACTCTTATCATTATTTCTCATGTTGTAGTTGGAAATAAAGCTTGAGAAGGTCTTAGGTAGTGATGATAGGATGACATCTATACGCAACTCATCCGGGAATTTAATCCCTAAGATGTCCAGGTGTTCGATGTAGCCAATAAGCTTGACTACATGAGGCCCAACTGGCACAGACTCTCCAAGATTAGTTGTAAAAAAGCATTGGAGATCTCATATCTCTCTTGTCTCACCTTCTCTTGGTAGATATCCTTAAGGTGAGACATCATGCTATACGTGTCCATGTTTTCATATTTCTTCAAGAGCTCATTAGACATGAACAACAACATGAAACATTGTACATTTGTGGAATCATCCATATATTTCATATAAAGAGATAGCTCCTCATCATTGGCCTCGTTTCCAGGCTCAACTGGAATAGGCTCTTCCAGTACATACAATTTCCTCTCGTTGCGAAGGATGACACGTGAACGCCTCTGCCACTCTTGTAAATTGGTGTTGGTGGGAAGGTTTTCCTTCTTGAGTATGGTACACAATGATATGTTTGAAGTCATTTTTCTTGAAATTTCTACAAATTAAAATGATCAAAGGTTTAGTACTTTATTATAAAAACTGAGACAAATAAATAAATTAATACTTATTAGTTTCCCACAATTTTATCAAAATCCAATAGCCCTCACCATTGACTTAGGAATATTCTATTACCTGAATATTCTAGTGGCAAGAATCCATATTTCCCTTTGAATTACCCCAAATAGGGTTGGTCAAGAAACTTGAAGGGTTTTAAGTAGGCATTCCAAATTCCAACTGCATTAACTCGCAGCTCCTTGATCCGCTGAGTGGACTGTGCAATCCTGAAATCCTTTTATTTTGGATTTCCTTAACCTTTGTCTCTTGGTCACACAAAGTCCTGCTGTGGCAATCAACCCTTGATGCAAACCAAGTCAAGTCAACCTAAAACCTTGAATTAGAATTCCCCGATAATTGAAAGCACCCTAACTAGGGTTGGTTAAGCACTTTGAACTATGGTTCGATTCTAACCAAGATTATGGAAGGCTATACCGACTTAATATTTCTTTGAGGGATTTTATCCTTATATGTAAATTGACATTTTTTAATCTTTGATTACATGATTGTTAATATTAAGTGGGATATACTTAAGTGATTAACCATGTCATGATAATATTTATGCGTAAGCCGGTCTTATTTTAGTTCCATTTTGCATGCTTGTTTAATTCATTAATTGTGTGATCGTGACAACACACCCACAATAAATAAACCATGAAACTGACAGAAATAAAATAAATTTCATGATCATGAGATTTGTTCTATTGGTTTGTTTATCTAGCAGTTGATAAAATAACCCAAGACCTTGGAGAGAAACACCTTGAACCTTTCGGGTTCATGTTCACAACTTTCCACCTGTCCACCTTTGTATCTCCTTGGATTGGTTTCACCTTGGATCCTGAATTGATCCACCTCCACTAGCTTGGGAGCTTCATCCATTATATATGCATTTATCTCACATGGAGGTGAGGGGTAAAAAGGGGTTTTTATATAGAAGAATCCTTGGGCGCGCAGGACCTATATATTAGTGAGGAGAAGGCTCGCAGGCCAACAAATTTAATTTAAATAAATTAATTAAAAGAAAAAATTCACATACAAAGGTCTTAGTCCATCTCATGATCATCCATACATGAAATGGTATTTACGCATAAATAAAACTAGCATTCAATTCTTTAACCATTCTTATTTAAGATAAATCATTCCCAAATCAATTAATTATCTTTAATTAATCAATCCTTTATCTTAAACCCTTTTTCTAAATTTCCTTGAGATTCTCATCCATCATAATTTTAAATAAATTAAAATTATCCGTGTACATAGCTTGTACCTTGGAGGTAACCCGATGAATTATTGTTCATTACGAAGATGTTAAATTAAACATATATATATATAAAACACCTATCACATGATGTGCCTCAGCTTTACGCCTGCACCATGGTATACATCTCAAGGGTTTGTATAATATAATAATAAATTTTAATAAATCTGCGTAATTTGGGTGAGTAAACGGCGTGTAATTTTCTTCACCATCCATCTGAAGTACATGCCCGAGGACATGGCCTTTTAATGTACTTTGGAAATTTTTGGAGTACACAACATGTTCAGTGGGACACACGCCATGTAGTTTCCTCGTTACACGGTTTCTAGCCAGGAAAGTCATGTACAAGGTACACAGTCCAACCCTAACCCGAAGGGACTACACACCGTGTTCTGTTGGATCACAGGGCGTGTAATCTGGAAACCATGTGCCACCTGTTCCTGGTCAACACATGGTGTCATAAATGAATTAGATAGGATCAATACATGACCTAATTTGGAAGACTAGTCCAATGCATGAACCTAGACTACACAGAGTTTACTTCCGAATACACGCCGTGTATTATCATGTCATATGGCCAGGAACTTTTGGCTCCTCCGGATGAGATCCTCTATTTTATTTTAATCAAAAATTAAAAGAAAAGGTCATTTCTGTATGGTGAACGAGAAACGATAGAGGAAAAAATAGCTCTCGAGATTCAGATTTAAAGAACGACTAACTTGAATTGAAACAACTAAATTATTAAATGCGTAAATCACCAATGAAAAACTAAATAATTATAATCAATGATATGACCGCTCTGATACCACTTGTTGGTTCCGAGCGCAGCGGAAGCGAATTGGTGAGAGTGACTAACTTTAATTTTATCATTACACAACGTTCAAACCGAGATCTGTCACGACATAAAACGCCAGATCTTCGGAATAGAACATAGAAAGAAAAAAAGAGGGAGTCCTAGAACCATAGAGATAGGATCATCATATGTTGGTTATAATTAATTTAATTAATTCACAAGAATTACCTTGGTGGAATTCTTTCTTCGTTGATGTCTCTGGTCACGATCCAATATGATCTGTTGTTGTGTCATAGAATCCAAGTGTAGGATTCCACTAGCAATGATCCACACGTGCTCCACATATCTCTAGACATCGCTGAAGGGATATCCAGGTGCTAGCATGGAAGAACCTTCACTTGTGATGTCCGCCTTCGATCACCTTGATCCGATGGAGGATGATCTCTCTCGGTCTTGAGAGCGTTCTTGGAGGAAGTAGTTCTTTCGGCCTTGAAAGAATTCTCCAGAATTGTTGTGCACGACGATTGGGGAAAGTGTTGGGGTTGTGAGGATATTTACAATCGAGTTTGAGGTTATAGAGTTATGACAATAAATAAACGCATTACGCATTTTATTTATTTCATTAACTCTCATTGAAAACCCCCATGTCGAATGATTAATTCCTTGACATGTTCCCACACTAATTATAATAAATATCATTTAATAAAACGATATTATTTCTTCAAAATCCTGACAGGAAAAACTACACTCTGTGTAATCATTAATACACAGCGTGTACTTTTTTTCCATAAAACTACACGGTGAGTATATTTAATATACACGGCGTGTACTTTTATTTTCCATTTCCCTTTATTTCCTCTACCACATTTATTAGTCCTTGAGTAATGGATATTAATTTTTTAAATAAATGTAACTTAATTAATCGCTAATAAATATATATTATTTCACCCACAATATATTCTCTCGAATAACTAGTGCCGTAATAAATTCAATCATACATACTTAAATAATTATTAAACCACAATCAGAAATAATATTTATTTAACTTTTTAAATTAATATTTAACTGAGATACATGGACACACTTAGTGTGTGACCCTCTAGGCCCCTTTCTCAGTGGCATTAGGCGGAGCCTGCCTAAAGTCCAAGGTTAGCGTCTAGAAACACGCCAAGACACCCATAGAGAAAGAAGTTAACGCTGCAATGACATGTCACCTCATACGAACGCTTACCGTGTAATATAATCCCTTTGTCTCGATATCTCTAATCAAGCGGGTTTCATGCTAGTTCCATCAACCCATGTGCTCGATTATTCTTTCTTTGACATTCCAGAATTGAACTTTCCCATTCCTTACCATGGCCATGGATTTACTTAGGCTATATCAATTCCATCAAAGAGCCTGATATATCTACTTCTATTATGGAACAGAAGGGACAAATCCTTTCTTGCATTATCTATTAATGTGGTATTACTCGTGACGCACCCAACGTATCCTACCTCTCTACGAACAGTGTGTCATCACAATTTTCTTCAATACATCTAAGTGCACGAGTTGTAATACCCATTAATAATAATCTTAAAGTATAAGGACCAATACACACATCTGTATATTGGAACATCTAATGACACTATGAAATGTGGATTTCCTACTGGCGGGTCTCGTTCTCATAATATCCTCCTGAATATTACCAAGGTCACACACCATGAGAAGGTGCCTCAAAGTTTTATGAGTCCTCACCCTTAATGGCATGTATTATTTGTGTCCCTCAAATAACATCATCTGACCATAGAACATATATTCAAGAACAGTGTTATGGCACTTCCGGGTTCTCATCATAGTAGGGATCTTCTATGACCCTTTAATGCAACAACTATCCTTAGGACATTATCACATGAATTTTCACGTAGAAGAATAATCAAGATGTGATAAGATGTTTATTTAAGGAATAAAGTACAAAGTAGTTGGTTCTAGGCAACCAACTCCAATATATTATACTTAACATGAGTAAGAACTAAATGTTTCTAGTGAATGAGCGAACACTAAGATTTATTGATCATTTGATACAATTACAAGTTTGAATGATGATGAAGAACATATCAAGGATAAGATTACATGTGTAAATTACGATGAAAAACTTATTGATAAAATGAAAATGATAGTTTAAAATTAAATTCATGATTCTCCAAAGCTGTTTGAGAAGTTAAAGAGCTATGAAAAGATTCCATTGTATACTTATTATACTCAATATGAAACATTTTCATCCATACTAAATCTATATAATTTTAAAGTTATAAATGGCACTAACTTTACTAAACTACTTTCTCTCTTGAATGATATGATACCATAAGATAATGAGATTCTATGTCAAACATATGATTCTAAAAGAATGTTATGTGTAATTTTTATGATCTCTGAAAGAATATATTCCTATCTAAATGAATATATAATGTTTTTAAAGGACTATGAATCACTTAAAAAAATCCCTAATTATAGAACGTATCGATACAAGAAAGTTGAATCAAATATTTTGAAAGTTTTATGGTAATTTCTAATCATTAATAGGTTTAGGTTTCTATATGGAAGTGAGGATACTATAAAGTGATTGATGTGGCATGTCAATACAAGAAGTATTAATATTAAACTTCATCACCCAAAAAACTCTCTTTAGTAGAAGAAAATTGACCATGAGTATCTTGAATTTAAAAACTATATGAGAAATATTATTATTGTTCTATTTATAGATAGAATGAATAATATTTATATATAAATTAGCACTCATATTACATGGATAGTTATACTGGTAATATATAAATTTCTTCTTTGGTTATTTATGAAGATAAAATATATTATATTGTCTCTACTTATATCAAGGAAAAAACAACTGAGTAATGATATTTATGTTTATTTGGATCCATTGATTGAAGATCTAAAATTAATGTGGTATTCAAGTGTTGTTTTGTATGATTCTTATAAAAATGAATATTTCATGTTGAGATATATATTGTATGGGATGATAAATGACTTTCATGTTTATGGATTTTTTTTAGGATATAACATTAAAAGGATTATATGGTGTCCTATTTGTAAAGAAGTTACACACTCAGTTAGGTTAAAACATTCCTCAAAGATTATATTTCTAGGAAATCATAAATTTTTACCTTGAAAACATAAATACCAATCCTAGACGACATAATTTTGTGGGAATTTAGAATATAGTACAACAATGTCTCCACTGACCAGTGATCAAAAGTGTAATAAAGTAAAAGACATGGTCATCATTTTCAGTAAACCTTTTTTTTAAAAACCTTATAAAATGGTTAGAAAAAGTGATCATTTTTTTGAATCACCATACTAGAATTGTTTATACATTATAAATTTTATTTATGTCACACATGGAGATAAAAATGTATGTGATAGTGTCATTGGCATGTTACAAAATGAACCTAGTAAAAAAAAGTATGACATTAAAGCTCGATGGGACATGATTGAAATGGGAATAAGGGAAGATTTGGAACTAGTGAAGGGTGAAATATAGAATTTTATTCCTACAACATCTTAAGCTCTTTCTTGGAAAGATAGATATTAGTTTTATAACTTCCTTAATGATTTCAAGGTTCCATAGGGGTATTCATAAAATACTAATAATATTATTTCAATGAATGGTTTGAATTTAAAGGGACTAAAATCACAGGTATGCCATGTTTTGATATAATATTTAATGGTTTTGGTTTTTTGTTGCAATTTTCCTAAAAATTTATGACACACATTAACCAAGATTTGTTTCTTTTTCAAGGCTCTATGCAGTAAAATTATATATCCAAAGAATTTTACAACTTTTAAAAAGTATTTTTTTCATATTAAGTGAATTAGATATGTTATTCTAGCCTTCATTCTTTGATATGAGAGTTCACTTGAAGTTTCACTTAGTTAGAGAAATCTGACTATGCGGTACTATACATTATAGATAAATATATCCCATTTAACTATATATAAATATTTGAAATGGTATTTCAAAAATAAATTTTATCTAGAAGGTTTTATTGTAGAGTGATATATTTTTGTGGAATTAGTTGAATTTTGTACCAACTACATGTCTGATGTGGATAACATTGGTATTCGAAAATCTCATTACAATGAAATACTTGTGAGTTAAAGAATTTCTAGAAGATGTGTTGTCATAATTACCATTACAGAGTGGGAGTAATCTAACCTATATTGTTTACATAAGAGTTTATAGGTTTTAACATATGTTTAAACCCACTAAATAATTCTTATTCATTTTAATCCATTAAGGGCTACTAACTGGATATCAAATACACAAAATGAACAGTTTATAGAATGGTTTTGTGACTATATTTTTAAGGAGTCAAACACAAATATGAATTCAATTTCATAACTTCATTGATGGATATCCAAGGAACCAAGTGTGAATTTATTATCTTATAATAGTTATGTAATTTATGATTATATGTTTAATACAAAGGAATAAGATGAATATTGTATGATGCAAAATAGTTGCGTTACTCTTGTAGCTGAATTGATTCATGTATCCGGTACTGAGGATATAGATTCAATTTATGTGAATATTTAATACTTTAGAATCATCTAATAAATATGGGAGTTGTATTATTCAATATTACAGGTGCATATTTTTTGATACAAAGAGGTTGGAAATAAGAGTGTAGTTAAAATCGATGAATTGGGATATATGAAAGTGAATTTCAGTAAGGAAGGGTATAAAGATGAAGTATTCGTAATGGAATAAAAATATATACAATTATTTTATATCCTAGATCCAATAAACATAAATTTTTTAGTTGTTCTATGGTCGACTAAAACCACTGTGGGTTTAAATGAAAATTTCACTAAGGATAACCCTTTTATTGAGATATTGTAGTTATTTTACGGTGGTCCAAATATAAATAGTGTCTTATATGTCATAGGGAACCATAATTATGGAATTTGGATACTTGATAAAGGGGATAAATCCCTTCAACATTTAATGAAAAAAGCGAGTTCAATCACATGAATATTTTTTTAAATATATAGTGATTTACCTCATAATATTATGTTTTTTTAAAAGGTGGTGCCTCAGTCAAAGACCCAGGCACAATTTATTGAATAAGAAAAAAATGAGTTACAAAAGTCTGAAAGACGAAATCTTATTACAATCCTTTTCATAAAATGGGAGAAGACCACCAGGAAAAACATCAATCCAGGTAATATCCTGATTGATCCCCTTGTTGGAAAGCCTATCAGAAACCATGTTCGCCTCTCAAAAAGCATGAGTAGCAATGTAGTTGAGATCCGTGAGTGAAGCAAGGAAATTTATCCATCAAGAAGTGTGCTTCCAGGCAAGGTGCACCACCCCCTTCCAGATATCTTGGAAAACAGTGGTTGAATCACTCTCAACCCACAGCTTGGTCCAACCCTTTTTCTTGGAAAAATTTACAGCATGAATCACTCCCAAAATTTCCGCTTCCAAATCTGAGGCCATACCACAACTGCCGAAGAAGCATTCATGGATCCTACCAAAATAGTCTCTAAAGAAGGCTCCATAGCCTGCCGGACTCGGGTTCCCTCTCGAGGCACCATCAACATTCACCTTGATCCATCCTGGAAGATGAGCTTTCTAGAAAACTTCAAGAGTGCATCTAGGCGGCCTGTAAGAACCCGAAATCCTAAGACGGCAAAGGATATCAAAATCACCAACAGAGTTGTCACAGTGAGATTTCTGGAGAGAGGACGCATCCTTGATGGCAATGAGAATACACGTCCTACCTACAATGAGGTTGAATGAGTATTTATTATGAATAAAATTATTTTTATCATATCAGATCACATGAAGGAGTTCCGCCACCATAGTAAAAAAAGATTCTTGATCTGCATAGAAAAATCCCAATTAACACAGTTTTGCAATTGGGAGTTAATAGTATCAAGAGGTGACCATATGCGACCAAAAATATCAAGAATGTAATTCCAAATAGTTGCAGCTATAGCACAAGACAAAAACAAATGATTAGCATCCTCTCAATGTTGATTTCACATGTGACATCTAGAGAAAAGAGGTATCCCAAAATATTATAGGCACACTTCATTGGGGACCCTATTATGGGCAATACTCCAAATAATAGTAAGTCTTGAGGGCTTGATCCAAGGCTCGCTAAACACTTTCAACCAACTAAGGCTGGAAATAGAATTAATGAAATTATTTTTGTAGAAACTTCTAGAGTCAATAACTCCATTAAAAGCAGTCTCCCAAATGAGGAAATACTTGGTGATGAAGAAGGGATAACTGTCAATGATATGACTGATGTGATTAGGGAGGGAGATATCTTGAGAAAGAATCACATACCATATAGTAGAATTGGTGTTATCAGGCGGAGTTTCGGGATTCAGCATGGAGATTAAGGGGACCCCTGTCCAATTATCCAGCCAGAAATTCATAGTGGAATTTGTAGTAACCATCCATCTAGAGTTGTGCATGATGTTAATGAAGGATTTTCTAATGGACGGACAGATGGAAGAAGCAAAGTAATTCCTATTACCATTATTAAGCTTAGTGATGAAACGAGTCTTGAGAAAGGTAGTGGAATCAAAATTACTATGAATCAACTTCTAAGTCATATTGGCTTGGAGAGAATCATTAAAAAGCTTAAGATTTTTAATTTTAAAACCACCCATGTCCATAGGTTTACAACAAGTGACCCAGGGAATGGTCACAGGCTTTCTTTCAATCATACTACCAGTCCACACAAATTTTTTGATGAAAGTATTGATTTTCTTAAGAAGACCAGCAGGCTAATTGTAAACCATCATCGAGTAAACCATTTTTGAAACAATTGTAGATTTAACAAGACAAATTCTACCAGCCATAGACAAATATTTACCCTTCCAGGATGAAAGTTTTTTTGGTAATTTGATCAACAATGCTGTGTAAGTAAATGGATTTGGGCCTTCCCCAAAAGATAGGAACTCCAAGATAAGTGAAGGGGAAAGTGCCTTCCTTGATACCTAAGTAATTGATAATGAAACTTTTTCTGTTAGGGGAAAAGTTCTTCCCAAAGAAAACAAAGGATTTACACCAACTAATAGACTGACTCGAAATTTCTTCATAATGGTAAAGGGAAATGTTATGATTTTGAAAATTCCTTTTATCACCTTTTAAGAACAAGATAATATCATCAGCAAATAAAAGGTGGGTAGGAACATTTAAGTTTCTAGAAGCCTGGATGGGAATAATCTTATTTTGATCCACGAAGCCTACTCAAATAATCTTCAGCAATAGAAAAAAGAATAGAAGACAAAGGGTCACCTTGCCTAACTCCCTTGGTGCATTTAAAATATCCTTTAGGAGCCCCGTTGACCAGCACAGAAATAGAGGCTGAATTGAGTAAGGTGCTTATCCTATCAGCAAAATAATCATTAAAACCAAAACTTTTGAGAACTTTTAAGATGAATCCCCAATCCATGGTATCAAAAGCCTTCCTTATGTCAAGCTTAATGGCCACACTACCTCCCCTAGTGGTTTTATTCAGAAAATTAGTGCATTACGAGGTAAGGAAGATGCAATCTTGAATAGAAATTCCATTAATGAATCGAAATTGGTTCCAGGAAACTATTTTATAACATATGGGGGAAATTTTGTTGGCAAGAAGTTTGGTAATAATTTTATAAATGGTGTTGATGAGCGCAATAGGACGGAAAAGGTGAATATCATCGGCATTTTCCACTTTAGGAATAAGATTAAGGAATTGACCATTAATCCCGTATGGTAGGGTAACAGTGGAAAAGAAGGATATGACCAATTTACAGACATCCAAATGGATAATATCCCAGTAGTGTTTAAAGAAACCACTGTTGAAACCATCAGGCCCAGGGGCACTATCAGGGTTAAGGTTAAAGACCGTGTCTTTGATTTCATGATCCAGCGGTGTGCTTAAGAGATGAACATTGTCTTAAACCGTAACCATGATTGGAATAATATCAGGAAAAAGATCTTTGTAAATATCTAGACCATTGAACAGATTATGAAAATACTCAACAACATGGTTGGAAATAGCATCTTCAGTGTCAATAAAGGTGTCATCAACTCTAAGACAAGAAAGGGGCCTACTGAATTTTCTAATTCTTTAGAGAGAGTTGTAGAACTTAGTATTCCTGTCCCCATCCGAAATCCATTTGGTTTTGAAAATTTTCTTTTGCATGTTATCTTTGAGTTTCATAAGAGAGTTGAGATTCAAGAAAATACTAATTTCAGCCTGCAAATCAAGAGAAAAATCCGAGCAGGTGTTGGAATTTTAAATGTGACTAAGGTCATTCTCCAAAGAGGAGATTTCCTTGTCAATCTGAATTGTTTTAGAGATGCACCAACCCTTGAGACTTTTCTTTAGGAATTTTAATTTGGTAATTCAAGAAAATGCATCGTTTTGATTCCTCATGCCATCCCAAATGTCTTTTAACATTTTAGAACAATCTGAATCTGTTTCCCAAGCATTATTAAATTTAAAAGGGGTAGGAGAATTAAATCCCTTGGTGTGGTGGTTGACTAGAATGGGGTGATGATCAGAGCTGATCTTGGGTAAGGTAATACTTGATATGGAATCCCATTTATCAAGGGCAACAGTATTAGTGAAAGCTCTGTCAAGTTTTCTAGCCACTACCCTATTAAGACTCTTTCGGTACCAAGTATACTTAGCACCAATGAGGTTGATTTCTATAAGATCATAATCCTCAATAGCATATTTGAATTCTCTTGAATAAATAGAAGAGTGTGACAGACCAATTTTTTCACTCAGAGAAAGAATGGCATTGAAATCCCCGATCACAAACCAAGGTTCCTGGATAACTCTAGAGAGGGAAAGAAGGTCATGCCAAAGGTATCTTCTCTCTTGATACCTATTATTAGCATAAATCATAGTGAAAAAAACATTAACACCATCATAGGAGAAGTCACAAGTAAACATTTGATCAGAAAATTTGACAATAGAAACAGACTGCAAGGATGAATGATAAAATAACCAAAGAGTTTCAGTAGCAGATCCATCCTTCCAAGCACCCAGGAAATTGTAACCAAAAGAGGATAAATGCAAATATTTCAAAGAGAAGTTGATTTTAGGCTCAACAATAGCAAATAATTTTGGTTTGTGAGTAAAAAGTTGTATCTTAAGCACAATAAAAGTGTCAGAGTTATCCACACCCTGATAATTCCAATATAAATAATTCATTTAAACCTGTGTTTGGAGTTAGAACTCCCTTTTTTTCGCCTCCTGACCCCTTCTTCCTTGTTGACCTTCTTGGATCATGCGAGGAGGTAGAGTTGGATTTCTTTTCCTGTTTACTCAAAGGAGTTATAGCAGATAGATTAGTAGAATTTGTAATTTCATCACCTTGATTTTTTTCCAAAACAATTGCAGATACATTTAGAGTCTTTGGGCAGTCTCTTAGAGATAAAGAGTCAACAATAATTGCCTCAGATTCTCCTGAGGAGACAGCCGCAGTGGCCATGGTGCCAACTGCCACTGTCTAATCATTTGAGAAAGAAGTCTTGGCCATATTGGGATCCCTTGAACACAAATTAGACTTAATAGGTTTTATATGAGGGACATTTGAAGGGTCAACATGCAAATCATCAAGTTGTGTACCCACTGTAACTATTAAGGAATTTTCAATACTGTTGTTTGCAACAGAAGGGTTACCTGCAACTTCACCATTAGACCGCATACCCACATCATCCCCATCAGAGATGGAGAGATTTCCATTCGAGGCCTCCAATGGAGTGAAAGCCTTGCCATTGATCAAGTCCTCACGTGACTCAGTATGAGGATCATCACCCAATAAACAGCAACCTGAATCAGTGTGATCAGTCGAGTCCAGAGGCTGCTCAGGAATGTCCCGCACCAATTTTTCAATCCCTGCCATTAACACAACATCAACATTCTCGTACTCCTCTTCCTCTACCAGATCAGACCACTTGACACTGGAGGTCTCCCCCAAGTGAGGTAATTTTTTCACCCATCTCTCTGCCTTTTTCATGATAGGTTCTTACTTCCCAGTGGTGACGACGAGATCATTCTTCTTCCTTCTGGCCTGAATCCACCCATACTCCTTAGGTTGATCATCCCGGCTTTTCACCTGGTTCTTTATCACTCGGAAATTCATAAGCGAATGAACAACTATCTTACAAATCCCACAGAATGGCAGCCGTCTTTCATACTCCAATCGAACCTCCTCCTTGTACTCATTAGCATTGAACACAATCGTATCCGGAAGCTTGTTCACCAGGTTGACTTCCACCATCACCCTCTCGTACATACCAAGATTAGCATTAATCATGCGATGGTCTATATTTTGCGGGGTTCCGATGCAGGAAGCAATGTCATTAAGAATTTTGGGATGCCAAAAGAAGAAGTTCAAACCATGAAATCTCACCCAGATTTGCGCTGTAGTATTTCTCATAATATTATGTGTTAACTACAACATTTACATAATCTAAATTAAATTTTCAACTACTATAGATAATGGATTATCCACATGTTGACACTCCCATTATTGAGGATCAATATGTTTCTCCACTTGATAATGTTACCAATCCTAAGGAATAATATATTGACAATGTTGAAATAAATAAAATGGTAGAAGGTGAAAAACCCATGTTTGAGGAAAAATAAGAGTTCCTTAGCATTCCAATATTAATAAAAATTATTATGGAAATAATTAAAGTCAGGAAATTCAAGGTTGTATGGAATGAATGTGGAAAATATATTGACCCCAACAAGTTCATTTTCATTTTTTACATTGGGATCACTACTCAAATACAAATTTAAATTAACATAGATTTATGGAATGATATTATTCCAATGATAAAGTCACTAATTTGGTAATACATTTGGGAAACATTATCATAAAATTTCCCTATTTTTTTAAAAATAATAAAATATTTATTTACTCTTCATTATCCCTTACATAGTGCTTTGATATTAGATGACGATCGAATGAAATTTATAATAATGGTTAATGGAAAGGCTTATAGAGCCTTTCATACAATTATTATAAATCATCATCTCTGGGAACCTAGAGTGAAAGTAAATCCCCACCAACCACATATATATGAACACACCATAAACCAAGGAACATGGAATTCATTCATTGGTTATCGTGAGGATATATCATTTTAGGTACATTAAAATTAGTAATATTTTATTTTACATTACATGTATTGATCACTTTTATTAATAAAACAATTAATATTTGAAAATAATTAGTGTGTATCTAAACCAAAGAACCCCTACCATAAGGCAAGGATGAGGTATGCTTCACTTGAAAAATATTTTATGTATTTTAAATATATTGTAATACTTTTATGTGATATGAAAAAAGAACATAATTTTGTTCCTTTGTTTATATAAAGATTAATGAATCAAAATCCAAATCCACTTCTATCCCACATCATGTTCTATGGAAGTAGGATCATGCAAATAATTTGGGAAAACTAATATATGAAAACAAAGAGAGAGTATGTGAATCATGTGTAAGTGTGACATAATTAAAAAAATCTACTTTAAATCAGTATTATATAACAATGAATACTTATTTTACTATATTTTTTATCTAGTTTAGACATTATATTTATCATATGTTGTAACTAATGAATGACTACATTCAATGGCCTTGAAGCAGCTAGAAAAATATGATCACATTAAAGGTGTAGGTTTTAGAGTTTCACCTCAAGTATATTTTGAGAAATCAAAGACCTAGGGGGATAGAGATAAGAAAATAGATGACACAAATGCATATATAGATGCTCTAAAAAAACTTAATTATCATACTGAGTTATTCAATAAATAAATGGAAAGGGATCAAGGAGAAGAAAAAACACCACAACAACCACTACATGAAGATACAACCCTCCAACTTTAAGGTTATCCATACCCCTAAAAGGATTTCCTTACTATAGGTAATCAATTTTTTCATAATTATTTATGTAAATCATAAAAACAATGATACCTTTATTCATGTATCTCATGAGCTAAGCACTGAGCTACCTATTACCCAAAATGATCTACATGTTCACATGATCAATGTTATTATTGGAACTTTCATAGCATAACTATTTAATATTTTAAAAATATATGATGATAACGAGATATTTCCCTTCCAAATTATTATTTTTAAAATCCTTTAACAATTAATGAAAAAGGGTATGAATTGAGTAATGTTATTATAAATGGATAGAAATAAGGGAAAATTTAAGTTCAAATCAAAATAATCTATAGGGTTAATAAAAAAAATCAAAAATAGCTTTTGGGTGTACCTTTATCCCACCAATTCAATTACTATATTTACTAACATTACAAGTTCATGTGGATATAATGTTCAAAGATAATAATACGAATTGCATTGAATTATAATAAAAAATGTATAGTGAAGTCATTCTAGACATGATTGGTCATGAGAGTGTAAATTAAAGTATCAAGAATGAATAGTCAAGATCCTTGTCTATGAATGTATACATGAGGTACATTTTCGTTAATATATTTTTCTAAAAATTAATCTACAATGTTAATTATTATTAAATTCTATTCATGTTTTTACAGGTTTATATATCATTACTATGTGAAGGGAATACCCTATAAATAAAAATTTGGACCCATCGATCCTCACATTACTTCTACAGATAATGATTCATTAGAAGAAGATGAAATTTCAATAATAATGGAGTGACTAGACACAATGTTGGAAAATAAACTTACAGATGACATACTATTCTTAATACCAACAATTCATGGTAAAGAGTTTATAGTTTAATCATAAAAATATATTTTCATTTATTTCATTTATTATTATGTTTTAGGAATCGTTGGATTCTCATTTCAATCAATTTGGATACTCCAAAGATTTACTTTTTGGATACAAAGAATAGATATCCAAAAAATCAACCACACATGATTTCCTTTATCAATTTATAATGAACTATATTGAATATTTTACAAATATACTTAAAATTATATGTTTTAGGTTATGTTTTAATGGGAATTTTGTTATGATTGGGTGATGTTTAAATATCATCAAAATTATGGTAGGAGTATTAACTCTAAGAAAAACAAGCCTATGGATTTCTATAAATGGATAAGTATTAGGGCATATAATAATATTTCACTATCAAAACATATATCAAAGAAACATACTTATTTTACTTGTTGTTTATGTAGTATATGAAAAAAACTAATGTTGAATATTACGGTCATTACATTTATAAATTTATAAAAGACATTATATTACATCAACAAACTGAAATCCCCAAATAGGTATTTCCTATGATAATGAAAATTTCATTTCAAATATTTATTAACTTTTTTTATTTGTATGTTTCCAATACTTGTTAGGAACACATAGGGATATGTCCAACACTGTGGGGGTGAATCAATATTGGTATAATTTTATTACAATTTTACTTTTATCCCTTTATCACTTCCTCACTTATTTAGTGAGTAGATCTCTCTTTATATTTGTATCCCTTAGTCAGTATAAAGATATATAAATGTAAAGTAGCATAGGATAACACTAGGGTTTATTCACGAGGTTTACCTCCCTAAGGATGAATACATACCCAAAACATCATGGTTAATATCTCACATTCATAACTTCCATCTTATTATGAAAATAAGATGAGGCAAGGGTATAAAATTTAACTTGTTATCTTAAAACTAATCAAGCACAAAGAAAGTGAGGGATTTTCGCCTTTTATACAAGAGAATGGACATGCACTTCTTTTAATAAAGTTTAATTATGATGGATCAAGTTCCACCTAGACTATATGAGTTGATCTTATTCCTATCTTGTAGTAATCAAGTGGTCTACCTAAAGTATTCTTATAGTTTTACATTAATAGTATTTTAAGTTGTATTTATTAATTTTTTAGCCTTAGTAGAGGATGGACCCTCTATTTTATTTTTCTTATTCTTAAATACACCTACAATAACTTTTATATGCAATGATGGATCTATTTCTTCTCTATTTGAATTCATAAGGTATATTAATTGCATATAGATTTAGTTCAATTAATTCTTCTTCTTTAGTGTGTAAGAATAACACTGGGTCACTCTTCTATTTTTGACTTACATAATATCTTTAGTGCAAAAAAAATCAGAAATCTCATAATCCTTTCTTTCTTATTCTCGTATTTATTTATTTTATTGCGTGAATATTTTCCCTCATAATTCCCACACTTTGAAACTCCACAAATCTTAGACTTAAAGTATTTTTCTTCTTCTTCTTCAGTATTTATGAAGACTTAGAACTCAGTTTAAATAATTTTCAGTGCTTTCAAAATTTATGAAATCCCGCTCATTAAAAACTATAAGAATGTTTAGTATTCATATTATACATGTTTCCTTTTATCATTAAAAATGAATTGATATTTATTCTTTCATAAATATCTCTATAATCCTCAATATCCACTTCTCCAAAAAATTTCATGACATCCAACCATTTTTAAAACTCTACATATGCATGAAAGTTAATGTACAATATATTGGAAAATTTGGACATCATAAGTCATTAAAATGATTTTGAATTGAAGTCATATGATCCATATTCAAAGAATTACAATTCAACGACTTATTAACAAAGAAATACAATTAAATTCGTATGATTATTTACAAAAACATACACACTATAAAGTCTTATTATCTCCCCATAAGTCATAAAATTATTAAATTCATATGATTTTATTTTGTTTTTCTTCTATCATGATCTTCTCTCTTTCAGTGTGGTCCCTCTTTAGACAACTATACCAGATCCAACTGATATATCTTCCATATTCATTATCTATCATTGAGTTCATCTAAACATGAATCATGACTCATTAAAATTTTGATATTTCTTTTCAATGAAGAAAAACACCATTACATTGTATGAATTAATCTATTCTTCTCTAGATACTAAATCTATAAATTCTAAAATTTTCTCCCACAAAACTCCTCAAAATTATTTATGTATTGGATCAACCATTCCTTTCAATATTGACCATATAAAGTTACTGTTTCTTTAAACCACACATACAGATTCAAAAGACAACATGGTCATTCTAATCGACCATGACTATCTACCACATGTCTTAGTATGGATCAACTACATATATAATCCTGGATCAACTGTATCCATGAAATTAATTTCCTTATTTCTGTATGACTTTGAATTAATATGAAATCACCTCTAAAGTTATATTTTTTTAAAAAATCATATGAAAATTGGAGTGAATTCATACGATTTGTCCAGAGTTATATGATAATCTATCCTAAGTCATATAAAAGATAGGGTGACTTTATGACTTTTCAAGTTTCCCATATCACCTTCAAATTACTTCAAAACTATCCCAACTCTACTTACACTTCAAAAAACATTTTTTTCTTAAAAATTCCATTTAATGATGTAGAAAATACTTAAATAATAGAAATATTATTTAAACATGAATAACAACACCAACAATCATCAGAATTGATTCTAATTTCATCCAAGAGTATTGTATAAGTATGGAACTCTTCTTTTCATTAAATCTATTTGAACTAACTATACATGTGAAATACCAAGTAGTGGAATATTCAAAACAAATTTTACATAAAGTGAACTATTCTTTAATAATCCAATGTTTTCAAATACAAATCATTGTTTCCGTACATGAATGAATCTCTATGAAACTTTAATGGTAGTGCTTCCATTATCATATAAATATGACATCAGCTCACAATTCCTCCAATTTGTGCATATCCTATCCATTTACATTATTCATTGTTCAACAATTAAAATCATATAGACATGGGAACTATACATATTTACCATGTGAACCATGGAAGAAACTAACTTTTAATATTCAAGACTATCATTCAATTCTCATGTAATATTTATAACTCACTACAAATAATATTTCTTTACTTGAGAACTACACTCATATCACTATTAATCTTAGGGTATTAAACTTCCTTTGAAGCAATTTTATCCTTTATATATTGAAGAAATTTTAAAATAAATAAAACAGAACACAAAGTGAGATCAATAGTAATACCAGGACTATTATCAGTCCATGTATTAAAAGAAAGAAATAGATTTGTTTTGCACTACTAGAAATTTAATCTATATCCACAGACCTATAGCCACGGTTTTATAGGTCTGTGGATATAGATTCTCTATAGCCACGATTGAGTGAACCCGCGTGGCTAAAATGTGTCGTCTCTTTTTTTTCTCTAAAATTCATCGGGGTCCTCCTCCCTCCCCTCCCCGATACATTCTGCGTGTGACCCTCAGATATCCTACGACACCCTCTTCCCCGATACTCTCGAACCTTCATGGCGGCACCCTCCTCCCTGATACCCTCGACCTTCACGGCGACGCCCTACTCCCCGATACCCTCTGTGTGCGACCCTCCTTCCCTAACGGTGCCCATCGCGACTTCTCCTCTCCCTGATCCTCCTCCACCGATGGTGCCCCTCGCGACGGTGACCCTCGCAACGGTGCCCCTCGCTGCCACCAAACGAGGCAATCCCACCAGGATCTCTCATCTCTGATTCTCCTCCTCGGACGCTGCCACCAAATGCGGGACACCTCAACTCTCCCCACCGACACTACTCCTAGGTGGCCTCCCCACCTCCTCCAACGTGGCCAACCCACTCCCGGTGATCCTCCTCCTACTTGTTGTGAACAATTATGAGTTCATTATTTTGTTATCAGTTATTAATAGCTATGTTGTATCAAATATATACAATGTTTTTGACATTTCATGAAATTATACCTTCAATATCTCTTGATGAACTAGTTATTCTTGGATTGAAGTAGGTATTTTTGTGTATTTACTTTAATTATCATGTCATTTTGTGCATGGTGTTTTCTAAAACTTTTTTTTATCAAAGTAAATCAATATTTAATAGATATTGTGGGTTTAAAAAGTGTTATAAATTTTTTTCTCTCTTGGAATAAAGGTTTTATAATGGTTTTCTAAATTTTAATTAATTGGTTTAAATGACAAGAATTTGTGGGAATTCCTATATAGATTGTTTTAAAACAATTTATATAACAAAAGGTATTTGAACCCATTTGGGTATTGGTATGATTTTCAAGGATTTTTTGAAATAAAATTGGTTTAATGTATTTTAAAATGACTTGAATGAAAAGGTAGTTGGTTTTACAAATGATTTTAAGTGTGGTTTCACATAGAATAGTTATAAAGAAGGTGATAAATTCGGTTTTTAAATGGTTGGAATGACTTGGCATTCCTAGTTGGTTTCTGAAAAGGCATATTTTCACTTTATATAAGATATTTTTATAATGAGTACCAGACCATCGATTATTCCCCTTGTTTTGATTATGCCTTATTTGAATTGTGGCTCTCTAGGAGGGATGTTGTATTCTATTTTTAATATGGATGAAGTGAAAGGAGTTATTTCTTGTGAGGGAGTTGATGTTTGAGGTGAGATGAGATTTATTTAAAATAATTTTTTATCGATTCTTGTGATTCTTTTGATTTTCTACCTCCACTAGATTGATTTATCATGGGAAATTAGGCAAATAATGGAAGTTCTAGCAGCATGTGATGATACCTTAGTGTATGTTAGCTGGATAGTGCCCTAGGAGATGATCACCCTACCAGGGGTCTATTTTATATGTGGAGAGACATAAAAGGGGAAGGTGAATAGGATGATCTAATTTCACATAGGTTCCCAATGAGTAATATGATGAACTAGGTCTAGTATCACCCATTATAGAGCCTAATGAGTTTCCCATAATGTCTATAATTCTTTGAATATTGATTATAGGATCTCATCCCATGCCTTATTTGTATCCCCAATATTACTTCAATTATTTCTTATTATCAATTTCCCATTGATATCTTGGTGCATGTTATGTTTCTATATTCCATTTCAGTTATGGTTTTGGTTTATATTCAAACTGAATTAAAAAATAGTTTTGGAAGTATATTATTAAAGAAAATAATGTTTGATTTAAAGGTGTGGTTTTGAGATATGGATTTAGAAAAAAGGGAAAAGGATTAGTTCTCTTTTAATGGATTTGAAACTCCTTTTTTCCTTAGTTTGAAAGCATTTCCTTTTAAAATAAAAAATGGAAGTTGTTTTATAAAAGAAGTTATGGCATGTTACACTTTTTCTTTACACCATCTTGTGAAAAACCTATTCACTACTTATATTTTATACTATCATTAATAAAACGTCTTTTCAAAGGAATTATACAAACTCCTTAGTGAAATCCTACTAGGAACAGTTTGGTTCACATCGTGCATACACCAATGGGTGCATGAAAATTTCATGTTTACTTTCAAGAGCCCAGATTATGTTCTTTTAACTTGTTTAATGTTTGAGTTGGTCTGATGATAGATGGTATAGGATGGTATGGGGGATTTTGGGTCATAAGGATTTAGTTAGTAGTGATCCAGGTTTGGTCATATTTTTGGATGTTTATATATAATCCTTGTTGGTACAGATATTTATTTTAGTTTATTATATACTTGGGATTCTTCTTATTACTTTATTATGTGATGATGTGATGATGTGATTTACCTTTTATTATTTCTAAAATATTATACTATGTTTGATTGTTTCGTTTATATTGAAACTATTTATTTTGTCCATGAGTGACCGATTTATAGATGAGTGATGTTGGATTTATGGGTGGATTCCTTGATGTGGTTATTCATATTTAGAGGGTGAAACCATTACCAATGGTTATACTTTGATACCTTGAAACTTTTCACCATCCAACAACAATCAGAGACATTATTTGGGCCTTGTGGAGATCCGGGTTGGGTGACATGTCAGGTTGATTTGGGCCAGTTCATTACAAAATGGTATTAGGGGATTCACTTATTATTTGGAGTTCGTATTAGTATAAAGAAGATATGATCATCATTGGGACTCAATATGTAGGTCACGAGTAGTTTATTTATCACCAATTTTCATAACAAAACTTGAGTTTCCATGGGTAGTTGTTATTTCAATCTTTGATTTGGATTCTAGTTTTAATTATTTTGATAATGATGATTAGATCCCCATTGAGTTATATCAGATACTTTGGGGGATTTTTTTAAGATTTGAGATGAAATTAGGAAGGAACCAAAGTATCATCATCATCTCACTTGGTCTGAAAATATATATAGAGACTATGTGTGTGGTCTCAGAAATTTTTCAGATGATATTGTATGATTGGTGTATGGTCAGCTAAACCATGTGGCCAAGTCATGCACATCTTTTCATCAATTTTAGATTTACTTTGTAAAACTATTTTGATTTCCAATGGATCTTAAGGAAATTTAAAACCTAGGTGATAGATCAAAGGAAGTTTTAGTGATTTTTTGTTGTTATTGTAATGGATTTTGTATGTTTTTCCACATTATGGTTTGCTTTTGTTTGGTGCTTCAATTTTTCTGTACAGAAGTACATTTATTGAAATTTTTTGATTCCAAAATCGGTTTTGGGGGATTATTTTTAAGGTATTTTGAATACCATGTATAATGTTTTCAAGATTAGTAAGGTTTAAAAAGAAATTGGAAAATAATTTAAAATGAAAATACATTTCATGAAGTATTTTAATTTAAAACCTTTACTGTGATTAATTTAAAAATGGGACTCACAGATGTTTTGGATTAAAAAAATAGGTTTTATTATTTGTTTCGACTTTCACATGATTCTTTGAAAGCGTTTTATTACATTATATAATTTGGGAAATGATTTAAAAAGAAATTGGATTTTAGGAATTTTGCTGGTCTTATGATGAAATTCAGAAGGTGTTTTGAAAATATAAGAGAAATTTATGAAGTTTGAGTGACATTTTATTTTAAATAAGTTCATGATTATCAAATATGGTGTTAATATTTTTTAAAACTCTATACTTGGGAAGTTGTAATTTTACCCTATGAAATGGATTTTGTATTTTTTTTAAGGAAGTGAAATTCTTTTCAATGTTCTTTTCTTTTTGAAATGATTTTCATACTTCTTTTTAAAATGTGGGAATTTTTAAGAAAGATATTTTTAGGAAGGTGGGGGTGAAAGGGGGAGGGGGTGGGGCAGGGGGGTGTTGGTGCAGGGGCAGGGGGGTGCTGGTGTAGGGTGGGTGGTGCAGGGGGGCTGGGGATGTGCAGGAGGGCTGGGGATGTGCAGGGGTGGTGGTGCTGGGGAAGGGGCAGGGGGGTGTGCAGGACTTCCTGATTCTTTGGAGGGAGTTATAGAATTTGGTATTTCTTTCACCGTCATTTAACCATTTAAATTTATAATCTTGCTTTCTCATGTTTTCCTTAAAAGTGAGCAAGGAATTGAGATTGACCGCAATGTTTATTTATTGCGTGGGATCAGTGTGGAGGTCAGATTTGGTGTTTCTGTTTTGTATATCATCGAGTTCTTTCTCAAGAAGAGTAATTTCATTTTTAACTTGTTTGGCTTTGGTGTTACACCAAGATTTGAGAGTCTGTTTGAGGTGTTTTAGTTTGAGGTTGCAAGTAAAGGCATTATTGGTATGAGATATTGAGGACGAGAAGTTTTGGATGGCATGATTTCATTCTTTATTAGAGAGCTTCACATTATTGAAGTGGAAGGTTAACCTAGGTTTCATGTCTTTGGAGGAAATGTTTACCAGGATAGGATGATGATCAGAGTTCAGTCTGTGAAGAGTGATGCTAGAGATAGTGTCCTATTTATCTAGAGCCGGGACATTCGTAAAGTCTTTGTCCAATTTGGAAGAAACCAATTTATTGTAATGTATTCTATACCAGGTGTATTTTTCACCAGTGAGATTAATTTAAATAATATTGTTTCCCTCGATCGAGGCTTTAAATTCTCTTGTGGAGATAGAGGCGTGAGACGGGCCAATTTTTTCACTAGAATTAAGAATAGCATTAAATTCTCCCATAAGAAACCAGGGGCCATTCATGTTAGTTTCTAAATAAGAGAGGTCATTCCAAAGAATTATTCATTCTTGGTATTTATTCTTAGAATAAACAAAGGAGTAGTAAATACGAGTACCATCAATAGTAAAGGTTCAAGTGAGAATCTGACCAGAGATACTAAAAACATTAAAATCCTGTAAAGATGAATGAAAAAAAATCAATAAAGAATCAACATTTAGATTATTGTTGATTGCACCAGAAAATATATAATTGTGTTGACACAAGTGAGAATATTTAGAGGAGAAAGAGATTTTTTGTCCCATAATATCAAAAAGAATAGGGTGATGCGTGTTAACCATTATTTTCAAAACATTGAGGGTGTCAGAGTTGGTGATACCCTGACAATTCCAAAAAGGATCTTCATTTAAACCCATGTTTGGAGTTAGAACTCCCTTTTTCTTTTTTCCAGATCCTTTATTTCTAGTAGACCTTATAACCTCTTGAGTATTAATGGTCTTTTCTTGTTCTTTGTGAGAAATGAAATTGTTATTATTTATGGGTTCTTTTAATTGTGTAGTCATATCTGAATCTGTGGTACCCTTTGAGCCTGGAGACAGTTCATTGATACATTGAGATACTAGGATTTCAGACATTGCAGCACAGTCTGCATTTAATAATGTAAGGGGATTGGAATAACCTTGAGAATTTGTGTCCATTTTTGATAGAGGCTTGAAAAAGTTAGATGAGAGTCTTTGTTTCTGTTCCAAGGAGTTCTTATTTTCCTGCATATGGGTCAGTTCCAGCACAACAGGTAGACTATCATGTAGAAAAGGTTCTAATGGCATGTTAACATATGTAGTAAAATCAGTACATAGGGTCTGTGTCTTGGGTTGAACAGCCCTATTGAGAGAGGCAGTGTGAGCAGAGGGAGTTGAAAAATCATGCGTTTTGGTTTCATTCCTATTTTTGATAGTGGTAGCACTTGGAGTTAAAACCGGGTCCCTGTTTCTAGTTTTTTTGTAGCATTAAGGGTTGGGTCAGTGGTGTTCAGATCACATATGTGTAATGAAGAAGAATCATCAGAGAAAACATTAGTGCATGAGTCTGTGGAACACTTGGAACTAAGCAGTAAATTGTTGAAGTTTTGATCACAGATCAGATTTTCAGACTTCATAGAATAATCTCCACTAGCAATAGTGGGAGGAGTAGGCGTACCTGGGATAGGTGGATCCAAAGTAGACTGTTGTTTGACAGAGTTCAGATGAATCTGCTTCTACTCCTGGGGTCTTTAAAAATTTGCATATGGTTGGGTACTAGAACAGTAGGTGTATTGTTATGTAGGACGGGCTCTATGTTCTTTATCATGTTTACTTTAGTGCAGGCTTTTTCCTGCTCAGTGGATAGCCTAATAGTGTCTAGGACCATATTTTCAATTTCAATTAAAAGGATTTGATCATTAATCAAATTGTCTTGTTCTTCAACATCATCTGCCCAGCTAACTTCAATGGTGAAAAAAATACCCTCCCTGGATTTTGGTCACATCTTCAGCCTTCGGCCACAATACGAGACACATAACAACAAATCTTTACCTTGTCTCATATTTTGTTCGTTCTCTATAATCAAACATTTTCTCAATCACAAACCTCTTTCCAGGCGTATTCCACTCCGAATTATCTTAATCCATGTGAAAAATGACATGATTCATGCATAGCTTGGACTTGTTAATCGATAACAGCTTGATCAACATGTTTGTTAGATTAACATGTGGAATAGTTTTCTATATAGTGAACTACTTCTTCTCTAGTACATTCCAAATAAAATTCAGTCGAATGTTGATGTGCTTTGATGTAAAGGAATGTGTTCAGAAGCTGATCGAACAAAACCAAATTAAGCTGAAACACAAGACAAAAAAATTATATACCATTAACAGGAAGAATAATTGTTAGTTAATAGATATGTACTATTTGATAGTGTCATTTTGAAACAAGGATCTATTTCCCCCTTGCTTGCAGGAACATGATTTGACCCATGGGGCATTGTGGTTCTTATATGTTGGGGAGAAAAAACTTTTAGTTAGAAATATCTAAGAGCTGAAGTGGACGGTTTGGTTCCACCTTGAGGTAGGATCCCTCTTCTAGCCTCTTTAATTCAAGAATGATATAAATTGAATTTAGCTTCTTTCTTAATTCTACTTAATTATATTGAATTTCATATGTTGAATAAGTGTTCATTAATATAATATTTTCATTTGATAAATTAAGTCATGTTTTTATAAATAAAGTCATGTTTTTATAATAAATCAATGCCATGATTTTATAATAAAACCCCTCCAACGGAGGTGCACTGTCTTCTAAACCAAATAGTAGTGATAGTTATTTGTATCATGTTTAGATTTGGTTTGAGTCTTTCATATGCCTCTTGTTGGTGTTTGTTTTGTGGCTAGTTAGTTTTTGTTTTCTTTGAATAATATAAATTGGCTTATCATACTTGTTTAACTCAAATGACATTGCCTGAGTTGGCATATTCCTTGACCATGACACTTTCCTTTTCACATTTTGAATATTATAAATAAAATTTCCATGTTTAGGAAAAGTGAATGAATTTGTAAATGGTTTGTATAGGGTGTCACTGGACTGGGCCAACACGCTGCGGTCACGCTGCAGTCACGCCGCGGTCACGCCGCGGTCACGCCGCGGTCACGCCGCGGTCACGCCGCGGTCACGCCACATTAATGCCGTGATTTGGCCCTGATCCAGGCACATCCAGCCCACACCAGCCCCTTCCACCTTCATTTCAGCCCGCTACCACCAAAATTCCAGCCTGCAATAGCCCCCCTTCCACCTTCGAATCAGCCCGCACCATCCCCCCAACACCTGCAACCAGCGCCTTTCCACAAGCATTCCAGCCTCCTCTCGCTCCGTTCGCTCCTGGCCGGAAGATGTTGCCCCACGGATGTCGCTGGACTGGGTCAACACACCGCGGTCACACGAAAGTCACTCCGCCATCACGCCACGTTAATGCCGTGATTTGGCCCTGCTACAGCCACATCCAGCCCACACCATCCCTCCTTCCACCTTCATTTCAGCCCGCTGCCACCAACATTCCATCCTGCAAGAGCCCCCTTTCCACCTTCGAATCAGCCTGCACCATCCCCCCAGCACCTGCAACCAGCCCCCTTCCACCAGCATTCTAGCCTCCTCTCGCTCCCTTCACTCCTGGACGAAAGATGTTGCCCCGTAGATGTCGCTAGACCGGGCCAACACGCCGCGGTCACGTTGCGGTCACGTCGCGGTCACGCTGTGGTCACGCCGCGTTAATTCCGTGATTTGGCCCTACTCCAGCCACATCCAGCCCACACCAGCCCTCTTCCAACTTCATTTCAGCCCGCTTCCACCATCATTCCAGCCCGCAACAGCCCCCCTACCACCTTCGAATCAGCCCGCACCATCCCCCCCAACACCTGCAACCATCCCCCTTCTACCATCATTCTAGCCTCCTCTCGCTCCCTTCGCTCCTGGCCAGAAGATGTTGCCTCGTAGATGTCGCTGGACCAGGCCAACGCGACGCGGTCACGCAGTGGTCACGCCAAGTTAATGCCGTGATTTGGACATGATCTAGCCACATCCAGCCCACACCAGCCCCCTACCACCTTCATTTCAGCCTGCTGCCACCAACATTGCAGCCCGCAAAATCCCCCCTTCCACCTTCGAATCAGCCCGCACCATCCCCCCAGCACCTGCAACCATCCCCTTCCACCAGCATTCCATCCTCCTCTCGTTCCCTTCACTCCTGGCCCGAAGATGCTGCCTCACGAATGTCGCTGGACCGGGCCAACACGTCGTGGTCACGCTGCAGTTAACCATCCTCAATCAAAGGCTTAAATTTAAGCTCAGAAATATCACTTAGGATCCATTACTGCTTACATCATGTATCACTTAAGATAAGTTCTTCTATATAAGTGGTTCCATATTTCTTATTGAAAATTTTTATTCTGACACTTATTTGAGTGGTTTTCTTTTGGAATTGGAAGTGTAAATGTTTTTCAGAAATAGAACTCCATGAATTTTTTCAAACTGTTTATCATAAGTCGTTAGGAATCTAGACTAACAAGTAGTCGCACACCAGAACTAAGTAGAAGTAAATGAACAACAAATCAATGTCTTTTATTTCTGTAGGAGTAAGAAAAATTATAGAGACAAAATATCATATATGGCTGCATGACTCTTCGAAATGTGCTGTTAAACCCTTTTCTCAGAACCCAGTGCTGGATCACTTCACCAAAAATCATATCCAGTCCATATCGCCATCCTACTAATGTTGGAAACTTCAAAAGATCATTCAAACCCACCAAAAAGTTGAGCAACATTACTTTTTGCTAAAGATGCATCTTCAGCTACATCTATATTGGCCAAAATGAGGAGCAACTTTGTTTCCGAAATCACCTCTTGACCATTATTCCAAGAAATCATGCCACCCTTTGCTGTCAAGAGGCCAGAAACAATATGCATAACACTAACATCTTCGGGACTGGTTTCAGTCCTTTCATGGCCCAAGATATACTGACACTAAAACTTCATTATTTTATTTATAGCAGTTTGCCACTCTCTTTGTCCCGTTCTTGTTGATGATAAAAAGTGTCCTTGTAATACATGCTCTATCTATCAATAAGAATGGTCCAATTTGTAAAAAAAACTCTAGGTGCAACAACAGACAGTTTATTCAGGAAAATTGGATCAAGATGAACAAAAAAAATTAAGGTTGTCATCTCTGCATCTGAAACTTACTCCCTTGCTGAACCACCAACCTTCAAACACAACGTGATGGAAACCATCACTCCCCCGAGGAGACTATTACAGTACCATTTACAGCTCCTGTTTTTAAAAGTCATCCTTAGAAAAATAATAAAGCTCCCACATGACAAAAAATATAGTAAACTTTCCCACATATACTAGCCTTAGTAGCAATATATCCAAGATCTATATTGCCTAATTGAATAAACTGAAATCTGTCTTTGGGAAAATTCCAACTGAAAATTAACTTGCTTCCAGTGAGGAATCAGACTTTCTATCCCTCATGTCATGAGTCCACAATAGCCTTAGGAGCATTCATGTCCGTCACTGCTAGTATACCATGACTGCGAAAAAGTTTTAGCAACCATTTGGTACCTAGAAAGGCCTTGACCAAGCTCCATTGAACAATAAACAGTAGGAATAACTCCATTAGAAGTTCAATAGTTATGCAAGGGAATCCACATAGTAATGTCAGCTATGGCATTGCACCATCATGCCACCAACCTGTTGCCAACTCCCTCACTTCCTCCACTTCTTCAGTATTAAAAACACAATGAGTCTCCTTTCGGTGCAAGGTTTCATGATCCCCTATTACTTCCCTATTTAAGAAAACTTTTGTATCTTACTTTTGCAACCTTTTGATCTGTTTGTATCCCCAAACATTCTCTCTCAACACTTGTTTGAACTCTTTTCAACATTCTCGTCACAAATTCTGTACAAACTGAAACCACTAGAATTTTGTGTCCACCTTAACCGCGACCTTCCTCTGCTTTCCTGCTCCTACATTTACTTAGATAATTTATGGGTGTCTCTCTTTGTCCTCCAGTTTCTGAACTGTGTTCCACCTGTATCTCTAGACCTTTAATTCTCTTTATTGTGTGCTCTTCTAAGGCACATAACTTGAGCGATGCGTTTTTCACAGTTTGTCACATATGTTCTTCTAGTAGAACAAATATGTAGTCATTCCGCACTGAATAAATCTTTCCCTGACCAATTCGGCACAATTCCAAACTTGCTGCCTCTAATGTTTTTCCTTCTCCCAAAATAGAATCTTTACAAACTTGATGATATTGTGCAGCTTGAGTTATTCTCAAGTTCACTGCTTCTTCCAACCCAATTGGATCCACATCCTCTTCAATACGTTCTTCAAACTCTGGACTAGACCAATTCTAGTCCTTGCAACCTAGATTTGTAGGACTGATCTCTACTAACATAGGAAGTTTTGACACCAACGCTGCAGCAGTTTGGTGTACTGATTTCAATGGTTGTGAATTGATTTGAGCGGGCTATTTTTGCACAACCTCCTCTTTTACAACACTTCATACTTGTTCTTTCACACGTAATGAATGCAATTATGGTTCAAATTTCTTCTCCATACCACCTCCTAGTAATTGCGGACGCTGCTGCCACTCAATATTATTTTTCCGCCTTTCCACTCTAATACTCAGGTTAATAATTACCTTTCCCTGCTGTTCCAGAGTGGAAACAAACTGCTCCTCCAATGCACTAGGTTGCTGAAACAGTTCCTTCTCCGTCGGCTGCCCATACTTGTCCATTAGAGAATGTTTAAACATTTCCCATGACAAGTTCAGCATTGCACCATACCAGGACAAAAACCAGTATAGTGTGTTACCAACCATACAAAGTTGCACCCAGGGTAATTTTATGTCCTCTGTCGTCCGAAAAAAATTGAAATACCATTCTGCTTTGATGATCCCACCATACGGATCATCTCCCATAAAATCTGGTAGCACAACTCTTGTCAGCCATTTTGTATAGATGTCAACAGCACAACATAATTATTCTGTCTTTTGTTTTTAATTATTGTCCATTTACAGCGCCATGGATACTTTCCACAATTTTTTTCCTCTCTTTTTCATCCGTCTACAGTGCAAGCGTCGGACGCTAACCACGAAAAAACGTTCTCCCAGTCAAGAATACCACTGGAACTAAAACAAACATTCTTCCCATGGATTTTTTCTTTTAGAGATTTGGTTTTAGAAAACTAAATTTAAATGTTTTGTTACCAAGAAAAACCATCCTTGGGAAGAAAACCAGTAGAAAATGGAATACTTTATTTTTGAATTTCATTACATATTTTATGAACCAAGAGAGTTACCACCTGATTTAGAGATCATTTTATTACTTTAATTCACGGTGCAACTCCGATGAATATATATGAACATATAAGCTAGATCCTTCCTTAAATGAGGAGGATGGAAAACAATTATATGGAAGGGGGGATACTGGTGGGGGGGGGTGCATGTGGGGTGTCTAGGAGTGTTGTCCGGGGGGGCTGCGGGGCAGGGGGAGGGTGCTGGTGCGATGCAAGGGGGGGTGTCTACGTGGGGGTGGGGTGCAGGGGGGTTTTCAGGGTAGGGGGAGGGTGCAGGTGCGGTGCAAGGGGGGTGTCCCGAAGGGGAGGGGACCTGGCAGGGGGGATACTGGTGGGGGGGGGGGGGCAGGGGGGTCTGTAGGGCAGTGGGGAGGGTGAAAGGGGGTGTCCAGGAGGGTGGGGGGGGGACCTGGAAGGGGGGTCTCCATGGGGGGGGGATGATGTCTTACATCAATGTCCATCTGTCGAGTGATGTGTCAAACTCTTAGATATACACTAATGAAACTAGAGTTATCATACATGATCAGAACATGTGTATGAGTGAAACCATTATCCATCCCTTTGGAAATACCCTAGGATTCTGCCGAGTTCTTTTTCAATAGAAAGAACTACTCTTAGTTCTCTGGCCCTTTATAGAGACTCTTCAATACACCCCTTGGCTATCCAATAACAATTCAACAGCTCCTTTCCCGATCCAAAAGAGATGGGTAACTTGGTAGTTTTTCCACACCCATGCTGTAAACAGTTGTTGAACAATCTGGAAAAATCCACCCGCTACATCAACCAAGACATCTGTTTCTATATTTCCAGAAATCTTTGATGCACCTGGGGGGGTGCAGGGGGGTCTGCTTGTCCAGGGTCTGTCCGGGGGGGGGGGGGGGGTCCATGGGGGTGTCTAGGGGGAGGGAGGGGTGTCTGGGGGGTGTCTATGGGGGAGGGGGTGTCCAGTGGGGGGTGCAAGGGGGCAGTCTAAGGGGGGCATGGGGGCTGTCTAGTGGGGTGTAGGGGGGAATGGGGGTCCAGGGGGGCATGGGGGTGCAGGGGGGTGTTCAAGGGGGCTGTCCAGGGGGGTGCAAGGGGTGCAAGAGGGCCTTCCAGGGGGTGTTCAAGGGGGTTGTCCAGGGGGGCATGGGGGTCCAGTGGGGGTGCAAGGGGGATGTCCAGGGGGTACAAGGGGGGTCTGCTTGTCCAAGGTCTGTCCGGGGGGGGGGGGTCCATGGGGGGTGTCTAGGGGGAGGGAGGGGTGTCCGGGGGGGGTGTCTAGGGGGGAGGGGGTGTCCAGTGGGGGTGAAAGGGGGCTGTCCAGTGGGGTGTAAGGGGGCATGGGGGTCTGGGGGGCATGTGGGTGCAGGGGGGTGTTCAAGGGGGTTGTCCAGGGGGGTGCAAGGGGGTGCAAGAGGGATGTCAAGGGGGCTGTCCAGGGGGTGTTCAAGGGGGCTGTCCAGGGGGGCATAGGGGTCCAGTGGGGGTGCAAGGGGGTTTTCCAGGTGGGCCATGGGGGTGCAGGGGGGATGTTCAAGGGGGTGCAGGGGGGCTGTCTAGGCGGTTCATGGGGGTGCGAGGGGGATGTTCAAGGGGGTGCAGGGGGTCTGTCCAGGCAAGGCATGGGAGTGCAGGGGGGTGTTCAAGGGGGGGATGTGGGGTTTTTTATGAAATGGGAAGGCCTACAACCATGGTTTTAAACTGTGGCAGTAGGTATATTGCCACGGTTTTAAACTATGGATAGAACTATAGAGCCACGGTTCTGAATAGTGGAAATATGTCCTGTATGGATTACTGTTTGACCATCGTTTCAAACCGTAGCTATAGCCCTTTAGCCAGGGTTTGGAACCGTGGCTATAGCCCTTTAGCAATGGTTTGAACCGTGGCTATAGGCCTTTAGCCACGGTTTGAAACCGTGGCTATAGGTCTTGCCCTATAGCCATGCCAATACCAGCCACGGTCCATTGAACCGTGGCAATAACCTATAGCCATGGTTTTTGGGCTTATATCCACGGTTTCAAACCATGGCTATAGCCTCAATTTCTAGTAGTGTAGAAATTATTAGAAAAAATACACAGTGTTAGAATGTTTTCAAACATCATGAAGAGGTGATTTATTATCGCTTTTGAATTTTTTTATTTAATAGAGGTCATGAAGAGTTGTTTTATCTATTTATTATTTAATATTATGACCATTTATGGATTTGTTAAATGTGTAAATAGATAATATATGGAGTCTAGGGACCTTATCTAAGAATTTTGTAACTATAAGAGCATCAAAAGAATCCATACAGATTATAGGGTCCTTCTTAAAGGATAAAATCATCTCACATTTAGAATCCCACTTCATTTAAACTCTATTAGTTTTAAATTCATCAGGATTGAAGTTAAAAATTAATGAATTCCAAACTAATAAAGTTGACATGAAGTGATATTCTGAAGTTAAGATGATTTTAGCCATTAAGAAGGACCCTAAACTATGTATAGAGGCCTTTTTGAACTCTATAGACCAAAAATTCTAGCAGAAAAATCAAATTTTGATGATTGGTTTGATAATGATGATGCACTATTGTACTATTTGTTCAATTTATAGAGCTATTTTTTCTTTATTTTATTTTTTATGTTTAGTAGTGATGTGATGTATTATGTTTTGGGTCCAAGAAATTTTTATAATATTTTGGTGACAAAATGTTTCATTTTACTAAGAAAACACACTCATATTGTATTCTTACTTCATTAAAAAAAATCTAAAAGTCATTTTTGATGTTTAAGAATCAGCTTCAGATAAATTTGACACATGTTGTGGCCAGTATGAGTGAAAGTGTATATTTTTTTTAAATTTAAATTTTAGTTCCAAACACATTATACATACTAAAAATTGATAAAATACATTCATATTGTCTTATTACTTCATAAAAATAGTCAAAAATCAATTTTGACATATAGGAATCAACCACACATAAATCTGACCCATGGTATGGCCAGTATGACTCAAATTATGTGTTTTCAGTTTAAAAATGAAATTTTAGTTCAAAACATGCATCACTCAATAAAAACTAAGAAAAAAAACTAATATTGTTTTAATTATTTTGAAAAAATGATCCATAAATTATTTTTGATGGGTATGAATTAGTCGCATGTCAATTTGAAACACAGTGTGGCTGATATAACTGAAAGTGCTTGTTTTCAGTGAAAATGGACATTTTAGTTCAAAAATTGCATCAAATACTCAAAACCAGTCAAACATTATCATATTTCATTGATACTTTAAGAAAATAATCCATAAATAATTTTTGATATATATGAATCAACCACATGTTAATCTGACACACAATGTGCCTGTTATAACTCAAAGTGAATGTTTTTAGTTTAAAAGTGACATTTTTTTAAAAAAATGTGATTCAATCACTAAAAACCAAGAAAACGTACTTGTATTATCTTCATATTTTTTTAAAAAAATCCACAAGTATTTTTTTCATATAGGATTTATCCTCACATAAATTTGATATAGGGTGTACCTGGTATAACTAAAAGTGCATGGTTTAATTTAAAATGGAAATTTTAGTTCAAAGTACTCATCACAAACTCAAAATAGAGAAAACATACTTAGGTTGTCCTGATACTTTAGGAAAATTATCCATAGGTCATTTTTGACATGCATGAATCAACCCCACATCAATCTGATGTACATTGTGACTAATATGACTTAGTGTATGCGTTTTCAGTTTAAAAGTGACATTTTAGTTTAAAACATGTGTCACTCACTAAAAAGAAAGATAACATACTAGAATTGTTGTGATACTTTTAATAAAATTATATATAGTGAATTTTTTATATGTAGGAATCAATCACACGTTAATCTGACACACGATGAGACCAATATGACTTAAAGTGTGCATTTTTATTTAAAATGGACATTTTAGTTCAAAATATGCATCACATAATCAAAAATAAGAAATAGTTATTGTATTTTATTGATACTTTAGAAAAAAATATCAATAATTCATTTATGATGTATAATAATCAACCACATGTCAATCCAACACACAATTTTCCCAATATGACCCCAAATGTGTGTTCTAAGTTTAAAAGTGATATTTTCATTCAAAATGTGAATCACTCACTGAAAACTGAGAAAACAAGATCATATTGTCTTGATACCTTCAATCAATGATATATAATTCATTTGACATGTTTTATAGTTAACCACAATCAATCTAATTAGTGGTGTTCCTGGTAAGATTGAAAGTCTGTGTTTTGATTTAAAATCAACATTTTAATTCAAAACATGTGCCATATACTCAAGACCAATCAAATGTTCTCATATTATCATGATACTTTATTAAAATTATTCATAAGTCATTTGTGATTTTTGGAAATCAACTACACATCAATCCATCACAAGGTGTTCCCGATATGGCTTAAAGTGTGTGTTTTTAGTTTAAAAGTGACTTTTTAGTTCAAAACATGCATCACTCACGAAAAATTTAGAAAAATAACTCATATTCTCAAGATAATTAAGAAAAACAATATATGAGTAATTTTTGACATATAAGAGTTAACTACACATCAATCTGATATATGGTGATCCCGACAATATTGAAAGTGTGTGTTTTGATTTAAAAGTGACATTTTAATTAAAAAACAAATGCCATATACTCAAAAATGATAAAACATGTTAAAGTTGTCTTGATACTTAGGAAAATTATACATAAATAATTTTTGATATTTAAGAATCAACCACATGTCAATCTGACACATAATGTGCCTAAATGGACTCAAAGTGTGTGTTTTTAGTTTAAAAGTGACATTTTAGTTCCAAACATGCATCATTCATTGAAAATCAAGAAAACACACTCAAATTGTCTTGATACTTTAGGAAAATGGTCTACAAGTCATTTTTGATGTGTAGGAATCAGATGTATATCGACCTGACACATGGTGTGTCAAGTATGTTGAAAGTGTGTGTTTTTATTTAAAATTGAAATTTTCATTCAAGACTTGTGGCACACACTCAAAATGAAGAAAACAAGTTCATTTTATCTTGATACTTTAATATAATGATCAATAAGTCATTTGGGATGTCTAAGATTCAACCGCATGTTAATCCGACACACGGTGTGCCCCATATGACTCAAAGTACATGTTTTCAGTTTAAATGTGACATTTTATTAATTTATTTTTGTATATATTTATATTTCATTTATTTATTTATATTATTACTAACATACAAATTGTTTTTTATTACAGGAACTCTTTTTTTATTCAATCTGGGGTTGTGTGTTTGGAAACTGGTGGCGTGATAGAGCTATTGTGAATGGGGGTCCCAAAGAAAATAGAATATAGAGACACCATGATATTTTTGAATTTGTTATAAATGTAATATTTTTAATAAATTTTACATACCAATGTAATTTTAATGTTTTGAAATGTAAATTTATTCTAAATTAAAATGTAAATTGCGTGCTGATCTGATATTACAATGGATGTTAATCGACTACTTGAGATCTGTTGTTGTTGTTACAGATCTGGAGACAATGACTCTTACCACTCCCATATTTCTCTCATGATTGAATTCTCATCATCATCAGGCTCATCCATCCACCTTTTCTATGTTCCATGTCCCAGCCCCTCAGTTATCTGATCTCGTGATGATGGTGGTAGCGGCGTCGTCATTGACTGTGAAATGCTGGTTAGTGGTCAACGATGGCGGTGTGCATGGCCTCCCGTTTTCCATATCTTGCCCTGTTCTAGATCTGGGAACTTTATTTGTGATTACATCAATGAAAGTTTCATTGGGGGGCTAGGTGTTTGGTGATGACACAATTTCATGATAGAACTGGGGTGTGAGGTTAGACCTGGTTCAACAATGGATAGACGGATCTGGTTGGTCGACAATGGGGGCTCATGCAGGAAACTAGGTGCAGAGAAGGTCCTGATTCGACATCCAACGATGGAAGTGATGAGTAGGAAATCATGTGTTAGTGGTTTTAGGCATGGTTCTGGTAGATATTTAACTTTTTTGGGTCTTTGGGTTTTTTTTGATGGGTTTGTAAGAGTTATGGCGGGACCTGGCTTTTGTCTTGACATATTTGGCATGCGGTAGGACACAATTTTCTCGCAGGTGTCACCAGGTGGGTGGGCTAGAAAGAGGGATGGGTGTGCTAACACCCATAATTCATCCATATGTCATCTTTCATTATGGGATGGATAGGAACCCTACAATTGATCATTTCATATAGTGATCTCAAACAGATGATGTGGAACATCAGGTTGATGGTGCAACAAGATCCTCAGAATCATCGTCAAGTGGGTGGCTCGAAAGAGTGATAAGTGTGCTGAAACCTATCATTCAGTCCTTCCCCATGTACCAATGTAGGATGGAGGGGTTCTCTATCACGTTGTGTTGGACCAGCATGATGCAACTTTTTGGTAGGGGGTGACACAACATCATTGACTGGGATCACATGAGCAATGTCTGGCAGGGGGAAAGCTTGACTGATACTTGGTGTGAAATTTGATTCATGTTGGGAAATTTGTTCTTTGGTTCCCCTAAATCATGTTTGGGCCTTCAGTTCATGTTTCTCATATGCATCAGTGCCTCTGGGCCTTCGGGCCATGTAATGGGTCCCCTATTTTCCCAGTTTTAAAAGAGGTCCACTTTCTTTGTTTAATAAAGGGGGATTGAACCTAAACTTGTTATATATATATATATATATAATAGTAGTTGTCCCAATAGTACTGCTAAATTATTTTATATATCTATAAAAGAAATTATATTGTTTTGGAACAACTATATTTTTTGTTGATTAAATTATTCTTTGTTTATTATTTTCACTAATTTTTTTTATTTTTAAATATTTTTTATGTGCATAGTCTATGTTTTATGTTTCATTTTGATTTTATTTTTATTTTATATTTTATAACCTTTCAAAATAACTTAATTGAAACATTATTTTGTTTTAAGTAGGTGAATTTGAAAGCTTATAGAATATAAAATATTAATACAATCAAAAGGTTATCTGACACATAAATTGCACACATAAAAAATAGTTGAAAAAAATAATTTATTCAAAATAATATACATAAAATAATTTAAATAATATAAAATTTTATTGTCTCCAAACAAAAAAAATATACATGGTTACACTATCAATTGCATTATTTTTTAATTGTTACATAGAATATTAACAAATAACAATTATATTATTAATCATTATTTATTGTAAATTCAGAAATATTAATTACATTATTGATAAATAAAAATTATTTTATTATTAATTATATAATAAATTAATAATTAATTACCATATTAATGACTAATTACATTGTTATGAATTATGTGATTATATTTTGTTAATTATAAAGTTTACTATTAATTATATTATTAATGAATATTAATTATATTATTACTAATATTTACATTATTTTTAACTATATTATTATTAATTTTATTATTAATTATAAAATATTTATTACATTAATAATAATTATTAATTACATTATAATTTTTAATCAATTCATAATTAATTATGGCCTTAAGAATTACTAATTATTTCTTAGTTATTATTAATTATTATTAATTACATTATTAAATATTAATAATTAGTAATTATTTTAATACTCGATAATTAATTTAAATATTAATTAAATTGAAAATTGATTAATTGTTTTTAATTATTAATTATATTATAACTTAATTACTAATTTATTTAATTATAGTTAATAATTAAATTATTAGTTTATTTATAATTACATTATTATAATTTCTTATAATTAATTATACATAATTATATATTTTTTATTAATAATTATTAATAATTTTAATCAAATTATTGTGCATTGATATTATTGTGTTATTAATAATATTTTATTATTATTTTAATGTGTATGTATGTATGTATGTATTTATGTATGTATGTATGTATGTATTTATGTATTTATGTATGTATGTGTGTATGTATGTTTGTATGTATGTATGTATGTATGTATGTATTTATTTATGTATGTATGTATATATTAAGAATGCCTGGGGAATACCCCTTTATTAAAAACATAGAAAACAACAAAAACACATAGAAAGAGGATGGGAATGTGTTCCGAGTAAGTGTCTGAATTTTCCCAAATCCTTTCTCATTCTAGGATGTCTAGTGGCTCATGAGAAATTTCATAAAATTTATAAGTTTTTTAAAATTATTTCATAATTTATATAGTATAGATGGTGGAATTAATTTCCAGTTTAAAAAAAATTGGAAATTAATTTTGAAGTTTTTAAAATGATTATATTTTTTGGAAGTGTTTTTGAGATTTTGGAAATGATAATAAATCCCTGTATATGTAGATTTTTTTGAGTTTTGAAAGTTTATTTTCTTTAAAATTTACCTTCACCATTACACAAGTCCTTACATATGCGTAAGGGTAATGAATGTTTTCCAAAATTTGTGTAAGGTTAATCCTTGATTTTCATTTGTTATGTAAATGTTACCTTGACTTTTCCTTTTGTATGCGAGGGTAATCCGCTCATTTTGTAACAGAAAGAATATTTTTCCATTAGATGGGTAAGGGTCAACCACTGATTCTATGTGTTGCGTAAAGGTATTTTAGGTTTTCCAATACCCACATAAGGGTAAGACAAACCTTGTGTAAAGGTAGTCTGTATATCCTAAAGATCACATAAGGGTACCCCAACCTTTCTGAATCTTATGTAATGGTTTCCATCCACGTATGGGTAAAACCTTATTACCCTTTAGAAACATATATAAGTTGCATAATGGTATCATTTTTACCCAAATGTTTCATTTCTTCTTCCCAGATTGACCCTTAAACTTGTTTTTGTGATTTTTATGTCCAAAATCATGGGAATTAATGATTCTGACTCATTTAAACCTAAATATAATATTTTGGGATGATTTAATAACTCATCCATTAATCTTTTCTTTAAAATTGAATTAAATGGTGGTTTAATTGAAAGTTTGAATGCTCTAGTATTTTTATATTGCAAAAAAATGATATGCTATTATTTTAAAAATACCAAAACCCTTTTCCATTCTTTATTCCTTTGAATCTATAATCCAGATGACCTAGAAACCCTCTCCTCTAGTTTTGAAAGATTCTATGCTTTGGAATATTCTTTTTATTACAATTTCTAGGCATGAAAGAACTCTCTCTCTCCTCTATCATTTTGGGTGCAGTGACTTAAAAGGCGAAAATGCCAAGTAGCAGATCCTCATTTTATCCTTATTCTATGTGAATATATGGGAATTTTTTGATGTTTTATTCCTTTGGGTTGATATTATGGGTTTCCATAGTAATATAATTAATTGGATCAAATTTAAAATTTAAGGGGATGTGGATATTCAACTATATTTTACCTGGTTTCTTCATGTTGTGGATAATTGATTCTCCATAAAATATTATCTCATGAATAAATAATAATTATTCTTATTTTATTATGATGTGTTAATTTAGATAATTTAAAGATTATCCTTGTAAGATAAAGTGATTATCACATGGAGATAATTGATTTTTTTTTTCATGAAAATGGAGTTATTTCATGATTTTACTTATTTTATGATATTGTTTAAAGGACTATCCACATTTTTTTATTAATAAAAATAAAAATTGTTGGGAATCTTTTTTGCACTATGATTATTATAGATTATGTGACCCTTTATGTAGTTGTTTGATTACTTTCACCATGCACATAAAGAGATAATCACTTATATAATGTTAATGAACTCGTTACCCATGTAAATCTATAAGTTTTTTTATAATACCCCATGCTAAAGAATATGTGATGTTATGAAAACCCTTAAATTGGATTGCGGTAGACGTGAAATATGAAGTGTGTTGTTTTTTGTTAATTTTATTCATAAAATTCAAAACTTATCATGCTAACATGACATGAAAAAAGTAGATTAGTATCCTTGTATAACAATTTATTAACAAAATTAGATATGTTATTTATAATATTTCATAAAGTCATAATGGTTAAGTAGTTTAAAACATAAACATTCTTTTCAAACATTTCTTTACTTTTTAGACACGCATTACAACATTCCATATTAAGACATGTTAAATTCAAAATTATGTTGATAAAAACTTTTCACTAAGTATATTTTATTTAAAATACAAAAAGTTAAGAAACCTTCAAATAAAACATTTTTAGTCCTTATTCATAACATAGTATTTTTCAAAAGCCTCTTTTTCAAAACACTTTCAATACATTTTTAAAAACTTCTTTCTAAATAAATGTAAATTTCATAATATAATTATTGTAGTTTATTTAAGAAAACTTATTTCCCAAAAATAATTTTTTCCAAGTGGGTGTCACTAATTTTTATTACACAACATGAAGGGAACTTCCAAGGATGACATACTAAAAGTAAATTTTTATTTTCCAAAAATATTTCATTGCTAATTAAATAACTAATATGACCATAAGATTAACTAATTTAATTCATCATATATCATGGGATTTGATTCTTCAATCTGCCATTATTATTTAAAACTAAAACATGTTTTTCATGTTAAACCAATTTATAATTAAATAATTTCAAGCATGATATATAATATTCCATATTCAACACGATTTCTCACATATATTGACAAGTCACACGCTTTCATAAAATTCTTTTTATTCAACTAACATGACCCTACCATGCTCTTTACCATGCTAATATCAATACACACAACTTCAAAATTGAAGGACCTAATTAAACATATAACATGAATCACAAAAAATACACTAGGTTAGAATAATCCACTTTATTTGGCTATAAAATTTACAATTTTTTTTAACAAAACATTATTTACCAGGAGCACACCCATGTAATAATTAAAAAGGATTTAGCGATATGATTTCTATTTTCTAGAGGTGCATACCGTTTCTTCCAAGATGTTAAAATAACATTTATCAACCAATAAAAGCACTTATATAAAAATAAATAGAGATTTATTAAGCATAAAAATAAAAGGAACATATCCACCACAACATGATATTGTCCGCTATGGGCGACACTGAATCATCCAAACAATTTTAAAATGTTTCATAATATAACATGTATTAATGTGGGAAAAGGTTTTCCTCTGTTTATATTCTTGATCTATAACACATTCCACCAATATAAGACCAATAACAACCAAATAATCCAACAAGATACCAATTAAAAACATTCATCACTTCCTTCTTAATAATTTAGGTGTGGAAAAAATATCATCTTCATCAATTTCAATATTTTCCAAACAACCTTTTTATTTTATTACTGATTTTAAGTGATTAAAATTTTTATGGGAGGTGTGTGATTCCAAGCTATGGGTTTCATTAACAAAATTTTAAATGAATAAAGGCATGCAATAAAGATATTAGAAATGTAGTTATGATATCCACCAATGTAAATAGATAATATATTATGAAATTAGAAAATAATAAATAAATTGTTATCTTAATCTTAATTGTTATAGTTAAATTTTAATATAACTATGTTTGTTTAACAAAACCATTGTATGTGACCAAAAATAATTCAATATCATGTTTAATGAAATAAAAAAATGTAGACATTGAATATGAAATTAGTTTAATTATTAATATATACCCCTAATATTTATTCAATCAGTTTAACTACATATAGTTTTTGAGGAATATTTATTCAATCAACTTAATCAATCATTTTTACTCCTAATATTTATTTAATGAATTAGTTCAAGTATTTTAGAAATTAGTAAAGTTAGATATATCACTTTCAATTATGTGAACATGTGAAGATTGAGAAAAATGTATTGAATACATAATGATTACAATATAGAGCATATAGATATCATTTTACATATAAAAAATATGTATACATCTCATACCTAAATTGATATTTGATCAATAGTAATTAAAAAATAATGGATTATATCTAACACATCAACATGGAATTGCAATGTAAATTTTAAATTTAACACCTAAAATATATATCTAAATATATATTGACCTCATTGTTTTCAAATTTTATAGAAAATATCAATATATTAAAACGTAAATCTGTCTGGAATGAAGCATTTATACAATTGACTAAAGTGTATAATGCTTTTTAGGAATCTTTTTGCAAGCAGTTTAGTCCCTAAACTACACCCCTAGTCTTTATTCAATGAGTTACATCCAACAGTTTATAAATTAATGAAGATGGTTATTCCATGATCAATAATATAAACATGTAGTTTCAATTTAATGTAATGAATATATAATTAGTACAATATACACTACATAGATTACATAAACTAAATACAGTAAGAGGGATTATATAAGGGACATCTATATGAGCATGTAGTGTATATTTTTAATTTAACATCTATAAAATATATCTAAAAATGTTATAACATGACTGTTTTAAAATATAACAAAAAGTAAAAATATATTAAAACCACAATATGTTAGAACGGTAGCATTTTTAAATTGTATTTAACTACATAATTGTTTTCTATAATTTTATGAAATTAGTGTAATCAATAAACTATACTCTTCATATTTAATCAATGAATATAACCTCTATTTTTAAAATTACTAAAGATGGATATGTCACAGTTAATTATATGAAGCATATATAGATTCACTTAGAAATAATTAATGCACTATGAATACTATATATAACATACATATATCATTAGCTGTATTCAATATATGTATATATCTTTTAATTGACTATATATTAGGACCATAGTAGAGAACAAATGAGAGAGATCCTATCTGAAACATCAATATGACAATGTTGTGTGCATGTAAAATATAACCACTAAAAGATTTATGTAAACAAATAATGAATGAATAAATATATTAGGATTGTAATATCTCAGTAAGGAAATATTTATAGTGTATTAAACTATATAAATATTTATGTTTCACAATATTTTAGTCCATGAATTAGAACTAATATTTTATAAATTAGTGAAGCTTTATATTTTATAGTAAATTATATCAACTGTGTTTATATTCAATAAATTATAATGAATCCACAATGAGTAAAATATACAACATACCAATAATTATTAACTTCATACAATGTACTTATATAATTCTTACTTGAATCTATAGTAGTGAATAAATCCAAATGATTATATCAGAGACATCAATATGGTCATGCAATGTAAATTTTCAATTTGACACCTAAATTTTTTATATAAATAGATATTGAGATTACTAAATTCAAAATTAATAGAAGGTAAAATTTTAATAGCACTGGAATATGTTAGGAAACATTTAAATAGTGCTTGCATATATCTTTTTAACAATCTATACGCAATCAGTGTAATCACTAAACTGTCCAATTAAAAAAATAAGAGAAACATACAGTGAATTACTCATATATGTTTTAGTATAACATAATAATAGACACCATTTCATAGAAATCATAATGCACCTTATACCTATTTTTGTAAGAAATTGAAAATGTGGTATGTGTCAGAATACCACAAAGGAATCTATAAGTAAGAAGAATAATATACCATTGGTATCAAAAAACGATTGATTGGAATTATTTGATATTAAATATTTTTCAGAATTTATATGCCTATTAGAAGGATAAATATTTGAAATTGTCCAGTATGAACTATCTGACTGCGTGGGAGAGGGGAAAGTAGGTAGTAGGGGTTTGGGGGGAGGGGAGTTGGTGATGGTGGTTGAAAACGCGGGAGATGGAGGAGCTGGTGGATGGTTTCGACGTCATGGGAGAGGTGGGAGTGGGAAAAGGGATCTCAATAGGGGGTTGTAACGCCCCGACCCAAGTTACCCAGAGTCGGTGCATTATTACATAACATTGGCATGATCATGAGAAAGATCAAGTCTCGAAAGACCGATTAGTTTAGTAGCCTTGGAATAACTAGATACATCCATAAATTTTTACATTACATCATAAAAAAACATCTTGTCTTCATATCCCCTCATACTATCCCTGCAGGTCATTCATAAATTACTTCTTCATAATCCTGAAAAAAAAAATAAAACATTGAAAGGGGTGAGCTCGGATGCTCAGTAAGGATAACATTATAGCAGAAGCTTTCATAAATAAGCATAAACACTTAAGGCAATTTATAACTAAAACAAAATCCTTTGAAACTTGAACTTCAGCATAAAATGGCAAAGGTAAAATGAAATAATGCCATTTACTTACTCACATGGATATTCTACTAGTCGAATGATCACATGCAATATCAATAACCACTTTCATAATGATGGAATGCATAATGCCAGACTATCATAACCACATAGCCAAGGCCTCGTGCCAAGACTACAATTAAGATTTTTCCAAGGCCTTGTGCCAAGACACTAGTTTGTCTCATGAGACCTACCGATGCATCGAGGAGCTATAGCGGGCTCCACCCGTCACTTATTAAGTCCAATGCATTCCTCATATAAATAGGTTTAAACATAAAATAAACATTCGTATTAAAACTAGCACACGAAATGTCAATACTTTAACCACAAACCATGAATGGTATAAAAATAGAACATCCACAGTCAAATATAACTCATTTTATACAATATGGAAGATTGTATTGTATTACATTAACCTCAATCATGAATAATGAAGGATGTTGACATAGATGAAAATAATCATCAAAACTATTTGAGAGAAATATCCCCCTTTTCTTGAAAACATTTAAAAGTCACACTATTTGTCAAGAAGCCATTTAAAAATAGATTTTTGAATCAAAGTGTCCCATACCACTTTGAAACCTTTTAAAAGGATTTTTAATTTCTAAACTTTAATGTCCATATAAATAAATCCTTAAAACCATTTTTAAAACATGGACATTAATGAGAAAGATTTAGATGAATAAGTCTTTAAAACATTTAAAAATGGTATTTTAGTTAGAGATTCTAACCAAAAGAGAGACACTTGAATGAAAATAATTGAGGTAATCAAAACTTTGTAATATCATGAGAATAAAGGGAATTCATGATATACTATGTCAAAGTACATTATATACACCACATAAAAGTGATTTGGTGTATATCAACAAAGAAGTCTCAATGGAATGTAAGTTGAGATGAAATCTCTCATAAAGGCCATATCCTTAGGTTAAGGATAAATCAACAACATAATTATGTGTGAAAAATATAAATACACTAAATATGATTGGATATTCAGTGTAAAACAATCAAAGTATATTCACACATATTCCTGTAAAAACAACACCAACGAATTGGATGTTTAACTCAACAAATGGTGAAAGAGTTAAAATTACTCTTATCAAATTCATATCAATGACTTGAGAATTTTCAATGGAGTGATTATGTGTATCAAAAGTATATCCACAGGAAGGGGAGTGGAAATTATGACAAAATCAAATGAATAGTGATTCCACACATAATCTTGGGGTAATATAATCAATGAAATATGCGTAAAGCCAAATGAGTGGAAATTGAAATCTCAAATTCCCTTATTGATTAGGTAACTTAAGAAACAAACACCCATGAAAGAAAGATCATACCATGATGATGTAAATACCCATAAAATAAAGTATATTACACAATGAATACAATCATGGGTAGTACACATACACCACATGCAATAATTAAGTGGTGATCAATGGAATTCTCACGGAATTAAAAGTGAGACAAGAAACCCCTTACCACGTTAATCAACTGAGTCGCATGGCCAAAAGTTAATAACCACCAAATGATTTACAGAATAACATGAATATAAAGTGAATCATGATAATATATATCAAATGGAAGTACACAATACACCACTTTCAATAATTTAGTAGCGAACAATGGAAATCTCACGGAATTGAAAGTGAGATAAGAGAATCCCTTACTTTGTACTTTTTCCTTGGTTGATGGTAGGTTTACCTCCTGTATAATGGTGAAATAATTGTTATTGAATAATACAAGAATCAGTTACTTTAATATGATATCATATATGATCTTTTAACATTGATTTGTTAATAATATCTTAGAATTATCGTCATTTCAGGTGTTAACGGGTTCATTTTACTTTACATTCTTTGTTATGTGAGCCATATTCGTTATTAATGGGATGTATATAATTCATATCCAGAATGGTATCAAGTCCTTAAACATAATTTTTAAATCATCAAATGATAATTATACTTGAATGGATACGATGGAGAATGAATCTCATCGCGTTCGTGGAGACGGTAGTCCGTACGTACGCACGAATACTACTTCCATTTAATTTTTATTTTAAAAGAATCAAATCCAAATGATACATAGGTATATTACTATTCCAGTAAAATATAATATTTTATATATGTTACTTAAGTTCATTAACACCATCCTTTATACGTTCCATGTGTGGTATGAACGAGTCATATCATTTTAAGGGGGCGGTAGTCCGCACTTCCTCAAATGAAATTATCGTATGTATATACAACATGAAACGAATAATTGTATGAAATAAAATGGAATTACAGAAGCTTATATATAAAATATATATCATTAATATCATATTTAATTATAGTTCCATCCTAATGGCCACCATGAGAGGCGGTAAGATGTATTTGAACAATCATCGTTTCGTGAGGCGTTAGTTTGCCATCCACAGAAACATTATGTTCATCATCCATTAGATGGAGTTGTGTGAATTTGTAGTTTGAATCCTTCTTATAACAACATCCTAGTATATTTTGGATACTGGTGTTGTTACAAAAGAAAGGAAATAAAAAGAGTTTGGGGGTTGGAGAAGCAAAATAATTGAAAATAATTTAAGAGAAAATGTTACCTTTAATTTGGGTAACTAACTTTGGTTGGAACCAAAGGACTTCTTGAAATGCTTTCTGCCTAAGGGGAAGCTTCAAGGAGGAGGAGAGGGATGTGGGGAGCTTAGTTGGGCAGAGTTTGGACGAGCCAAGTGGCTTGAGAGGTGTGAGGAATGAGTAGAAGTGGTCTCCTTTTATAAGGGAGAGGAGGGGCTCTTTAGGAAAGAGTGAAAGTATTACTTTATAATATAATTATATTCGGTTTATAATGGTCCAAAAATCATTGAGGTAGAAGATAAGATGACTCATATTCTAAATAACATCAACCAATAAGAATTGGACAGGTTTTAGATATTATTTTAATCATTATAATCTTATTTATTTAAATGATTTATTAATGAGGTAAACATTGCATCATTATTGTGTCATTAATAATTTAAATTATTTGATGTCTAAAAATTATAAATAAAATATAATTATGTAGGAAATCTTTTTATCTTTCTAATTAATATTTATAATCGAAAATCCAACATGTATAACCCTATGTAAAAATTGTTCTTTTAAAAGATGTAAGCTTATGCCATTTTTGTATTCATTTTAACTTAATTAAAATAAAGTGTCATTATCACTTTCAAGTGGATCAATGGGGTCCCAAAATTGACCCAAAGATGCCCATGGTCGACCATGTATCAACCAATAGGGTTAAGACACGTTTTAGGGTAATTTAGTATTATTATAATATTATTTTTTAACCCTTATTTACCGGATTTACCCTTAACCATGGTAAATAAAATATTTACCGCAGTAATTATTCAAAATGTCTAAAAATAAAAGTTACCTATTTACACAATTTGAACATCCTAATTCCAAATATGGAATCCATTTTTCTAAATTCAAAACACAGAAGTGGCAGAAATTAATTTAAAATTAATTCCCGCTGTCAAAACAAAAAGCGTGTTTTTAAGAGATAATAACTATCAAAAGATTGACACTTGTTTATGTTCGGTTTAATTGTAAAATTATGTCCAATGACCAAAATTATATTAAATGGTAAAAATATATTCTAAATATACTTTAAAACCACTCAAATTCATAATTTATCACTATTAATTATTTTGATTAAAAAAGTTGTTTTTAATTAAAATTTAGTAATTTTTACTATTCATCAAAATATGAAAGTTATCCGAAAAGTACCAAAATTTCACCTTAGGCTAAATTTGATATTCCGAATCCAAAAATGAAGTCCATTTTGAAATATAAAATATATATAATTTCAAAAAATTAAGTATTACTATCCATAACGGCTAGTTTGATCGGTTGTGGTGTGTGTTAAAACTCGAAGTTGCGTACAACACACGCTACTGTTTTATTCAAAGGAAAGCGTACCGTGGAAGCTTGGGATGTTTTATTTTAAATTTTTTGATGTCCCCATTTAGTCAAAAAGTTTAAAATATTTTATTTAAAAAGGGTTCACTATTAAAAGTTGGTAAAACTACAATACTGAAGATGAATTTGTTCTTACATTATGTCTAAGAAACTCATAATATGGATTCTAAAATTATAAGGATTATATAAAGTTTAAAATTTAGTTAATACTATTCATAACCTTTTTTGAACGGCTTGTTTGGTAAGTCATGGTGCGCTTGAACTCGGTGTTGCGTGTAGTGCAAGTTATTGAATTATTTTGAAGAAATAACACACTATGAAATCTTGGGGTGTTACATTCTCCCCTCCTTCAATAAATTGCGTCCTCGCAATTTGAAATTGTTCTTCGAAAATAAAAGGTTGAAAATAGAAAATATATTTGTGGGAAAACCCACATCGGAAATTGGTTTACTAAAATTTAGTCTTAATATGAGGAAAAGAGAAATTAAAGGGTCACCACCAAATTATGATCTCGATTAGGAGAACATTGGTGGCAATTAGAGACATATAATTGGAGGAAAAACGTAAATATTTATAGGCAGTGGTTGAGGTCATCAATCACAAACAAGTATAAAATTGAGGTCCTTAAACTCATCAATTTATGATGATTTGAAGTACCATCGGTTCAACAAAATATAGGGTATTGGGATCACACATTTTTGACATTTCAAAATATCTTAGTTGAAATCCCACATCGAAAAATGAATTAATGAGGCCTCTATTTAAAATAAAGAGTGGAAAGTATGAAGATTACCGAAAATAACACATACTAGGGTTCCATGTAGGAAAATATGGATATGGAGGAGAAATCTAACCATCAATTATCTGATGGAGAGTGGTAGAGAACATGGCTATGAAAAGGACAACAATCCCAAAGCCATAAATTAGTGATGATTTAAGGTACCATCTAGGACAACATTTTTTTTTAAAGTTACATTACATAAGGAAGAGGAATTCATTTATGATATTGACTAAGAACATTATGAGATATACTTAAATTTTAAGTAGATTTTCATTCTTTAATAAATTTCCACCACTAACTCAATTTTTTTAAACGATGAGTATTCAAGAAGACTTGGTCACACTGGAAGAGCTAGAATAAACTTCTATAGAATCACATGATCCATGCAGGATAAACCATATATTTACATTGTCTTTGAAGATTAATCAAAACCAAAATGGTTAGTGAATGATCTAATGATCCCCCAAAAGGATATTCATTGAGATAAATATGCACTAATCTTAATTTCTAAAATTAAACCAACAATACCCCAAAGTTAAATAGATACCATTCAATAACCAATTGTCCTTAAAATCCTTTAATATAATCCAAACTAATATTGAAACCCAAAACATAGAAGAATTTGATTATGTAGTCTCCCATGTTACATTGTATCTCCAAATGACATCAAATACTCTTAAAGTCACATACTTAAAAGTAATTAACATCATCACATATTCTCTGTTATAGGTTAATCATTTCCATAAATAACCCAAATCACTATAAATCAACAATAAAATTTAGATAAAAATCCACCATTACTCTACAAATGAAACCTCATTGTATTCTATTTTCCTTGGGCATATAGTGTTCCTAACAAAACGAACATCTTCCAAAATAACATTTATCACTTAATCACCAAATCATTTTCCTATACCAAGGGTATTCATTTGATAAGACATAATAACCCAAATCATCTTATTATTGATCAATAAAATCATTTAACAAAAAAAATAGTCATACTAACCAGGGACTTCACGTAGTCCAGTGGTAGGCGATAAATCCCAATCGCACTTTGGTTGTGGGTTCGATTCCCACAGATTTTTCCGACGCGACGGGTTGTCACACGATCTACGTGTTGTCCTTTTTCAAAAACTATATTCTATAATATTACCAAAATGAGATAAATTTTTCAAAATAACATAATTTAACCACAAATGTAATATCATACTTTGCATTTTCATCCCAAATTATAATAACTTATCATTTTCTCAAACCCCAATGATCATATAAAACCAAATGGTTATTTATACCTATATCCACAAGAGAAGAGACAATTATTCCTCAAATATCATTCTCACATGGCAAACTGAGGGGTTACAAATACAAGAGAAAATTATTCCAAAGTAAACCCATCAACAAGGAGTGCTAATACTTTTTAAATTTTTCTCCAACCATTTATTTCCGCATAGCTTCTTCTTTGAGCAAGAAAATATCCTATAAAATAGGACATTCACTCGGGTAATGGCCAGGTCCCCTACATTTACGGCAAATGACTGTAAATGGACTCTTGGGACCATTTTTATCTTCTTCCATAGTACTCTTCATTTTTCTTCGGCAATTCTTCACTTTATGTCCTTCCTTCCCGCACGTAAAACATTTCATTGTCCCATTGAGACACTTTCCTGGGTGTCTCTTTCCACAATTCCTGCATGATGAAAATTGAGGTTTCTTTTCTCCATGGTCTCCATTGTTGGAGATCTTATCATTTATCACCTTTCTCTTCCTTGTTGAGTCTGGGAGTTGGTTAATATATATGTTGTTGATCATATTTTTGGAAAACTGATTTGGCATAAAGACGATATCTTTTACGCCTATCAACATTCCATTTTGTTGCTCATTTCCACCACCATTCCCACCTTGTACATCATTCTCAAAGTCACTATGACTTCCTTGGAATCCAGCCATTGACTAAAACCAGAAAGCATTGTGTGAGTAATAGTAGTCGTAAAATCATTTAGAGATTAAAATGTCACCATATTCTCAATTTAAAACATATTAGGATTATCCAAGATCATTTACTCTCATCTTATGTATATATTACTTAAATCGGTTTGTAATGAAAATGTAAATTATCCTAAGCATATCCCTCGGGAGTGTCGTAACCAAGAGTGAAGCAAGGCCCGTTGTCGTGTACCAGTTCCCGTTCGAGTCTAGCTCAAAGCGGTGTTTTCGGGTTTTACCCCTAGGTACATCTGTGCCAGAGCCGCCTCTACCTGCTCGTATCCAGACAGGGATGTATTGCTCGGAAAACTCACAAAATCTCTACAATACCAAAATTCTAGGAAGTTCTTTTATACTAATCCTCAAAGTTCATCTTAGGTCTACGTGCTCTAATCAGAGTTTATCTAAATCTAGCTACCAAGGTTTGTACTAAACTTCCTCTGATACCAACTGTAACGCCCCGACCCTAGTTACCCAGAGTCGGTGCATTATTACATAACATTGGCATGATCATGAGAAAGATCAAGTCTCGAAAGACCGATTAGTTTAGTAGCATTGGAATAACTAGATACATCCATAAATTTTTACATTACATCATAAAAAAAACATCTTGTCTTCATATCCCCTCATACTATCCCTGCAGGTCATTCATAAATTACTTCTTCATAATCCTGGAAAAAAAAATAAAACAATGAAAGGGGTGAGCTCGGATGCTCAGTAAGGATAACATTATAGCAGAAGCTTTCATAAATAAGCATAAACACTTAAGGCAATTTATAACTAAAACAAAAGCCTTTGAAACTTGAACTTCAGCATAAAATGGAAAAGGTAAAATGAAATAATTCCATTTACTTACTCACATGGATATTCTACTAGTCGAATGATCACATGCAATATCAATAACCACTTTCATAATGATGGAATGCATAATGCCAGACTATCATAACCACATAGCCAAGGCCTCGTGCCAAGACTACAATTAAGATTTTGCCAAGGCCTTGTGCCAAGACACTAGTTTGTCTCATGAGACCTACCGATGCATCGAGGAGATATAGCGGGCTCCACCCGTCACTTATTAAGTCCAATGCATTCCTCATATGAATAGGTTTAAACATAAAATAAACATTCGTATTAAAACTAGCACACGAAATGTCAATACTTTAACCACAAACCATGAATGGTATAAAAATAGAACATCCACAGTCAAATATAACTCATTTGATACAATATGGAAGATTGTATTGTATTACATTAACCTCAATCATGAATAATGAAGGATGTTGACATAGATGAAAATAATCATGAAAACTATTTGAGAGAAATATCCCCCTTTTCTTGAAAACATTTAAAAGTCACACTATTTGTCAAGAAGCCATTTAAAAATAGATTTTTGAATCAAAGTGTCCCATACCACTTTGAAACCTTTTAAAATGATTTTTAATTTCTAAACTTTAATGTCCATATAAATAAATCCTTAAAACCATTTTTAAAACATGGACATTAATGAGAAAGATTTAGATGAATAAGTCTTTAAAACATTTAAAAATGGTATTTTAGTTAGAGATTCTAACCAAAAGAGAGACACTTGAATGAAAATAATTGAGGTAATCAAAAATTTGTAATATCATGAGAATAAAGGGAATTCATGATATACTATGTCAAAGTACATTATATACACCACATAAAAGTGATTTGGTGTATATCAACAAAGAAGTCTCAATGGAATGTAAGTTGAGATGAAATCTCTCATAAAGGCCATATCCTTAGGTTAAGGATAAATCAACAACATAATTATGTGTGAAAAATATAAATACACTAAATATGATTGGATATTCAGTGTAAAAAAATCAAAGTATATTCACACATATTCCTGTAAAAACAACACCAACGAATTGGATGTTTAACTCAACAAATGGTGAAAGAGTTAAAATTACTCTTATCAAATTCATATCAATGACTTGAGAATTTTCAATGGAGTGATTATGTGTATCAAAAGTATATCCACAGGAAGGGGAGTGGAAATTATGACATAATCAAATGAATAGTGATTCCACACTTAATCTTGGGGTAATATAATCAATGAAATATGTGTAAAGCCAAATGAGTGGAAATTGAAATCTCAAATTCCCTTATTGATTAGGTAACTTAAGAAACAAACACCCATGAAAGAAAGATCATACCATGATGATGTAAATACCCATAAAATAAAGTATATTACACAATGAATACAATCATGGGTAGTACACATACACCACATGCAATAATTAAGTGGTGATCAATGGAATTCTCACGGAATTAAAAGTGAGACAAGAAACCCCTTACCACGTTAATCAACTGAGTCGCATGGCCAAAAGTTAATAACCACCAAATGATTTACAGAATAACATGAATATAAAGTGAATCATGATAATATATATCAAATGGAAGTACACAATACACCACTTTCAATAATTTAGTAGCGAACAATGGAAATCTCACGGAATTGAAAGTGAGATAAGAGAATCCATTACTTTGTACTTTTTCCTTGGTCGATGGTAGGTTTACCTCCTGTATAATGGTGAAATAATTGTTATTGAATAATACAAGAATCAGTTACTTTAATATGATATCATATATGATCTTTTAACATTGATTTGTTAATAATATCTTAGAATTATCGTCATTTCAGGTGTTAACGGGTTCATTTTACTTTACATTCTTTGTTATGTGAGCCATATTCGTTATTAATGGGATGTATATTATTCATATCCAGAATGGTATCAAGTCCTTAAACATCATTTTTAAATCATCAAATGATAATTATACTTGAATGGATACGATGGAGAATAAATCTCATCGCGTTCGTGGAGACGGTAGTCCGTACGTACGCACGAATACTACTTCCATTTAATTTTTATTTTAAAAGAATCGAATCCAAATGATACATAGGTATATTAATATTCCAGTAAAATATAATATTTTATATATGTTACTTAATTTCATTAACACCATCCTTTATACGTTCCATGTGTGGTATGAACGAGTCATATCATTTTAAGGGGGCGGTAGTCCGCACTTCCTCAAATGAAATTATCGTATGTATATACAACATGAAACGAATAATTGTATGAAATAAAATGGAATTACAGAAGCTTATATATAAAATATATATCATTAATATCATATTTAATTACAGTTCCATCCTAATGGCCACCATGAGAGGCGGTAAGATGTATTTGAACAATCATCGTTTCGTGAGGCGTTAGTTTGCCATCCACAGAAACATTATGTTCATCATCCATTAGATGGAGTTGTGTGAATGTGTAGTTTGAATCCTTCTTATAACAACATCCTAGTATATTTTGGATACTGGTGTTGTTACAAAAGAAAGGAAATAAAAAGAGTTTGGGGGTTGGAGAAGCAAAATAATTGAAAATAATTTAAGAGAAAATGTTACCTTTAATTTAGGTAACTAACTTTGGTTGGAACCAAAGGACTTCTTGAAATGCTTTCTGCCTAAGGGGAAGCTTCAAGGAGGAGGAGAGGGATGTGGGGAGCTTAGTTGGGCAGAGTTTGGACGAGCCAAGTGGCTTGAGAGGTGTGAGGAATGAGTAGAAGTGGTCTCCTTTTATAAGGGAGAGGAGGGGCTCTTTAGGAAAGAGTGAAAGTATTACTTTATAATATAATTATATTCGGTTTATAATGGTCCAAAAATCATTGAGGTAGAAGATAAGATGACTCATATTCTAAATAACATCAACCAATAAGAATTGGACAGGTTTTAGATAATATTTTAATCATTATAATCTTATTTATTTAAATGATTTATTAATGAGGTAAACATTGCATCATTATTGTGTCATTAATAATTTAAATTATTTGATGTCTAAAAATTATAAATAAAATATAATTATGTAGGAAATATTTTTAGCTTTCTAATTAATATTTATAATCGAAAATCCAACATGTATAACCCTATGTAAAAATTGTTCTTTTAAAAGATGTAAGCTTATGCCATTTTTGTATTCATTTTAACTTAATTAAAATAAAGTGTCATTATCACTTTCAAGTGGATCAATGGGGTCCCAAAATTGACCCAGAGATGCCCATGGTCGACCATGTATCAACCAATAGGGTTAAGACACGTTTTAGGGTAATTTAGTATTATTATAATATTATTTTTTAACCCTTATTTACCGGATTTACCCTTAACCATGGTAAATAAAATATTTACCGCAGTAATTATTCAAAATGTCTAAAAATAAAAGTTACCTATTTACACAATTTGAACATCCTGATTCCAAATATGGAATCCATTTTTCTAAATTCAAAACACAGAAGTGGCAGAAATTAATTTAAAATTAATTCCCGCTGTCAAAACAAAAAACGTGTTTTTAAGAGATAATAACTATCAAAAGATTGACACTTGTTTATGTTCGGTTTAATTGTAAAATTATGTCCAATGACCAAAATTATATTAAATGGTAAAAATATATTCTAAATATACTTTAAAACCACTCAAATTCATAATTTATCACTATTAATTATTTTGATTAAAAAAGTTGTTTTTAATTAAAATTTAGTAATTTTTACTATTCATCAAAATATGAAAGTTATCCGAAAAGTACCAAAATTTCATCTTAGGCTAAATTTGATATTCCGAATCCAAAAATGAAGTCCATTTTGAAATATAAAATATATATAATTTCAAAAAATTAAGTATTACTATTCATAACGGCTAGTTTGATCGGTTGTGGTGTGTGTTAAAACTCGAAGTTGCGTACAACACACGCTACTGTTTTATTCAAAGGAAAGCGTACCGTGGAAGCTTGGGATGTTTTATTTTAAATTTTTTGATGTCCCCATTTAGTCAAAAAGTTTAAAATATTTTATTTAAAAAGGGTTCACTATTAAAAGTTGGTAAAACTACAATACTGAAGATGAATTTGTTCTTACATTATGTCTAAGAAACTCATAATATGGATTCTAAAATTATAAGGATTATATAAAGTTTAAAATTTAGTTAATACTATTCATAACCTTTTTTGAACGACTTGTTTGGTAAGTCATGGTGCGCTTGAACTCGGTGTTGCGTGTAGTGCAAGTTATTGAATTATTTTGAAGAAATAACACTCTATGAAATCTTGGGGTGTTACATTCTCCCCTCCTTCAATAAATTGTGTCCTCGCAATTTGAAATTGTTCTTCGAAAATAAAAGGTTGAAAATAGAAAATATATTTGTGGGAAAACCCACATCGGAAATTGGTTTACTAAAATTTAGTCTTAATATGAGGAAAAGAGAAATTAAAGGGTCACCACCAAATTATGATCTCGATTAGGAGAACATTGGTGGCAATTAGAGACATATAATTGGAGGAAAAACGTAAATATTTTTAGGCAGTGGTTGAGGTCATCAATCACAAACAAGTATAAAATTGAGGTCCTTAAACTCATCAATTTATGATGATTTGAAGTACCATCGGTTCAACAAAATATAGGGTATTGGGATCACACATTTTTGACATTTCAAAATATCTTAGTTGAAATCCCACATCGAAAAATGAATTAATGAGGCCTCTATTTAAAATAAAGAGTGGAAAGTATGAAGATTACCGAAAATAACACATACTAGGGTTCCATATAGGAAAATATGGATATGGAGGAGAAATCTAACCATCAATTATCTGATGGAGAGTGGTAGAGAACATGGCTATGAAAAGGACAACAATCCCAAAGCCATAAATTAGTGATGATTTAAGGTACAATCTAGGACAACATTTTTTTTTAAAGTTACATTACATAAGGAAGAGGAATTCATTTATGATATTGACTAAGAACATTATGAGATATACTTAAATTTTAAGTAGATTTTCATTCTTTAATAAATTTCCACCACTAACTCAATTTTTTTAAACGATGAGTATTCAAGAAGACTTGGTCACACTGGAAGAGCTAGAATAAACTTCTATAGAATCACATGATCCATGCAGGATAAACCATATATTTACATTGTCTTTGAAGATTAATCAAAACCAAAATGGTTAGTGAATGATCTAATGATCCCCCAAAAGGATATTCATTGAGATAAATATGCACTAATCTTAATTTCTAAAATTAAACCAACAATACCACAAAGTTAAATAGATACCATTCAATAACCAATTGTCCTTAAAATCCTTTAATATAATCCAAACTAATATTGAAACCCAAAACATAGAAGAATTTGATTATGTAGTCTCCCATGTTACATTGTATCTCCAAATGACATCAAATACTCTTAAAGTCACATACTTAAAAGTAATTAACATCATCACATATTCTCTGTTATAGGTTAATCATTTCCATAAATAACCCAAATCACTATAAATCAACAATAAAAATGTAGATAAAAATCCACCATTACTCTACAAATGAAACCTCATTGTATTCTATTTTCCTTGGGCATATAGTGTTCCTAACAAAACGAACATCTTCCAAAATAACATTTATCACTTAATCACCAAATCATTTTCCTATACCAAGGGTATTCATTTGATAAGACATAAGAACCCAAATCATCTTATTATTGATCAATAAAATCATTTAACAAAAAAAATAGTCATACTAACCAGGGACTTCACGTAGTCCAGTGGTAGGCGATAAATCCCAATCGCACTTTGGTTGTGGGTTCGATTCCCACAGCTTTTTCCGACGCGACGGGTTGTCACACGATCTACGTGTTGTCCTTTTTCAAAAACTATATTCTATAATATTACCAAAATGAGATAAATTTTTCAAAATAACATAATTTAACCACAAATGTAATATCATACTTTGCATTTTCATCCCAAATTATAATAACTTATCATTTTCTCAAACCCCAATGATCATATAAAACCAAATGGTTATTTATACCTATATCCACAAGAGAAGAGACAATTATTCCTCAAATATCATTCTCACATGGCAAACTGAGGGGTTACAAATACAAGAGAAAATTATTCCAAAGTAAACCCATCAACAAGGAGTGCTAATACTTTTTAAATTTTTCTCCAACCATTTATTTCCACATAGCTTCTTCTTTGAGCAAGAAAATATCCTATAAAATAGGACATTCACTCGGGTAATGGCCAGGTCCCCTACATTTACGGCAAATGACTGTAAATGGACTCTTGGGACCATTTTTATCTTCTTCCATAGTACTCTTCATTTTTCTTCGGCAATTCTTCACTTTATGTCCTTCCTTCCCGCACGTAAAACATTTCGTTGTCCCATTGAGACACTTTCCTGGGTGTCTCTTTCCATAATTCCTGCATGATGAAAATTGAGGTTTCTTTTCTCCATGGTCTCCATTGCTGGAGATCTTATCATTTATCACCTTTCTCTTCCTTGTTGAGTCTGGGAGTTGGTTAATATATATGTTGTTGATCATATTTTTGGAAAACTGATTTGGCATAAAGACGATATCTTTTACGCCTATCAACATTCCATTTTGTTGCTCATTTCCACCACCATTCCCACCTTGTACATCATTCTCAAAGTCACTATGACTTCCTTGGAATCCAGCCATTGACTAAAACCAGAAAGCATTGTGTGAGTAATAGTAGTCGTAAAATCATTTAGAGATTAAAATGTCACCATATTCTCAATTTAAAACATATTAGGATTATCCAAGATCATTTACTCTCATCTTATGTATATATTACTTAAATCGGTTTGTAAAGAAAATGTAAATTATCCTAAGCATATCCCTCGGGAGTGTCGTAACCAAGAGTGAAGCAAGGCCCGTTGTCGTGCACCAGTTCCCGTTCGAGTCTAGCTCAAAGCGGTGTTTTCGGGTTTTACCCCTAGGTACATCTGTGCCAGAGCCGCCTCTACCTGCTCGTATCCAGACAGGGATGTATTGCTCGGAAAACTCACAAAATCTCTACAATACCAAAATTCTAGGAAGTTCTTTTATACTAATCCTCAAAGTTCATCTTAGGTCTACGTGCTCTAATCAGAGTTTATCTAAATCTAGCTACCAAGGTTTGTACTAAACTTCCTCTGATACCAACTGTAACGCCCCGACCCTAGTTACCCAGAGTCGGTGCATTATTACATAACATTGGCATGATCATGAGAAAGATCAAGTCTCGAAAGACCGATTAGTTTAGTAGCCTTGGAATAACTAGATACATCCATAAATTTTTACATTACATCATAAAAAAAACATCTTGTCTTCATATCCCCTCATACTATCCCTGCAGGTCATTCATAAATTACTTCTTCATAATCCTGGAAAAAAAAATAAAACAATGAAAGGGGTGAGCTCGGATGCTCAGTAAGGATAACATTATAGCAGAAGCTTTCATAAATAAGCATAAACACTTAAGGCAATTTATAACTAAAAAAAAAGCCTTTGAAACTTGAACTTCAGCATAAAATGGAAAAGGTAAAATGAAATAATGCCATTTACTTACTCACATGGATATTCTACTAGTCGAATGATCACATGCAATATCAATAACCACTTTCATAATGATGGAATGCATAATGCCAGACTATCATAACCACATAGCCAAGGCCTCGTGCCAAGACTACAATTAAGATTTTGCCAAGGCCTTGTGCCAAGACACTAGTTTGTCTCATGAGACCTACCGATGCATCGAGGAGCTATAGCGGGCTCCACCCGTCACTTATTAAGTCCAATGCATTCCTCATATGAATAGGTTTAAACATAAAATAAACATTCGTATTAAAACTAGCACACGAATTGTCAATACTTTAACCACAAACCATGAATGGTATAAAAATAGAACATCCACAGTCAAATATAACTCATTTGATACAATATGGAAGATTGTATTGTATTACATTAACCTCAATCATGAATAATGAAGGATGTTGACATAGATGAAAATAATCATCAAAACTATTTGAGAGAAATATCCCCCTTTTCTTGAAAACATTTAAAAGTCACACTATTTGTCAAGAAGCCATTTAAAAATAGATTTTTGAATCAAAGTGTCCCATACCACTTTGAAACCTTTTAAAATGATTTTTAATTTCTAAACTTTAATGTCCATATAAATAAATCCTTAAAACCATTTTTAAAACATGGACATTAATGAGAAAGATTTAGATGAATAAGTCTTTAAAACATTTAAAAATGGTATTTTAGTTAGAGATTCTAACCAAAAGAGAGACACTTGAATGAAAATAATTGAGGTAATCAAAAATTTGTAATATCATGAGAATAAATGGAATTCATGATATACTATGTCAAAGTACATTATATACACCACATAAAAGTGATTTGGTGTATATCAACAAAGAAGTCTCAATGGAATGTAAGTTGAGATGAAATCTCTCATAAAGGCCATATCCTTAGGTTAAGGATAAATCAACAACATAATTATGTGTGAAAAATATAAATACACTAAATATGATTGGATATTCAGTGTAAAACAATCAAAGTATATTCACACATATTCCTGTAAAAACAACACCAACGAATTGGATGTTTAACTCAACAAATGGTGAAAGAGTTAAAATTACTCTTATCAAATTCATATCAATGACTTGAGAATTTTCAATGGAGTGATTATGTGTATCAAAAGTATATCCACAGGAAGGGGAGTGGAAATTATGACATAATCAAATGAATAGTGATTCCACACTTAATCTTGGGGTAATATAATCAATGAAATATGTGTAAAGCCAAATGAGTGGAAATTGAAATCTCAAATTCCCTTATTGATTAGGTAACTTAAGAAACAAACACCCATGAAAGAAAGATCATACCATGATGATGTAAATACCCATAAAATAAAGTATATTACACAATGAATACAATCATGGGTAGTACACATACACCACATGCAATAATTAAGTGGTGATCAATGGAATTCTCACGGAATTAAAAGTGAGACAAGAAACCCCTTACCACGTTAATCAACTGAGTCGCATGGCCAAAAGTTAATAACCACCAAATGATTTACAGAATAACATGAATATAAAGTGAATCATGATAATATATATCAAATGGAAGTACACAATACACCACTTTCAATAATTTAGTAGCGAACAATGGAAATCTCACGGAATTGAAAGTGAGATAAGAGAATCCATTACTTTGTACTTTTTCCTTGGTCGATGGTAGGTTTACCTCCTGTATAATGGTGAAATAATTGTTATTGAATAATACAAGAATCAGTTACTTTAATATGATATCATATATGATCTTTTAACATTGATTTGTTAATAATATCTTAGAATTATCGTCATTTCAGGTGTTAACGGGTTCATTTTACTTTACATTCTTTGTTATGTGAGCCATATTCGTTATTAATGGGATGTATATTATTCATATCCATAATGGTATCAAGTCCTTAAACATCATTTTTAAATCATCAAATGATAATTATACTTGAATGGATACGATGGAGAATAAATCTCATCGCGTTCGTGGAGACGGTAGTCCGTACGTACGCACGAATACTACTTCCATTTAATTTTTATTTTAAAAGAATCGAATCCAAATGATACATAGGTATATTAATATTCCAGTAAAATATAATATTTTATATATGTTACTTAATTTCATTAACACCATCCTTTATACGTTCCATGTGTGGTATGAACGAGTCATATCATTTTAAGGGGGCGGTAGTCCGCACTTCCTCAAATGAAATTATCGTATGTATATACAACATGAAACGAATAATTGTATGAAATAAAATGGAATTACAGAAGCTTATATATAAAATATATATCATTAATATCATATTTAATTACAGTGCCATCCTAATGGCCACCATGAGAGGCGGTAAGATGTATTTGAACAATCATCGTTTCGTGAGGCGTTAGTTTGCCATCCACAGAAACATTATGTTCATCATCCATTAGATGGAGTTGTGTGAATGTGTAGTTTGAATCCTTCTTATAACAACATCCTAGTATATTTTGGATACTGGTGTTGTTACAAAAGAAAGGAAATAAAAAGAGTTTGGGGGTTGGAGAAGCAAAATAATTGAAAATAATTTAAGAGAAAATGTTACCTTTAATTTAGGTAACTAACTTTGGTTGGAACCAAAGGACTTCTTGAAATGCTTTCTGCCTAAGGGGAAGCTTCAAGGAGGAGGAGAGGGATGTGGGGAGCTTAGTTGGGCAGAGTTTGGACGAGCCAAGTGGCTTGAGAGGTGTGAGGAATGAGTAGAAGTGGTCTCCTTTTATAAGGGAGAGGAGGGGCTCTTTAGGAAAGAGTGAAAGTATTACTTTATAATATAATTATATTCGGTTTATAATGGTCCAAAAATCATTGAGGTAGAAGATAAGATGACTCATATTCTAAATAACATCAACCAATAAGAATTGGACAGGTTTTAGATAATATTTTAATCATTATAATCTTATTTATTTAAATGATTTATTAATGAGGTAAACATTGCATCATTATTGTGTCATTAATAATTTAAATTATTTGATGTCTAAAAATTATAAATAAAATATAATTATGTAGGAAATATTTTTAGCTTTCTAATTAATATTTATAATCGAAAATCCAACATGTATAACCCTATGTAAAAATTGTTCTTTTAAAAGATGTAAGCTTATGCCATTTTTGTATTCATTTTAACTTAATTAAAATAAAGTGTCATTATCACTTTCAAGTGGATCAATGGGGTCCCAAAATTGACCCAGAGATGCCCATGGTCGACCATGTATCAACCAATAGGGTTAAGACACGTTTTAGGGTAATTTAGTATTATTATAATATTATTTTTTAACCCTTATTTACCGGATTTACCCTTAACCATGGTAAATAAAATATTTACCGCAGTAATTATTCAAAATGTCTAAAAATAAAAGTTACCTATTTACACAATTTGAACATCCTGATTCCAAATATGGAATCCATTTTTCTAAATTCAAAACACAGAAGTGGCAGAAATTAATTTAAAATTAATTCCCGCTGTCAAAACAAAAAGCGTGTTTTTAAGAGATAATAACTATCAAAAGATTGACACTTGTTTATGTTCGGTTTAATTGTAAAATTATGTCCAATGACCAAAATTATATTAAATGGTAAAAATATATTCTAAATATACTTTAAAACCACTCAAATTCATAATTTATCACTATTAATTATTTTGATTAAAAAAGTTGTTTTTAATTAAAATTTAGTAATTTTTACTATTCATCAAAATATGAAAGTTATCCGAAAAGTACCAAAATTTCATCTTAGGCTAAATTTGATATTCCGAATCCAAAAATGAAGTCCATTTTGAAATATAAAATATATATAATTTCAAAAAATTAAGTATTACTATTCATAACGGCTAGTTTGATCGGTTGTGGTGTGTGTTAAAACTCGAAGTTGCGTACAACACACGCTACTGTTTTATTCAAAGGAAAGCGTACCGTGGAAGCTTGGGATGTTTTATTTTAAATTTTTTGATGTCCCCATTTAGTCAAAAAGTTTAAAATATTTTATTTAAAAAGGGTTCACTATTAAAAGTTGGTAAAACTACAATACTGAAGATGAATTTGTTCTTACATTATGTCTAAGAAACTCATAATATGGATTCTAAAATTATAAGGATTATATAAAGTTTAAAATTTAGTTAATACTATTCATAACCTTTTTTGAACGGCTTGTTTGGTAAGTCATGGTGCGCTTGAACTCGGTGTTGCGTGTAGTGCAAGTTATTGAATTATTTTGAAGAAATAACACACTATGAAATCTTGGGGTGTTACAGGGGTGGGGTCGAAAACATGGGATATAAGGGAGATGGTGGTGGGAGAGCAACAATGGGGGGTGGTTGGCGATGTGGGGGAGGGGATGCCGGTGGTGGGGATTTACGATAGTGGTAGAGGGGGGAGCAGGTGGTGGTGGATCGATAGTGTGAGAGAGGGGGAGTGGTAGGGGGTGGGAGTGGGAGAGGGATGCGAGAGGGAGGGGCACTTGATGTAGGGGGAAGAAATTGATGGAAAATATAGCAACTTCCATTTAATGGTCGCTCGAACCTCCCTCCTGAGAAAAGCTAAAATTCTAGTAGTGTTTTAATCTATATAAGATCTAATGATTTAGATATGATCAATGTAAATCACTTGACGGATTGATTTGTTTTTAAAAAAAGTGTACTTGAATCTATGATGAATTGAAGTTTTTTATATAACGAATGGATTTTAAGTTGGAATCATTATCTCACTCGGGTTTGTTCTGAAAATGGGACAAAAGGACTAATATTTTAAAATGGGATAAACAAAATAAGTACTAATATCACAAACTCCTTTATTTACCTTTATATACTAAATTATGAGAGTGAGTCTATTTAATTTATTAATGTATAAATGGCCTATTAATTTTTGTGTTCATATTTAAATTACATAATTTTTCATTCTGCCATTATTTTTTATTATAATGCATTCATGAAAATTTTATTTTATTTTATTTTATTTTTCTACTCAAATTAACTTTAATAGATATTTGGTGTTTTGGGTTTCCACAAGGGGCTCTGGCTGGGCCACTGGCTTGAGCTGCTTATTGGGTTTCCTTTAGCCTATGTCATCCCATTCCTTGTCCCTGATCTGCATGGATTTTTTTTCTATTGATCGATCATTTTACCACCCATATGATCCTCACCATCCACTTGTTTATCTACACTCATCAATGCCACTTTTTTTCTCCTTTATCATGGATTCATGGTGATCTATAGTTGATCGTTCTATTTCGGGGCTCTATGGGTGTTAGGGTAATTGATTCCCATTGCACCCATCCTTTGAAATTCAGGATCACCCATTCTCTTCTCCTAGGTTTGGATATCCCTCTATTTCTTGAAACCATTTCCTTGGTGTGTTCAGTTTTTTCTTAGTGATCAATATTTATGCATGTAATCCTCCCATGTACACCACTGGTCTGACACCTCTAATGGAGTTTCAATGATGTACTTCATTGATGAATATGTGTGGATGATTTCTTAATTGAAGAACATTCAACTTCTAGACTAGGTGAGTTCATTCAATCTACACGAGTTCAAAGATCCATATTAGCTTCCTGACTACAACTTTAAGAGAACAAGATAGTCAGAAAAGTGCCTTTGACATTGTAAAATTTATGTTCTTGTTTATCATTTTCATAGCTTTAAGTTATTAAATATTATGTTTCTTTTTATTTGGTGTTTGAGCTTGTATGCTATAAATTTTTTTCTTTTGAGATTAATAAGCCAAGTGAGTCTTTCGGTGGCGTTCTTTCCATGAATATAGGCCCCAAAAGGACCGAAGCATGTCAAATCATTGTGTATCTTTTCTTTCTTTCTTTCTTTCTTGCATCTTGAATATTTAGTTTTTGTTTGATTCAATTCTTGTGAACAAAAGACCCAATCGACCCTTTTAGGGTTCATGTTTACTTCCTACTACCAGCACACCTTACCCCAACAAATTAGTATAAGAGCCTCATTGGTTTTTTTTTTGGATCCATTTCCTATTTTCAATATGGTTTATGTTTTTAACTTCCGCTTATCAATCTCATATTAATTCACCTATCCCTTTTTCTATTTGTAATCAAAGTCACTGTAACCTCAATAATTTTTTCATGTAATGAAACTTAATTGGATAATCATGTATACCCATTGATATTGGATGGTTCTTGCAGGAATACACTTATCATTGTTCGCAACAACTCAGTTTATAATATTTCTAGTTTACATGTCAACAACTAGGATCAAAATAAAAAAATTCTTTGGTGACAATGACTTCAACTTGTGTCAGATTAAGATGAGAGCCTTACTAGTTCAGAAAGGATTAATTAATTCCATTTTGACCTTAAGAAATATATTATCACTATTTCTAAAATAAGATAGTCCTCTACTATTTGTCAAGATGTATCCCCTGATGTTATTGTTAAGGAACATAGTTCTCTTCTTCTTTCTTTAGGTGATAAAGTCATTGCAGAAGTTTCTTTTAAAACTAATGTTGATGGTATATGGATTAAGTTAGAGAAATTATATATTATAGTTTTACATGTTTCTAGGATTTATAAGTAACACTGAATGTTTAAATTTAAAATGGAACTTGGTATTTCAATTATGTACCTCTTAGATTAATTTAATAAATTCATGTTAGATCTAGCCAACATAAATGTGACTATTGATGATGGAGATCAAGCACAGATTTTTTAATTTATTTATACAATTCCTACAAAACATTAGTAGAAATAATTATGTATGGTTGTGACACTTTAATCATAGAATAGGGTAAGTCTACCTTACTCTCTAAGGAACTACATTCAAAACCTAGAGTTAAAGTTGAGGCATATGGTCTCTTTACAAAAGCTAGACCACAATCTAAGGGTAAAAAGAAAGATTTTAGTAAGGATAAAAGAAATAATAATAAATAACCCAAACATAGGTCCAAATCTAGGGAAAGAAAAATTATTTTATTCCACTATTGTAATCCCATGCACACTAAACCCGAGTGTGGAAATCTTAAACAAGACCTTGAGAATAAAATATCTACTAACAAATCCCTTTAAGTGGATTCTGGTTATGACACTACTGGAGTGTTAAATGTGTCCAACCATGCCCTGACCAATGAGTGGATCATAGATTTAGGTTTCTCATTCCATATATGTCCCTTTAGGCAGTCCATCCTTGATTTGGTAGAAATAGTAAGAGGGGATGTTCTTTTAGGGAATAATAAGAGGTGTAAGTGAAAGGAATAGTTTATGTTTTCATAGAACTAGATGACCAATCTATCATTAGATTGCTAGATATTAGGTGGGTTCTTGAACTCTATTGAAATATGGTATCCTTCAGAATTCTATACCAAAAGGGCTTCACTTTTAGTTCTAAATCAGGTTTTCTAAAAATCTCCAAAGGCACTGGAACTATCATAAAGGGTTCCCTTGTTAATGGGTTGTATATTTTGAATTGAAATACCCATTCAAGGAAGTTGGGTTGTGTGTATAAAACAAATATTGATAACACACTATTATGGCATAGGAGATTGGGGCATGTAATCCCCAAGGGTCTAGAGGAACATAATAAACAAGGGTTATTAAATGACATTACACATAGTAACATTCCCTTTTGTTAAGACTGTGAAATGGGTAAAACTAAGAGAGTCAGTTTCAAAAGGTCTACTTTTAAAGCTAGTTTCCCTTTAGAATACATATATTCTGATTTATGGGAACCAACTAGAACTACCTATAATGGTAAAGGATCCAATTTTGTTACCTTTATTTAGGAAATCTCTGGAAAGTTTTCGATTTACATTCTCAAAAACATGTCTGATGTTTTTGATTCTTTTAAAACCTTGAAAATCCTTATAGAAAATCTGGTCGGAAAGAAAATTAAAATAATTAGAACTGAAAATGGATTAAAATACCTCTCTACTGAATTTATACAATTCTATCAATATAAGGGTATTGTAAGGCACCAAACTATTAAGGAAACCCCCGAACAGAATGGGCTAGTTAAAATAATGAATAGAACCATTCTATGAAGAGTATGAAGTATGATTTCATGCTCATGTCTCCTTAAATATTCCTGGGTAGAGTCTTCCACTATAGCAGTGTATCTAATAAATAGATGTACTTCATGTTATAATCATTTAAAATCCCGGAAAGAACTTTGGAATAAAAACACACTATTATAATCACTTAAAGGTCTTTGACTACATTTCATATGCCCATGTCAAAAAACTTGGTCTATCATTAAAAATAGTGAATCTTTTCCATGGATGAAGGAAAAAACTCCTTAAATAAAAATCACACTTTGTTTATCATTGATAAACCGCCCAATGCAAAATTAATTGGAAATAAGTGGATTCATAAAAGAAAGGTGGAAAACATTACTAAAATTTAAATTAAATTTACAGCTAGGCCAGTAACCAAGGGATTCTTCCAAAGGGAAGGATTAAACTATTCTTAATAAAATTCTCTAATAGTTAAGCACTCTTTAATATAGTTGTTTCTTGCTTTTACTGCTTATAATGACCTTCACATTAAACAACTTGATATCCAAACTACCTTCATGGTGACCTTAGTGAGAAACTTTACTTGAAGCCTCCTAGTGGTTATTCTAAGGAATTCAAATATAACCAAGTTTTCCTTTTAAATAAATAATTGTATGGTTTAAAATATGCCTCAAGGTAATGGTATAGAAAGTTTGATTCTTTTATGCTTAAAAACCATTCTGTTAGGAGCCAATACGATACTTGTGTTTATTTTAAGTCAATTAAAAATAACATGCTTTTACTTTTGTTATATGTTGATGACATGCTTATAATTTGCAATAACATGAAGCCCATCACTACTCTTAAATCTCAATTAAAAGGTGTTTTTGAAATTAAGGACTTAGGGGGAGCTAATCAAAATTCAGGTGTAAAAATAATTAGGGAGAGACCTAATAAACTATTATATCTTTCACAGTATGCATATGTTCTGAAAATACTTAAAAGATACAGGTTTGAATCACTCAAACATGTTAGTGTACTTTTGGGACAACATTTTAAACTTTCATTGACTTAGTCACCCACTGATGCGGCTGATATTGATTTTATGTCCAAAATTTCCTATGCCAACATTGCTGGCAGTGTCATGTATTGCATGATCTACACTAGACATGATATAGCTTTTACAATATGCACCCTTATAAGATTTATGGCTAATCCAGGGAAGCCACATTAGCATGCCCCGAAGTGGGTGCTACAATATTTTTCATGTACTTCTAATTTATCTTTATGTTATGGTAAAAATGCTGATGCTGCGGAAATAATTGTTGGATATCTAGATGCTAACTGTGCAGGAAATATTGACACTGGAAAATCATTGATTGGGTATGTTTTCACTGCTTGTGGAGACCCTATTTCTTGGAAATGCAATATGCAGTTTCCCTTTCAACCGCTAAATTAGAACACTTAGCCTTAACCAAGGTTGTTAATTAGGCCTTATGGATCAAGGTTTTTTTTCCTAAACTAACTTTACAATTCTTCTATTAATGTGTATGGTGATAGTAGTTTTCCCCACATTTATCCAAAAATTTAGTATGTTATGGAAAATCTAAACAGATAAATATAAGATTACATTTTATTAGAGATGTTATTAAATCTGGAACCATATATGTCAATAAGATACATACAGATGATAACCTGGCTGATAGTTTGACTAAAGTTGTGGTATTATCTAAATTTAAATTTTGTCTAGATAGATTGAATTTGGTTCTCATTCAATAACCTTCGGTGCAAAAATATCATCAATTTCAATTGTAAATGGTGGAGATTTGTGAATTCTGGTTTTCATATTGAAATCACTTGATATATCATTCTGCCATCATTTTGTATTATAATGCATGCATGCAAAATTTAGTTTAATTTTGTTTTATTAGTTTTTTGCTCAAATTACCAATTCAGTGTTTTGGGTTTACGTATGGGGCTCTGGTTGGGCCGCTGGCTCGGGCCGCTTGTTGGGTTGCCTTCACCTTGTGTCATCTTGTGCCAGCCTTATCACTGATCTGTATGGCTTTTGTTCATGGTTGTTGATCATCTTGCTGCCTATGTGATCCTTATTGTCCTCCTGTTTAGCTGCACTCATTAGTGCCGCTCTGTTTCTATTTTGGTATGGATTTGTGGCGCTCGCTGGTTGGTTGGGCCGTTTTGAGAGGAATTGATAACTCCTTGCACCCATTCATCGGCATTCGGGACCACCCATTCTCCTCTCCCAGGTTTGGCCCTCTCGTTTTGGAAACCCTGACTTCAGTGTGTTTGTTCAGTTTTTTCTTGGCGGTCAATCTTTGTGCTTGTTATCCTCCTGTATACATCGCTGGTGTGCTTCTTCTAGTGGAATGCCAATGGCGACCTTCATTGATGAAGATGTTTGGCTGAGTTCTCGAGTGAAGAACGTCCGATGTCCAAATCAGGAGAGTTCCTTCAATCTCTATGAGTTTGGAGATCCACTTCAACTTCCCAGTTACAACTTGAACAGGAATGTCGGGCTAGTGTGTCTGATGTTGAGCTTCTGTTGGAGCTTCTTTGGTGTTTGAGTTCGTATGGTGTAAATCTGTTTCTTTTGAGCTTAATAAGTGAGTGTGTGGGTGGTGTTTTTGTTGTGCACATGGGCCCTAATGGAACTGGATCACGTTAAATCTTTGCATTCCTTTTGACGATCTATTCATTTCTTGCATCTTGAATGTATAGTTTTGGTTCGATTCGATTCTTGTGAATAAAAGACCCAATCTGTCCTTCATGCACCTACTGCCCCTTACCCCACTCCAACCGCCAGGTGCAGCTCAGTTGATAGTTGACCCATGGGTTTCAACGATGTCTCGAGTTCGAGTCTTGGTGAGTTTATCCATGTACCACATGTTCTATGGTTTTCTTTGTACTGTATCCCCTTTCCCCTTCGGCCTCAACTTTTAAAAGGTCATCCCAAAAAATAATTACATTGATAGCCAACCCATAATAATAATTATTAGATTAAAAATCAAACATACCATTGGTTACAATCCTAAAAGGAAACCCCACAACGGCTAAACACACCATTATTATTAACATTAAATCCTTATAATACAAAACAACCCTCTTTTATTATCCAGCGCAACGCCGTCGACTCCGCCCCTCCGGCAGTGCTCCGGCGTCTTCTCTCACGGCGGCGGAGGATTGGTCTGCGGCGTTTTGTGCAGCCTTTTTACGTTGTAGCCGTCGTTTTTGGCCATCTGCAGCAGCTGATCGTAGGTCGCCGCATCCAAACTCGTCCGCCTGCACAGAATCTGCGTACCCAAAAACCGCGCCATACAATCATACATATATCTGAAGGACCATAATCCCAGTCTGTGTTAACGGAATACCCAGAGGAAGAGCTTGGTGGGGCCGCCGACGAGGGCGTGGTGGTAGTTGGGGTCGACGTAGAGGATCCAGTAGTCGCCGACGACGGGGATGACGGGGAGGAATGCGGGGACCTTAAAGCGGACCTTCAGCTTGGCTTCTTGGCTGGTGGGGTCGGCCTTGTAAGCGATGCCCTGGATGGAGCGCCGCTTACCCTTCACCCACACCTCGTTCAACACCCCGATGGTACCATTGGGGTTGAGAGTGTAGGTGGCCCGTGTGTCGCCGCCGTCCTTGGGTTGGAACGGCGACGGGAACGACGCGATCTCGTACCACCGCCCCGCGTACCGCCGCACGTCCACCCCTCGGGCCACCTTGCTCCCCGCCGCCTCATTCCCCGCGGCGGCGGACGCGGCGGAGCACAGGGCTAGTAGGAGGAAGAGGAATGGAGACATGCTATTGGGAGGTTGGGGGGTGGTTTGTGTGAAGGCTGAGGATGGAGTGGAGAGAGGAGGTTTATATATAATATATTTGGGTTATCGTCTCGGGTAATGAGGCATGCATTGGAAGGAGACGCGTGGCCTGTCCTGCTCAATTGCGGGTGCGGTTCGAGTTTGTCAATGGGAACTACGGACGGTTCTATCCACACTGCTCTCGCTTCTTCAACGCTTCCTCAATGTGAACTACTGTTGTATTCACACTCAAGGCGGAGCCCATGCGCCCGACTGCTGGCCGTTTTTTGTTGTCCCACTATTGCAATGGATAATAACTATTTTCATATGATTTATATATTTAAAAATATATTTTACATCTAAATATGTTTAAATATTTATTTACGCAATTAAAATTTTATATGTAAATATATAAAAATGTGTGTGTGTTTATGTGTGTAGATATTTAATTATAAAAATATGTGAAAGTAAGTTCTGAGAATAAATTTAGTTTCAACTAAAAAAAGATAAGAACACCCTTTTAAACGAAACTGAAATTCCATCAAATGTTAAAAAATTAAGATATCTCACCTAAAAACTCAATTTTAAAGGTCTTCCCGACATTCTTTTGACTAAGAAAAAAATAGTTATCAAGATCTTCTAGGTTAATATAATGTAGATATCTTCGCAACATTCAATCTAGCCTAAACATACATTCAGATCAAAAGTCATGGTCGTCTGAAATTCAAGTCATGTTTTCAACCTATCTTAAGAGATTAATTGGTTTTTATTAAATATTTGTTAAAATGTCTATTACTTGATACTATTTAACAAATTATTAATTAATATTAATTTTTAATTATTATATAAACCATTTTCACCAAATATGCAATATACTAAGTGTAAATGCATATTTAGTATTATATAAATCATATTTAATAATAAAAACGATATGGGGTCATACCCCTTTATCGGAAAAAGAAAAATGCAAGCCCCTATTTACATTGGTTAGGGGACCCATTACAAGTCAAACGACCCAAACAAAAATGGCCAGGAGGCCTAGGAGAAACAAAGTCTGAAGGCCATAACAACCCAGCGCGAAACGACCCAGCAAAAACAACATGTCCCGAAGACCCATAAAAGAACATAAAAGTGGCCTAATGGCCCAAGGGTCTTGAAACCCTAATTTTTTCACCCCGTCAGAGCAAACCCTAGCCACCAACCATGACGGTCGTCATCCCACCTGTCACACGGGATGAAGCACAACTCACATGCCGCCATCAACACCCACCGCATGCTTAAAAGCACACCTCGCACACCGCCGTCGAGACCCACTGCCCCACAGCCCATGCCAAAAAGCCCAGAGGTGTAGTGAGAGTACCTGTTGCACGCCACCGTCCCACGTTTCATCACCAACCCGATTTTCCACTTACCCGCACGTCGAGCGGGGATCCTTCTTCTCTGCCGACCCCGAATCAAGAGGGGCATCTTGTATATGGAAAATTCATAATTTATTTGAAATAAAAAATACATCACAGATGCATAAAAAACACTATATTATAGACATTTCAAACAATGTTTTGTACAATTACATTAGAAAGTACCATCACAAATATTCGAAAACATCAATGTTTCATTGTCTTTGGCACCCAACCCCCTCTCAAAAAAAGCACAATCATGGTATCAGTTTCCGACCAAATCGTCGCAACTCGAGAAAATGAATCCTCCTATATACGAAAACAATTCTCATGTTAGTAATACTATAATGAAATAAATTAAAGATAATATGAAACAATACATGAATAAAATGCTAATTTTAAATAAAAAGACACACTCAGAGTCATATGGGTCACACCGTACGTCAGATTGAGGTGGGGATGATTCACACACTTTACAAATGAATTATGAATCGTCATCCTAAAATATTGAAACAATATGAATACATTTTCTCAGTTTTGAGTATGTCACTTGTCTTTCTTACTAAAATGTTATTTTAAACTGAAAACACACACTTTGAGTCATACCGATCACATCATGAGTTGGTTTGACATGATACTGATTCACACATGTCACAAATGACTATGAATCATTGTACTAAAGTATTAATAAAATCCAAGTGAGTTTGTACCATTTTTAGTGAGTGACACACGTTTTGAACTAAAATGACAATTTTAGACCAATAACAGACACTCCGAGTCATACCGGACACACCATATATCGGATTGAGGTGCAGATGATTCATACTCATCAAAAATGACTTATGAATCTTTCACTAAAAGTATCAAAACAATTTAAATGAGTTTGCTTTGTTTTGAGTATACCACTTTTCTTTTTTACTAAAATGTCAATTTTAAATGAAAAGACACACATGGAGTCATACCGGTCCTACCGTACATCAGATTGAGGTGAGGATGATTCCTACACATCATAAATGTCTTATGGATCACTGTACAAAATTATCAAAACAATACTAATGCGTTTTCTCAGTTTTGAGTATGCCACTTGTGTTTTTTACTAAAATGCCTTTTTAAACTGAAAATATATACTTTGAGTCATACTGGTCACATCGTGCGTTGGTTTGATGTGAGACTGATTATTGCATGTCAAAAATGAGTTATGAATCATTGTACTAAATGATCGAGACAATCATAGCATGTTTTCTATGTTTTCAGTGAGTGACACACGTTTTGAACTAAAATGTCAATTTTAAACTGATAATGAACACTTTGAGTCATAACGTGCACACCGTGTATCATATTGATGTGCGCCTGATTACTACATGTCAAAAATTACTTATGGATTATGTTCCTAAAGTATCAAAACAATATTAATGGATTTTATTAGTTTTGAGCATGTCACTTATATTTTTTACTCTATATCAATTTTAAATAAAAAGACATACATGGAGTCATACTGGTCACACCATGCATTAGATTAAGGTGTGACTAATTCTTACATGTCAAAAATAAATTATGGATCATTATCAAAAATTATAAAATGAATTCAAATGTGTTTTCTCAGTTTTCAGTATGTCACTCGTGTTTTTTTACTAAAATGACACTTTAAACTGAAAATAAACACTTTGAGTCATACTAGTCACATCTTGTGTCGGTTTGATGTGAGAGTGATTCCTACACATCAAAAATGACTTATGAATCATTTTCCTAAATTATAAATACCATCAAATCATGTTTTCTTGGTTTTCAGTGAGTGACACATGTTATGAACTAAAATGTCAATTTTAAACTGCTAATAGACACTTTGAGTCATACCGAACACATCATGTATCTAATTGAGATGAGGTTGATTCCTACATGTTAAAAATGACATATAGATCATTTTGTTAATGTATCAAAAAAATCCGAATGCATTTGATCGGTTTTGTGTATGTCACATGTGTTTTTTTACTAAAATATCAATTTTAAATAAAAAGACACACTTTGAGTCATACTGGTTACACCATGCATCTGATTAATGTGAAGATGTTTCATATACATCAGAAATGACTTATGAATAATTTTTCTAAAGTATTAAAAAAACCAACTGCATTTTCTCAGTTTTGAGTATGTCACTTGTATTTTTTACTAGAATGTCATTTTAAACTGAAAACACACACTTTGAGTCATACCAATCACATCATGTGTCGGTTTGGCATGAGACTGATTCCTACATGTCAAAAATGAATTATGAATAGATTTCATAAATTATAAAAACAATCCGAGCATGTTTTCTCAGTTTTCAGTGAGTGACACATGTTTTGAACTAAAATATCAATTTTAGAATGATAACGACCACTTTGAGTGATACCGGACACACTGTGTATCAGAATGATGTGTGGATTATTACTACATAAAAAAGGACTTATAAATAGTTTTCCTAAAGTATCAAAACAATCAAAATGATTTTTTTCCTTTTTGAGTATGTCACTTATCTTTTTTTTCTAAAATGTCAATTTTAAATAAAAGAGACACACATCAAGTCCCATTGGTCACACCATGTGTTAGATTGAAAAAATTAACTAAATAAGTAGTGGGAATTAACCTATTTATTATCACTATATACATTATTGACCTATTTATTTGTTTCCATTATCTTAGTTGGAGCCTCAAAGTCTAATCTCTCGCGAGCATGAACAGCTTCGAACAAACCACCACTACTACAAACACAGCCTTTATCAGCGCTAGAAAAGCGCTGATAAAGCCAGCGTAGATAAGGGGGGGGGGGTCCCTTTTATCAGTGCTCCGAAAAGCGCTGATATAGGACCCCTTTATCAGCGCTAAAAAAAGCGCTGATAAAAGGGGTCTTTTATCAGCGCTGATAAAGGGGTCCTATATCAGCGCTTCCTTTATCAGCGCTTTTAAAAAAGCACTGATAAAAGTTAAAAAAATTTAAAAAAATTTAAAAAAATTTAAAAAATACTGCCAATCGGGGGGGGGGGGGCTTTTATAGCGCTTGAACCCCCCCTTTTACAGCACTTTTCGGCCCCTATACAACACCCCACACACCCCACGCACCCCCCTCCACCCTTTAACAGTGCTTGCTCCAATATTCCCCATGCGCGCACACCCCTGCCTCCACCAGGATTTGAACTCGAGACCTCCCCTCTGCGCGCCTAAGCCCTTACCACTACTCTATTTTGATTTGCTTTCCAATTCATGATATCTCTCTCTCTATATATATTTATATATTTAGTTATATTTATTCGTATAGTAATATATATTTATATAAATATATATATATATAGTTATATTATTATATATATATATAGTTATATTATAATATATATAGTAATATTAATATATATATATAGTGGTATTAATATATATCTATATCTATATATATATATATATTTAGTTATATTTATTCGTATAGTAATATATATTTATATTAATATATAGTTATATTAACATATATATAGTTATATTAACATATATATAGTTATATTAACATATATATAGTTATATTAACATATATATAATTATATGAATATATATTTATATAGTTATATTAATATATATATAGTGATATTAATATATATATTTATGGTGATATTAATATATATATTTATAGTAATACTAATATATATATATATGTAGTTATATTAATATATATATAGTTATTAGATTAATATATATATAGTTAGATTAATATATAGGTATATAAATATTCATATATTGGTATTTTAAATAAAATGGATATTAGTTATTATTTAGATAAAGCTAATATATTTTATATGTAAATATGTTTAATTATTTATTTAAAAAATTTAATTTTTAGGTGCGAGTATATAAAAAATATGTACATATAGTTATATATTTGATTATAAATAGCAGTTCATTATAAAAAAGGATGAAATTTCAAAGACATAATATCAATATGAATGTAATACCTTGGAATAAATTCATTCCCCGCCAAAAAAATCCAATAATACCCCCTTAAACGAGTTTGAAAATCCACAAAATGTTAAAAAATCTGGGTACCTCGACAAAAAACTCAGTTTTGGAGGCCTTCTGGGCCTCTTTTTACCTCGAAAAATGCTTGACAATGGTCCCCCTGAGTGACAACGACGTAGAGCTTGTCGCAGGCTTCGATTTGATATGTGGTAGAGCTCAAATGGACACCCGGATCAAAAGTTATGGTTGTTTGAAGTTTGAGTTGCGTTTTCAACATATTTTGGATCTTTTTTTAATTTTTTTTAATTTTTTAGTCCTCAAATTGTTATTAAATGACTATTACTCCATAATGATTATCAAAATATTAATTAAAAATATTTTTTTAATTTTTTAAGAAGTCATTTTCACTAAATATCTTAAATATTAAGTATAATAAGTGTAAATGTACATTTATACTTATCTAAAATATATTTAAAAATTATATATTATATTTATATAACAATATAACAATATTTATATATTAATATATTAATATATTTTTAATTTTTTTTGAAGCCGACCCTTTATCAGCGCTAAAAAAAGCGCTGATAAAGGCCTCCCTTTATCAGCGCTACTAAGCAAGCACTGATAAAGGGGGCCCCTTTATCAGTGCTACTAAGCAAGCGCTGATAAAGGGCCCCCCTTTATCAACGCTTTTTCGTTAGCGCTGATAAAGGGGGGCGCTGCGAAAAACTGTTTTTGTGGTAGTGCACCCAAACTCAAGAAAAAGAATCCACCTGTATAAGAAAACATTTATTATGTTAGTAATACTATAAAGAAATAAATTAAGCATAAATATTTAGCAATACGTTAATAAAATATTAATTTTAAATTAAAACCACACAATTTGAGTCATACCGTGTACACTGTTTATCAGATTAAGGTAGGGTTGATTCCACCATGTCGTTTTATCCTGCAATGCATTCAAAATTCTGGGTTATCTAACAATGTTGTTGTTTGATAACCCAAAAATTTGAATGCATTGGGGAATAAAAAGAAAATTGCATCATCAAGGGTGCAACATCCTTGTTGAGTGCATAATCATACTACACGAGTGAATCATCCTTATTGATGAAGTCATTTCTTCACGTTCTCTATGAAAATTAACAAAATAAGTATCAGATAGAAATGATTAGGAAATTAACTAAAAAAACAGTTAAAATGATGATAAAATGAACTAAAGTAATAGTTGGAAGTCACATATTTATGATATATGTGTACATTATGACACTAAGTATATTGGCCAGTCGTTTCTAAACAAATCTATTTACTCTTATGAATACAAGGACATTCGAAAGTCCTCGTAGTATAAGAAAAATATAATTACACAAAGGATTAATAAATATTTTAAATTAAATTATAATTATTTTAATAAATACCTCTTTAAGGATGATAGTTTGTTGATGGTATATGATATATTTTATAAATTTACAAACATAATAACCAAATTTTTTTCTTTTAGTTTGTTTTGGATTTTGTAGAAATATTGAAAAATAAGTAATTTTTTTATATGTTTTTATAGTGAAATATTATTATATATACCCTAATAATTATCAAATTATCGAAGTTGATATGCTACTTGTTCTCATATACTGTTCTCATGTTATGATTTTGATGTTATTTAAACACCATTGTATCATACTAGAATTATCATTAAAACATAATACATAATATATAACTTCAAGTTTAGTTCTGAAACATTGAATTTAGTGTATTAAAAATTGACAAATTTCATCACATGTGGTCGGTTTGTTGGGTATCCAAGCAGTGAATCCAGAAAATAAATCTTTAGAGTATCCAAATTGACTACAATGAGTAACCAATGCTGCTTAAAAAAGGAATAAGTAATGAAAGGAATGAAAATATATTTGATATGATTAGATTGTATAGTTTTACCCTTGATTAGTTGTTAATAAGAAGAGTCTGTCAGCCATAAGTTTTCTTTCAAAAACTACGACCATTTTTTCTACTATTCTATTAATTTGATTTGAATCCAATGAGGTTTCATGTGTAGAAGTGATGTGAAGACTAATGAGTCCATATTTATGTTCATAGGGTTTTCCCTTCAAATATTATTGATATATACACCTACAAAAAATATAAATTGTATTTAGTCATAATTAACAAATTAGATCAAAAATTGTGAAAACAAATCTTGAAAAAATACCTCATGTATACATTTATAACTGAGTCTCCTAGAAATTTATACTTGAGGATTTCATTTACATTCCCAAGAATAATATGGCCAGTAATGGCCTCTCCATACATTTGTTCTTAAAAATCAACTATCACATTACTACCACTTTGTAACCTTGTATCCACATAAACCTTTAATTTTAATAAATACGGAAGTTGAACGGGTGAGGTAAATGTGATTTATGAAGATATTTTTAATTGGTTGGTTGATCCTTTAGATCATTTTGATTCAACCTTACATTTCACCCCTTCCCTTTGTCCTCCTGTAATAACATTCATCTGTTCATACCTTTTTTCATTAATTGTTAAAGGTTTTTCATGAAAAATAAACTGGAAATGAATAACTCTTTGTCAACATGTTTTTTACAAGATATAACACCCATTCTATGAATGTTCTAATTGATTAATTTATCATATGAATATCTTCATCATCAAGTGAAATAGATAGATGGACACTCATCTCATGATCTATGTTAATCCATACTCACACATGACCTATTGAAATTTGTATGATGTGTAGAATATCTTCTTGGATATTGAACACAATATCCCTCACAACAAGGAAGTGGGTGGGTGTTGATAGATATAAATCACAATCATTTTCACCCTATAAAATATCAGTACAAGAAAGGTATCAATGTTTGTTTGATTCACATTTCAAATGAAATAATTATGAGAATATTGAGTACCTCATCTAAGCAATATCTTTGAGGGGAATGGATCTCCTCGAAGTTAGTTGGGGTGGGGGTGGGGATCTTCACGCAGTGGTTGTTCTTGTGTTGTTTATTCTCTTTGATTCCTTATGATAACATTTTCTAGAAACTCTAACTACTAATTAATTTTTTTCTTAAAGATCATATAATCATGCCTGCAACTCTTCCATTTTCTTATCTTTATCCCCTTGATCATTTATTTTCTCAAAATATGTTTGAGGTGTCCCCCCAAAATCCACACCTCTGACACGGTCATACTGTTCGGGATGCTTTAATGCCACTGATGGTATCTATTCATTTGGTATGGATGATGACAATTCTTATATCTAATTTGGATAAAAATATAGGAAAATAAGTAATCATTGTTATGTAATACTGATTTAAATCAAAACATTTTGTTATTATCCCATACTTACACATGTTTCCCACACTTTTTGTCTGTTTTCATCTATTAGTATCCTTTATTTATTTACACAAGACTCTTTCCATAGAACATTATGTAGGATGTAAGTGGATTTGGATTTGGATTCATCAATTTGCATATGAAAATAAGAAAATAATGATGTTGTTGTTTCATGTCACATTGAAGTATTACAGTAGATTTAAAATATGTACCATTTTTTTAAAGTAAAGCATACCCCATATTTTACGGTAAGGTTATGTTGGTTTTTTTTTCATGTTTCTTATTTTTGACACTCAATCACTGTTTCATAAATTAATAATTCTTAATCAAATTGATTAACACAAGTATTTTCAAACAATGTGTTACTAGTCATAATGTACCTGAAAAGACGTCTCCTTATGACATCCAATAAATTTATCCCATTATTATTAACTTATTAGGTGTGCATACATTTTGTGGTGGGTGTGGGTTTATTTCCTCTTTATAATCTTTAAGATGATACTTCATAAGAATCATGCAGAATCCTTTCAAGAAAAAATTAATACAAATTTAATTTTGGAGTAATCTAATATAAATGCACTCTACAAGGGACAATAAAGAGTAAGTCAATGTTTCATTATTTTGTTTTTAGTAAAATAAATAAAGTATATCACAATGTTACCCTAATCTCTTTCCAAATAGTGTCTTAGGCATGGCTAAAACATTGTGTCACAAATCTATATCAATATGAACGCATCTTTGAGTTGTGAGCGTAATGAAATTATTGAACATGACCTTATTAGGGTTAACATACTCGTCACATGCATTCCATACAGTCTTGAATTTGATGCCTCTGCTTGTCACCTTAGTATTTTTTTCTAACACATTCACTCCATGACACTCTTTTTTTTTCTAGGACACCATTTGTTCTTCATCTACCATTTCCATAGGTTCAACATCATCAATATGTTTTTTCTATGGATTATTACCATTAACATGTGTAGAAGGTTGTTGTTCCTCTGCATTGGGAGCACCAACAGGTTGAGAAACCTATTATTCCTCAGGGATGGGGGAATCAACATGTGAAAATGTCATTATCTACTGAAGTGGTTGAACATTTAATTTAGATTACCAAAATGCAGTAGTGAATTGATAATAATATGGGTTAACACAATGTATATTACAAAAAAAACTTGATTATTAAAATCAATTTTTTTAAAGTTTAAATGGATTTTAACCCTCTATCAAGTATCCAAATCCCTTCATTGTGTTCTCCTATGACATACAAGACCCCTCCAATATTGGTGCTGCTGCAAAATGACTATGATGTCTCAATGAAAGTGTCATCCTTGGATGAATTTTCATATGATCCTTCAATGGTTTTGGTCAATAATAGAATAATTGACCACTTTCATTTTGAAATATTTGTAACACAAAATACTTTTACTGATTGTGCTACCATTATAAATGGTTCATCTTTGTAACATTATTTACTGAAATCCACTTTCATGAATCCTAATTCATCTATTTTAACATCACTTTTATTATCAACCCACTTTCATTGAAAAATTAATACTTGTAATGTTGTTTAATCCAAATCCGATATTTGTTTGATGATGTCAAAGTATGACTTATTCACATAAATTGGATTTCTATACTTGGTATCAAATACATGCATCACTTCAGCCGCAAGTGTAACTCTAGTATTTTTCATGGTACTGCATTCATCATGTTTATTTTTATATAACATATAACCACTAATTACATAACCATTATAAGATAATACATGAAAACTTGGTCCTCTGTCTAGCCATCAATGTTTTTCTAAAATTTAATTCATATTTTTAGTTGACTCCTTAAAAATATGGTCTCAAAACCATCCTATAAACTATTGATTATATGTATTTGATATCTATCATTCATCTCTTAATGGATTCAAATTCCTAAGAATTTCTTTATGGGTTTCAACATATGGGGCAACCTCTAAACTGTTATGAAAAGCGTAAAGGTGGGTCTGCTCCGGATATGTAATAGTGATTTTGACAACATCTCTTCTAGAAATTCCTTTACCTACAAGCCGCCTAGTGTAAATAGATTTTAGTATATCAAATCTTTCCACACCAGATAGATAGTTGGTACAGAATTAAATATCTTCCTTAATAATATATCATTCCAAAATAAAACCTCATAGATGAATTTTATTTTTGACATACCCTTTCAAAATCTTCATATACCATTCAATGGGGTATATCCATATATAATTTACATGGAACCATAGTCAAATCTATCTTACCATGTGAACCATTATATCAAATAATGCTAGTTGGAAGAACATTTACAGCTTACATAATATGATGACAATTTCCTTTTCCATAGTTGGAATTTTTTCTGGGTCTACAACTTTGCTGCATATTGATTTGAAAAAGAAACATATCTTAGTCAATTTATGACTGACATTCTTGGAAAAAATACAATGTAAAGCTACATGAATTATATTTTGCATCAAAACATGGAAGTCAAATGATTTCAGACCCTTTGACTTTAAATTAGTCATTGAAATGACATTCTTGATATTTGAAGAATACCCCTATGGAATCTTTACATCATTAAATAATTTGAAAGGCTGATATCTCTCATAACTGGAAAGAGTGTAAGTAGATGGAGGAAGAAAAACCCATTTTCACCCTTCTCTAGCGCCACCTCTTCTTGTATTCTCTTTCAATCATGTCCAACCTGGCCTTAATTCCATCCTTTACTTTTCTAGATGAATTTAGTAATGTACCAATGACACTGTCACATGTATTTTTTCAACATGCATAACATAAAGAAAATTTCAGGTATATAAATAATTCTAGTATCATAATTTAAAAAACTAATATCTTTTTCCAGTGAATTTTCATAATTTTTTTGAAAAGGGTTTACTGAAATCAGTGTACATATATTTTACTTTATCAAATATTTGATTACTTGTTAGTGGAGATGGTGCTATATTTTCTTCTGAACTCCCATAAAATGACATTATTTAAGATCAGTACTTATGTTATCAGGGTAGAAATCTACGATGTCTTAGAAACACAATATTCAGTAAATGTTTCAACCTAATTGATTGTGTACCTTGTCCACAAATAGGACACCCTTGAGTTTATTTAATTATATATCCTAACAAATTTACATAAGTAGAAAAGTCATTTATCATTCCGTACAACATGGATCTCAATGTGAAATCTTCATTTCAATATGTATCATATAATGTAACACATGATTCCCAAAATAATTTTAAATCTTTGATCAATGGACCCAAACAAACATCAATATCATTACCTAATTGTTTTTTCCCTAATATAAATAGAGATAACATAATTTATTCTCATTTCATGCATAACCACAGTGGAAAGTTATAATTTACCAACATAACCGACCATTTACTGTGAGAGCTTCTAGGAAAACCAAAAGGATTCAATCCTTCTGTAGATAGCATAAGATGAAGGTTTCTCTACTTGTTTCCAAATTCAAGACACTCATGATCAACACTCTTTCACTTAGGAGAGTCTTATGGGTGACAACGTTTCCCATATTTATTTCCTATATTTGTATTCCATGTTAATTTCCTTACAGTATCTCCACTTCTATATAGGAAACTAAACCTTGGAATAATTAGAAAGTACCATACAAATTTCATAGGACCAGAGTCAACATTCAGGTATCGAGAAACAACAAACTTTGGGCATTATTTAAGTGATTTGTGGTCATTCTGAAATAGTATACAATCATTTAAAAAGACATGTATTCTTTCAAAGATCATACCCATTTAATGTAGAATTCATTTAGTATCATATGTTCAGCTAAGAATATCATTATCTTCTGGGAGCATATCATTCAAGATAGAAAGTGGTTAATTAAAATTTTCATCACTCCATCCATTGGAATCTTTTAAATTTTATAGATTTAGTATGGATGATAATGCTATATATTTTGTACAACCAACATACAATGGTGTCTTTTCACAACGTGTTAACTTCTCAAACAAATTTGGACAATAAAAATGTTCATCTTCAAATTTCAGTTTCATTTACTCAATATGATCTTCATCATCATTAATACCTATAATCACATCCTCGATACGTTATTCTTCATTGTCCACACTTGTAATCATATTAGATGATCCATAAAATGAAGTGTTATCCTAGTCACTAGCTACATTCAATTTTTCCCACGTTTAGTCCAAAATTTATAACTTTGATCTATTCCATGATAGATCAAGTGTTCTTCCAACTCCTCTGGACTAATTAGTCTTGAATAAAAACAACATAGACATAGAAAAAGGATTTGAGAAGGGTCATATGCATGATATTTTTCAAACTTGATTAAATCTTTCACCCCATATTAATACTCTTCTGTTATATGATTAACATCCTTCCATTTTTGATTTATATCCATCTTATTTGATTCAATGATACGAATATTTAAATTAATAAATAAATACACAAAAGGGCCCGCTAAAATAAGAGAAACCTAACATTTTAATGTTTCAAATAATTTCAATATGCTTTGAAGTAAATGGGTAATTAAATTTAAGAAACGAATTATTGAAATGGTGATAGGTGTTATCCTCTAAATTCATCCACATTGATCACCAATACTTGGAATGGGATTAATACTGCTCACAGTGCTTCAAGAAATATAAGTGCATGTCTAGAAGAGGCAGGTTATGATTCTCAGGCAATAAAATGAAATAATAATTTTTTGGGAGATGAATATGAAGAGAATGAGAGTTGTCTACTTAAATCTAAATGTTCCTAGGCTAGGGAGTTGGAGAAGCACAAAAAAACATCTCTTAGTTTTATGTCTAATGTTGAAAAAACAATGAATAGTAGTTTGATCCCTACTAGGAAATCCTTGATTGGTGTGACTGTGAGAAGGCTCAGCTAGATGCTCTTACACACACTCATGCTGAGACAACCATATCAATTTCAACATTTAATGAAATCCTTCAATTACTCCATGAAAATAAAATGATTTTTTTCTTCTGAAGAATGAATATTAGTAGTTTATATCTTCATGTGAGGCCAAGGTTGTGGGAGTGGGGTCACGATGGATATCCCATGGGTTGGATGGAGTTAGTAAAATTTCCTTTCTATGGTGTTATTATTAATCTATATTATACAGGAGGTGAGATACTATATATCTAGGGGTTCTCTGAAAGTTAATATGACATATTTTAAAAAGAGATTGTGGTCTTAATCCATGGGAGAATGAGGTATACTAGGAAGAAAATGGGAAGATTGAGGAAAAATATGACTTCTTATGTGTGTGCTATTTAAACCATTTGGGAAAATAAAAAATAAAAAAAAAATGTTTGAGGGGGGTCAACAGATCATAAGTGACCACATACCTTGATTTTAATATATCATTATAATTTTAATAAAAAAAGATGATAAATGGAAATAATTCATATGGGGAGTATAAATAAGGGTAATCACATTATGAATTTTTTATAGAAGGATTAATTTATAGAATCAAAAAGTAGAAACATCCCATTTGAGGAAAATTTGGTTAAGCTTGGGTTAAAGGTAGAATCATTAAGGTTTGTCTTCTACAAAGATTAAGTTGAACTGTAATAAGTTTTTTTGGAACAAAATCACTTTTGGGATAATTTCACATTAGTAGAGATCATTATGAGATCCATGTTAGCTAAATAACCACTTAAAAGTACCACCATGGATCATATCACACTTTAGTCCTATATATATGTATATAGGTGTTATGAAAATAAAATTTATGAAGTTATTTATATGTAACTATTTATTTAATAAAATTTTATTTTAATAATAATAAAATATATTTTATAGTAAGTAATTATTTTTATTAAATTAATATTTTTAATTGAAAATAAAATTTATTAAAATTAAAATGGTTATTTTTTTTAAAATAGATTTTATATGTTTATATATATAAAATAAAATAATTAGTAATATGGAAATAATAAACGCTTTTTAATAATTTAAAAGAAAATATTTTATAAGAAAGATGTATTTCTTATAAAAAAACTTAAATTTAAAATACATTATACTTGAGAAGGCGCGAACCATGAGATATATCCCATGATTCCTAAAATTATTGAAAATAAAAGTACCAAAAAGTAAAAAGGGACATGGGGAGTTTTAATAAGTGATAAACCACTTCACAGTAAGAAAAAAATTCATCTCTGGAATCGGCCACCACCCCTTCCTCTTGGGTGGTGGCCCCTTCTCCATGTTTTTGGATATTTCCATGTTCCATCATCGACTTGAGTATCGCCATCCATTAGGGCAGAATCCTTAGGAGGTCAAGGAAGTCCCTCAACCTGAATAACCCCTAAACATTTTAAAATTCCACACAAAAATCCTCTTTACTATTAGATCTATTTAAAATATCAAGAAGACTAAAACAATTATTAATTGATCCTGTCGGAGAAACACCCTCCATGAAATAATTTCTATTGGATTCACCAGCTACAACAACTTTTGTGGTGGAGTATGGTCCTTCAATTTCATTGAAAATACTTCCAAAAAATATACTACTTCATGGGTTTACTTCTTAACAAAGATTTAGAATCAAAATTTTTCTTAACTTTATGACTTGAATCAATTAATTGATCCCGATTCAATTGGAAATCTGTAGATTCCTAAGCATGAATTTCAATGTCAAAGATGTTTGTATCGAGACTCTATACATCATCAGAAGAATCTTAAAGTACTTTAGCCCATGTACTGTGGTCCTTCCCCTATACATTTTGGACCACAACACCCTTATCATACTGGCTGAACTACCCATCTCTCTCACCACCAACTTGACCATCTTGAACAGTCAGAGTTTCCAACTTCCCATCAATAATCATATCATCACTAGTGTCTACATATTGAGTCTCCCCTATTCTATAAGACTGACCCCTTAAAGAAATCTCCTGCCCCTGACTTGGGAAATCTTGAGCATCCTTAGATGAGATACCATCCTTCCTAAAATCAAAACTGGTATCAATTCATTAATTATGATCAGTAGGATCCTGAGACTCAATGCCATTATTCTTCTTGAAATAGTGTTTTATGTCATGCCTCTTATTAGAATAGAAAGGGCATGATAAATCCTTGAAGCATTGATCTTTAACATGTCTAATGGTTTGAAATACTTAGAAAAAAGGGGGATTTTCATACTCAAATCTCAAATAGAAATCATCACCCAACACAGAGAGAACAACCTTTTCAATGAGAGGAGATCTTAGGTCCACTTCGACCAATACACAAGCATAAAAGCCAAATTTGGATTCCTCCGTTTCTCAGTCCATTTTAACAGGAACAAGAAAAGTATAAACAATGTCACAAATAAATTTTTTATGCCATAAAATATAACCAAGACCAAATATTTTCACACAAACTTGATCCCTCGAGTTATTTACCTCAAATGGATTGAATATGTGATCCCACGCTTGAAATAAGACCATTACCAGCTTCATATAAATAGAACCATATCCCCACACCTTTTTCTTGATCTCATTAGAAATAAATAGTATATAAAAATATCCACTCCCTATAGGAATACATTTGAAATCAATAAAACCACAAAATTTGATAATCGATTGACTGATTACTGGGTATTCTAAAACTTAACTCTAGAAGGATGAACTAGCATGGTGATGACTGAATACCTATAGATCTTGAATCTTTCCAAAATGGAATCTATATTCACAGTAATATGTATAGTATTACCTCATTTAAGAACTCGATTTAGAACCCCATCACCAGAACAAGGGAAAATCCTTCTCTACAAACCTCTAGAATCCAAACCTACTCTTGCTACCTTCATTGAAGAATCCACTTCCTTATCCTTCGAATAGGAGTCAACATGCAGAATGAGAACAGAAAGATCACCACCCATAAGGATTTCAAGAATGATGTTGTGAGGGAAATCTATTGAACTGAGGAATCCTTAATCACCATCATCATCGTAGTAGGAAGAGACCAAGACCCCCATCCCCTTTCTCATGTTTAAAATACATTATATGTATTAAATTAATAATTTATTTATATATATATTTAGAGTTTTATTTAAAAAAATACATTCCATATTTTGAATCAGGATATCAAAATTTATTAAGAAAGTAAACATCATTTATTGGTAAAAAATCTATTACTTGTTAGAATAGTAAAATATATCGATGAATAGTAAATATTATAAAATATGGTAAATTGTAAAAATGATGTATATATTTAGAAAAAAATATATCATTATAATTTATTAATGCAATAACCAATTTCCATTCATTATAAATAAATATAAATTCAAAAATATTAATTCAAAATAATTATTAATTCAAAATTATTTATAAATTATTTATATAAATTATTAATTCTAGATAACAAAAAAATTTTATAATCAAAATTAACTATAATCAAAATTATTTATAATTATTTATATACACATAATCTATAGTTAGAACATCAGAATATCTCTAAAAAAAAAATCTGAGATGACTTATATAGTTTTAACTCCACCAAATAGATGCAATCATGACCTCTCTATTACTAAAAAATGGTTGAACTCAATAAATAATTGTTAGACATTGAACAAGATAAAATAAGAAGATTCTAAACACTAGCTTTGCAGGATCTTCAACCATTGGAAAAAAATAGACCAAGATGGGATCTAGAACACAGGATGAGAGAATTGACTGATGGATTCAATAGGGAGCTACAACCATATAAAAATCCCAAGGAGAATAGAGTGCCACCTCCATATACCTCAAACCACTATGGACTCATTTGAGAAGGTCCAAAACTAGTGAGTGAGATAGTAAGGTAAATAAAGAATCACGAATGAATCCCCAAACATCATGTAACTAAAGATCTAAAACATGATTGGTTTGCATAATTCCTAGTAAAGATCTAAAAAAATGCATTAATAAGAATAGTTGTACTAGATTTAGATAATAAAAATCCCTTCCATCCTTATAATCTAGTTTTATATTTCTCTTTAATCACTAAAAAAAGACTTAGGAGCCCTCCTAATAATTTGAGGAGGTCCCGAATATTTATCCAAAAAATATCCCATTTGAACCCTAACTATCCTAATAATATAATTCAAAATAATATGAGAGTATTAGGGGTTAAGAAACAGACTATTTTTCTGGTTTTTTTGTCTTTATTCCCTTTAAACATAATTTAAAAGACACAAAATATATCTACATTCCGAAATCAAAGTTATTGAGAATATAATTTCATCATACAAAAAAAATTTACATGTGAGAGACTATATAGGAAATTTTGACATCGCTACTACAAAACTAGGTTTATCCAGTGCTAGGGTTTTAACAGTTCCTATTAAAAGTGATGTTAAAACCTACATTTCTCAGCACTAGAAAAAACTTTGTAAAAGGGGGTCATTAACAATACTAAAAAAGTACTATTAAAGGGGGATCTTTATCGGTGCTTGTAAAAAAGTGCTGATAAAGCCACCCCTTTATCAGTTCTAGTAAAAAAGTGCTAATAAAAAGGGAATTTATCAAATCTTCTAAAAAAGTTCTGAAAAGGGGGGTCTTTATCAGCACTTCTAAAAAAGCACTGATAATGGGTATATTTCAAAAAAAAAATATATTTCATTAACGGACATCAGTAACAGAAGTTATGACCATTTGGAGGACTTTTGTGACTTTTTTGGACTCAATAGAGGTGATTGAGGGTTTCCGTAGGTCACTGAGCCATAGATCACATCGCAAGATTCAATTTGATATGTGATAGAGGCAAAAAAGACACCCAGGTCAGAAGTTATGGCTGTTTGAAAGGCTGTAAAATGTGAAAAACCTTTAAAAACCCTAAAAACCCAAAGAAACCAAAAAAGATCATAAAATTTGATCACAAGGTCTGTCTCAATTCCACAACTAGTTAAATCAAAGATTATAAAATGCGATAAAACCACATGATATTTAAATCATGTGATAATCAAATGAATAAAATATATTACAGTTTTAAAAAAGGTATAAATTGAACTCGAACTTCAAACTATCATAACTTTTGATTCGGGTGTCCGTTTGGGCTCTACCACATATGAAATCGAATCCTACGATGATCTCTATGCCACATAGGGTCTCAAACTAAGGTCAAAGAACTTTTTTCAGTTTTTTAACCCCCAAATATTCCTAGAAGACCTCCAAAACTAAGTTTTTTTTGCCGACCTCGGTTTCATAAAATTAAAATGGCTATATCTTCCAATCCGGGTGTCCATTTGGCATGTGCCTCATATCATATCGAATCTCATTTCATGAGATTCAATCTGACTTGTTGCTAAGCTGAAACAGACTCCCATGTCAGATGTTATGGTTTTTTCATGGGTTTTAGGGTTTTTAGGGTTTCTTAATGTTTTTATCAGTTTTAAGGGGTTTTTAAGTTAATATCCATTTTAAAATATATATATAAATAAATAGGTATTTTAAAAAATATATATAACTGTATTTATAAATATATATATAAATATAAAAATATATGGATAATAAAATACAATGAAATATATATAAATATGTAAATATATAAATATATCATAAAATGTAAAAAAATAGTACAAGGGAGTGGAAAAGGCACTGGTGCATAAGCTAGTGGTCTTAGGCTCGAAACTCACTACAGGTTGGGGAATGCGCTGGGGGTGGGATTATATAAAGTGTTAATAAAGGTATGGGGGAAGCACTGATAAAGGGGTGGGGGTGAAAAAAATTTATACCCTTTATCAGTGGGGCCTTTATCAATGCTTTTTTAGCACTATTAAATTCAACCTTTATCAGTGATTTTTACAAGCACTATTAAAGCTAACCCTTTAACATTATTTACATTATCAATGCTTCTATAGCGCTGAAAAAATGCTTTTACTAGCACTGTTAAAGTCCCTATTTTCCGTAGTGCATCAACTAACTCTCCCTCACATTGACATCCCTAAAAAAAGAGGGTCATAAACCTACAAGTATGTAATAAGAAGATTAGGGGATAAAGGGTTACTTTGATAGAGCCCCTAGAGGGTTACACATAACCTCTGACTTCACCATTAATAATGAAAGGGGTGAATCTACTCCGAACGACATGGAACTAACCAATTAATAATGTAAAGTTAATGATTAAGAAAGAAATGTGATTCAAGAAGGATAAAATAGTAAAAAAGATAGTGGCATCATGAAAAATTGAATGAAGAATCATAAACAAATCTAGGAAAGTATATGGACAAGAGTATTTATATACTTTAGACCTCATCATTACTACATGCATGGAGATCAGATGAGGTAAATACCTAGATGGAAAAAGATCATAATTAAATAGGAGAATAAGTAATCACATACCTTAGATCTTGAGAGGATTGATTCGTCAAGATTCTTGATAAAGAGCAGCAGCAGGGGTTCAGTTCTGTGAAAGCTTGAAGATGTGAGGGAGGAGAACTCTATTAGGGTTCTATTTAAAACAGCAGGTAAGTATTTTATTAGAGTTTTTAAAAAATAACAGATAATGATACATTTTATCAGCACTAAAATAATAAGCATTAATAAAATGTATCTTAATTAGTTCTAAAAAATCACTGATAAAACACATCTTTATCCGTGCTAAAATTCTAGTACAAATAAATTAATGTTTTATTAGTGCATTTTTAGAACTAATAAAGACCAAATTGTAATAATATAACAAATACAATTAAAAAATTTAAATATATATAATTATAAATAAATATTTAAAGTATTATAGAAGTGAATTGATCTCTTTGACAAGAATCACCAGAAATGGATCCCTTGCAGTAGTCGAGGCTGGTCATGGAATCCTTGTGAAGTGAATCATGGAGTGCAAAAATTTGACTATAATTCACTCAATGATCCCTTTGGATGGAAATTTTTGGAATCTTAAGTTGCTTAAGAATCGTCTTCTTACTTTTTGGGTTTTTGATGGATGGAAAATAAAATCAATCGATAAGGGTTTCTGTCATGTTGTTTTTGAGTCCACTGATCCAAAACTCAAAGTGTGGAGCCTGGGATCCCTTTTTCAACCCTAATTCAGTAGAGAGATCTATAATGCATGTCTGGATCCATATTCTTGGACTTAGTTTGTTTTTTTGACATCATCAAATTATATGGGATGTAGCTTCGACTGTTGGGGTGCCCATAAAAATCGATAAGGAAACAAAATGTGCCAAGTATGGGTGGGTTTCTAGAGTTATTGGAGAAATTGATTTGTCTGCTAATCTAATTAACTTGGATGTGCTATTTGATTCTAATCATCGAATGGATTTAAGCATTGAGTATGAGAAAGTTCCAATTTTCTGTCAAAATTACAACTATATGGGACACTCCATAGAAAAATGTCACATGAAATTACAGTGTAGTAACTATTGGAAGAAAGGGAACTTTGATAAAAACTTCAAAATGAAAATTCTTATTAAAGGGATAACACATCATGGGAGGGATTCTAAGGGAAACCAAGATCCAAACTGCTCCAAGATTCCCAGTGAATCATCTCTACCTAAGGTAGATGCCCTTGCTTCTCAATGGAATGCCTCCTATAGTGTTTTTTTGGCCTTTGAAGGTCTGTAGTAGATGAATCATGGAATTTCATGGCCTAACATTACTGGAGGGGGAGACGTTGAGCCCAATGATGATGAACAACTTACATGTGAAGCTGCTACACAATTGGTGGCTGGATTTGATTTTTAGAATGATTGTGATTTGCTGTCTTCTAAGGGACACAAATGTAAAGAGGTCACTTTGGTTAAACGAAAGGATGGTAAGAAGAATATTAAGGGTAATAAAAACCTTTTTTATGAGGAGAGATTCCAACTGGTCATCCCTTACAAATTTAAATCATTTGTGTCTTAGCATGGGGTTGTGCAGGACTCATCTTCTCAGATGTAGGCTCAAGTGGTTATCCCCCTGTGTTGGCATGATTAGGTCTAGTTTTCCATCCCTAAGTATGGTTTGGCAGTAGATTCTCTAGTTTAATGTCCTAAATATGATTGCATGGATGGGGTATCGACTCCTGTTAATGTTTAGGCCACTGCACCAAGTATTGTCTTGGATATGGCTGATTTAGACCATATGAAATTAGCAAACGGTGACACTTAAGGAAAATCTGATAAGATGGGTGTGGTTGTTCAATATGCTGAAGATGCTCATGTTTAGGTGGACTCTCCGATAGATACCCCTCAAGTCATGGAATGGTCATTTCCTTTTCAATTTTTTATCTCATGAAAATTTATTATGATACCTTTGGAAAGGCCTTAGTTTTGGAATGTGAAGCCGTAATGGAAAAAATTACAAAACTCCTCCAGTGGACTATGCTGGTGAAAGGTTTCCCCAAGGTCTTAAGGAAGAAACAACAAAATGGTTTGATCTACAGCTTGAAGATACCTTCACCAAGATGGAGCCAAATGTTTTTGGATATAATAAATATCTCCTTTTTTAGAAATTTCTTTTAAAAAATATTAATTATTTTGTTGGTTGAATTCAAACTTGGATGTTTGAGATCTCTCTTAGAAATACAATAGTTGCATAATTCCAGAAGATTCCTCTGACTCATCATCGGATGATGAGCTATCTCCTCCTCAAACCAAAACATATGGGAGAGGTTTCCATATAAAGGGTAGAGGTCGACATCCCAAAAACTTGGGTTCTAGAGGGTGTAGTAGGAATTGATCTCTTTCCTTTTATATTGGGAGCATCACATGCTTTTTTGTCCCCACTTTCTTTTGTTTTTGTTTTTTGTTCACTTCTTTCCTTTTCTAATAATTTTTGTGGGCGTGGGTTGGTTTTTCCAATTCACACATGAACCCTTTTGATATAAATTTAATAAATATATTTATTATTTAAATATATTTATTATAATTTTATAATTAATTAAACATATATATATATATATGATTATAATTATAAATAAATATATTTTTAAATATTTGCATCTAATTATATGTATATTTGTATATTTGTATATATTTATTTAATTCTATATATATAATTATATAATTATATATATTTATATAATTATATATATAATTACATATATTTATATAATTATATATATTTATTAATATATAAGTATATATAATAATAAATATAATATATATATTTATTTTTTAAATATATTTACAATAATTTTTTAATTGTTTAAAAATATATTAATTTATTTATAATTATAATTACAAATAAATATATTTATAAATATTTGTATATATTTATAAATATATTTATATAATTATATATATTTATGTAGTTATATATTTATTTATTAATATATAAGTATATATAATTATAAATATAATAAATATATTTATTATTTAAATATATTTATTACAATATTACAGTTATTTAAATAAATTTTATTTATTTATAATTTTATAAATACATTTTTTAAAATATTATATATATTTATAATTTTATAATCCTTAGATCGAGGTGTTTTTGAGTGGTAAAGACTCCCCATAATCCTACATCAAACCCAGGTTCAAATCCAGGTGGGTGTGAATTTCTGCTGGCAGGCAGTGATGCAGGCTGACGATGATGCTAGTTGTGACACAGGCAACGACGTAGGTGGTGACACAAGCATGACACAGGCAAATGGTAACGCTAGCATGATGCATGCATGATGTAGCATTGGGTCTTTGGGCTAGTTTGTGGGCCTTTGGGCCACGTAATGGGCTTTATACCCACTCAGAGTTCAGAGAATGTACTGAATAAATATAGTTTGATGGGTGGGATATCCCTTGTGGGGCTATGGTTTGCCTTTTCGGCCTGTGTGTGTGGTGTGTGTGTGTGTTTAATATAATTGTACCCCTAAACACCTAATATATTATAATTTTATAATCATCTAAGTATGTTCCATACATGTACACATGTTATATATATATATATATATATATATATATATCTCTCTCTATGTGTGTGTATGTGTGTGTACATCCCACATGCACGTGCACATATATATACATACACATACATACATATGTACATGTACAACATCTATTTTTACACATACGCAAAACACCCACATACACACAACATAATGCATACACATATATGTACATAGATATTGAAAAAGATATATAAGTGAAAATTTCAAATATTAGCAATACATCATTTATATCTATATAATTTTTTGAATTATTATTTTTTAAAAAAAGTAGGGCTAAAGCCCTTTTATTAAATGGAAAAAAAATCCCAAAAATAATGTATATAAATAAACTATTAAACATTTTGAATAATATAAATTTGATATTTTTATATATATATAAAATTATGTAAATAATATTTATTTGTTATTAAAAGTTATATAAATTGTATTTATATATTATATTTACAAATATATACTTATTGTAATATTTTTTTAAAAAAAGGTAGGACCAAGGCCCTTTTATTAAAACAAGAAAATAGAAAGAGAGATATGGGGTCAGAAAAAGCAATATGCCCTTATAAAAATCCATCCACACCCAACTTTTTTCTAATCTTAGCCCATATCTGGCGATCCTCATCTCACATAACTTTCCAATCAGTTTTCCCACACCCACAACCTCAAACTCTAGGATGGCGACCTCTTCTCTATGTTTTCAATCATTTCCACAACCCTTCACTATTGGTATCATCTGAATCATATTTCTCAACCTCTAATCGAGCCTCTACCTTATTATAACTTTCATTGGGAAATTCAATGTCATTTCTTTTCCATAAAGGGAGCCAATCCTCTTTCAACATTGTATTCCCTTTAGACTGAATAGCTAGGGTAGAAGTAACACACCATACCTCACTGCTAGAGTGCTCTCCACTATCATGGCCAGCATTTAGAGAATCAAGTACACCATAGGAATTATGAGTTCTTACTTGTACATGAAAAACATCATGTAATGTTCCAGCATTGTGTTCCAAAGCATCCACTTTCAAAGTTGAAGGACTCATTGCATGAGGAGAAACTGATCCCTTAGATTGCATAGGTATAACACTTTCACTATCATTCTTACTTTCCAACATATGAGGTTGTAATTCCATGGGAGGAGGGTGGAGTCTCAAGACGTTAATAGCTAAAGGAAAAGGAGAACTCTCTTATCTAGATTCAGAATTAATCACAACTCTCTTCCTGTTTTTATATTTCGTAGGCGCTTCAACATTCAACTTTTTTTCCTTTATGATCTCTCGATGCAATCATCTGATCTTGTATTAAATACTGATCAGTCAGATCTTTGATAGTTGCTTCATCAATATCTTGAACATCCCTTGATTCCCCAACAGAAGCATGATCTGTGATAGGTTGTTTCTTCTTGGAAGTACCCTCATTCACAACATATGCCATCCCTGAACCCTGTATCACATCTACCCAAGGCTCTACCAATACTATAGGGTTACTAATCATCCCTGCAAACAAGCCAGTTCAGCCTCCTTCCACACTCCCAAGTTTAGATCCTCGTCCAATACATCCCTTCTATCTAAAGGAATGAGAATCAAGTTCAATATCTACCTCAACAACAATATCTTTCCATGAATTTTATAAATATTTGTATATAATTATAAATATATTTATATATTTATATATATTTATAAAATTATATATATAAAAAAGGAAAAATTAATCTCTTTTATTATAAAAGAAGAAATAAAGAGGAGGAGGAGAACAAACACGACAAGACAACCCCATCAAAAACAGAAAGGATCCAAAAGACACCAACAACAAACAACCTAAAAAGGCACTAAAAATCTAGAAAATAAACCACATGTTTAAGGTTATGACCCCTCCTACCCCAACCATGGGGGGATCTACCATGCAGATGTCAGACATGCTTCAAAGTTTTTGCTATTTTCCATGGCTCATGAACTTCCTCTGAAGATATTTCAGCAGTGTCTGTTGCACCCATTAAACTAGAAAACTCCCTCTGACTTTGTACCTCATGACCTGATCTAAGACCCATATTCCTTATACTCACTACCTCCACATGAACCTATTTGGTGAAAAAAACCCCTGTACCAACAAAATCTATAGTAGAAGTGGTAACTTTATTCCTTACCTCAACATTGAATTAAAAACCAGTTTCAAAACCCCCACTGTCTTCTCCTTATTGAGAGTTGGTCCTAAGTAGAGTCTCACTTCTTGAGGCCCCTTCCACATTAAATGATAGAAAAGATAAATCCCTAACTAAATCCAATGGTGTTCCCATTTCATTATCATCAATTATGGAGGCAATAATGCCACTACTTAAATTAATAACACGTCCAACAACCACCTTCGAAGTCCCTGACTCAAGATGCATCTCCATGGAAACTTTATCATTATACTTATGTAAAATACCAGCCTGCAACATGTTAGAAGCACCCAATTCATGAACCTCTAAAGACACACCCGACTCGACACTGAAAAAAACTATGGATCGGTCCGTGGGAGGAGAATATACATCCTCCTGCATAGAATAATCATCTACATTCTGGTTCTGAGGCTTAGGTTACCTTGGGGTAACCCTTAGAACAAATCCTTGATCCCATGAAACCTCCACATTAGGTTTAGAGGCCTTATGAGGCACCTACTTATTTTCCTTTCCACTATCACCGCCTTCAAGATGCACAATTTCCTTGAAAAATCTATGTATGAGGTTCCAACCTCCAATAAAAGTATTGTCTTATTCATTCATAGGGCTTACATTTGGAAGCTTGAGTTTACACATCTCAATTGCAAGTTTTATCTTCTTATAGTTAACATAACGCAAGCCTTTCCAACATTCATCAGTAGAGTTCCCAATGTTACAACATTTTTTTTATAGAAATTAGGTAAATTTTCAATTTCAATATGCCACTCAAATCGGAAAGCATCATCCACCAGCACCACTGTATTAGTGACAATAGTATTCATGTCAATCTCAATAAGAATTTGGGCATAGTGACCAAACCTTTCCCATTCTATTTCCTTGTCGAATTTGACTAGGACCCCAATAGTACAGGCGACGTCCCATAATATTTGAGGATGCCATAGATACTAGTTGAGACCAAAGAGTCAAATCCACACCTGAGTTGTCAAAAACTATATATATTTGTTAATAGATAAGTATATATAATTATAAATATAATAAATGTATTCATTATTTAAATATATTCATTATAATTTTATAGTTATTTAAACATATATATATATATATATTTATAAATAAATATATTTATAAAAATTTGTGTATAATTATAAATATATTTATATAATTATATATAATCATATATTTATATAACTATATATATTTATATAATTATATATATATATTTATATAATCACACACATATATATTAATATATAAATATATATAATTATAAATATAATAAATATATTTATTATTTAAATATCTATTTATATAATTTATAATCATAATTATAAATAAATATATTTATAAATATTTGTATATATTTATAAATATATTTATATAATTATATATATTTATATAACTATATATGTTTATATATATATATATAAATATATATATTTTAATATATAAACATATATAACTCTAAATATAATAAATATATTTATTATAATTTTATAATTATTTAAATATATATATTTATAATTATATAAATATTTTTTTAAAGAATTATTTATATATTTCAATTATTAAAAAACATATATTAATATATCATATTTATATTAATTATATACATGCGTTTTTAATTAATGTATATAAATAAACATTGTTTTTGTATATAAATATGATAATTATATATATATATATATATTAATAATAATTTTTGTTAAAAGTTTTTATCAGTTCTAAGAATAGTGATGATAAAGATCCACCTTTTTCTGCGCTAAAAAAATCATTGATAAAAGTAACCCTTTTATCAGCACTGATAAAAGCCGGTGCTTGGTAAGGCATGATCTATGGTAGTGTCCCCCTTTAATTAGGTTTTTTGAATCTATGGCTTGCCCTTGCCATCAAGAGAGGGTATGGATCTCGCCGCTGGTCACACCAATGCTTGGAAACTCCTTAATTGACAACCTCTATATCAAATGGAGGTCTTTATTGGATGCAACACATAACCTTCCCTTACTATCGAATGAGAGATCAAAACTTGCCGACCCCCACTGACATGCCTAAGAACTTTCACTTCTCAAGAGGCCATGATCTACCTCTATGCAAGGGTTTCTAACCGCTACCTGCCCCATTGGGGATTCTCCATCACAATTTACAGAAATTGATTTTATTATAAGTATCATTATATAAATAATATTTAAGAAAATATTATATATATATATATATATTAATAGAAATTTATTTTTATATTAAAATATATCTTTTAATAATACTTTTTTAAGGACACCTTTTATTATCGCTAAAAAAATATTAATAAAGGTAGCCTTTATCAACATTAAAACAAGAACTCATAAAGGAGGTATTTTATCATTTCTTTTTTTAGAACCTATAAAGTTAACCTTTATCAATGAATTTAACATTCACTGATAAAAGTACCATCTTTATCATTGGTTTTATTTAGTGCAAATAAAGAGTAGAACTAAAGAAGTATGATTTTGCAGTAGTGTTTATTAAATGATGACCTTTATTAGATCTAAAAAAATCAATGACAAAGGTGAGCCTTTTATTAGTGCTAACTAAAAGTTCTAATAAATGGAACCTTAATGAGCACTAAAAAATGCATTCATAAAGGAGGACTATTTATTAATGTTTTTTAGCATTGATAAATATTCAACTTATCAATGATTTAATTAGCACTGATAAAACCCTCCCATTTAACAGTGCTAAAATAATTTAATTTATATACATATTTATATATTTTTAAATATGATTTATATTAAAATAAAAATATTTATGTAAATGTAACATATAAATGTGATTTATTTAACTATATTACAACAATTTTTTTTATCAATCTTAATTTCATAATTTTTAATGTAATAGATTATCATATTTATATTAATAAATAAAAATGTTTAATAATATATTTATATACATTAATTACAAAAATGTATATATAGCTATAATATCACTAATACAAATCATGCTTTTAAAAGTGCTAGAAATCAGCTTTGTCAGTGCTAAAAAATGTTGAAAATATAAGCATCATTAAAAGTAGTGAATTTTACCCATGCTAAAAAAATGCTAATAAAGAGTTCCTCTATCAGTTCAAAAACAAAAGCACTGATAAAGAGTTCCTTTATCATCACCAAAATAAAAGTGTCGATAATGGGGACCTTTATTAATGATTTTGTTTTAACGCTGATAAATTTTGATTTTTTTGAACCAATCACCCCCTTTGTTAGTGCTTGACCCCTACTCCCACACACCCCTTTTCTCAGAGCTTATAAGGCCCCTTTGTTAGCATTTTTCCACTATCCACCTACCTGTTCACCCTGTGTGTGTCAGGGCTCTATCCTATTACCTCCCTTGTGTAATTAAAACCCCATTACCACTCCCCTAAGCTTGTTTTATTATATATTTTATGATATTTCTATTTATTTATATATATATTTACTTAAATATTATTTATTCAAATATTTATATAATTATTTTTAAATACATGTATAAAATATAAGTTTTTGTGTGTGTATGATATATATATTTATATATATTAGGTGCTCAGGGGTTCAATTATATTAAACACACACACACCACACACACAATCTGGAAAGGTAGACCATACCCCCCAAGGGATAGACCGACCTTATTTATTTAGTACATAGAATGAAGGCCCAGTGCAGCATCATTTTTGCATCATGCCTGCATCACCATTTGTAAGCATTATGCCTGTGTCACCACCTACTTGCGTCATGCTTGCATCACCACCTGCCTGCATCAGATGAAACAAGAACTAAAATTCAACAAGGGAAATCATTTTAAAAATGTGAGATTATCTAGATATGCCTCAGGTTTCCAAAAAATGTGTAGCCCTATTCCCTTCCATTTTGATGAAATTAAAGGAACACGCGGGGATGCTGAGGTAGAGGGATCAAATCTTCATGACAAGTAGGCCGTATAGTTGTAGACCAACATACAAAGAGGATATAACATTGATTATGGGAAGGTAGTCCAAATCCGAGATAAAATAATTCCATCCTATCTCAGAAGAAAAATCCAGGACAACAAGGATGGATTATGACTTTATCACTATTGGCACCCAGTTTGCAATGAAGGACATTTGGAAATCCATAATAACTGATCCAGTAGATTCTATCAAGATGAAATGAAAATCAAAAGTACCATGACTGGAAAGAAATGAATCCACAATGATCTTTAAAATTCCCATTGGAGGCACGTGGTGGACATCGGGAGAAAGTTTCATTATAGGGGCATCATGATGCATATCATAACATTTCCAAGAATCTAACCAAAGGATAACCCGTTTAACCCAGAAGTAACATAGTTTTTCCAGTTGATTGTAAATAATTTCATTTTGAAAGACTGAGATCATTCATTCCATCATGAATAGTGTTCTTATCTTCTCCATTTTGAGGGATGTTGACTATTTCAGAAGTAGTTCCACAAGACTAGGCTCTATATCAAGAAAAATATCCACATCAACATTCCACTCAATCTAAATGGACCTATAACTAGGGTACATAATGATAACATGTGGTGGGGATTTTAGATTAGAAAGGCATATTTGGAAAAACAGATCAACAGTTTCATGAAAAAATATAAGGAAGTCCTTTATGGGGAGGATCCTCGAATAATACTTCCCAGAAAATTAACCTACATTGGGTGGTATTGGATGGATCCAAAGGTATTTCCATATATAATTCACCCCCATAGCCGACTATTCTAGGGATTCTTTATATCCATATCTGATTGAATAAGGACAAGAATTTTTTAGCAACCAACAAAGGCGATTTGGCCCCATATTACTCACATAAGGAATACTCCAAATAATCATCCTATCTATGTATTTGAACTAAGACTCGAACTTCTCAGTGCACCAAGAATCCTCAGTATCATAAAACAATACCTGAACCATAACATACTTTTAATAATAAACTATGGTGGACATTTCCATGGAGCTACCCTTGTTGACCAGACATATTACCTTCTAGATTTTGACAGTTTCCCCATAACTAATTCTTCAGTAGATCCCCATAAAGAGTATATCACATGATCCCCAAAGTATTCTCTAGAAGAATATATAGCATGGATCAAGGGAATCCCTATAGAAGTCCTAATGAGGATAATATTTAGCCTAAAGAATTTTAGCACACAAGGATTCGGGAACATGGAATAGCCTCCAACCATGTTTGGCTAAGATAGTGTTATTAAAAAGAAACATGTCCCAAAAACCCTTACCACCACTTGATTTGGGGAGGAAAATATTGTCCCAATAAAACTAGTGGGTTTTATTCCTCCCATTAAAAGTGCCCCAAAGAAAATTATCTAGATGATAATGAAGTTGGTCGAAAACAAATCACAGAGTTTAAAGAGGGGCATAACGTAATTCAAAATAAATTGATCCATAGTCTTTATTAGGACTTCATTTCCTACTATTTTAATACTTTTAGTAGTCCACCAATTATTTTTTTACCACCATATCCATTATTTTTTAAAAAACACTTTTTTTGAATGCCAAAAAATGGTGGGGAACCTAATATATTTTTGGTGGTTATCAAACACCTAGATTTCAATTTATATATGAAGGCCATCTTTTCATCTTTGTTTTACACATACGCTAAAATAAATTTCATACTTCAAGATATTGAATGATTTTCCTGAAGCTAATTTTTTCATGCAGATAATATGAAATATAGAGTCACATTCTTCTAAAATATCCCTCAAGAAAAGAAGGGTATCATCTACAAAGAAAAGGTTGGAGATGTGAGGTATTTATCAACACAAATCTTCACTATGGATAATGTTACAATTAGTTACCAAAAAAATAATATCGAAAAAACATCAGAAACCAGGATAAAAAAGAAGGGAGAGAGAGGGACCCTCGCAAAGACCCCTAGAGGGGGTAAAATTCTGCGTATGGTCGTCATTGATTCAGATATTGAAGGATACTAATGTAATACAATGCATAAAAACTTCAATACATTTGGGTAGAAACTAATCTTGTTCATCACAAACTAGAGTATATACCACTCAACTTTGTCATAGGCTTTTTTCATGTCGAGTTTCCAAGATATGATGCCTCTCTTAGATTTAGTGAATGTTTTCATGGAGTGGAAATTTTTTTGACCCAAGATGTAATTTTTTGAAATGAGTTTATTAGGATTAAAGGCACTCTGATTTACATAAATAATAGAGGGTATCTAGATCTGAATTTAGTTCCCCAGGATCTTAAAGAAGATTTTGTATGTGACATTACATAGACTAATGGGTCCGGAATCCATAACCAAGGAAGGTTTTTTGATATTGGGAATAAGGGAAATAAAGGTTTTATTGATTGAATAAAATTTATCATTACATGCCCAGATATATTTCAAATGACCAGAAATATTATGCCTGATATATACCATAACTTCTTAAAAAATAAGGCATGAAAGCTATCCAGGCTCGCTACCTTCGTTGAAAAATATTCTAACATGACTGGTTTCAAATATAACAAAAAGGGAAAATATATTTGAACAAAAATATTTCATAAAGGTATAATTTTTAAATTTTATTTAACTATAAACTATTATTCTGTAATTTTATGTAATCAGTGTAATCACTAAACTACAATCTTCATATTTATTCATTGAATCAGAACCAAATTTTTTAAAATTACTGAATCTAGACATGTCATAGTTAATTATATGAAGAATATATATATTTAATAAGATATAATGAACACACTATCAATACTATATATAGAATATATATATCATTAATTTCATTCAATATATTTATACATATTTTAGCTGACTGTATATTGGGACCATAATAGTGAAAAATTGAGAGGGATTCTATCTGAGACATTAATATGATAAACTTGTGTAAATGTGAAATATAACCTCTAAAAGATTTATGTAAACACATAATTAATGTATAAATATATTATCACCACAATATCTCAGCAAGGAAACATTTATAGTGTATTAAATTATATAAATCTTGATATTTCATAGTATTTTGTTCAATGAATTAGAACCATTATTTTAGAAATTAGTGAATGTTGATATTTAATAGTAAATTATATCAAGAGTTTAAATATTAAATAAATTATAACAAATCCAAAATGAATAAAATACACAACACACAGATAATTATTAACTTCATACAATATAATTATATAATTATTACTTGACTCTATAGTAGTGAATAAATCCAAAACGACTATATTTGAGACATCAATATGGTCATGAAGTGTACATTTTCCATTTAATACCTAACACATTTATATATATAGATATTTATATGAATGAATTCAAAATTAACAGAAATTTAAATTTTAATAGTACTATAATACATCAGGAAACATTTAAATAATATTTTCATATATCTTTTCAACAATATGTATGCAATCAGAGAAATCACTAAACTGTCCATTCTAGAAAATTTTCATGAAGAAAAATATACAATGAATTAATCATATATGTTTTAGCATAACATAATAATAGACACCATTTCATACAAATCAGAATGTACATTAGACTTTTTTTTAAAGAAATCAAAAAAATGTGGTATGTATGAAAATACCAAAAAAGAATCTATAAGTAAGAAGAAAAATTTACTATTGGTATCTATAGATGGTTGAATGAAATTATTTTATATTAAATATTTTTTAGAATTTATATCCCTAGTGGAAGGATAATTATTTGAAATTTTCCAGTATGAATGGTCTGACTGTCTGGGAGAGGGGGGAGCAGGAGGGAGGGGCTCGACCGTGGCGGGAGGGGGGGGAGGTGTATAGGGTCGATATTGTGAGATATTGGGGAGAATGTGATGTAATCTTGATGGGGTGGTGGGGTCTTGATGACATGGGAGAGGGGGGAGCTGGTAGTGGTAGAGCATTAGTGGCAGGGGTCAACGATTCAGGGGAGGGGGGAGCTGACGGTGGGGATCGATGATAATGTGAGATGTGGGAGAGGGTGGTGGGGGCTTAATGGTTTGAAGGGGGGGGGGTATGGTGGTGGGGGGGGGGGGGAGTGGGAGAGGGACATGAGAGGGAGGGGCACTTGATGCAGGGGAGGGGGGAGCTGACGGTGGGGATCAATGATTGTGGGAGATGTGGGAGAGGGTGGTGGGGGCTTAATGGTTTGAGGGGGGGGGAGTGGGATAGGGACATGAGAGGAAGGGGAACTTGATGCAGGGGAGATTAAATGAAAATGGAGTGACTTACATTTGATATTCACCCAAACCTCCCTAATATGTAAATCTATAATTTTAGTTTTATTTTAATCTATTTAAGATCTAATGTTTTAGATATGACCTAATTTGATATTTTATGTATTACATGAAATTTTCCTAGAATCTCATGTAAATCACTAGATGGATTAAATGGAATTTTTTAAAAAAACAAGCGTACTTGAATCTATGAAGAATTGATGTTTTTTCTTTGGTGAATAGATTATAAGTTGGAATTTTTTCCTCACTTGAGTTTTCTATGAAAATGGTAAAAAAGGACTAATATCTGAAAAGTGACAGACTAACTAAGGACTAATATCACATAATTATTTATTTACATTTATATACTAAATTATGAGAGTGACTCTTTTTAATCTGGTAATGTATTTATGGCCTATAAATTTTGATTTTCATATTAAAATTACATTATTTATCAATCTTCCATTATTTTATATTATAACGAATTCGTGAAAAATTTAGTTTAATTTAGTATTATTTTTTTACTCAAATTAACTTTACCAGATATTCAGTGTTTTGGGTTTCCACATGGGGACCTAGTTGGTCCACTAGCTCAGACTGCTTGTTGCGTTGCTTTCAGCCCATGTAATCTTTCACATGATTTGTCACTTGTCCAGGTGGATTTTGTTTCTATTCATAGATTATATTACCGCCCATGCGATTGTTTTTGTGCACTTGTTTAACCACACCCATTAGTACTGCTCCATTTCTATTTCAACATGTATCTGTGGTGCTCACTGGTTGGTCAAGACATTTCAAAGCATTATGAGTGTTAGGGTAATTGATGACCCTTGTATTTTTCCTTTGACATTCAGGATCACCCATTCTCCTTACCCATGTTTTTATCTACCTTTTTCTTAGAATCCCTCACTTTAGCGTGTTCAATTTTTTCTTGATGATCAATATCTGTGCCTCCCATCCTCCTGTGTACACCACTAGTGTGCCACTTCTCATAGATTTTTGACAACATACTTCATTGATGAAGATGTGTGGACGAGTTTCTATTTAAGGAAAATACAACTGATTGACTAGGAGACACTAGTGCAGAAAACGTTTTTTACGTCACCATTTTTTACGTCGGTTATATAAAACCAACGTCATAATATGTAAAACGAGGTTTTTTACGTCGGTTATTTAATAACCGATGTAAAACCCTGTGTTTAGTACACCTTTAACGTCGGTTATTTTGATAACCGACGTTATTAATCGCGCGAATTCGTTTTTTACGTCGGTTATACATTAACCGCCGTAAAAAACAGAAGCGGGGGGCATTTGTTACGTCGGTTATTGAATAACCGACGTAACAAACGCGGTTTTTGAAGGCCTTTTTACGTCGGTTATAAAATAACCGATGTAAAAAAAGAATCCGCAGATGTTTTTGACGTCGGTTATGGAATAACCGACGTAATAAAACGCGGATTTTGAGCCCTTTATAACGTCGGTTATAGAATAACCGAAGTAAAAAAAGAATCGGAGGAAGGTTTTTACGTCGGTTATTGAATAACCAACGTTATAAATGTTTAAAAAAAAATTATAACGTCGGTTATTGAATAACCGACGTGATAACTCATTTAAAAATTTACCCAGACCCGTGGATTGTCATTCGCGAGTTTACCTTCGACAGTCGCGACTCGTCTCTCTCGCGCGTAAACCCGAATCGGCTCGTCCATTTCGTTGGTTTAGATTCGTTTTGCGATCATCGTTTCTCATATTTAATCTCCTGGGATATATCATCTAAACTCGCAGCACTCAGGTAATCCTCCCACTCGTTCGTTTTTTTCGCGGATAGTATATATATATGTGTTGTGATTTTTTTTGTTGAAACTAGCTAAGATTCTTCGATTGCGAACCCTTTTAACTCGTTTTGGCACCATAATCTTATTTATCATCCCTAGATCTATTAGTTCGACTTGCAATATTGACTAATTTTATGATTTCACTAATTTTTCATCGTTTTCTATAAATCCCCGAGAGGGTTGGGGCGTGTCCATTTGGATGGGTTGCCCTTTTACAGTTGTTACTACTTTATTCAGTGATTCCAGGGGGGTGGGAGGGCTATCAAGAGGGTTGGGGGGTGTCCAGGGGGGTGTCCAAGGGGGTAGGGTGTGGGGGGTGGTGTCCAGGAGGGGTGGGGGGCTGTCCAGATGGGTCGGGGGGTGTCCAGGGGGGTTTACAAGGGGGTGGGTGGGTGTGGGGGGATGTCCAAGGGTGTGGGTGGGTGTTGGGGGGTGTCCAGGGGGGTTTCCAAGGGGGTAGGGGTGGGGGGTGGTGTTTAGGAGGGGTGGGGGGGCTGTCCAGAGGGTTGGGGGGTGTCCAGGGGGGTGTCCAAGCAGGTCGGGGGTGGGGGGTTGTGTCCAGGAGGGGTGGGGGTGCTTTCTAGAGGGGTCGGGGGCTATCCAGAGGGGTCGGGGGGTGTCCAGGGTGGTGTCCAAGGGGATGGGTGGGTGTGGGGGGCTGTCCAAGGGGGTGGCGGCCTGTCCAGAGGGGTCGGTGGGGTGTCCAGGGGGGTGTCCAAGGGGTTGGATGGGTGTGGGGGGCTGTCCAAGTGGGTGGCGGCCTCTCCAGAGGGTATTTGGGGTTGTCCGGGTGGGTGGGGGGGCTGTCCAGAGGGTTGGGGGATGTCCAGGGGGGTGTCCAAGGGGGTAGGGGGTGGGGGGTGGTGTCCAGGAGGGGCGGGGGGCTGTCCAGAGGGGTCGGGGGTGTCCAGGGGGGTTTACAAGGGGGTGGGTGGGTGTGGGGGGCTGTCCAAGGGTGTGGGTGGGTGTTGGGGGGTGTCCAGGGGGGTGTCCAAGGGGGTAGGGGGTGGGGGGTGGTGTTTAGGAGGGGTGGGGGGGCTGTCCAGAGGGTTGGGGGGTGTCCAGGGGGGTGTCCAAGCAGGCCGGGGGTGGGGGGTTGTGTCCAGGAGGGGTGGGGGTGCTTTCTAGAGGGGTCGGGGGCTGTCCAGAGGGGTCGGGGGGTGTCTAGGGTGGTGTCCAAGGGGATGGGTGGGTGTGGGGGGCTGTCCAAGGGGGTGGCGGCCTGTCCAGAGGGGTCGGTGGGGTGTCCAGGGGGGTGTCCAAGGGGTTGGATGGGTGTGGGGGGCTGTCCAAGTGGGTGGCGGCCTCTCCAGAGGGTATTTGGGGTTGTCCGGGAGGGTGGGGGGGCTGTCCAGAGGGTTGGGGGATGTCCAGGGGGTGTCCAAGGGGGTAGGGGGTGGGGGGTGGTGTCCAGGAGGGGCGGGGGGCTGTCCAGAGGGGTCGGGGGGTGTCCAGGGGGGTTTACAAGGGGGTGGGTGGGTGTGGGGGGCTGTCCAAGGGTGTGGGTGGGTGTTGGGGGGTGTCCAGGGGGGTGTCCAGGGGGGTAGGGGGTGGGGGTGGTGTTTAGAAGGGGTGGAGGGGCTGTCCAGAGGGTTGGGGGGTGTCCAGGGGGGTGTCCAAGCAGGTCGGGGGTGGAGGGTTGTGTCCAGGAGGGGTGGGGGTGCTTTCTAGAGGGGTCGGGGGCTGTCCAGAGGGGTCGGGGGGTGTCCAGGGTGGTGTCCAAGGGGATGGGTGGGTGTGGGGGGCTGTCCAAGGGGGTGGAGGCCTGTCCAGAGGGGTCGGTGGGGTGTCCAGGGGGGTGTCCAAGGGGTTGGATGGGTGTGGGGGGCTGTCCAAGTGGGTGGCGGCCTCTCCAGAGGGTATTTGGGGTTGTCCGGGTTGGTGGGGGGGGGGGGGGGGGCTGTCCAGAGGGTTGGGGGATGTCCAGGGGGGTGTCCAAGGGGGGTAGGGGGTGGGGGGTGGTGTCCAGGAGGGGCGGGGGGCTGTCCAGAGGGGTCGGGGGGTGTCCAGGGGGGTTTACAAGGGGGTGGGTGGGTGTGGGGGGCTGTCCAAGGGTGTGGGTGGGTGTTGGGGGGTGTCCAGGGGGGTGTCCAGGGGGGTAGGGGGTGGGGGGTGGTGTTTAGGAGGGGTGGGGGGGGGGGGGGCTGTCCAGAGGGTTGGGGGGTGTCCAGGGGGGTGTCCAAGCAGGTCGGGGGTGGAGGGTTGTGTCCAGGAGGGGTGGGGGTGCTTTCTAGAGGGGTCGGGGGCTGTCCAGAGGGGTCGGGGGGTGTCCAGGGTGGTGTCCAAGGGGATGGGTGGGTGTGGGGGGCTGTCCAAGGGGGTGGCGGCCTGTCCAGAGGGGTCGGTGGGGTGTCCAGGGGGGTGTCCAAGGGGTTGGATGGGTGTGGGGGGCTGTCCAAGTGGGTGGAGGCCTCTCCAGAGGGTATTTGGGGTTGTCCGGGTGGGTGGGGGGGCGGGCTGTCTAGAGGGTTGGGGGATGTTCAGGGGGGTGTCCAAGGGGGTAGGGGGTGGGGGGTGGTGTCCAGGAGGGGCGGGGGGCTGTCCAGAGGGGTCAGGGGGTGTCCAGGGGGGTGTTATATCTTACGATATTTTGTTTAAAAAATAATATTCAAGCATATTTTTTTAAATACACATCGATTTGTTTTATATTTCAAAATTGTTTACATTCAAATTATTATTTTTTTCATATAAACATATATTTGTCTTATCTAAAAAATATATATATTTTTGCTATTTGTTATAGGTAATAATGAGTCGAAGTTGGATTACGGCACATCGAATGAGCAATGAATATGAGGAAGGTGTTGATGCCTTTTTGGAATTTGCTAAACGAAATGTTCCAAGTAGTGACATTTTTTTCTATCCATGCCTGAAATGTCTGAATATGAAGAAGTTGAAAAGTAGAGAGATAAAAGATCATCTGATTTGTCATGGTTTCAATCCGAGTTACAACCCTTGGATTTGGCATGGCGAAACTGGACAGAATGTCACTGATGATAATGAATCGCAAGATGGTAACTCCGATGGAATTGAAGAAATGATTCGCGATATTGTAGCAGAACAAATTAAGATAGAACCGACAGTTTCACATCTATATGGTGATGCCGAAAAACCATTATATCCTGGTTGTACAGATTTTACGGTTTTGTCGGCGGTGTTAAGATTGATTAACCTGAAGGCGAAACATGGATGGAGTGACAGAAGTTTTACAGAGCTGCTACAATTGATGAAAGACATTCTTCCAAAAGATAACGATCTTCCAGATTCACATTATAAGGCCAAAAAAATATTATGCCCGATGGGATTGGGATACAGGAAAATACATGCCTGTCCGAATGACTGCATTATATATAGGACGAAATATGAATTTCTGAAAGAGTGTCCTAAATGTGGGACATCACGGTATAAGGTGAAAGAAAAATCACAAGCTGATGTAGAGATTACAAAGTTCCCTTCAAAGGTATTTTGGTATCTTTCTATAATTCCTCGTTTCAAACGTTTATTTGCTAATTCACATGATGAAAAAAGGTTAAGATGGCATGCTGATGAGCGGGTATGTGATGGAAAAATACGTCATCCAGCTGATTGTCCACAATGGAAGAAAATTGATGCCCAGTACCCTACATTTGGAAATGAAATTAGAAATCTGAGACTAGGCTTGTGCACAGATGGAATGAATCCATACCGAACCCTCAGTAGCACACATAGTTCATGGCCTGTTTTATTGGTAATTTACAACCTTTCTCCTGAAGTTTGTATGAAGCGCAAATATGTCATGTTGAGTATCATGATCTCTGGTCCAAAGCAACCCGACAATGATATTGATGTATACTTGTCACCGCTGATTGATGATTTGAAACTGTTATGGGCTGATGGTATTAGGGTGTATGATTCTTATAAAATGGAATATTTTCAACTGCATGCAGTGCTTCTATTCACTATAAATGACTTCCCAGCATATGGAAATTTTTCTGGATACAGTGTTAAAGGGCATAAAGCATGTCCAATTTGCGAACAACAGACGTCATATTGTCAATTGCATCATGGGAGGAAAACAGTGTACATGGGTCATCGAAAGTTTTTGCCTATGGATCACCCTTATAGAAGACTAAAAAAGGAATTCAATGGCTCACAAGAATTTGATACTGCTCCAAAACCTTTATCCCCAGATTTTTATTTTGAGAGGGTGAAAAACCTTGATGTGACATTGGGAAAGACACAGAAATCTGGTAATGATAGACATATTTGGAAGAAAAGGTCAATATTTTTTGAGCTACCATATTGGAGGTATCATGAAGTCAAACATAATATTGATGTCATGCATGTGGAGAAGAATATCTGTGATTCTTTGATCGGAACATTGCTAGATATTAAAGGAAAGACAAAAGATGGGTTGAATGCAAGGTTAGACCTACTATCAATGGGAATACGTTTGGAGTTAGCTCCCACTCCTAAAGGAAGACGAACATTTCTTCCCCCGGCTTGTCATACATTATCGAAGAGGGAGAAAAGTAGCTTCTGTCAGTGTCTTCATGATATCAAAGTGCCTCAAGGTTATTCTTCAAATGTAAAATTTTTTGTCTCATTGAAAGACTTGAAGTTGATAGGTATGAAATCACATGATTGTCACGTCATGATGCAACAAATTCTACCAGTTTCACTGCGTGGAATATTGCCCATCCGTGTCAGAAAGACTATAATGAGGTTGTGTTATTTTTTCAATTCAATTTGTAACAAGGCGATTGATGTGAATGCTTTGAACATTTTGGAAAAGGATGCAGTTTTTATACTTTGTCATTTGGAAATGTATTTTCCTCCAACTTTTTTTGATATGATGGTGCATTTAATGATTCATCTGGTTCGAGAAATAAAGCTTTGTGGACCTGTATATCTTCGTTGGATGTATCCTTTTGAAAGGTATATGAAAATATTAAAGGGATATGTTAAAAATCCATATCGACCTGAAGCCTCCATTATTGAAAAGTATATTTCTGAGGAGGTAGCAGAGTTTTGTACGAGCTACTTGGCTACGGCTCAACACATAGGTTTGCCTCCATCTCGCCATGAACGGGTTAATAATGAGGGAAAGGGGATTCGTGGCTTGAAAGTCAAATCACTGTCAGCTGAACATATGAAGAAGTTAGAATCATACATATTGAATAACATAGCTGATGTTCAACCGTATATCACATTGCATATTAATGAGTTGAAACAATGTCATCCAAAGAAGAAAGAAATGTGGATTTTGAATGAGCACAACAAATTTTTTTTGCCATGGTTTAAAAAGACCTTTCTTGGTAGATCAGATGTATCAGAGACATTAAAATGGATATTGGGTGGTCCATCTTTAAATGTGATAACATGGTCCGCTTATGACATTAATGGCTATACATTTCATACGAAAGCTCAGGACAACAGAAGTGCAGTTCAGAATAGTGGTGTATTGGTGTTTGCAGAAGCAATGCATTTTTCGAGTGCTAAGGACAGAAACCCAATTTCGGCATCAAGTTCATATTATGGGGTGATTGAAGACATATGGGAGGCTGATTACTTTAAAATTAAAGTTCTTGTTTTTAACTGTAAATGGTTTATCGGTAACAACAGTGTCAGACACGATGAATTTGGAATGACACTTGTTAATCTGAATAGATTGGAAGACACAGCTGATTCTTTTATAATGGCAACACATGCCAAACAAATTTTCTATGTAGTAGATCAATCAGATATGCAGTGGGCTGTTGTTTTACAAGGGAAAAAACAATATGTTGGTGAGGATGAATTTGATGAAGATGCTGATTTATGTGAGATCCCTACTTCCATGGAAAGATTAACAGAACATAATGATGAGTATGTTGAAGACATGGTTTGTTCCATAAGGAACGATCACGACGAAGGAATTTGGGAAAACAATCCAACTGTACATTCCTAAAATTACAGGTAACACATGTTTATTTCTTGTTTACATTTAGTTTTTTCATATAATGTTAGATATTGTAAATTTTTTACTTATTAAAACATGTATCAAACCAAAACGATAAAACAATAAAAACCGTAAAGAGGAGAAGTCCTGGGCGCACCGGCTGGCCGGTGGTGGATCACCGGTTGGCCGGTGGTCCAGAGCAAAGCTCTGTCTGGTCCACCGGCCGGCCGGTGGTCCAGACAGAGCAAGGCTCTGGTCCACCGGCCGGCTGGTGGTGATGCAGCGGCCGGCCGGTGGTCTAGACAGGAAGGCTCTGTCTGGTCCACCGGCCAGCCGGTGGTGAGCCAGCGGCCGGCCGGTGGCACCAGGCAGTGGGCAAGTCTACTGCCTGGGTCCTCCAGCTGGCCGGTGAGCTCACACCGGCTGACCGGTGGACTCAGTGAGTCCACTTTTCAGCTTTCTTGGGCCAACTCCTTGGCAACCTTTTTCCTGTGTTTACCATGTTTATCATTGTTTAACATGCTTACCATATTACCAATGTTTACTATTATGTAATTTAGTACACTTTTCTATTTTCTGATTAAGTAGTACTACAATATTTGAATTTGTATATTTGTGAACTAATGTTTGTTTTTTTGATTTGAAGGAAAATGACAGATCAATCAGTTGATCAGCCACATGATTCTGGAGATGAGCATATTGGTCATACATCTGGGGAGGAACATTCAAATGATCCTCTTACGAAAAAGAGTTCAAAGGTTGGTAAGCGTGGGTGCACACGTTTACCAAAATTATCACTTGCCCATACGAAGGAGGAGAGGATAGTCGTGGAGTTTGATGATGATGATCTTCCTAGAGGTCCAAATGCTAAAGATTTTAAGGGTTTTGTAGCAACTCAGGATAAGAGAAAAGTAAGCATTCTCTATGATGATTGGAGAAGTGTGGATAAGGCGATAATTTCTCAGCTGTGAGAGACCATTTTGGTAAGATCTTTTTCTATTGTTTGACTGTTCTTTAAATGTTTCTAGTATATATAATATTTTTAACCACTTTTTTATCAGATGACATTTGATATTCCTGACACTGGAGGAGTCAGGAAGAAATGCTTATCGTTGGCTGCTAGGAGATGGAGGGATTTCAAATCAACCCTCTCATCTGATTTCATTTATGGTCATAGAAGTCGTGAGAATCCATGTCGTATATATCCTTTTATAGATGAAGACACATGGAGACAATTTTTTGAAAGTAGAAGAAAAGAATCATTTTTGGTAAGGGCAATGTAAACTTTTATAAGCTTTCTTATATAAATGATCTTATTATTGTTTTGTTAATGATTACTTATTCTTAATTTACAGCAAACAAGGAAAGCTCATCAAGGGATCCAATCTAAAAATGTATACCCTCATAGTTTATCTCAGGGAGGATATGCATTATTGGAAGAACAAATGATGGCAGAAAAATTTCAACAACTAAGAGCTGAGTCTTCAAGCTCTGGAGAGGTGGCCCCTCCATCCCCTCCATCTAGACATGAGAAATGGAAAAGAGCTCGGAAGGGCAAAAAAGGAAAATATCTTTCGGAAGAATCGAGACTCGTAGTTGAGAGGATTGTAAGATATCTATTTTATTTATTTAAGTTTACTATTTTCGTCATATATTTCCAATCATTATAGAAATGTTCAATTAATTATTACAGGACTCTCTTGAGGAGCAAAGTTCACAGGGGACATTTACACCATCTGGGAGGGAAGATATTTTATCTGTGTCATTGGGAAAGCCTGAACATCCTGGCCGTGTAAGAGGATATCCGGCAGGTGTATCGGTAAGAAAAGTGTTGCCACGTTCCTCAACTTCTAACGTTGAGGGAGTTTATAAAAAAAAAATAGAATCCTTGGAGGCTGAAGTCCATAATATTAATCTGACAATGGAGGAAAAGATTAGAGCATCGGTGCAGTTTATGTTTGCAGACTTGCAAAGACAATTTCAGGGTGCAGCTCCCACTCCACCTCTCCCAGTAGCTCCCACTCCCCCACCTCAGCCTGCGGACCCCATTTTTGATCCTCCTCCTCCGCCGCAGCTACCTACTTATTGTGAGTTGTATGTTGATGATCCTCAACATCATATAGTTGCATATGGGATGGTATATTGTATAGGAGATACAGTTCATCATCAACAGTTAGAGGTAGAGAATCAGAGGGTCACTGTACATGATATTATAGATAGATCAGCTCGGATACCATTACCTACAGATGAGGTAACGAAAGTTGGACATAGTATCGGACATTTTTTACTTTGGCCATCCAGACTTCTTCGACTCATTACCATAGAGGTATGGATGTTATATCTTTTATTTTATATTTTTATTAATGTTTTATCATTTGGAAACTAATATATTTTTCAATTTATTTTTACAGGAATACTTCAAAGGTAAAGAAATACTGTATAGACAACAACAAAGACAGATAGCTATGACATCAGATGCAGATACTAGCAGTCTTGACAAATTTTCAAGATATTCAAATTTGTTGTTGGATCATTATGACTTTACAATGGAAGCTCATGTCTGTGGACGTGAACTAAGTGTGGGGATTATGAAAACTGATATCATGGAGTTTGTCACTGGAGATAAGTTGGGCATCAACGTGGTGCAAATTTTTATCATGTAAGTCTTAACACCTTTTCCTTGCGTTATATTTATTAAAAATGTATACTTATGTCTGCTTTGTATTAGGTATCTGTATAAAATTTGTGAGAGGAATGATCTGACAGATGTATATGGATTCATGGACCCACAATTGATTTCCCCTGAAGCATGTGCATTGGATGAGGAACAAAGAATGCTTTATATTGCTGATAGATTTGAAAAGAATGTAATCACACAGTGTTGGATGATGCCTTTTTGTGAGAGGTATGAAACACATCCCTCTCAAAGAGTTAATTATCTTTTAACATAAAAAACCACTAACGTTAAATTTCCTTTTATCAGGGATCATTGGATGTTAGGGGTTTTTTGCCCTAGGGAGAAAACACTTTATTGGATATGCTCTCTCCATGATGATGTGCGAGAATGTTTTAAAAATATATTGGAAACGTAAGTTTCAATTTCATAATAGTTTTATATATTATAATGAATTTTAAATTTACCCCATTCGTATTATTTTCTAATAGGGCATGGGTCCACTTTCGAAAAAGCGCAAAGAAAAGGAATTTCAAGATCAAATATGTACATGCGAAGGTAAATATCCATTTATAATTTGTACATTTTGATTTATTACATAAAAATAATATATTGAATTTACACTCATTCAAACAGAAATGTCATGAGCAACAAGGCATCATCGAATGCGGATATTACATGTTAAGATTTATGTATGAAATAATAACAACTGGGACAGTTCTGAGTTTTGACCTGGTAAGATTTCCTCTTTCTCATAATATTTCAATTTGATTTATTCATTATACACGTTGACTACTATCCTTTTCCTTTGTAGCTTTTTGATGACCCTCAACCCTTTACTGCTGAAGATATCAAACACTTACAAGTGGAGTGGTCAAATTATTTTACAGGTTTGATTGACTTTTAGTTGTTTGTAATGTAAAATGTAATTTTGAATATTGTCAATGTAATTGTGTATTTCGTAGTCGTTTAGGTTGGATTTAGTTTTTTTTGAAGTTGACAGTGTAAGTTTTGAATGTTATATAAGTGAATGTTTAATTTTTCTCTACTTCCTGTTTTGGTCTACTGTTGATGGTTTTTCTGGTCTGGATTTTGGTATGGGGGGAGAGGTTCCAAGGGGGTGGGTGGGTGTTTGGGGGGTGTCCAAGGGATATGGGAGGGGTGTCCAAGGTGTGTTTGGGGCTGTCCTAGGGGTCGGGGGGGGGGGGGGGGGTGTAAATGAGGGTGGGGGGGGGTGTCCAAGGGGTGGGGGGTGTCCAAGGGATATGGGAGGGGTGTCCAAGGTGTGTTTGGGGCTGTCCAAGGAGTCGGTTGGGTGTAAATGAGGGTGGTGGGGGGGGGGGGGGGCTGTCCAAGGGGTGGGGGGGTGTCCAAGTGGTGGGGGGTGTCCAAGGGATATAGGAGGGGTGTCCAAGGGGTGTTTGGGGCTGTCCAAGGGGATGGGGGGGGGGGTTTCCAAGGGGTAGGGGGGGTTCCAAGGGGTCGAGGGGGTGTCCAGGGGGTGGGGGGGGGCTGTCCAAGGGGTGGGGGGGTGTCCAAGGGGTGGGGGGGTGTCCAAGGGATATGGGAGGGGTGTCCAAGGGGTGTTTGGGGCTGTCCTAGTGTTCGGGGGGTGTAAATGAGGGTGGGGGGGCTGTCGAAGGGGTGGGGGGGTGTCCAAGGGGTGGGGGGGGGGTGTCCAAGGGATATGGGAGTGGTGTCCAAGGTGTATGGGAGTTCTGTCCAAGGGGCCGGTTGGGTGTAAATGAGGGTGGTGGGGGGGGCTGTCCAAGGGGTGGGGGGTGTCCAAGGGGTGGGGGGGGGGGGTGTCCAAGGGATATGGGAGGGGTGTCCAAGGTGTGTTTGGGGCTGTCCTAGGGGTCGGGGGGGTGTCCAGGGGTCGGGGGGGGGGGGGGTGTCCAAGGGGTCTGGGAGGGCTGTCAAGGTGTGGGGGGGTGTCCAATGGGTGTTTGAGGCTGTACTAGGGGTCTTGGGGGTGTAAATGAGGGTGGGGGGGATGTCCAAGGGGTGGGGGTGTCCAAGGGGTGGGGGGTGTCCAAGGGATATGGGAGGGGTGTCCAATGGGTGTTTGAGGCTATACTAGGGGTCGTGGGGGAGTAAATGAGGGTGGGGGGGCTGTCCAAGGGGTGGGGGGGTGTCCAAGGGTTGTGGTGGGGCTCCAATGTGGTGGGGGAGGGCTGGCCAGGTTGTTAGGTGGGTATAGATGAGGGTGGGGTTCAGTTGGGGCTTGGGGGAGGGCTGGCATGGTTATTTTTGTTTGGTTTCTGGTTGCTTTTTGGTGAAAGCAGTGCAATTATTTTTAAAAAAAAATATCGCTTTCACGTTGGTTATTTTATAACCGACGTGGTAAATAAATCGGTATGGGTTTATCACGTCGTTTTTTTCGAGAACCGACGTGCTAAACCGTTCCCGGGCCTTTTATCACGTCGGTTCTTAATATAACCGACGTGCTAAAAGGCCTGGGAATTGATTTACCACGTCGGTTATTGGATAACCGACGTGCTAAAACGTTTCCCAGGCCTTTTTATCACGTCGGTTATTTAAGAAACCGACGTGATAATAGGCCCGGGGAAGGGTTAATCACGTCGGTTATGTCATAACCGACGTGATAAACGATATCCCAGGCGTTTTATCACGTCGGTTTAGAAAATAACTGACGTGATAAACCCCCCCCCCCGCGCATATTTATCACGTCGGTTATTAATGAACCGACGTTATAAACACCGTGATGTTAGGGATGTTACGTCTGGTTTTAAATAACCGACGTAAAAAACGTTATTTATAACGTCGTCCGTATTAACGTCGCCTAAAAACTGACGTAAATAATGAAAAATAACCGACGTAAAAAATGTTTTCTGCACTAGTGAGAGTTTATTTAATCTCTGTGAGTTTGAAGATCTACATTAGTTTCCTGATTACTGGTTGAAGAGAACAACACTTTCAGACCAGTACATTCAATTTTGTAAGTTTTACGTTCTTATTTCTCATTTTCATATCTTTTAAGTTCTTAAAGATTCTATTTCACTTTCCTTGATTTTTGAGCCTATATACCATAAATCTAGTTCTTTTGAGCTTAATAAAATTTGTAAGTGTGTGTGTGGTGTTCTTTCCATCATGTTGGCCCCAAAAGGACTAAAGAATGTTAAATCCTTGAGTACCTTTTACCACTTTCTTTCTTTCTTGCATCTTAAATTTTTAGTTCTTTTCCAATTCAATTCCTATAAAAAAACACCCAATCAGTCCTTTTAGGGTTGATGCATACTACCTACATCCAATGCACCTTACCCCAACAAAGTGGCATCATAACTTTTTTGGGTTCCATTTATTTTTGAATTTGTTTCTTATTTTCAATGTGGGTTCTATTTTAACTTCTTCCTATGAATATCATATTAATTCACCTCTCACCCTTTCTTTTTGTAAGAAAAGTCAATGTAACATCAATAATTTTTTCAAGTTCTGAAACATAATTTGATTAAAACATATACCCATTGATATTGGATAGTTATTTGGGTCATACGCATATCTTTGTCCATAAAAATTCTGTATCTAATATTTTAAGGGAATATATCTACAACTAGGATTAAAATAGAAAAATTTGATGGTGTGGATTAATATGAGAGTCTTACTAGTTCAGCAAGGATTAATTGACTTTATATTCATCCCTAATAAACCCATTGTTACTATTTCTGAATTTGGATAGTCCTTTACTATTTATCAAGATGTATCCCCTGATATTGTTTCTAAGAAACATAGTTATATGATTCTTTCTTTAGGGGATAAATTCCCTTGGAAAGTTTCTTTTAAAACAACAGATGCTAGTATATAGCTTAATTTAGAGAAATTATATATGATAGTTTCAGTAGTTGATAGGATTTATGAGAAACAATGAATATTTAAATTTAAAATGGAACCTGGTATTTAAATTTAATCCAACTTAAATTAAATTATTTAAAGTAATATTAGATATAGCTAGCATAAATGTGACTATTGATAATGAAGATCCAAAAATTATTATTTTAATTTATTTAGACAATTCCTACAATACATTAGTATAAAAAATGATGTATGACTGTGACTCTTTAACATTATAAGAGGTTAAGTATTTACTTCTATATATGGAACTACGTTCACAACCAAGAGTTAAAAGTAATAAAGTGAGTCTATTTATATGAGGTAGAACACAATATTGGTGTAAAAATAAATAGTTTAGTAAGGATAAAATCAAGAATAGTAAAAAACCCAAACCTAGGTATAATTTTTGGGAAATAAAAATTGTTTTCTTCCACTATGGTATGACCATGAACACTAAAACCAAGTGTAGAAAGTGAATAACCTTTGTGATGTTTTATTTTAACAAAGTTTTTTATTTTTTACAAGTAACCTTTTTTAAAAGAACATTTTTGAAAAATAGGATAAAGTTTCTGAATGTTTGAACCCAAAAAAAGGAGGATATTTTTTTTTTGTTTTTTGAGAAACTTATTTTCTAGAAATGGCACGTCAGACAGAGGAATATGAGATATGGAAGATGACAGAAAGATGAAATTTTTGGTCAGATGCATCATTGATCTCAGATCTATTGACATGAATTTGAAAATTCATCAGACTCAGTGTTGGTTAGAAAGTCAGTAGATGCAGTGAAAAATATTCAGAATGTTGTGGAAGAATTTTAATGAAGACAATGATGTTAGGAGTTAGAAAGTTATAAAACTTTCTAACCTCAAATGAAATCATTCTTTGATGATATTGGAGTTCTCATAAATCATGATAAAGTCTCATGATAAAATATTTTAAATAAAGTATACTGTTGAAAGTCTTTTAATAGTTTTGATTGATTCCAGAAACCTAGACACAGTTCATCAGATCGAGTAGTACTGGACAATTTTTTTCCAGAAGTATGAACAATTAATGCTAATAAAGTTTTAAGAGTATATGAGTGGAGTCATCATCAGATGAAAAACATCAAAGTAACCAGAGTTACTGATCCCAATCCATTAGATAGAGATATATTATTAAAGGGTGAAGACTCTAAAGGTTTTGATGCTTACCTAAGGAAAGGAAAAATGGTGAGGCCAATTTAATCAGATGATCTATGATACTAATTCACCAGACCAGGAACATGAACTAATCTATCATACGAATGTTTTACACTAATAAATCATTAGATGTTGTAGTTTAAGAAAACTGATCATTATGAGAAACTATATAAATTTTTTTATCATAATGAGAAGTTTATCAAGATGAGAAAGTGTAAGTAGTTACAAAAATAGATACATCATATTCATTATTTGATAAAAGTCAAATCAAACTAACTATGATGAGGAATTCCAATTCGTAATGAGTTGAGGAATTTCCATCACAATGAGCTGAGTAAGATCCATATTACTAAAGAAATGTTATGAATTTCGAGAAGGATGACTACTAAGAAGACTCAAGATGATTCAAGAAGATTCTAGAAGAGTTGAATTGGTCAAACATGATGTTCAACTATGAGTGAATTTCGGAGGTTTTTGAATTTTAGAAAGTACGAATTTTTTTTTCAATTTCATACCTTTTCCATTATGGTATTCCTATAAATATATTCATAATACATTCATACTTTTCAATATTTTCACATGCACAAAAGGTAGAGAGCTTTATATTTTGAGTTAGAGTTATTTCTGGATAGAGATCTGGTAAAAAAATCAAACTACAAATAGTTTTGTTTATCATACTAAAGAAGTTCAAACTAAGAATATGAGTAGAGATTGAGAAGTGAATATTGAGAATATTTTAATCATACTGAGTCCATTGGACTGAGGAAATTGAACAAAAGGACACCATACTGAGGTTCTAGATAGAGTTTTGTGGAACAAAAGTTTATGTGTTCTTTTCTTTTGTGGCTTAAAATTTTAGTAAGTAAACTTTTTAAATTTATGGTAGTTATTATAATATTTCATATTTGGAGATACAAGGTATATAACATGATTTGAAATAATTTTTATTCACTTCTTCATAATATTGAATTTCCATAGACCCATGGGAGTGTCTATGGAAAGGATATAGGTTCTAACACTATGACTGAACCTTGTAAATATCATTTTATTTACTTTATTTACTACTTTTTCATGAATGAGTATTTACTACAAGATTATAAGGTAATGAAATTTAACAGGTTACATGGGTTAAGTTTCTAAATTCATGAAACTTATAAAAAGTTAACTGATTCAATTCCCTATTTTTAGTTATTATTCGATCATTCGGAACTTTAGGTGGTATCAAAGGGAAGGTTCTCTTGTTGAATCCTTATCATGTATAATATCAATTCTTTAAATAGTACAAGAATCCCTACATTTTATGGAAAAAATTATTATGGATGAAAAAATAGGATGATTCCTTATTTCTTATATTTTGTCTTGGAATTTTTTGATACTGCTACAATTAGGCTTCCACTTATTGAGAAATATTCCCTAATGAATTTTATTGATAAGATAAATATTGAAGTTGACAGAAGATCTAGGTATTCTATTATTATTTATCTATAAAAAAAATTTATTTAAAGGTGATGGGTCTCAAAACTACAAAGAGTACGTGGGAAAAACTGTAATGTATTTTAGAAGGGAATACTAAAGTGAAGGAATTAAATAATCAAATCTTTCATAATAAGTTTGAAGACTAAGAATGAGAGATGAAAAAACTATTTATGAGTACTTCACCATGGTAAATGCTTTTTTTCAATATCAGAGTATTTGGAGAAGTTTTGGATGATTCTAAAATAGTGAAGAAACTTATGAGAAAATTTATAGACAAGTTTTATTCTAAAATTTCCTCTTTAGAAGATAAATATGACTTATCTCTTGATGAATTTCATAACTTTCTTATTGATTATGAAATGATAAAATCTCCAATGTTATAAAATAATATGAAAGATGGAATGAATTTTAAATCTATGAGAAAGATTAAAATTCAAGATATTGAAGCAGTCGATCCTTATAATTTTGAAGATATAGAGGATGGTGATTTGAATAATAAAATCATGTCTCTTATATCTAAGAACTGTCAAAGAGGAAGAGAATGGTATGGAGGTAAACTTACTCTCTAATGTTTTGTATATGATGGAATTGGATATTTTTCTCTGAATTATCCCAAGAAGAATGTTGGAGAATATATAGATAATTATGATGAAAATATTGATTTAAAAATTGAAACAAAATTTCTAAGGAATAAAATTAATCCAATAAATATAAGAAGAATTTTACTAGGAACAAAATAAGTATGTTGAGTGAGAAATTTGAATAAACCTCATCTAAAAACAATTCTTCAGAAGATGAAAGTTTAGTAAAGGTTAGAAAATCCATTTCAGAATTTGATAAAATTGAAGACTCCTCAAATTGTGAAGAATAAGGAGGTGAATAATATTACAAAGTGTATCAGTACAATCATGGTGATGGTATGTTATATGTACACATGAGTAAAGTTTCCATTTTTCCATGATCATTATATAAAGAAGATAAGTATTATTTTATATTTAAATAATTATAATTAAATCACAAATACCATATTATTTATTTAAGTATACTTATATATATCATCCATTTGATATGGTTATTAAAAATGAATCACATCACTTCGTGGAGGTGGCAGTCCACACGTACACACGAACAATGTAATCATTTTTCAGTTAATGGAAAGGTATGAAAAAATATGATGTATTAATTTTAAATAATTATAATTATTTAATTAATATTATATATAAAAATTAAATCCACTATTATAACCATACATGAAAGGTGGTTATGGAAAATGAATTACATCGGTTCATGAGGCAATAGTCTTCCGTACACACGAACAATGGTTTGTTTTCACATTTGATTAAAGATGAGACAGAGATATGTGATTTAATTAACATAATAAAATCATAGAATGTTGAATATAATTATGTTATTATATTATATTGTTTTTATAGGGTTTTAAGTAGGTATAGGAAGAAAAAAAATTAAAATTCTTTGTTAAAAACCATACATCTTCTTTAGACAACCACTTTAGGTTTATACCTAAATCTTTACTAAGTTGGTGTTATGATAAAAAAATTATTATAAAATGTGATTAGGTATGTAATTATGTGATTTGGGTAGGTATTTTATGAACTAAATTTTTTTTGAAGTGTGAATAAAAAGGAGAGGAGGTTCTCTTTTATAAGAGTGGAGAGGGGTGTTCTTGGAATTTCTTAAAGTATTAAAATAATATAAATTAATTTTCCTTTTAAAATGGATAAAAAATTATTTTATTTGAATATAATATTAGTACTAGTAGAAATTATATCATCCAATAAATTTTTTACATGTTTATATTATGTTCTTACCCTTATCTTTTTGTTTTTACATGTGTTAAACCTTTTTGACGATTACTGCAATAAGAATTTATTTTACTCTTTAGGGGTCAAGATGGCTACTATAAAAGGAAAATTGACCCATAAATGGATCATGGTTTATATATTAAACCACATAAAAATTAAATACCCTAATATAGGATATTTAGTAAATTTTAATCATTTAATAAAATTTTTATTATAAAATATAATTATTTTCATTTTTGGAAATACATGAAATGTTATAATATATCACATGTCTAAATATTATTAAATGGTACAAAAACAAAAGTAATTATAATATAAGGATGTTATTTTATTCATATAATTATCCAATAAAATTTTTAGAGGTTTATATATCATTTAAAACCTTTTATTTTTGGTTTAACCCTTTTCTTAACAAATTTAAACCTTAACCATAACAATGAATTTTCAATATTAAAGGGTAATAATTTTACTTCTAAGGTAAAAATTGGCACATAAATGGAAAATGTATGAAAATTTTGAAATTTGTTAAATCTAATTGTCCCATTACATTATTTTTATGACTCTTAAATAATTTAATAAACTATTATTTAACATAAAATATCATGAATCTAATTCTAACACCATTCATTTAATATGAATTTAAAAACAACATGAAAGAAAAGAAATTTTAATATAATAATTTAACATATAAATAAGATGTTATATTTTTATAAGAAATTAATTTAACACAATAATTTATTCAAATTATATTCCTTTTAATATTTTTAAAATCATTTATTTTATTTTCCTATTCATTGAATAAATATCGTGTCGGTGTTGTGTAATCATTTAAGTTAATTATTTCATCACTAAAAATTAGAAATAAATTACCATGATAAATAGAAATCATTAATATTTAAAATAAATCTTGTATAACCATCTATATCCTCTTTCTACCCCTATTTAAAATATTTAGAGATAATAAAATAAAAAGAAATACATTTTTGACTTTTCTTTATATAAAATAATATAATGGTCAAAATAAAAGAAATTTGGAACCAAGTTTCCATATTTCAGAAAAATGGATGTAAATGGTAGAACTATAATCATAAAATAGGATAAATCCAAGTGTTACGGTAATATTTTAGTCAATCTCATATTATTTTTAACCATAATTTCTATATTTACCCATACAGTGGTGAAAATTATTTACTTTGGTTACTATTATTAATGTCTAAAAATAAAATGTTCCTATATACAAAATTTGGACATATTGATTACAAATATGAAATTAATTTTTAAATATTCAATTTCTATAAGTTGAAGAAATTAAATTACAATTAAAATTAAAAATGCAATGAAAAAGAGTTTTTTAGAAAAATGCCTTTTTTGGTATAAAAATGTTTTATACCAAATTATAGAATAAAATTGATTAAAATGAACTTAATTGGATTATTAATAATAAAATATAACTAATTTTACTTTTGAAACTATTTTAAAACAAAATGGAACTTTATAAATTCTTGAAACATAAATACAGTTTTCAGAAAAAATTATTATTTTTTATTATTCATTAGAAAATCAATATTTTCATAAAAATAAAAAAACTCACTCTAAGATAATTTTTACACGATGATTTAAAAAATTATATCATTTTTATTAAATAATATTTCTGAAATTTCAAGAAATTAATTATAATATTTTTTTACAAAAAATAATAAAACCAATTTTGAAGAAAATGTATTTTTGAATAATAAAATGACTTTACTAAAAAATGAGTAATTATTTCCTAAAAATTATTCAATAATTTTATATTGATTATAACCATTATATATATATATTTCATATTTTAGTTAATCCTATTCATGTCCACTAATTCAATTACTGGGTTATAACTATCAAATTTAAATAATAATATTTCATGGTTCGTTTAAGATGAGTATTGTGTATCTTGTACACTCTCAAACATAGTATTTATTTTAAAATATTATGATATTATAGTATATTATTAAAATGTTGATGTAAAATTGGTTATTTGGTGAGATCCACCACTGTATTATTATCATAGTAAACTATTATAGGGTCATTATTAATTACCACCACATCTAGTTCTTAAATGAAATTTTTTATCCGCACTACTTTATTAACTACATTTGAAGCTAAAATCTAATCTAGTTAAACTATAGAATCATTAAAAAAGTATTTATTTAAGCTATTACTACTCATATAATCTCAATTAATGGTAAATATATATCCAAACCATGACTTTAGATCATCTTGATCTGTTTGGAAACTAGCATATGAATTTACCCTGATGACTAGCTCCTCATTTACTATATATACCAAGAACATATCCTTAGTTCACCTTATATACTTAAGCATAATTTTGATAGCTATCCAATGTTGGTATCCTAGATCTGCCTAATATATACCTACTTCACTTAAGGAATAAGAAACATTAAACTCGATACACAACAAAACATACATGACTAACCCAATTGTTGATTCATATGGAATCTTTTACATTATTTATATCATCTCATGTGTGTGATGAAAAATTTAATTGGAAATATAAATACCTTTTGACATAGGAAACAATCCCAACTTCTATTGTTCTATACTAAATCTCCTTAGTAACTTTTTAGTATATGTACCCTGACTTAGACCGCGCAGTCACTCGGATCTATCATGATGTATCTTGATCCTAAGAAATATATATTGCTTCTCTTAAGTATTCCATGGAGAAGTATGTATTTAACCATGCATTATTGGTCTATAATACTGTTATCTCATTTCTAATAAGTAAAATTTCATTAAAATATACTATTAAGAAAATGAATGTGCTCCCAGTAAAACATCTATAGATAAAAGGATCACATTCATCTCTTATGAAACCAAATTATATTATGGATTCATTGAAATGAATATTCGAGGGCCAAGATGATTTCCTTAATGCATATATGGATCTCTCAAACTTGCATACTTTTTTTAGCATTACCTAGAGTAAAATAACTTCTGGTTGTGTCATATAGACATCTTCATGAATACCCCCGTTAAAGAATAATATTTTTACATTTATCTACCAAATCTGATATTAATTGTATACTTCTATGGAAAGTAGAATTCTAATGGATTTAAGTATGGTGACTGGTGAAATTTTTTCATCATATCTTTTTCCTTGTCAATTATTTTAACATTTTGAAACCATTCATGCTTTATAGTTTCTGAAATTACCATCCACGTCTAGTTTCTTCTTGAATACCCATTTGGAACAAGTAGGCTTCACATAAACTGTATGATCCACCCAAATCTAGACTTGGTTTTGGTAGGTAGAATCTATTTCTGAATTCATTTATTATTGGAATTTGGAAACATCTGTTCCACTTCTTACTTCCATGAAGGTTAGAGGATCATTATTATCTACTAATAATGAGTGACCATCCTCAGTGACTAAAAAAAATATCATTCAGGTTCTATAACCTCTATTATACTCCTATGTAGTACTTGTGTCTCTGAAATGGTTTATTTTAAGGGGTTTTGTGGAACTTGTTCCTATACCAACTCCAGTGTACCATGAGCTTCGACTTCATTGAATTCTATCTTTCCCCCACTATATGTTTTAGATATTTTACCCCTCTAAAGTAACATGGAATGTCTTTTCACTATAACCTTTTTATCTGAGGGGTTGTATTGGAAATATCCACATGTTTCCTTGGTGTATCCTATAAATATACACTTTGTGTCTTGAGGTGAATGTTTTTTTCTTGAATAGGACTTAAAAAATTTATCACAACCCCACACATGTAATTTGGATAACACAAGTTACTTTATAGTATATAATTTGAATGTAATTACATGTTTATATTTAGTTGGTAATTGGAATATCCGTAAAATGATAGTATAAGGATTTAATGACTCATTATTGACATCACCATACCTAATAAGGTGAAGTTCCTCCTTTCACTCACACCATTCCACTAGGGTGTATAAGGAGGAGTGATTTGAGATAAAATCCCATACTCCCATAATTATTCAATAAAGTATTGATTAAGATATTATATACCATAATCTCAGTAGAGTTTCTAAATATTATTACCTAGATATTTTCAAACTCATTCTGGAATTATTTGAATTTCATAAAGGAATCTGACTTCCACCTCATTAAGTATATATATCTATACTTACTAATATAATTAGTAAAATTTTTAAAGTATGAGTACCCATCCTCTACTTAAACTGGGAATAGTCCATACACATTAGTGTGAACCAAATTTAAAAGCTCTGTTTCCCTTTTACCTTTTCTATTAAATGGAGATTTATCCATTTTACCCTATAAACATGATTGAAAAATACCAATTTGTTTTAGTTTTAATGAATATAAATAACCATCATGATGTAACTTAGTGAATTTTTTTCTCATTTACATGACCTAAGTTGTGATTTCATAGCTGGGTGTAGTATGAGTCACGTGAATTAGATTTTTTATCTATTTCCAACACTTAGTTCTCAAAATCTAATACATAAATACCATTATATAAATGTTCCTTACCATGAAATATGATTTATTTATAAAATAAGAAAATTTTATTTTTGAATTTGAAAATACATCCTTCCATATCAAATTTAGAAAAATAAATATTATTTTTTAGTAATTATTGACACATATTAACAATTATGATGAACCAAGATCATCCCCATTGGCAGTGTGAGGTGGTATTTTATAATGGATAGTGATGCCAACTTAGCTCCATTTGAATCATGTAAATTCAAGTCACCCCAATAAATATTTAGAAATTTACTAGGATCCTACATTTGTATACAAATGTGAGAACCACATATAGTATCCAATACCCAATTGATAGAAATTGAAAGGTTATACTCAATATCAAACATACCTGAAGCACCCCCCAATTCCTTCCCATTGTACAATTTTTCTTCTAGTATCCTTTCTTACTACAAAAAAAACAAACATAATACTTATCATTTTATTCACCTTTCATCTTTCTATTCTTAGAAGGGTGGTGAATAGAAGCCTTAGACTTAGAATTAGTCTTAATGATCTTTTACTGGGCTTTCTTATTATTCACCATATGGATGAATGAATTTTTGGGCTTTAGTTCCTTATCTGTATGTTGAATGAAGGTGAGGAGATCTAGGAGTGAATTATCTATATTTTTCATGGAAACAATTTACAATAATGTTATAAAATATATAAGGAAGCAAGTTTAGAATGATATTGGTGCACAATTCATCATGTATTTTAAACACTATAATTTCTAGATTCTAGATATAGCCAATAATTTTGACTACAAGAGATCCAATTGATGCTCTTTATCTAAGATTGCACATGACAAGTGCCTTGGAGATCTCAAACTTTTCTTATCTTGTTCTCTCTTGATAAAAATTTTAGATACGAATGAGCATTTCATATGAAACCGTGGACCCATTTTAATTTGTTAGTTCACTAGACTTGGAAGATATCATTAAAAAAAGAACATAAACCAAAGAATACAATCATTTCTCATATATATGGAACTTTTCCTCACCCACCTCTATAATAGGTAGATTAGGAACCAGGGAATCTAACACATATTGCTTCCATTACTTGCATTGTACTCAATGTAAGAACCTGTAAAATTCCTAGAAGTTATTATTGAAAATGATGTTGTCTTTATATAGGATAGTTTTCAATGATAGTGTTGTGGTTGTTGAACTTTATATTTGATTCTACAAAAATTTAGAGTATATTATTAGTACTTTATCTGATTACCAAAAGTGAGATGAAATAAATTAAATTATATGTATCCCACTATTTTATTAAGTCCCAACAACCCTCACTATTAGACTCATACTGTCTAATTATATAGAGATTCTAGTGTAAAGGATCCATATTCCCCGTCTTATAACCCAATATAGTTTATGTACAATTAATCAAAGGTATTTATATTGGAAAATATTTTCCAACTATGGGATTGAAGATGCTTGATCTGTTTAGTAGACTCTGCAATCCCAAATCCCTTGATTGGGTTTCCTCAACACTTGCCTCCAAATAAAATCATGTTTATTGAGGGATAATTATCTTTATCCCTACTTGGTTAAGTTGACCCAAAACATTCATAGAAACACCCTGATAAATGTAAGTGTCCCCATGATGGTTAGACAAACTCTTAGATTATCCTCAATCATGTAATGGATGGATTAATCTGACATAATATTTAGTTGATTTATTTTTTTATTATATTTTAATTATTTTATTTTATCCTTTTACATGTATTTTAATATTAATTATATTTTATTCAAGGTCTTAAATATGTTATGATAAAACATTTATACATAATCCATTTATTTTAATTCCATCTTTGCATATAAATGCATTTATTTATATGATAAAAAAATTAAATAAATAAAATAAATAAAAACATTTTATAGAAATAAAATATATAAATAAGAAATACAATCACGAGATTTATCTAATATTATATTTATTGAAAAAATAATAAATTAACATATGACCTTAGTAGAAAATTCCTTGTGCTGGTGTTGGCACGAGTTGCAGTATCCACCTGCCCACATATACATTTCCTGGGTTGCGTTTTCCTTGGGTTCTTCTTGGGCTAAATTCACCTATAATCCACCTTGAACCAACAATATACACCTTCAAATACACCCTTTATTATATATGTTCTATAAATCATATAAAAGTGAGGGGAACTAAATGGCTGGTTAAATTGAATTGCATAAAAGAACCATGGATACATAGGTCATACATAATAAAGGAGGGAGAGATGACACCCAAGACATTATATCTAATTTAATAATAAATAATTTCAAATCCATGAAATAAAATTAAATTAAATAAAACCAAAAAATTAATAGGTCTAGTAAAAGATCATGAACAATCATGCATAAGAAATGACTGCACATTTAAAACTACTAGCTAGCATTCATTTCTGTTCATTATTTGATAAAATAAAACACACATGAATTTATCTGATTAATTATATTATTAATCAATCAATTAATTTTATCTTATCTAATCTAATCATACCGAAGATTCACATCCATAGTGATTTTAAATGAAATAAATAATTTTATATTATTTAAAATTTAATTAAATAGTACACAACTTTATACTTTGAAGAAACTCGATGGTTACATATTTGAACCACTCAATACAGTCCTTGTTGTATTCAAAGAACTCACATGACATATTAAATACATGACATGTCTCATAATTTCATAGTTTGTATTTTCAAATTAATAAAACATGAACACATGAAAATTACATTGACTGTAAAATTTAATGCGCACTAAGTGTTTGGTATGTGATTACTGTATAAGAATTTTAGTTTCAAATATTACATTGAATTAATTAATATTTAAATAAAATATAAAATATAATGATCAATGTGTACTATCAATTAAATGGCTCATAGAACTCAAGTTTTTGAGGTTTAACTGATTTATTAATTAAATTTAATATTTCCATGTAAACAGGTAAAGTACATGACATGTGTAGGTCAACCACACGAAGTGTACTTTGCTTCACAGAATGTATGAAGTACACACCTTGGGATCAAAGTGTACTTAACAGGGAAATTAATGAGTTATATGGTGTGTATAAAGTATTCACAGTGTGTATATAAAGTTTTATGACTTACAAACTATATGTGTTGTGGAATAAATACATTTGGTTTATTAATTACACAATGCGTCTTGACCCTGTGTGCTCTACTGAAGAGACATGTGCTCTACATGGAGTGTAGGTAATGTACATGAAATATAGTATAGAAAAACCATGTGCCACCATGTATGGTCTACACATGGTGTATTTAATGAACGTGGTGTGCATTCATTGCACAACCACCCAAAGTCCAGATGGGTGTTCTAGTGCAATGAAAAAGGATACACGATGTGTAACAATGGAATACATGTTGTGTAACCATAAGTTATCTATCCAGAGTTATTAAAACCTCTAGATGGGTTCTTTATATGCTTTCTTCTTTAATTATTAAATAATCTTGGTCATGTGAGTGATAAATAAAGAGGTGGAAGAACAGATCTTGGTAACAGTTTAAAAAAAAAAATTAAAAATTGAAATGAAACTTAACTTTTCAATGCATAACGATAAAAAATAAAATAAATAATTATAAATTTTCATGTGATCACATACCACTTGAAGAAACTAGGAATATTAGAAGTACTTTTGAGGCTGGGATCAACTATAATATTTCTAGATTCAATAAAAATTCCTCAATGTACATGATGTGGGAGCCATCACCAATAATTTTTTTTGATGAAACATAAAAACACTTAAAAACCAAGAGGATATTTCACATTAAATTTATAATTATTTTAATTATATATGAAGACATAATAACTCAGTTTTTATATCTTTCTTTGATAAATATGTTTAACCTTCAAAACACTTTCAGTCCACTATCATTGTGATTATATGATCTAAGTGGAGAATCCATCTTGTGGTGATTCACACACACTCCTTTGATCTATAAACAACACCAATAGATTGAAAGTTGTTAACACAATAGATAGATAATATTATGGTGTATTCCATGATTACTATGAAATTCCTTTGGACTTATAGAATCATATATGCACTCTAATTCTTGAGAATATAGAGGAGGGAGGATAATATCTTAGGATTTAGAGAAGAAGCCTTAGATCATTCTTCAATCTTGTGATATCTCTAGATTTTGTTTGTATAATGATTATCCAAAAATTGATTAACAATAGTATAATAGACATAATATTCTATTTATAGAGTTATGGTTTAGGTTAAAATATTAATAAATTTGATAGAGGCCCCTAATAATACGTTAAACCCTTAATTAACCCCATTCCATGTAATTAGAATATTAATATTATTTTCTTATTGAATGCACTCATTGGTTTGATAATAAATATTATTTTACCATATTGAAAACTAATATTTATCACCAGACCTTGTCTTGGTCCACCATTCCTCCTTGAAATTTATTTAATACCCAAATAAAAATTTAATTATTATATTTTCATTCACTCAATAAATAAATATATTAATATTATATATCTGCGTAATTAAATAATTAATTTATTAATAAATATTTATTTAATTTATTCCATAAAAAATACTAAATAAAATTATTCCTTGATAATTTGAAAAATATTTATTCCAATAATTAAATATAAATAGAATTTAATTGAGATCAATGGAAATACTTTACGTGTTACCCTATAGGATTCTTACTCATTATCATTAGGTGGGATTTCCTAAATTACAATATTACTATCTTGAATCAGTTAAAGGCACCAAAGAGGAATAACTTAATGTCACAATATAGACAACCAAATTTGAGCATGCACTATGTAATATAATCCTTTTGTCTCGATATATTATCAAGTAGGTTTCATATCTTTTCATCAACCTTAATGATTTATATACATTTCTTTGATTATCCAAAATAAACATGTCTACTTCACTATGGATGATGAATTTATTTTGATGGTTCCATTCTAATCAAAGGGATAAAATATTAACTTCCATAAGTGGAATAGATTCATCATTGAATAATTAATTAATAATATGAAAATTATGACTTAACTAATGTATCATACTTAATGTGAACAAAATGAGTCATGGGTTTTGTTAATACATATAATTATGTAAGTCATGATATTTATTAATAATAAACACGTTTCATTGGAACCCCATATAATTGGGTGGGAATCCATGATAACTAACTTGTTAGTTATTGAAAGCACTCTATCTTTTCTACTGTAGATTATATCACTAGTGAAGAATTATTATATATCTATTGATTACTCATTCTAACTTAGGATTCCACCCTAGAATGAATCTTTCATTTAGTTTGACATTATTGGTACTTGGATATGGTTTCTTATGAGGACACTTGTAAGTATTGGCCTTGTTTGCAATGGGTTATTCCAATTATGCATGATTATGGATTTATGAATTTTATGGTTCTTTACATTCATTAAAATTATTTTAATGCATGTTTCTATTAAAATTGTACTTATAAATTTATTTTATATAAAATTAAAATATTATTTTATAAATTTATTTCAAACCAACATTCTATGTATTATCTAACCAAGGTTTTACATGGAACACTTTGTTGGATCCTACTGAGATAGTTATTCTCACACCAATCACACACACTTTGGTTGTATGTTGAACTTTTATTGATTGATATAGGTAAATAAAAGTTTTTAAGTAGAGGAATTGGTTATTATTATTAGTTTTTAATGGGTTTGTTATAGATGACATGAAGGTAGATGGACCTCATGTCACACAAAGATGGTTAGTGGATTTTTTTAATTTTTTTAATATCAGTTTGTATTTTTTTCATTCCATTCATATCATCACATAAAATTCCTATCAAATATTTCTTGTTATCTTTAGATATCACAGTTTATGTGACTACTTGGTTTTATAATTATTTTTAAATATTTTAATTTTCTTAAATTATATTTTGCTAATATGGTATTATTTTTTTCCATTATCCCATGTTTTTATTTATGTTTACATTTAAAATATTTACCTGGGTGTATGCTTCTTCAACATATGGTGAGGCCATGCCGGGTTATAGGGGTGAGTCCCAAATCATCATTTGATTCTTTATCAGGTGATAACATTCCCAAATGGTCTTATTTAATATACTAGAATTAGTATTCATCCCAAGGAAGTTAGGAGAACGCCTCATTCCTTATAAAGAGAATAATTGGGTACTAAAAATTGGTAGCCTGGGCTGGTTTGTTAAATCATAAGATATATTAGGTTTCAAAAACATTGATTACAAGTGTAATAATAGAAGGAAATTAAATATCCATTTATGTACTTAATATTACTGAGTATGTTAAATACTTGGAGAGGTTGGTGTCTCTATTAAGGCTAGATAAGTCTATAGAATTCAATCTATAATCATTATTGTAATGGTTTTAAAAATTAATTATGAAATAAAATATAGATAAATTTAATAATTTTTTTTATTATCTCTATAAAATATTGAGTATATTTAAGCATGATGTGGAGGTATAAGATATGCTCTTATATTGAAAGTTCAAAATTATATAGTTTATTCCCGCAGAAGAAGATTCTAGGGTACAATAGTCAACCTGTTTTATTGAAACCTAAATAAGGTATTAAGAAGAATTTGAAATGTTTTTGTAATGGAATTCCCAATCATTTGAGATAGAATTTTCATAATACCTTATGGGGTTTAAGAAACTCTGTGTATAGTCCATGTAAGGTTTTAATGTAATATAAACATGTTTTTATATTTTTAAGTATATGAATATATATTTTATAATTTTTTTAAATATATAGAAGTTAAAAATTGAGGAATAATTGTTTCACAGAGCTTAATATTTAATTAATGTGATGAATTAAAGGTTTAATCCATCAAGGTAGTGGATACAATGGGTCACTTCATTTCTCAAATGGTTTTATATAAAGGATGTATATTTTGTCATACATTCTTTCTCTTGTATGACTAGAGATTTATTATAAAAGAAATGTTGTTTTAATACAATTAAATGATGTTTTTGATACAAAATTTTATCTATTCATCAAATTTTATATCATGGTTTGAAAATATATAATAAATAGAATTTCATCTTGGATAAAAGTGGTTTATCTATGCTATTTGTTAAAATATTATTGAAATAGTTATCACCTCCCCACCTATGGTATATTTTGAGTAATAAAAATTTATTTTCTAAGATATTTCTCTAAACACATAAAATTCCATATGAGATATGGTTACCACTAATTTATTTATTAAATATTTTCAATTAAAGAACTAAATTTAATATTTTAGAAAAAAATGTTTATAATTTATAAAAGGTTAGTGGGAGTATGTTTGAACTTAGAGAAGTTAAAATTTCAAAAAAATAAATGAATTTAATAGTCTAATTTAAACCGAAATTCACTTTATATCCTATACGTTTTTAGGATATGTTAGTAAAAATGGTATTAATGTATATGTATAAATTTTTATTTATTACCAAGTGTTCTCAAATAAAATTTAGAATGTAAATTATCTAAATAGGGTGATGATTAATATAGAAATAATTTGAGTATTTGAAACTGTATAAGTTATTAACATCGTATCATTGTCTGTTTTGATATCAAGAAGTTTGAATATTTTTTAAATGATTTGGAGATGAAAAAATTATTAATTGTATCACTATTTTTAAAACAATTTTTTTAAAGATTTTATCCCATTAAAAAAGTTTACTACAAGTATTTTTTATAGGGTCACATAGTGATGTGGAAATAATTAACTAGTGATGAAATGAGTTTAACAAAACTTTAAAATGTAGTAAACATAAGGTCTACCTGGTGTTGTTTTATATAGGAAATTATTTTACTAACTCTTATGTACGGTTTTGTAGATATATTCTTATTAGAGTTTATGAATATAAAAGAGAATTATACGATATAAAATGGTATACCCAATATTATTATTTCATGTTGTCTATATATATATATATTACATGATGTGAAATAAAAATTTTAATTTCAAATTATGAATTTTATTTTTCCAAAATGAATGGTTTTAAAGAATATTTATAGTCTAGGATTATTTCTAATGATTAATATGGGTTCTATAACACCCTTATATTTTTATATATACTTCTCTTCAAATAATTTTTTTCAATGGCTAATGATACACGCAACCCCAAGTCTAAATGAACCGTTGTATAATATACTATTATAACCTAGAGATTAAATTGGAGGGTATGAATATAACTAACTAAATTATGAAAAATTTATATATAAAATAAATCCATTGGTTATCAATTTATTATAAATAAAAATATAAATCATTTTAAAGTAAAACAAATGTTTTTGTGAATTTTTTTATGCACGCAATGTATTTTTATATTATTAAATTAAATTAATAACTATTGGTGTATAATTTTAATTAAATATATATATTATATATTCATTAAAATGTTTTAACATTCATATAATATTTTTACTATGCATGGGATACGAATAAATCTAATTTTATGCTTAAAAACTGTATTTTTCTAAATGGAGTTTGCATCATGTTTTGCACACTAAATTTAAAATTTATTTTTACCAATTATAGGTATTGAATTTTATGAAATTTATTCTATATTTGGAATAATGAGGCTAAAATATAGTAAATATTTCTCTTTTATTTTTAGGCATTATGAACAGTGTCCGTGGTAAAATTTATCACCTCAGTAAATGGTAAATCGGGTTAATCAAGGTGTTAATGTCACCTTTATTCATCTAAATATCCATTGGATAAAGGATATTCAACCCTTATAACCTTAGTATCTTAAATTTATTGTTTAAGTGTCACATGTCCATGAAAATTTCCTATATAATATTTAAATTAAAGATAAAAATAGAATGTCACTCCCTTACTTTTAGATATATCTTATATGTTCACAAGAGGAAAAGAGAAAGTGATGAATGAATATAGATTGTTATTTTGAGAATAATAAATTAATTTTCATGATGATAATATATTTATAATTTTTAGGAATTATATAATTACCTTAAATTATTAAGAAACACTGAGATGATATTTATTCAATTAATGGAAAAATAAAATAAATGATTTCAAAAATATTAAATGTAATACAGTCTGGAATATTTATTCCAATACATGATTTTTTTAGAAAAATATAAAATATTAGGGATATTAGAAAAAAATTATATTTGAATTAAAACTTTTTCTTGATGTATTTGAAGTCAAATTAATTGAATAGTGTAAAAAATGACACTAATAATATTTTACAGAAAAAATATTTTATTAAATTATTTAAAAATAATTAAAATGTTGAAAGAGGATAACAGGGATAATATTTGGTTGAAAATTTAATACCCTTTCTATTTATGATACAATTTTCACCTTATAAGTAAAATTATAACCCCTTAAGAGTGAAAATATGTTGCCATATTTAACGTTAAAACATGTTAAGGGGTTAAAACAAAAGATAAGGTTCCAAATACCACTTAAAACTATCCAAATTTTATTTTTATGATATTTGAACCATGTAAAACCTTATATTAAACTCCATGTAGATTTTGAATAATTGTTCTTGAGAATTAATTTTTTATATTTTAATTCTTTTAATATTCCAAGTGTGTGATTTCCCTCCCTTATAAAAGGGCACCCATTTCTATCAATTCTTTACACCAAATTAACCAACCTAGATTAACCAATGCCAACCTATTTTAATTTATTTATTATTATACCTCCTAGGAATCTATGGTATTTATCATAAAATAATTAATTATGTATAAAGAATATACCCAAATTTTATTATGATTATTAAACCAACATTATCCACCCACCATTTCCATCAAATGGAATGTGAATATATCACTCGTGTGTATGTACATCTTTCCATCTCCACATAGCGATGAAATTCATTTTTCATAACCATATTTATGGATGGGTATTATGATGGTTTTAATATTTATATTTGATATTTATGGCCTAATTATGAATCTATACTAATAATAAAAATATAATATCTCCCATATTTCCATCTAATCCATTGGAAAACTATAACGTCGCTCGTGTGTACGTGTGGACTACTACCTCCATGAAGCGATGTGATTCGTTTTTCATTTTTGAATTAAATGGATGGAAATAAGGATGTATTTAATTAATCTTTTTGATGTGTAGGGTATAAAAATTATTTAGGGAGGGTGAATTAATAATTAACTTTCTTTCTTTCAATCTGTCGAAAAGTAAAAACCGCGTTCATGCGTACATATGACCTACCATCTTCATGAATAATGTAATTCATTTGTCTATATCTATGTTTAAGGAATTAATCAATATATATATAATTAATATATATGATATTTATTTTATTATTTACATTATAGATATTATGGAACTATAATAAAATTATAAGGACTATAACCACTGAGCCAAAACATACATGAAGAACAAAACAATTATCACCCAAAACTGTTATTTCAACAATGAATTATAAATAAAATGGTGATAAAAGTTCACAAGTAAATAATATATGGTATGATATATATGATTATGATTATAAAATATATTTTTAATATATCAATATTTATTATACATGTGTTTCAAACACATATGAAGGAAGTTTGACCCGAGGTAAGGGTTTATTTCATAATCTTGCCATTATTCAGGATTATTTTTGTTTAAGTATTCACTGGGATAGTTACTTAATCTTTCTATATTAAAACTCAAGGTTTCGAGCGTAGCAGAAGCGTGGTTGGGCCGGTACCCATATTTAATTTTTACCATGATCAATAATTATTCTGGGATCAATAAGATGATGAGTGCCAGTATCCACGTAATAGAATAAAAGATTTATATAAAGAAGGAAGTGGCCCAAAACCTTTAGAGAGGATCTTTCACATCATTTTTATGATTAATTTAATTAATTTCATAAAGAAAAGAATACTCGGATCTTTGGTATTTTCTTCTTTGATGATGTTGATCGTCTAGAATGACCCTTCCTAATTGTCTCACTCTGCTTGTGAGGATCCAAACCAAAATCCCTCTAGCAGTGATCCACACGTGCTCCGATGTACTCTGATCGACACCACTCATTCTCCGGGTGCTAGAACGGATATGCGAGCATCTTGTGTCGGTCGTTCTTGATCTATTTTTCTTCAGTATTGAAGAACACCTCTCTCATTCTTGAGAGGGACAAGAAGAGGATTTGAAAGATAAATCATTTAGCTCAACAATTCCCAAATCACTGGGCGTGTATTACGATACATGACACAATAGACATACATGTCAATTTATCAACATGGGGCTTCAATTACAATATTTAATTGTGTAACAACAATTAAATACATTCATAACCTTAGTGAAAACCCATTATTTTAATAATAAAACTATGCCATTATTTATGGGGCGCCAACTTTCACAAAACAGAATTATAAATAAAATTCCACGCAATAAAATAATAACAGCGTTATTATTATTTTAACTTGTGACAACTAGTTAAATAATTATTTAACATCTTGAAAATAATTATTTTATTACCGCACTTACCTTGGTCCACTCTAACTCCACTTCCATTTATTGAACACCCGAATAAATAAATAAATAAATAAATAAATAAATTATTCTCTTAAATAATTTTTTTATTTACAGACTAGTAAATAAATATTTATTAAATGTTCAATAAAATAAATAAATATATTTTACCCACAATCCAGTGAATAAATATTTATTTAATTTATGAAATCATTTTAACTTGAATAAAATTATTCCACTGTCTTGAGAATAATATTTATTACATTAATTAAATTCAAATATAATTTATCCAAGACCACCAGAAACACTTAATGTGTGACCTTCTAGGATTCTTTCTCATTGGTATTAGGCGGGATTGCCTAAAATCCAAGAGTACTGTCTATCAACAGGTCAAGTCACCCAAGAGAAATAACATAAAGTCACAACAACAATATCCACATACAAATGCTCACTGTGTAAAATAATCCCTTTGACTCAATATCTCATCAAGCAGGTTTCATGATAGTGTCATCAACATTTTTGCTGGATACATCATTATTTGACTACATAAAATAAACTCATCATTAAACCATGACCACGTAATTTCACGTGATGGTTCTATTTCAATAAAAGGGCCTAGATATCAACTTCCCTAAATGGAAGGGAAAAATCCCTCCTCGACTTATCCATTAATAGCATGTCACGTGTGATGCACCCAACGTACCCTACTTTTTTTCAACTGTTTGCATGACGGTTTTTGTCAGTAAATCAATGTGAGTGAGTCACGACACATATTAATGATAATATTAAAGTCTAAGGATCATTACACACACTCGCAGATAGGAATATCTGATGACACTAAAACATTCAGAATTCCTACAGGTGGGTCTCATCTCATAATCTTTTGGCTTGGAGATTACCAAGTGTGAAATTCATGAGAGGAAGTCTCATATTCTTACAAGTACTCTCACCTAACAGTCTATGCACTATGTGTGCCATCATAGTATGTCATCCAACCACATAACTATATTTAAGAATATTTCCATAGCACTACAATGTTCTCATTATAGCAGGGAACAACTATGACCTTATCAATGCGACAAATACTCCATGAAATTATTACACTATAGTCATTAAGAACCATGAACAATATTTAATAAGATGTTTAATATTTAAATATATTAAATATTCATGTAATAAAAGTAAAAAAAGTTGGTTCTAGGATACAAAATATTACAAAAACAAATATATTTTCTTCTCCTCATGTTATTTATATTAATTAAAATTTTTCCTTTAATTTCCCTCTCTTTATGTACTAAAGATACATAAATAATATTTTTATGAAAAAGAGGCCTTTTTTACACAGTCATGGATCTTTCTCATCAATGTCCATAATTTATTTAAAATGTATAAATGGATGTTTTAATAATTATACAATTATTAATTAAATAAATTTTTACCCATGTTTGAATTTTTTAGAAAATAGTTTAAATGGAACTTTCGTATCATTTTTCTAATGTGGTACTTTTTGAATTTTTTTACAAAAGTGTTAAAGGAATGTTTTTTTTTAAATTTTATGGCATGGAAAAAATTTCCCACCAATATTAACAATCATTTATTTAAATACTACTTTACAAATTTTCAAGGTTATTTCCAATGAAATTTTTTCTTAATATTTTGTAATTATTTAGATATTAAATAACTGTTTTCAAAGTGAAAGAGGGTAATTTCCTCAAGAAATTTAAAGTGAGTATTTGATAGTATTTTACTCCATGTGAACATCCTTTATTGAATATTATGATTTACCAAGGTTACACTCTTTTGATATCATACATCATATTTATTTGGATAGTTTTGGATTAGTTTGATTCGGGAAAGTATTGATATTTAGTATGCTAGTTTTTCCAATATAGATAATTATTGATTTTTAATAAATGTGGATTATGTTATATATTTTATTCATATGATGAATACATTGGTATTATTAAGTAATGAATGGGGAATATAATTCATATACCCTTGATGCATCAATAGGTCTCATGATACAAACTATATTAGGTTTTTTCTGAGGCCTTACCCTTTTATGCATGATGTCTCGGTATGGGGCCTTGAAGGTATGTTTTAGACGTCTTTAAACATGACTCCATGGTAAGTTTAGATGTTCGGTAATCTGAATTCCATCATTATAAAATTAGTTATGGATGTTTATGAGTTTATTTGAATAGTTTTTATATCCTTGGATATGTTTCAATCTTATGTGATTATTTATGTGTCATTATTTGATCATCATTTATTCCTTACATAATATTAATTCCTTATTTAGCTTATATTATATGAATTATGTTACTAAGAATTTGATATCACCCCTTTATTATATTTCCTTTCCCCAGGATTCTAGGAAATATTTTATTATTGATATATATGAATATTATAGAGGGAATAATGATGATCCCAAAAAAAAAAATACTATGTTGTATTTTATGTATTCAAATGTCATGTGGGATTTAATTATGTATCTAGTTTACTAAGTGTACTAAAATATTAAGTCCTTTGGTATGTGATTGATTTTATTTAGTACTAAGACAATAAAGTAACCATTGGATACATGATTCTAGGGTCAGTGTATTTATAGTTGGTATTAGAGAAAGTTTAATAGAAACCTTGTGAACTAGATTAAAGAAAACCTAAATTAGGGATCATAACCCCATGAATAAATTTGAGGATAAATAAAAGTATAGGATAACACTATAATGTTCTGTAAAGGTAGATATTATGTTATTTTTATAGAAATAAATTTCTATCTGGGTCCTAAAAGTAGACATGGTTTTGGAATAGATTCATCTAGGGGTAATAACCTTGAAAATATTCTTTTGAGTATATATTGTCCATAATTCTATTTCACATTGAGTTTTACTTTACTTCAAACCTAGTTTGATACTCCTAGGGGATATTATTAGGTTAAATAACACATTATTTAGGAACCATGATAAAGGATTTGAATATATGAAGACCATGGATGACCTTTTTTAATAGAAAGGTTTCATAGATTTAAAAGTTAGTTTCATGATTTGGACAACCAATGAATGAATTTTCATGGATGATCACTATGATTAATGATGATTGATGGTAATTTTGACAGTTTTTATTTTAGAAAGATATTTAAGACTGAACAATGACGTTGAAGTGGTGATAGGTATTCTAAAATATTGAGGTCAGTTATTTGATAATAGTAATATGAATTTCCTTATATCATGAAAAGTATATAGTAATGTTAATTCATATCCTCAACAATTAGATATTGAGTTGGTGATGAAAACTTCAAATGGTGGGATGACCGCTTCTCAAGTCTATTACTCCTTGATATAAGTTTATGGGATGTTTCTTCTAATGAATCTTACTATTATTACTGAAGTTTAATTTGGTGTAATTTTAGGTATGGATAAGCACTACCAGAATAGAACCCATACCAATTATCAATGAAGGGAAGTTACATTTGATATTTTAAATCAACCTTCAATAATATATCATTGTGAGGATAAACCTGAACACCCAATGGAAATTACTTCCATCATATGGGGTTTTATACCTATTAATGATGGATATTTGTCTCAAATGTTCATGGAGAAACTCAACACTGAGAATGTTCTTATTGTTTAGGAATTTTCTGTTTTGTTTCTTGAGGGCTTTCCCAGTCTTCCCCTGAATCTTGAAGTTGATTTTTCTATATAAATCATACATAGTTTCATGAATTATTCAAATAATCTATATAAAATATCCCCAAATGAGTTTTAGGAGGTGAATAATAAACTCTAGGATAATATACATAAAGGATTAATTCTTATAAGTGATTTTCCATGGGGTGAAAATATTCTTTTTTTAAGAATAAAGATGGATTAATGAATCTTTACATTGATTATCATGAACTTAACAAAATTACTATTAAGAAGAAAATATACTCTACCTTTTATTGATGATATATTTGATCTATTATGAGGATATCTATATTTTTACAGGATTTATATTTGATCTATATATCATTAACTAAGGATCAAGAAGGATGATATACCCAATAGGACCTTCAATATGAGGTATGGTCATTATCAATTCATAGTAATTCCATTTGGACTTACTGAATCTACTACCATCTTCATGGATTTAATGAATTCAGACTTTATAGATTACATTTATCCATTTTTGGTTTTATTTATATAATAAATTCTTATATATTCAAAGAGCAAGGAATACCATGAAGAAAATTTGAGAAATGCGATGAAGACCCCAGGGAAGAAAAATTTGTATGATAAATCTACTAAGTGTGAAATTTGTCTTAATTTTTTTTATTCACGAGTCATACATTCTAAAGTGATTTTATATTAGTGGATCATTTAATGTTAGAAGTTATTGATCAATGGAATAGACTAACCATAGTAACAGAAATATGGGGTTTTCTTAGGTTAGATGGATACTAAAGACACTTGTGTGATTGATTTCCCATGAATATCTAACCCAATCACCTAGTTGACTAAGAAGGGGGTTAAGTTCTTATGAAAAAATGAATGTGAGGATATTTTCAATGAGTTGAAGAGAAGGTTGGTAAGTGATATTATGCTTACACTACCCTATAGTGGATAAGTTCTTGTGATCTATAGTGATGAATAAATTAAGTGAATGTATTGTGTCCTCATTTAGAATGATATTTTTATATCTTATGACTCATTCCAATTGAAGGTTCATGAGAAAAATTACCTCACTCATGATTTAAAGTTTTCATTTTTAATTTTTTTATTGAAAATATAGATGCATTATATGTATGGGGAAATGTGTAGTATATATATTAATCATAAAATCTTGAAGTATACATTTACATAGAAGTATTTGAATATGATCTAGAAAAAACTGTTGTATTTAGTCAAAGATTTTGATTTCTCAATACATTACCACCATGAGAAGGAGAATAAGGTTGCTGACGATCTGATCCAAAAATACCATGCAATTTTTTCCATGATGAGAATCGATTGTGATCCAATATTTATGGATTTTCAGAAGACGTTTCTTAAAATCATCATCAAATGGGAAACATATTATCATTATAAGATTAAAATTCAATCATACATCCATGTGAGGATGAAGGTGTAGAAGGAATATGTGGAATTATAGAAGAAGGTGAGAAATGTTCATGAGTTCAACCATGAATATTTTAGAATGATAAGGTTTAGGAACTCAGTATGTGTCCCATAAATTCCGTACTTGAGTAAGATCCATTGGGTGAGGCACATAGTTTATCATTCTCTATTCATCTTGTAAGTATGATGATTTATAAAGATCAAAAAGAGTATTTCTTGTCAGACAACATGAATAAAGATATTATAATGTATGTATTCTATGTGTCTCTCCTAAGGAAGTATGTACCCTATCATTCTCATGTATTGAACTCAGATGTTATAAAATTGGATCATGACCTTTCCTATGAGGAAAATTCAATTGAAATATTAGACTATAGAGATAAAGTGCTACAGAACAAGATAACTCACCTGGTTAAAGTTCTCTTGAGGAATTTTAAATTCAAAGAAGAAACTTGGGAACATGAAGATGTAATGAAATAGAGATATCATTATTTTTTTTATATCAGAGTGATATAATTTCGAGGGTGAAATTCTTTATAAGGGGTTAGAATGTAACAACCTTCTATTTTTTATATATACTTCTCTTCAAATATATTTTATGATGGATTATGATACACAAAACTCTGATTTTAAATGAATCATAATATAATATACTATTATAACCTAGTCATTAAATTAGTGGTTATGTATTGGAGTAGCTAAATTATGATTTTTTTGTATGAAATAAATTCATTGGTTATTAGTTGATTAGAAACCCAAAGAAAAATCATTTGAAAGTAAAAGAAATGTTTTTATGGAAAATTGTTTTTATGCACACAATGTATTTTTATCTTAATAAATTAAATTAATAACTATTGGTGAATTATATTAATGAAATTTATATATTATATATTCAATAATTTTTTTACATTCATATAATAATTTTACTATTCATGAGAAAATAATAAATCCAGTTTTATGATTTAAAAATATATTATTCTAAAAGTGGGTTTTATCTTGTTTATCAAAATTATTTTAAAATTAGTCTTCCCACTTATTGGTACTGAATTTGATAAAATGAATTATATATTTATAATTAAGATGTTAAAATTTGGTAAATATATTCCTTTTATTTTTAGGAATTTTGAATATTAACCATAATAAAATTTATCACCCTAGTAAAGCGTTAATTGGGTTAATCTTGGTGTTAGGGAAAAATTTATTTATCTAAATTATTATTGGATGAAGAGGATTAAAACCTAATCACATTTTTACCTAAATTTAATTTTTTAAGGGACACTTGTCCACAAAAATGACCTATATAATATTTAATACAATGAAAAATACAAAATGTCACTCTCTTACTTTGAAATATATATTATTTGTTCACATAGGGACACAACTTAATGGTGAATGATTATAGTTTTTTATTTAGAGAAAAATAAATTTATTTTCATAATTTTAATTAATTTATAAATTTTTAGTATTATATAATTGTTGACAATCCTTTTTGTCATGTGATTTTGAGAATTTTCAAAGGGGAATTCTTCTTGAAAAAAGAGAAGTGTTGAATATAAAATATCACACACACCCGCCCAGGTGAACCACATAATCCCAAAGTAGAATCACCATGCTGGTACCATCTGTATGGAAGCATCACTGCATAGGTCTAGCTAGTATGCTAGCATCACTGCACATGCCCCCATAAAGGTACGCCTATAAGACTCATGTAAGGTAATTACACAATGACCTAGACAACATATTTATGCGAGGAACCTCACTCAACCAGATTCTTAAGAATTCTTATAAATAAGTCCTGAGTGCTCATCATTTGAGATAACTAGAAAACCCAAATAACCCTCTAAAATATGATCTCCCTATTCCTTCAGTTAGTCCCTCAGAACCTTTTAGGTAGATTTAAAATCCTCTAAAGAAGAGGGAATTAAGAAGGATACATGATTAATGTTCCACTAGTGTTTTAAACATAGAAAAAATTCTTGATCCACCTCCCCTAAGTCAACAAAACTAGGGAAACGTCCCATTATCAATCTTGTAACTTAAGGACCTGTCATCTAAAGACACTTGAGGAGACCACTGGAGCCTAGAGTAAGGCCTCGCCCAATTATTTTCTCCCACATTTTCCATCAACCATAGATCTCATCAGCTCATCCAGGTCTACCCTGGATGATACCCCTTAAACTCACCCATCCATCACCTATGCGATCCATCTTTAGCACACCCAAACTTCACTTACACAATCCATCTTCAGCTCTCCCAAACTTCACCTGTGTGATTCATCTTCATCTTTCCCATCCTTCACCTATATGAGCCTACTTTGAGCCCTATTTTATGCCACCAATGGAAATTAATCTCTTCATTTGGATCCATCATCTAAGGGGGACCAAGGAAAGACCTCTCCCAAATCCTCCAGATATGTGTGATCAGATCATAGGGCACACCACTGTGTCCTCTTGATTATTAATTTATATGGTAATATAGGTAACACACTTAACCTCCATTATAGGTGGGATCCTCGAAATGGTTTAAATTAAATATTCATATTTTCATAAGTGTCCCAAACATGGGGTCAGTTCTAGGAATTTCCCAATTTCAGACATGAGGGCTAGGTCAGTGTCCTTCCCTCATTGTCTCTGAGACCAGATACCTCCCATTTTTAGATAGTTTGGGGGGGGATGCGTTATCTTCCCATTGATCAGGGTTAATGACTTATCCTCAACTCTTCCTTGAAACTGAGAATAGGACATCCCTCTTGAAGTAATCTCTTATTATTTATTGTAGGTGGTCACACCCCTCATATCCTCCATCCTCTGGGTTATGAAAACAAAATAGGGGATGAGAACTCCTAGACCCTTTCTCTCTCCCCCATATCCCCAACATTATCCACCAGTAGATGAAAGATAATGTGTGTTTTTTTTATCTTCCACTTCCTCTCATTTCTCACACTGATCTTGGATCATGTGGTCTTAGAGATTAGTAATAGTCATGACATCCAACTGATTAGATGCATGTCTCAATAGAGAATCCTTTTATGGATATTCCTCCCACCTTACTTTAAATGGCCTCTATAGGCGCAGGCCCTCAAAAACATGAGACCATATCAAAGGACTATATACCATATCAAACGTAGAAAGGTCATCCTATTCGGTATAATCCTCGACCATAAATTTTATAGGGACTCTTATTCAGTACAAGTCCCAAAACCACGTCACAATCCTCTCAAAGGTCTATATTTACTTTGATACAAACCTTTAGAGGACCTCTATAGGCTGGTTCCTCTACCTAACTAAGAAATGTGGGATTTTATTTCTCTAGGCTATATTCCTAGTAGGGTCATATCCGTCTTGGGAGACCAAATCCCTTATAGGTTCCCTGGGCTACTACGGAATAAGTCCCACACCAAAAATCATCTAGGAGCCTTTTTCCTAGACATCCTTGACACATGACGTTAAACTACATGGTTTGGTCCTCATCACATGACATTGAAAGTTATGATGTATCACGTTAAGTGGAAAAAACTATATGGGTCAGGATTTATTTCACAAGTATACATAGGAAGCCCATCTCATGGGACCAATCTTGACATAAAAATAAATCTCATATCCCTAGATGTTGATAAATTCTAAAGTGCCCCACTGTGTGGATTAAAACCAACATCACAGTAATAAAAAAAACAAACAATCTCTAATCCTCTCAAAAAAGGGTACTATTGATGGAGAACCTTAGATGCATACAAATGTGTCTATTGATGAAGAACCTCATATACATATAGATGATTCTAAAGTATATAAATGATAATAATTGACTGTTAATTTATAGGATACCGATGTAATAAAATGGATTTAATGAAAGACTCATGAATATTTATTAAATCTATAAGAGTCATGAAGTAGGAAATAATTACCCCCAAAACAGTGTGATGAGTCTGACCACCCATCATCTTAAGCAATGCGAGTGCCTAAGTATCGTTGGATCCATTTACCAATGACCAACTTCCATTGGAAACAGGTTCATGAAACATCATGAATAAGGGAATCGTTGAGTGTTTCCAGCTCCACAAACAAAACTCATTGGAATTAGTTTGAAAATGGTAAACCTGACATGAATGATTATGAAATAGTTAAACCCTATAAATCATACCATCATGTGTACCACAACACACTATTTTTTTCAGAAGAAAAAATGGTGAACCCTAGGTGAATACTTTACCAATGTGAATGTGTCACCTATATGTTAGGCCCTATTCATGCCCAAAATGGTAGAGGAAAAAACATGGATCCAAAAAAAATAAATTGATCATGTGTTTTTTTATTTTGATATTTTTCTGATGGGGTGTTCTTTCTTGTGTTTATCACATATATTTCAAGCATTTTCAACTAGATATCCTTTAGATCCAAATAAAATCATACCAGTGCCAGCAGACAAATGTTTCAACCAATGCACAAGCTGTGTCCTCAATTAAATAGAGGACACCATTCGAAACCTAGAATACCCAAAATAAGGTATAAAATGCATGAGTTTGAGATTACCATATAAATGGTACTATATGAAACATATAGGCTTCTCAATAATCCTTCCATATCATGAAGGACCATGAGTTTTCCACTCAACGATGGTTAGGGTCCTAGAAGTAAACAAACATAGTTTCCATATCAAATCATTTTGGGAGCCTATACACAGAATGAAACAATTAGTTCATCCATTATATCAGGGAGGAATATCATGTGATAATTAAAAAACTCATCCAGATGATGTAGGGGTCCCTCAAAGGGGATCCTATAAGCATCTGCTTCCACCAACGTCATAGAGCGAAAAACCCTAAACATGATAGGGGTGTTTCCCTAAGGAGTTCAGCCTAGGTCTCCCTAATCTAGGAATTAAAGACAGCTAACTGAGGGTAGCGACCAAACAATAGAGAGTATTGATTCACCTCTATCCCCTCTAAACAAATCAGCCAGTCAAATTCTGTAGTAAAATGAGAGTAGGCACAAAATCCTTCCCACACTAGCCAAGCTTTCCATAATAGTTTGGTAGTATTTAGAGAATACCACCAAACAAATATGGAAAAAAATACAAGTAGAAAAAAACACCTACCCATGTCAGAAAATCCCACCAATAAAATATAGTGGAAAACTGCAAGAAGGTTAAAACACCATCCCACATATACCAATCCCACTAGCCTGACCTGGAAACATTCAGAGAAACTAGTCAGAAATTACCTACATCAAACAGGGTGGAGACACACATCTCTTTCCCTACACCTAATTACTATTAGTATATACTGATATGAAATGGAGGACAGGAGTAGAAACCCACCCCTTATCCATCTATATCAAATATTAGCATTTTTATTTCAAAAGGGGCCATGCCTAGGACAAAACAAGATTAAGGTGGTCTAAAATAATGAACATCAAGTGCATCTGCACTAGAAAAATTAAAACATGCCTGAGGAAGCAACCACATATTGAAAAAAAGACACTATGATCCCCATTATTTTCCTTAGAGGCTTTAAATTATGAAACATTGTTCCCCTTATTACAATTATGAAAGATGTTAATACATGATTCTCAAAACCTTTTATAGTTGCCGATGATATATGTAATGAACCACACGATTTTGATTTTCCCCTACAACGAACCATGAATTATAGATGAATCCATCTCTACTGACTCCAGTATAATGGTTTTATAGTTTCATAGATCAATACCCTCCAGTAATGTGTAAGCCTCTTCCATGAGGGAATCCCCCTCCCCAAAGCCAGCACTGAAGGCCAGGCTCACTGCCCCTTGATGACCCTGAATGAACCCTCCTCCCCGCATGACCCCCAATCGGCAAGATCCAACCATATTGTGTTTGACTCCACTGGTTGGTAGGTTCCATCTCACCCATATCCATTATCCAAGTTGGGGAGTAGTAGATGTAGAAGAACAAACTACGATCTATCTCAGTGAGGAATATGCCTCCCACCATTTGACCAGCGGGATGATATTAGTAACAATGAATCTGGTAAGGGCCACTATGTCCAGGCATGATCGCGATGAACCCCCATGGAATCTTTGGTTACTCATATTCTAAGTTCTCCAACAACCCACCACAAAAAGTATCTCCCATGCTTTCCTTTCAATAGACGTATTCTCGGTACCTAAAAACCAAGCATGTAGAAAGGAGGAAAGATTGGTTCCCTGAGCTCCTATCCTAATGATCCCACCCAGATCATTCCAAATGACTATCACCCAATCACCTTTGTAAATGGTATGATCGATGTATTCCACCTTGTGATTAATAGAAATAAGACACTGAGATTCCATTGTAATTACTTTCTCTCTCACCTGATCTACCATCGGTATGGCATGGTTTCAGAGACGCTGCACACGAAATTTATATTTTGTGGGAATGTTGCTACACCACAGGGTTTCCTTCCGCCCACATTTCACATCTTGTACTAGATCCATTGCAAGATATCCTTTCACTAAGAATGAACCTGATGACAAACCCATGAAAATTAGCTTGTTTGGTTCATCATTCATGGTGATGATGTCAGTGACCTTTAGCAGTTAACGATTGATGATGGATTGAATGAAGGTCATGAACCGACTAGCCTAGGAAAAGGAGATTTCAGGATTTAGGAATCCAGGGAAACCAAGCACAGAATCAACCCACTTTTTTACTATAAAATAATATTTCCACATCCCAAAATCAATTTGGAATGGATTCGGAGAGCAGGAACATATTGAGAAATCGAGAGCCAAACCTGAGAGGTGTTCCCCCTTCCCCAATTTCAATTGTTTTCCATATATATTAGAGATAAATTTGGCCCAAAAAGATTTTATTTCGAAAATTTCCCATGCAAGCCCTGCTTATATTCTTTTTATCTCTTCCCTGACACTCTGGAGATTGATATCACCATCCCCGATCCCCTCGGCCAACTTGTCCCAAGAATCCCGGTGAAATTTCCCCTTAGAATGAGATTCCTAGATGAAACCATCCACAATTTTTTTGTTGTTGTTCAACATAACCATAGGAACATTTAGCACTGGCATCACATGCATGGGGATCAAGGATAAGACATAATTAAAAATCATGATTCACCCCCTTAAGGAAAGAATACAGTTCTTACAATTTCTAATGTGGGAGGTAATTTTATCAATAAGTCCATAAAAATGATGAATCTAAACCCTTCTTGGTGTAATTGGAGCACCAAGGTACTCTATAGGGAAGGGTTTCCTTTGATCCCTGAGGCTCTCCTCAATCTTTTCCCCCTTATTTTCAAGAACCATATCAAAATGAAGATGTTGCTTTTTTTTTTCAGTTGATGGTTTGGCCACTCCACTTATATTAACTCTCTGTGATATTATTGAATTCTCTAATATTTCACCTATTTCTATTCAAAAAAAAATCATGTCATCAGCTAAAAAGATATGCAATTTTTCACTGGTGATAGCTCTACTACGGTAAGGATGAAGGCTTCCCCTAAGGATTTCCCCCTCTATATATCTACTTAGAGTGTCTTGATTCATGATGAATGTTTTGGGAGAGAGGGGGTCTCCCGTCTGCAACCTGTGGTTGGGTTTAAAGAACCCGCACTTCTTCCCCATGAATAAGATGGAATGCCAAGGTGAGGTGAAACCCCTAAAAAGGAGATCCCCCACCCCTCTAGAAAAAAACATGTTTTTTATCACTTTGATGATAAAGTTCCATTCCATTTTTTCATAAGACTTATGCATATCAACCTTGATCATGATATTGGAACTGGGATATTTAATGTTAATATCTCCCACCATTTCATGAACCATGGAAATGGAAAAATGACTAGATCTTATTTTAATAAAGACTTACTAGTTCTCTAAGACCCATTGGGGGATATGTAAGGAAAGCCTTATATTTATAGTGTTTTCAAGGAACTTATGTAGGAAGTTACACATGATGATTGGTCTAAACTGGTAGAGAGAAGAGGGGTCTTTCAATTTTGGAATGAGAATAAAGGTTGATTCACAAGAAACCTATGGTAAGATTCCACCCCTAAAAAAGTCCTGGATAGCCCCCACTCGATCACCTTTATACAAATCCTAGAAGGTTGTGTAGAAGGATCCTAGGAAGCCATAATGTCTTAGATAAATCTCAGCATTAAGAGTCCACACTGCCTCCCAAATCTTAGCCTCTTCCGATATGGTTTCAAATGAACTATTAAACTCGTTGGACACCACCCTTGGTAAACATTCAAATAAATTGGTTTGATCATTTTGGTAACTTCCTTTAAAAGAAGGTTTAGGATTAAAATTAATCCTTTTGAAATGGTCATGATCTATACCTCCCACAATCTTAGTGTTATGTGTGTAAGAGCCATCTTCTTGTCGAATATTTGGATCATTTTCACACTTCCTTTCCTTGATACACACCTGAAAGAAGGATGCATTTCTATCCATATCCCTTATCCAAGTCTCCCTATACCTCTCTTGAATTATCCACTCTTGCTACAGAAGAAGTTAAGATAACTTATTCTATTTTCCACCAGTGAACAAAAGATATTTACATCCCAGTTAACTTCCATCCTCCTCTCACTTTGTTTAACCTCTTCCTTCAAGACCTCCATATTCAGTGAATGGTCAGATCTATTGGTAAACCAAAGCTGTATATCAGATCTTGGAATAATAAATTTCGGAATCCATTTCTTGGAATAATAAAAGATCTTATCATTCACTAGAGATTGATCTATCTATATGAATAAAGGATAATGACATGTCAGAGCCCTCACCAGATGCTCTAGTCTTGCCTTTGGAAAAAAATAAATGGCATGAAGGTTAGAAAATTAGTGATCTAATCAGCACCAAGTGCAATGAATACCTCTTTGATTGTTACACCATGTAAACTTGATTCTAGAAAATCCCAAGTCCATTAAACCATTGCGAGTAATGAAGGTCACAAGATCCCATCGGTCCCTTCTAGGAACAACCCCGCCACCCTTATTCTCTAATGCATCAATAATGATGTTACAATCCCCCCATGAACTAAGATAAATTCCCTTGATCACATATTCTTATTTCAACTGGAGGTAATTTATCTTTCCTAATGGATACTCTATGGTATGTACAAACCCCTGCCAAAATGATAGGGACCTATCAATAAATTTCGGCAGCTTCATAGGAGATGATAAAACAAGCTTCCATATATGATAAACGTTATACCCAAAAAGTTTCCTTAGTATCCCACTATAAGGTATCCAAAAAATAAGCCTCACTAAAAGCAACTAGAAAATGAATAGATGATCCAAAATCCCTCTATTCTTAATTCTAGAGATCTTGAAGCCCTTAGACATTTATCTTTCGTAGATCAAGATCCCACTCTCCCATTACAAAATTATGGAAATAGTAGAATCATTTCTATGGGTACTCCTTGGAAATATTACCATGAAGTCCTTCTTTATGTTTATAATATTATCAATATTAATATCCCATCTTCCGATGATCTCTATGGTATCCCTCTGCATGGCCAGATAATCAAATGGTAAATAGGTATCCCCCTTGGTATCGCCCACCCTAAAGGTGCTCCTTGGGGTATATAATGCATAAATTATCATTTTAATTAGGTTTCAAACCATGCTGGTAGTCCTCCCCATGATGGAATTCACTATAGAGGTCCTCCCTACATTGAAATTTCACTTTGATAATAAGGTCCTCTCTTACGGATTTAATTATGAGAAATCCCTCCTATCATGAGGTACTTGAAAAAATGAGGCCAACCATGTCTCACACCTCTTCATTGAAAAGTGACATCTTCTATAAACTAGAAGATATCCCAAAAAAAGTCATTATTCAATCCAACCTTGGATAGCCTACCTTCTAATACATTAGAGGAAATCCACACCAATCTGTCTGTTTATAATAAGATAGTAGGGAAGCATCTACTTTAGTCAGACCAAGTGGAGGATCATATAGAGAAATATGAAGAGGACATGTTGAACAAGAGGATACAATTTTCCATGAAGAATATACCATTCATGTTCTATCCTCTATCCATTCCCCAATACAACATTCTATAGGAATGTTTAGAATATTTTGTGCATGAAATCTTCTCAAATGTATGGATCACTCTTCATCACTTAAAAAGAAAAATTATTTAATTATGATGAATATCTAAACCAAATAAAATTAATAGTATGGATACACCACTAAATGAAATTGTTAGTTCTATTAGATTCAAATTACCATAAATTGAAAGAAACACAAGGATACCTTCAATACGCATGTTAAACGCATTAAAAAATCAGTGTGAGATAATTTCCAATGCCCCTTATGGTGTTCATATCAAAGGATAGGGAAAACATAGGTCGTTTAATTTCACTTTTATCCCCAATCAGAAAATCCCACCAAAAGATACATAATGTATTATTATAAACTTAGGCTAGCTTCAATAAATGTCCTCTATTCAAAATAAGTTGTATATTCAGAAAAATATGGCCCTAAATAACTCCTAGAGACATTATATCAAAAGAGAGTGATCCATCGAAAAAATGATGCATCAACCATCAAAAAATATTCATAAATCCTCTCTCCTAAGGGAAGAAAATGGAAAGGCATTGCTGATATCATTGGAAGTAGGTGGATTAGGTAAAAACCATTAAATTAACCTAGCCCATGTTTGAACATGGTTTTATAAGATCAAGAAAGTTGTCATTGTATAAGCAGTCATGGAAATATATGAGAAAAACCATCCCATAGGGATGGGGGATTTTTTTACACAACCATTAAGGCTGAAAAATCAAACTCAAAAGGTTGTGGAAATGGTACAAGAAAATCCCCAACACATAGGGTTGGAGAATTTTTTTATCCCAACTTCCTTCTCCTTAATGGAATTCAGTTTTCTCTCAGTTAGGGAGAACACTAAAAAATGGATCTTCTAATCTCATATTATATAGAGACCTAGAGTCCTCACTTAGAACATACACAAAAAATTGTCCAGAGATTCCCTTCAGGTCACCATTTATTAGATAATCCCAAGGGGATTAGCAAAGGTGAAGAGGAATCCATGTGGTAGGAATAAACAAAAGTAGTCTCTCAAAGAAACTGTTGAAAATCCCACAATGTGTTATGAATCCGTGAATTTTATTAACCCCACCTTTGAAGATTATATAGAGTATTAGATTGAAATATAATAATAGGAGAAGGATGTTTCTATTTGTAATACGGTCCACACCAAAATGACTGAAGATGACATGTGTACCCAAAACTAAAGTATTTCCATGAATTTGGGGATTCCCTCAATGAATCCATTACTACATACTTAATGATAATCCACCAAATAAAAGGGTGAAGTAAAGGCTACATATATCCCTCCTCTTGAAGAGATTGAACTCCTCAAACTTGAGGATATATTTTCTCAGTAGGAGGAAGAGATGAAGGAGTTGAAAAAAACTCAATACCGAACTACTACAAGGAAACATCCCTACTAGATATATTTTAATAGTAGAGGCTCAAATCACACTTCCATTCAATGAACCTCATCAAAGAGGGTTTGCAAAAACTATTGAAATGGAGCCTGAACACCTGCTCAATCAGGGATACCGAAAACCAATATATTTGGACCCCATGATAGTGAGGTGTCTGAAGATCCCCCCTTAGGTAAAAAACCAAGGCTATTTTAGAAACATCCTTGAGGAACACCCCTTACAGGTTCCCAACATGGGGACAAGAAGAGGTACCATAGCTAGAACTACTGGTTTCTGCCCCTTCTCAAGATCCTATTCAACTATACATCCCTTAACGGATTATGAAAACTATAGAATCATTGAAATATCTATTAGAATATAAGGAAAAATGGAATGCACTAGTGTATTCATAATTGAAACATTACCTTGAATTGGTTGATCCGTCCCATCCCCCGCTTAATTATGGGAACCCTACATTTATAATTTTCAATGGATTGGGGGATTTCGAGTATCATTTGATGCCTTTCATGTCCCACTACGATCCCATGATGGGGACCATTGTACAACAAGAAGTAGTTAAAATCACATGTTTTTTTGTAAAAATTTCAATGGCCAACCTTCATATGGTATACTTGTTTACTAGATTGGTCAATCATAGGATAAAAAGATCTCCATCAGTAGTTTCTATTTCAATTCAGATAAACACTTCAGAAGATGACCATCCTCAACCTCTCAAACTAAAAACAGTGGAAGAATGAAAGGGTCTTGGATTTCATTTCTTAGTGGAAGGGGTTAATATACTTCCTAAACCTATAGATTACCTAAGAATACCTATTGTCTATCTTTATAGATAATATTCATGACAATTTACATATACCACACATCCCTATGATATTTACAGGAGGGTATTGGTATCTTGAAATAGTTTCCCAAAGAATGTAAGATTCCATCTTACAAACCAAGGCCAATCTAAAGTAATTAAATTAGATATAGGAAAGAGAATAAGGAAAGTAGAGGTTGTGGTAGTCACACTTTAACCATCCCTAACACATAATTCAACTCTAAATCCCACACCATATCTTGCATCACCCCATATTGAGCTTCAGAAACAATACTCACCTTTCCAAGATGAGTGAAGGGTATAGAGGAAAAATAGTTTGTGGAACTAAATAATAATTTTTATTCTTTCCTAGATGACCAAGTCCCCAGATACTTCATCACATATTTGGATAATGACTTTATCATGTTTTCAAATCCTAAGAGGCCTGATAAGGATGGTCTCTAAGATCTCCCAAATTATTTCTCTTCCCATTAGACATTGAGTCACACCATCCAGGGATTCTTTATTATCAAATATATCATAAAAAATGGTGGGAACTGGGAGAGTGAAGTTGAAAAAACCACTATAACAAGTGGAATGTGTTTCCTCTATGAACTCAGGGGAAGAAGGCAAATGATAGGAAATTACCAACAAAAGTTCATAGAAGTTTAGTGATTGGATGACTAGAAATACAATAAACCAGACTCATGAAATCCTATTATAATAGTTTAAGAAACCAACCATTCCCCCAACTTCTCTTATGGAAGAACAACCAACTCTATAAAAACCTTAGTCCTCCAAAATCTAGTCCTATAAAAAATTAAATGTCTGGATAGGTAGGAAAAAACACAGGAAGATGAACCTGTACCATGGAATTTTTTTTATTTGACTCTCTCAGACTTAATTCCTTCAGTCCTAGAGGAATGGAGACCACCCAACTAAATGGTAAAATGGGTTCCGCACCACAAAATGGTACAAAGGGAGCCTCCCCACCAAATGGAACCATAAGAGTCGACCTTCTAGATAGAAACCTCATATCTTTGGTTCTGTTAATTTCATTAACTTAATGGATAATTTCATTGATGATGAATATAAACATGAAACCGAGTTCCATGCACCTGACTAGGGAAGAATGGGAAGATGCTTCAAGAGTCAAGGATATAGGGGAAGACCCATACAAAAAACAAATGAATACTCTGGCCATGTCCCTACTTAAACTATCTATGATGCCGAAACTCATGGGAGAGACCTCCCGTGAGCTCAATAGAAGTAGTAAAATTCCCACACATCTTCTAGGGGTCACCTTGACCCCATAATATTGGAAGATTGATTAGAGGAGGCACTATTATCAAGTCAACCTCAGTGAGTTGGCATACCTAGTCAATATAACCCATTAAGTATAAGAGCACTTTCAACTCCTATTCCAAGGGCCTATCTGACCATGTAAAGTGATTTAGTCCCTAAAGTGTCCACAAGATAGTATCCTCATGTTGATAAGTGTAGAACTTTATCCTAGAAGTATGATATTTTAAAGAAAAATGGCCTTGGGTCTAGCCAACTTGTCAATCCCGGATTCTCTATGTGTATCAAAATACCTTTGAGGAGCACTCATAGAGGCTTTTTGAATCACTCAAGAGTTTTAATCTAAAGTTGTCATTGCTTAAATTTATCATGTAGAGATTGATCCTGATGAATTCTGTATAATCATATATTTCTTAGAGGAGGAAAAATATTCTTTTATATAGGGATACATCCGACCCTTTTATGTGTTTAGAAGGATAAATGACACTAATATATGATGGGATTTGATTGAAAATGGATCGATATTCAACATCATTTCAATAAAAAAAATTAATTGTATGGGTTATAGTGAATACCTCTTGTCCCCTTATACTCTTACACTACTGGGTTATGTTAAGAGTGAACAAAATCCTCTCGATAGAATCAAGATCACGACCTAGTTTTTGGCCCTCATATCCTACTCAAAATATTTGGTTATTTGGAAAGACAGAGATTTCAATGTTCTTTTAGTAAGGAATTGGTTTCATAATCACATGAAAATAATCTTGTCATACCACCAATGCCTTAAATATAGAATTAATGTTCATATTGGGATGTTTTATGGTGAAAAATCAACAATATAATCTTTTAAAACTCAGTATATTGATAATGTATTATACTATAGGTAAGGGAAATAGCCCATGAACAATGGAATCCCTCAAGTCAATTGCTCGAATGGTCTAGAAACAAATCCATAAAATACATTAAAATATACCAGTGAAGAATACGTACATCCCATTAATCATATTTAGGGAATGGGATAAAATTATGGAACATATTCAACAAACTTCATGATATCATTCTTGAAAACTGATCTCGAAAGTACTGAAAAGGTTAATGAATCACCATACATTGGTAAAATATTATATAAAAATTCCCTCATTCCATCCCTTGAGCTTAAATATATCCCAACCTCATCAGATGAGTCAAAAGAAGTTTTCATGTCACTGAGAGAGGATGAATATACTCCTTATCTATCACTAACTCCATCCCCCATGGAACATTAAAGAGACCCCACATTGTCAGTTGGGTTAGAGGGAGACACTTTATCTTCCAAATATCAAAATGTTGACTCCTCTATTGAATAAAAGAAATTTCATTCATTACCTACTCTACTTAAGAGTAAGACATAAGAGGAATATGAAGAGGAAGAGGAAGAGGAAGAGGAGTATGACCCAAGGGATTCCCCACCAGCATTCAAGGAAGGTGTCTATAACACTATTGATGAACTTAAAAAAATAAATACAGGTACAAAGGAGGACCCATGCCCCATATTGATTAGTACACCATGTATTCCAAATAAAAATATGTATATAACTCTTTTATGAAGAAACATATGGATGTTTTTTCTCGTAATTACATAAAAATGATTGGACTCAATCCTAAGGTGGCCACTCACCACCTAGGATTTCTAGAAAACCACCGAGGATATAAATATGTATCTAGAAGGAAACATATGACTCACGCCAACAAAATTGTGGCTGAAGTTTCCCAGATTATCAAGTCCAATTTAATTTGGGAAGTTTAGTATCCAAAAAGGATAGCCTAAATAGTCTTAATAAAGTAAAAGAATAGACAAATCAAGGTCTACATTGACTTCAATGATCTCAACTGGCACCGTCCAAAAGATAAATTTTCCATTTCCAATTATAGAAATCCTAATTGATGCAATGTCCAGATATCAATCCCCCATCTTCATGGATGGCTATTCAATGTATAATAAAATTGAAATGGACTAAGAAGACGAAGAATTTATCACATTCAGGGACACCAAAGGAGTATTTTCCTATCGGGTAGTTCACTTTGGCTTGAATAATGTTGGTGCTGAATATTAATGTTCAATGCATTGCATATTCAAACCCTTCTTGGGAAGGTTTTTTGAATTCTACATCAATGATTTGGTGGTTATGTCTCAAAAATTTTCTAACCACATGAATTATATTGATACCTTATTCAACTAACCGAGTCAACATAGCCTGATGATGAACCCCTTGAAATTTTCTTTCAGGGTTACCTCAGGGAAATTACTTGGATTTTTTTTATTCCATCCTAGAATTGAATTCATCCTTGAGAATAAAAAGGATATCCTCAAAATGTCACCTCCTTAGAAACTAAAATAGTTGAGGGGTTTATAGGGAAACCTAGCCCACATTTGGAACTTTATCGAAAACCTTATAGGAAAGTGTTTTCCCTTCCCTAATTTTATGAATAAGGGGGTCACATATCAGTGGACCAATGACTATAAAAAATAATTTGAAAGCCTCAAGAAATTATCTTGAGTTCACTGGTTTTAATGCTACATGTTGAGGGAAATCACTCATTATATATGTGAAATACCTAGAATGATCACTGGGTGATTTCCTCACACAAAATAATGATTATTATAATGAAAATAACATCTATTATCTCATTCAAACCATTCGTGACACTGAGAATCATTATTAAGATATCAATAAGAGCTACCTAGCAATAATATTCTTGGTTTAAAAGCCGATTCACTACCTCATTCACCATGTGATCCATTTGGTATCTCACAAAACCCCCTCAAATATATCCTTATACGTCCTATATTGATTGAATTATTGTAAAGGTGGGAAGTTATCCTATAGTAGTATGACTTTAGTTTGTTACTCATAAAGATATAAATGTGTAGGATTTGGAACATTTATTTGAAGAACAACTATCTTTATAAAAAACATCTTTAAATACTGAATTTACTAGTGAATAGATATTATCTATTCAAGATAATCTCCAAACATGAGAAATGTATTTTAAAGGTCCATCTAGAAGCCTAATAGGGAGGAGATTGGAAGACCCCAATCTTAAAAGTTGTATTTAGAGTCATGCTCATCTCTCAAGAAAATTAAATCTTGCCTTACTCCTTCCTTTTTTCAATATGTTGTAAAAATAATGAGGCAGAATATCTGGCCCTCATTATGGGGATAGAATTGGAACTTAAAACACCAATGGACCGCTAGAAGGTGAAAGGTGATTCAGAGTTAGTAATCAAGTAGATAAATGGGTATTATGATATAAAAAATGAAGATCTTATCCCCCTACATGACTATGTATGGTTTATAGTGGAAAAATTCCCCTCAGATACAACATTTACTCATTTCCCGTGATCACAGAATTCCCAATCCAATTAATTGGTGAATGAATCCCTAAATTTGGTAGATCTAGGACAAGATTAAATAATCATCAACATTGCACACCACTGAATGGTCTCACCTTTTTCTTGTGATAGCATGGAAGAAATCAATGAGGTTAATTCCATCCTTGAACCAGATAGTACTACAACTAGTTGGATGATAGCCATTTTTTACTACCTTCAAAATGGAGTGCTCTAATCATACATAGATAAAAAATATAAAATATTATGATTAGTGACCAATTTCACTCTTTATGATGGCTCAAATCACTAGAAAGTCATCTATAAATGTGGATTTTATGTAATACATCTCAGGTGTATTGATGAAGAAGAGACCAGTACTATCAAGAGAGATGTACATACAAGAGCCTATGGTGCCCACCAGTTACGATTCAAGATTTCAAAATAAATATAAAGGTTTGGATATTTATGGCCTTTAATGAAACATGACTACACAAAATTCATCAAGAAGTTTCACTCCTTCTAAGTGCATACCAAATTCATCCATCAACCACCAATGTTTCTATATATGACAAAATAATCATGGACATTTTCTATACGGGGAATGGATGTTGTAGAGATACATCCTCTATCTACGACCAATAAATTAAAATACATCATTACTGTTATCAACTTCTTCTACAAATGGGCTGAAGCAATACCCGTAAAAAAAAGTTAGGGACAAAATCATTATCTACTTAATGAAAGATAACATCATTACTAGATTTGGTGTCCCTCGTAAAATATTGATGGACCAAAACACCAATTTATATTCTTATGAGTTGGATAATCAATATCAGGTGTATAATATAAATTCCAACCATTCAAACTACTATCATGTAGTGGCCAATGGAAAGATAGTGGCTGTCAACATGACCCTATGAACTATACTTTAGAATATGGTGGATAAGGATAAAAATTATTGGCATGAAAATCTCTTTGATTGCTTGTGGGCCTACCAAACTACCACCCACACCACCATACAGGAAACCACATATTAACTTGTATACGGTACGAAATAAGTCCAACCCATTGTTGTCCAATTACCCCCACTCTACATTTCCATATGCAATCAATTATCTATAAATGAGAAATAAAAAATGGCTTGATGAATTTGAGATACTTAATAAGAAAACACCACATGCCATAGATTATTTATAGGTCCAAAAAAAATCATATATCACAAACATTTAACAAGAAATTCTTCCTCTTATCATTCCTCCAAATTGAGCTAGTACTAGTTCTCAGGACCCTGATGATACTAGGTAAGAAACCTCAAAATATTGAACCAAAGTAGGAGGGACCTTATTACATACATAAGGTCCACTCTAATGGATATTTTTCCCTAATATTTATGGATGGAGAGCTCATTGTGACCCCCAATAATAAAATATTCCTAAAAAAATACTTCATGTGGTAAAGACACTAGGTTGTTAATGTTGAAAGATGATAAACTACACAAAACATCAGCCTAGGACATATGAAATTAATCTGTATGGTTTCATACTCTTTTCTGCATGATGTTAAAATTCATAGAATCATGGTCCTAAATACTTTACATTTAAAGGAAAAACATGTGGTCCTAGTCATACAATCTAAAACTAAACAACACCATATTTTGAGCTATAAGAATCTAATCTACATAGCCTAATGTCTTAGTATTAATACATTAAACTATATGAAATTTTCCTCATTGTATGATTTTAAAATTCATATTATTTTGATCCATACTTGAAAAAATCACGATCCTTGGTGTTGTTCTTCTGACACACCTCCATTCAAGAACTACATTTGTCTTGATTCCATCCATCACATGATATATAGTAATTCCCAAATCTCCAATCCTATGTCCATCCACAATATAAAAATGTCCCTCCTCCCTATGTACATGAAAAACCTACACAGGGAGACTTCACACAAGAACTATGTGGGGCTTGATTCTCTCATCAAATTGGTTATATATTGACACATAGACCCTATGTTCTAGTCCCAAGCACAATGTAAAAAAATTCAACATCTCATATTTATGAACATAGATCAATGTATAAGACCTTAATTCGGGTTCCCTCATTCAAGATCCTATCATGGAAATAGGAATTTCCATCTTCTACATACAAATAAAAGATATATGTGGGGTAATTCACACTCCATGGCCAATGCCAGTCCAAATTCTCCCTTTGTACTTGGATAAATTCCTTCCACACAACATACTCCTTGTCTTAGGCAATTTTTGGATCTTTATAATCTTTTCTTTTCCATTAGTTATAGAATTTCAAATTCATGAAGACACCTTTGTTTTTACTACGCATTGATACACCCCTGTTTGGCTTTTCATAACTCACCCACCAAAAGGACCTATCAACTAGAGGAACATTCATCCTTAGGAGAGACATATTCTCTCTCCATAAGCCTCAACAACATTATAATGAAGAAATTATTTTCAAACATTGGTATATGATCATTCCATGAATTATTTTCCCTTACCAATTCTCCGGATCCATGAATCCTCAAGACAATGGTTTACGAATTCCATTTTCACATTTGGAGTATGTTGAGACATCATTGGACAGATAAGCCTCATATCCCTAATCATTTCCATAAAATTTGGTTATATCCATATGACCTAAAACTGTAAGGAACAATGTCATACTTGTCAACTGATGTTAAAATGTTTGACAACATCTTTAGAAAATGACATTAAAATGTAGTCTTACCTTTTGTACCAAGCATAAGATGCACTGGGAAACTAGCCTCAAAATATTCATATCATAAACATGAGATTACTTTCATGAAATGATTTCTTGAATGCTCGAAAAATGTTCATAGGTATTCATGCCTTATTTTTCACATTGGGTAACCTTCTTCTTCATCATAAGATGTAAAAAAACCAAATTTGGCTTGATTCTCAATTTGATTCGATATATATAGATTCCTAGATCCTACATCCTGGCCTAACCACCACATGAAAAAAATCCCATGTACTTCCTTCGAATTATCTCAATGTGGTAATGGAATCCTTTTCCACTCCTTGTTTCTTACACTGATTATAGCTCACATGGGATTAGGTTTTTTAGTAAGGGATTCATCACATGATCAATATGTATAAGTTCACATCAGGGTTAGTAGGGTTCTTTATATAAGACTATAAAAGTCACACTAATCCTCTTTACCACATAATTCTAAACTATATGGTTAATATCTCTATTAATCAGCGTTAAAACCATAGAACTAAATACATATTTATACTCACTCTGATAAGATACATAGTGTTTCTTGGATCTCACATCCTAGTCCAGCTATAAAATAGGGAAATCCCCTGATCCTCCTATGTACGAGTCCGATCTATATAGGGGGAATAGTACAGGTTCTTACCCCATTCATGATCTAGTATTCAAAAAATCCCACTAACCACACATTAATTCGGTTAATGTGGGGAATATTTTCTATAACTAGGTGTGGATTGATTCTTACTTTGATGAGGTACATATAGACTCCATAATCCTATGTCTTGGGCACAAAAATAAATTAAAAAAATTTCCCTTTACTATGTATGGGCCAGACCTTCATAGGGAAACATTTCTGCCCATTATTGGGTGATTTTGATATGAAATGATACTTCCATATTTAGGTACTTTACTTCTGAAAACTAAACTCCGTGTTTAGGGAAATCCAAATCTCCATAATCTTTTTTGGCCATTGGTAGTGGAATGTTAGATTCCTGAGGATACCTTTGTTCTGACTATGAATTGATACGTCCCAGATTGTATTTTCATAAGTCTCCCACAAAAAGGGCCTATCAATTAAAGGATTCCATTATTTGAATATGCATTGATACACCACATTTTTATTTTACTAAGACTCAAGAAAAAATGGGACTATCAACTAGAGGAATGTTCTTCCTCATGAAATACCTCTTCTATCTATATAGGGCCTAGAAAATTTTTTCTACCATATCACTCTTCGGATCCAGAAACCCACAGATTACAGCTGAAGAACAATTCCCCTTCATGCTTGGAGAGAATGGGACATTATTGGATAGATCACTATGAAATGTAAAATTGTTAAAATTTTGGTCAAAGATAAATGAACATAAATTATAGACCTACAAATCCTTACCATAATACATTAAACTAAATAGCCAATGTCATAGTCGAATGATATTAAACTGCATGATGCTTAAACCCTTTTCAGGGAGGATCCTTTTCTCTTGATGTTGGTAACCCACCACATCACCCCAAATGAGTATGTGAAAATTGATTTAGATTCCATAAAGATACAATGTAGTGCCTAAATCCTCCATTCTAGGCTCAGATACTATAATAACTAAAGTATTCTTGTTCCTCTATTCATGGAAACAACCCTGATCTGGGTGGAAGGTTCTAAACTTCTCCCATGACCCCTAATTTTAAATATTATGATCAAAACATAATTCCCATCTTTTGTAAAAACCAAATGTGTGTTGGGGTGGTTTCCCATTCATGAACAGTGCCAACATAAATGATCCCTTCATTCTCAAACAAATTCATTAATAAACCAATCATCACAAAATTAAGAAATTAAGATCTTCATAAAATCCCCGACCATCGGTAATAGAATGTAATATACCTGAGGATATATTTGTTTTGACTAAGAATTGACATTCCTTAGTCAAAATTTTCATTAGTCACCCACCAATTGGGATTTTCAACCAAAGGCACAATCATCCTTAGGAGAGACCTCTTATATCTCCTTAAGCCCCAAAAACATCATAGTGGAAACAAATTTTTGAATATGTTCCTTGGTCATTCCACATATATTTGTCACGTATCATTTTTTTGATTTTAAAATAAAAAAACCATGACTCAAAATACCTCTTTGGGTATCTGAAGAATGTTAGAGCATTCATGGTCAACAATCCTATCCTGGTTCATCATTCTATAATTCATGTTCAAAATTGTTTGAACTAAAACACCATTTTGTATAGTTTGGATTGAGACAATTTAAACTACTCACAAAAAAGTGACACTATACTCACCAGGTTGAAACCCCACAAAAGGTAACCTTGGGTAAAGTTGAGTCTTAGATCACTAGAGGTGCACTCCACATGGTTTAGAAAAAAATTGATCAGTGGAAATAAAGAGGCACAAAAAATTTTATTTTAAAAACCTTCAAAGGGAGTCCTAAGAAATATCCAAGTATTGATCACTAAGTCTTCTTAATATTTTACTTGGGAAAAAATTCGGGCAATGACACAAAAGAAAAAAAGTTTGTAGGGTCCTCCATGTGACTGTAGGAATAGTCTAACTACGCCCACTAGGTTTAAAGACCTAGGAAAAAATTAGATCACCTCTCGATACCTATTATTGTGATTAAAAATTATTTATGGGATAACATTTAGATAAAAAACCATCTTTAGTGTTATATTTTTGTTATATAGGAAAATAGGGATGATAACATAGATGATTTGGAAAAAAATCCTTTTTATTTTGGAGAAACAAATCATAGAATCATTCACAAATTGAAGTATCTCTATCACATTATACAAAATTATTTCAATAAAACTCTTCCATTGTTGGAGGGTATTTAGAGACCCATAACAGGCCTATTGAAGATCTTATAGTTGAATAGTCTTAGCCTCCTCAATAAAGTGGAGTTCCACCACTCTAGGTATAATGGTAGTTTACCCCTCTACTTGAACCCATTCTAGAAGGTGGTGATGTTTTATGAGATCCCCCTGGGACGAATCTGTCTCTTCTTAGAGGTATGATATTTGATTAGATTTCTCATCAAACTGCTATTTGAACTCCACCATTTTATTAGAATGGATGAGTTCTATTAGAGATAGTGAAACTCAGAGGTCATCAGTTCTGATGAGCATCCCTTCCTTGATAAGGTGCTATTGTAACTCATCCTCTTTCTCTCATAAGGAAATTATTTCCTTTACTATAGTGTGAACTACATGGGACACAAATACTTCATATGGTATAATCTTAAAGGTAAATATTTCATAGGTTTACTTGAAACTAACTCCTCGATGTCCTACCATATGAATTGGTAAAGTTCTTGGGAAATATCATGAGCATCCTAGCTCACTTTGGAGCTAGTCACAGAGGGATAGATGTAATTTGTAATTAGGTATCTTATGTAAGAAACATAAATTTTACTTCCTGGAATGATACCATCCACTCATTTTTAATTCAATTGTGTTAGGGAAAAGTCCACACATTCAAATTCAGCCACTACAACTACCAAAATTGATGGATGGATGAAATTATTCATTAATATTACAGGATAGAAAATAGAAAGGAAATCAAATAAATTGATGGCAATAACCATCGATGGAATTTTTTATTTGTCAAATTCCTCCCTAGAATCTCCAATCCCATCAGTTTGAACTAGGATATCCAACCATGGAACACTCTCTTGATTTTTCTCAAGGCTTTGGATGGAAGGGCCCCAAGAATCTCCCACTCAAGGGCCCTTGAATGTTTCTCCCCTAGAAACATGAGCAGAATGAACCTCAATTCCATGGTCATGGATTTACTTAGTGATATTTTCAATATAAAAAGATTCACCCATCAAGATTTTTGATTTATTTCATTGGATGTAAGATGGTATACCATGATAAAAACACCAAAAAGGATACTCACATCCATCCACCTTCTCATTAAAGTCCCTAAACTAATCCAGGGAGCCAAAAAATATAAATATATGGATTAAGTGATTCCATTATTTTATTATACATTAATTAAAATATCATAGTTTCCTCACCAGTATTTGTGTCCAAGAAACTGAGATCAACCCCAAAATTGGCTCCACCATCATCAACATCCACAATCCTCTCAATGGCCACAAACCTTTTTAGTTTCCACTAGGTCAATTTAAACACCACAACCTTCGTTGGATTTTATAAGGTCCATGTTATCCCCTTATCGAGTGGTGAAAGGACCCGTGATGGTGATAATAGGGTCCTACAGTGCATGTGACAAATCTAAGACATTATAAGGAAGGAAATTTGGTGATTAATTCATGAAATCATATGGTGTTCAATTTACATTACTAGGAATATCCTCCATCTCTATAATGATTGGAGAGTATGTGACCTCAACCCTTGAAACTTCTCCTATCTAAGGGGAAGAATCAATAGCAGGAATCTATGTCTGACCTAGAAGGTCCTCCTCAGTTCTTAGAGGGTCATCTCTAAGCTCTTTATGAGTGTAGTGGGGAGTGGATCCTATAGCCCATAGGCATGATTAATCATTTATTTAGGAAAAATAAAGAGTAAATAATATTGGGAAAACCCACCGTGACTAATGATGTGTTCGTCAAAGTGTTTCAGTCTCCATCATTCCTTCACTTTTGATAGAGGAAGGCTAGAACTTTCCTCCTCAAATATAGGTATTATAGGTGGAATTTGAGAGGACTCTACCTCTATATCCTCCTCTATCATCCTTTTCCATGAGGATAGTTCCCCTCATTCATGAGATAATTCCTCTACCCTCATAGGGGGCCCTGTTAGGTTATATCTTGATGATGGGATCTCAGATGATTCTGCCTATACCTACTGCGAACCAGGGTTACGCTTTCCTCAGTAATGACCTTTTGTTAAAAATTAATAAGAACATGAAGAATGAGGTAAACAAGAGAGGGTAAGATTTACATCACCTGGGTCGATGAAGTTATCCCATTCATCAGTGGATGACTCATCAACCCCTTAAGTGTCCCCCTATTTCATCATATCCTCCACTTACCTCATAGTGTGGATCTAATCATTAGTGGTGAAAATGAGCATCTACAACTCCTAGATATATATTCCCACATTGATATGATTTTTATCAATGTGGAGGTTGGATAGGGCTCAGTTATCCCCAATCTATAGAATCCAAAACCCAACCTGAAGTAATGACCACATTTCCTTAGAATTAGAAGGATTTACCTTCCAATTTTGGACCGCCTATGGTCACATAAAAGAAAATGTTGTTTTTTCCTTCTATGAAGTAGACCTTATAATCCCTGATTTGATGGGCTTCCCAAATATCTCTATTGTAGTTGAAGGATAGAAAATTGGATCCCAAGTTTCCTCTTAGTGATGGTTTATGGATAGTCTAGGGCTAACCTTAGCTTGTGTAGCCCTTTTTACCCTGATTAGTGGACTAAAATGTGCATGGGGTTGTTTGGATGAGATATGAGCCTCTTCATTATCACTCTTTAGAATGGGTGGATCCTTTCTACCATGCTTCCCATACCCAAAATTCATTATAGATCTAACTCAGGGAATACTTGTTGTCAATACCCCATGGGGATATGATTAAATCTGGGATTCATCATACTAGGAGGTCAAACCATTAGACACAACCACTTGAGGCAGTTTAATCATTACCTGAGTCACCTCTGTAGCTCTGAGAATCCTAATTTTCTAGAAACCATTGGGTATCTCTCTAACCAAACACGTATTGGAGGGGATATATTTACTTTCTGAAGTAACTTGAATTAGCATGTAAATATTTATGGACAATTGGTATCACAAATAAATTCACCATCAATTTGGGCTATTAAGACACCATCCTAGAGGGTAATCATATATGATCTCAATTCATCCCCATATTTTCCATCATCATTGAATTTCCAAGTTGGTGGATCCCCATATGGAAATAAGTTGAATTCCTTAAATATATTCAATCACTTTAAGGCTTTACTGTGATTTATGGATATGGGATAGATACTAGAAACAACTTGAAAAACGGTCAAAATAGGTCCCTAGTAACTTTGATTATACTCAATAAGGCATAAGAGGAGAAATGTACCGTAATCCATCCCCACAGTACTTAGAATAGACCTGGAATTACTAAAGGGGACTTCCCTATGGGAATATGTTGCAGAAACTGATGGATGTTCTCTAAGACATAGGATTCCAACCCTATGTGCTTATCTACTGCTATATTTTCCACTTTGAAGAATTTCCCAGACCTCAAGATTCCATTGGATTCGTGAACTAAAAGAATATATATGCTTAGAAAAATTTCTAATAAGCCTTCAACATGCATCTTGGAAAGTACAACACACATGATTTCATACCTGCATTGGATGTAATCAGCTTATTCCAATGTGGACCATAATTTACTTGGAATTCCCTACTTCACAAATGTGGGATATCCCATGGGACATTTTAATGTGTAGACATTCCTCTTGGGATCCAGGAAAGCATTAATCAACACTTCAAAATGAAAATACCCCCTTAGTTGAGGGTCTTCATTCTTGATATCCCAGGCTTTCTTAAATAGCTCATGGGCAAGAAAAAGTATCCTTTCCACATCGTACCTTGTGGAATTCGGTTGGATAAAATCATCATACATCTCCCCAATGATGGGACCTCCATAAATATTGTAGACGTCCCATATACTAATGAAAAATTCTCAATGCATTAGATGAATTGATTTGGTCTATAGTCTCCATCATCTTAGTAGATCAGGAATAATGATTGGGTTTTTGTATAGTTATGTATAAGCTACCCCAAAAGCCTCATAAATTTCATCCACCTTATATTTGGTTGCAAAATCAACACATGTTTAGTGCACCCAATACAACCTCATCCACTCAAGTCTGACACCCCCTCCTGGGTGGTGGTCCCAGCATCCTTTCCAGCCTTTCAATTGATCTATCTTGGAATAATAGAAGATATATGAGTAACAGTGTGTCTTTTACTCATGGGTATGATTCTTTAAATTTGGGTAACCTTTGCTATGATTCATGACATAGGCTATGGATTATGTTCCCATGTTGATGTACAATCTCTTGGATGAGATGTTGGAAGCAATAATCTTATTATATTATTGGAACTAAGAAAGATGGATACAGTTCTCTAGCTTTAGGATGAAGGCATCCTACATAAGTCTATGACCATAGAGTGGTATATAGTCACTCTCAATATATTCAAGATGATGATTCTTCTTGTGATTCATCTAGTCTCTGATATTATTGTTTTATAAGTTATAGTAATATGGCCCGAAAACATCAACTATATCCTTGATATGATTGAAAATTTGTTCATTAGAAACATTTACTTTCTATGTGATCATTGGAAATGTTCCAAGAAGTACCAAGATTTTCTTTAAAGAAAAATATTTGTTTTGAAAAAAATTCAGAAATTTTTAAAAAATTGATAAAGGAGTGGCCTAGCGTAGGTCACTCTCCCAAGTGACCTTGCACAGGTCACTCACCAAAGTGACCTCATCCAGATCAATTTCCCAAGTGACCTCATGCACATTTCTCACAAGGCTCACGTGTCATGTAGGAAAGTGCCTATTGGATCTGCATGAGTAGAAATTCAGTGAACATGCTAGTGTGATGATATTACTAGAATAAAGATATAAATAGTTCAAGTTTTAGAAGAAGAAAAACTGAGGTCATCGTAAATATTTACAGGAACAAGGACCCATGTGCGATCTACGCAAGTGAAACCCCAACATGTGTTTGACCTTCATGATCCAGAAACGCGATCCCCCAACACAATCCATTTGCGTAGTTTTCCTTTTCACTTATCCCTTGAACATCATTCAAGTCATCATGTTCATCAATCCTAATCATAAAGGAGAAAAAATGAATATAGTTTAGTGAATTAAGGATCCATCGACATCATTTTTCCTATACCTTAGTATCATAAACCATTATTTCGATCAGATCTAATCCTAAGGGAGGGGGATTTTTTTGACAGTCCTTTTTTCATGTGATAATGAGACTTTTCAAAGGGTAATTTTTTAAGAAAAAGAGAAGTAAAGAATATTAAGGATCACACAAACTTGCATAGGTGAACCATACAAGCCCAAAGTAGTATCACCATGTAGGTACCACCTACATGTTAGCATCACCACATAGGTCTTACCTGCACACCAGCGTCACCACACATACCCCAAAAAATAGTTCCTAGAAGACTCTCATAGGGTACACCTGCACGATGACTAGCAGAACATACCTGTGTGAGGTTCCTCCTTCTCCCAGGGTCTCAATAATTTCTATAAATAGAATACCATGGCACCTCATTTGAGATGAATGTAAAATATGTATAAGAATCAAAGATATGATCACCCTAGTCCTTCAACTAAGACCTCATAATCTTTTAGATTGATTTACATGAATTTATAGAAGAGGAAATTATGGGGGGTTATAGAATTAAAGTCCCACTAGTGATTTGAACACGAAAATCCTACATGATCTTCCTCCCCTAAGTCAAGAACATTAGGAAGAAGTCCTCTTCTCCATCCTAGGACTTAAGTACCTATCATCCAAAGACACTTTAGGAGACCCTTAGAGCCTTGATAATGGCCTAACCTAAGTATTTTCACCCATATTTTCAATCACCTAGAGATTTCATTATCTCACCCAGGCATTCCCTAATCAATACCCCTTCAACTTTCCTAGCCTCCACTAATGTAATCCATATTCAGATCACCCAGTCTTCAAATGCACGATCCATCTTCTGCTCACCTAGACTTTACCTATGTGATACATGTTCATCTTTCCTATCTTTTACCTATGTGATCCTATTTTGAGGTCTCTTTGATACCAAAAATGGTAGGGAATCTCTTCCCTTTGATCCTACATATTATGGGAACCAAGAAAAGACCTCTCACAAAGCCTCTAGATATGTAAGATCATAGCATTTTCACATTGGTATGTCCTATCGATTATACATTCCCATTGTGATAGAAGTACTTAAAATAAACTCCATTATATGTGGGATCCTCATAGTGTTTTCAATTATACATTCCCATGGTAATGGGGGTCTAAACCATGGGGGAAGTTCTAGGGATCTCTTAGTTTCAGACATGAGGGCCAAGGCCAGGTTGTCCCCTAATCATCTTTGAGACTAGGGACATCCCTTTTTTGATGTTAGTGGGGGGGCTGGTTTATTTTCATTTTGATGAGGGTTAATGATTTATATTCCTCTCTTAACTGAAAATAGGAATAAGGAATCTATCCTGGAGTATGGCCCTAATATTTCTTATAGGATTCCACACCCTTCCTATCCCATATCCCCTGGGTTGCAAAAACAAAAGAGAATACAGGTACACAAAGTCCCTTTCTCTCTATCCTGTATCCCAAACTCATCCACTAGTAGAGGTAAGAGATTGTGTGGTTTGTCATATCTTTCACTTCCTCTTGTTTCTAACACCTAACATAACTCACATGATCTTAGAGGTTAGTAATGATCATGAAATCCTCCTGATCATATGCATATCTCAGTAGAGAATCCTTTTCCAAATATTCATCTCTAATTCCTTCAAAAGGACACCATAGGAATGGTGTCTCAAAACCATATATCCATTTCAAAGGGACATGTCCCCTAAAATACTTCAAAATGGGATACTATTCACTATAATCCATGGCCATACATTTTTTAGGGCCTCTTATTCAGCATAAGTCCCATAACCATGTCACAAAAATTTCAAAGGACCACATTCCCTATGAGATAAAAATTTAGAGGTCCTCCATTAGAATGGGTCCTTAACCTAACTGAACTATGTATGATTTGGTTCTCATCCAAATAGGCTACGTTTAAAACCACCTTAAAGTCCAAACCCAGCACCCAAAATCAACCTTAATTTTCTCTCAGACACATTCCAAAAAGGGTAATATCTAATACGGGAGCACACATCCCTTCAGGTTCCCTAGGCAGCTTCTATGTATGTCCCACACCAAAATTTGGATAATAAACTTTAGCCTATACATCCTTTCTTCTCAATGATAAACTACACGGTTTAGTCTTTTTCACATGAACTTAAAAGGTATGATGTGTCCCATTAAATGGAACCAAACTACGTGGGTTATGATTCCCTTTTCAAGGATATGTAGGAATCCCATATCATGGGTCCAATCCTAACATCAATACAACTTATATCTCCCTGGATGATGATAAATTCTAGAGAGCCCCATAGTGTGTCTTAAAACTAGTATTATAATTATAAATGACCAAAGAAGCACTAATATGTTCTCAAAAGGGTACCATTGAAGGAGAACCTTGAATACATACAGGTTTCTTCATCGATGAAGTGACTCAGATATATAAAAATGATTCTAAAGTCCACGCATGATAATAATTGATTGTTAGTTTATGGGTGACGTATTAAATACTTGGGATTTAATAAAGGATTCTAGAATATGAAGTAAATCTATAAGAGAGTCACAAAGTAAGGAATAATTCCCCTAAAAGGGTGGGATGAGACTGAACTTCCATACTCTCAATCAATGTGAGTCCCTAAGATTCATTGGATCCATTTCCCAATCACCAATTGCCTTTAGAAAACAGGTTGTGAAACATCCCGAATAATGTAACTGTGGGTTATTTCAGGATCCACAAACAAAACCCATTAGAAGTCATTTGAAAATGGTAAACCTAATATGAAAGATTATGAAACATTAAAACCACCAAAATCATACCATCACATGTAAAATGACACAGAATTTTCATAAAAAATAATTGTTACCTAAAGTTCTTATGAAACATTAACTCAATTTTTATTCAATTAATGGTTAAATAAAATAAATGATTTTAAAATCATTAAAATTAATTATATTTGGGTAGTTTATTGTGATCCATGATTTTTTATATAAACATTACATATTAGGGTTATGATAAAAGTTTATATTCATATTAAAACTTTTTATTGATGTATTTGAAGTCAAATTAAATGAATAACATAAAAATGAAAATATTTATTTTTTTATAAAAATAATATAATATTAAATTATTTAAAAATCATTAAAATATTTAAATAGGAATTGGGGGATAATATATGGTCCCTAGTTTCATACCTTGTTCATTTGTGAACCAATTTTTACCTTATAAGTAGAATTATTACCCCATAAGTGTGAAAAATACATTACAACATTTCAGGTTAAAATAGGTTAACTAAGGTGTTAATCCAAAAGATAAGGTTTAATATACCACTTAAACCTATTCAAATATTATCAGTTTATGAAAATTTTGATATATCATACCTTATCTAAAAATATATAACAATTTGTAATCATTACACCACATTGAGCAACCTATATCAACCAATACCTAAAAATTTACAATATAAACATAATTATACATATTTTTAGGTTCTTTTGTCCAAAAAATAATAACCCTACGTTCCTTATAAAATGATCCAAATGTGGTCTTCTGAAGAATTGGTAATCATCTTTCCCAACCTTTTCCAATTTATTTATTTTAATAACTCATCAAATTCTATGATATTTATCAAAAAAATAATTATTTCAGTATAAAAAATATACTAAAATGTTATTATTATTTTTAATCACCACTATACACCATCTTTTCCATCAAATGGGAAGTGAAAGTATTGCTCATGCGTACATATGACTTACCATTTCTACATAGAGATACAATTCATTTTTACGAAGCATATTTTTTGGATGGGTATTATGATGAGTTTAACATTTATATATAATATTTATGAAATAATTATTCTTGTAGAATAATAATATCATAACAACCTTCTAACTATCCAATTCATTGGAAAATAATAATGTCACCTCTGCATACATGTGGACTACCACCTTCACGAAGCAATGTGATTATTTTTTCATTTATTCGTTAAATGTATTGTAATAAGGATTTATTTAATGAATATATTTTATATATAAGATATAAAAAAGATTTTTAAAAGGTTAATTATTATTTAACTTTCTTTTATTTTATCCCTCGAAATGTGAAAACAACATTTACGCATACGTAACACATACCGTCTCCATAAACAAAGTAATTCATTTTCCATATTTATATTTTAATTTATTAATATAAATACTTATATAATGAATATATATTATATTTATATCACAATTAAATTCTAGATATTATTTAATAATAACCAAATTATAAGGACCACAACTATCAAACCAAAACATACACGAAGAATGAAGCAATTATCACTGCGAACTTTGATTTAAAAAAAATTATTAATAAACAGGAGATAAAATATCATAAGTAAATCATACATGGTATTATATAAATGTGTATGATTATAGAATATATTTATACTAATTCAATATTTATTATATATGAGGTTCAAACACATATGAAGGAAGTAGGACCTAAGGTAAGAGTTTATTTCACAATCTCATCATTATTCATGATTCTTTATGTTTTGGACCTTGATAAGAGATTTACATGATATTTCTATCATAAAACCAATATGTTTTATTATTTTATGGTTATTTCTGTAAATTACAAGTTTCTATTCATTTTTATCTCTCTAAGTACTAAATGTACTGAAATAATATTTTTGTGGAAATCCAACCTTGTTTCTTTACTCTGTTGGGAATGTTTCTATTTTATATCCACATTTTCCTTAAAATGTATAAAAGAATGATCAAAAAAATCTTCAATGATTTATTAAATAAAATTTCACCCATGTCTTAAAATTTTTCATTTTTTTTAAAAAGGAATCTTTTTTTCTTTTCCTGAATGATTTACATTTTGACCCTTTTTACAAAAGTGTGGAAGAAATTAATTTTAACTTATATAACATGAATGGAATTTACCACCATCATTAATGATAATTTATTTGAACATTAAATTAAAATTTTTCAAGATTATTTTCTATTAAAATATATTCCTTAATATTTGGGGTATTTTTTAGATTTTAAATAAGTTTTTTCAAAGTGAAAAGGGAATTTTCCTCAAGTAATTTCCAGCGATCTTCTGAAAGCATATTCATATATTCCAACATACTTTGTTGAATGTTTTGAATTAATAAGTTTATATTCTTATTATTCCTTACACTATATATGTATGGATGATTTATGATCAGTTTGACTAGGGAAAATATTTATATTATGTGTTCTAGTTCTTCTAACACTTACATTTATTCATTTTAAGGCATGTTGATTAAGTTATGTTGTTTATTCATATGATGAATGAATTGGACTTATTAAGTGATGGGCGGGGCCTGAAATTACATAAACCCTCAATGAATAGGTAGGTATCATGAGTAAAACTACATTGGGTATTTTTTCGAGGCCTTAATCATTTATGTAAGATGTCTTAGCATGGGGCCATACCCATTTATGTACGATTTCTTGGCATGAGGCCTTGACGATATGTTTTAAATGTCTTGAAAAAGGCCTCTATGGTAAGTTCAGATGTATGTAATTATGAATCCCATCATTATGAAATCATTCATTTATTTCTTGAGTTTATTTAGATAGTTTTTATATCCTTGTACAAGTTTCAAGATAATGTTACTATTTACGTGGATTTATTTGAACATCATTTATTCCTACCATATTATTCATGCCTTATTTATCACCCACAATATGAATTCCCTTACTGTTCATATGATCTCACCCCTTTCTTATGTTTTCCTTTCAAATGTAATGTGGGATTCAATTATGTATCTTGTTTACCAAGACACATAAACTATTTCATCCTTTGAGATAATATTTCTTGTATTTATTACCAATGTAATAAGGTAACAATTGGCCCGAGTATACTAGGGTTTGGGTATTTAAAGGTTTTGATTCATATAGATATACTTAATTATATCACAAGTTAGGAATTAATTTTGTGTGATGGATAATATTACATGTATACCACATGAAGTTTCATACAATATATTATTGGTATACTTAGGGTTAATGTTTCATATTTAACCCCCATTACCCAAGGATCACAATACACCTTGCATGAGAACCATTAAAATTTAAGTCCATTATTATACTAGACTAAATGTCAAGCTAATAAAAAATTGGTTGGGTATGTTGATGATAATGTTATTCGTTGCTATTTAACCAAGATGATTTTTTTCCTCTCATATCAATAGTGTGACATCTAGATACTCAGTTGAGATATGTTGATGATGTGTATAAACATACTATTATAAGTATCATATGATATGATTTTCTATATAGATGAGGGGTGTGTGATAAAACCATCCTATGTATAAATTATATGTGATGTTTTCATCTATATGGTTATTCTATAGTCATAGAATATTGAATATATGAGTTATCTGTATCAGAGTGACATACTCGATGTCTCATAGTTGCTCAATGTCATAGAAAAAGTGATTATATGATTATTTATATTATATACTGAAGTTACCAATTGGTCTTTTTGGTAACACTATGAGGGGGGAGGGGGGTGAATCAATGTTACATGTTCAGAAATTTATTTTAAACCAACCTATGTGACAAATTAATGTCAAGATCCACTACTGTTGGTCGGAGTGGATACTCAAGAGGGGGGTGAATTGAGTTGCAATTAAAATTTCAGTTACAAATACTTCTCTTTAAATCCCCCCTTTTTAAAAACAAGTTAAACTGTAGTGAATTTATATAGATTTTAAATGTTCAATTAGTTTCTCAAAGATTGATTAGGTCTCAGTTAATTTAATCAGAAGATTAAATTATCTTTTGAAACTAACTTAATGGTTTACAATAAGTATAAACACTTAATAATTTAACTATCAATGTAACTCTAAAACAAATTATATTTCAAAGTAGTTAGAAGTGGTATATAAAGTATAATTATGACTTAAACTAAAATGCATAGCATATGTAACCAATAGGTTCAGTCTCAAGCCGAGACTTAGTCCTCTAAAACAATTTATATAAACTGATCCACACCCTGGATCGGGGTAAGAAACAGAGAAAAGACTGTCTAGTTTCAAAGACCTCTACCACAGTTCTACGTGGGAAAACAAACAACAGCCCACAACTGTCTAGGTATTACTCGACCTCTACCACTATCCACAGTGGGATACAAGGGAGTTATAGAGTTTGAATGAGGATTTAAGAATCCACCAGCTTAGCTCAGGAGATAGTGTGTGTGTAAAATAAATAGGGTACACACACTTCTCTAAATTAAAAAAAAGTATCACTAAGAGTAAGTATAAATGAGTTTAGAAAAGCTTTAGTGATTGGAAGTGTATCTTTGGACTCGTTTTATTGGTCAAAAAAGCTTTTGAGTCCTTCTCTGGTTTTTGTTCTGAAAAATAGAGTATCATTTTCATCCCTGGTTCCAGGTTCAAATTTTTCAGCTTGAGTGTACAGGCATCTCTATGTAGTTCTTCACTTCTTGACAAAGATGCAGCTTTTGTTCTCCTCTAGAAATGAATTGCTTCATGTATGTCCAGTGTTCTTGGAGTATGGATGTAGTCCTTTTTTTTGTATGCACCACTTTTCAGCTCTTACTTTCTTCAAGCCCCTTCATAGTTTCTTTACTATGATCTTTCTATATTCATCCATTTTTTCTAGGTCTTTATCTTCCCTTTTATAGCTTTCAGCTCCGGCAAAAAAAATTATTACCTTTTGCATGGGTACTAGGTACGGTTACCTGACATGCCAACATATATCATTAAATAACATTAACTGCATTAAGAACATCAAATGTAACCGTTAGCTTAATAAATAAATAATATTGAGAGTATAGAGTTTGAATGGTTGGTTAATCATTAATATCCTTCTGTTGGTAGATGTGTATGGTGGACTTTGTGTAGCAGTGACCTTCTATCGATAGCTCTTTGAACTTGTATCGGTAGCTCCTGATATCATTAGCTCTTACTCTGTGTATCAATAAGTTTTGGTATCAGTAGCTTTATATACCGGTAACTTTATTCTATCGGTAGATCTTGATCTATCGGTATCTTTTCTTTGTATCGGTAGCTTCATTCTGTATCGGTGACTCTATATATCAGTAGCTCTTGGTCAATCGGTAGCTCTGCTTTGTATCGGTAGCTTCATTCTGTATCGGTGACTCTGTATATTGGTAGCTCTTATTCTATAAGTAGCTCTATGTATCGGTGACTGTCTGTATCGGTAGCTCGCTTAGTTCTAGTAATTATGTGTATCGGCAGACTTATGCATATCAGTAGCTCCATTCTGTACTATCGGAAGACTTGTTCTATTGGTAGCTATCTGTATCGGCGACCTTGTTCTATGATTACCGGTGGAATTGTAAATATTGGTAGCTCTACGTATCGATTAACTTAGCTTATCGGTGACTCTTCCTATCGGTAGACTAAGTACCAATAGCTCTGTATTAGTAGCTATATGCAGATCAATGACTAACACTTATCTGTTTTATGAAAAACATATCCAATTGGGTTAGAATTACTTCAAAACTTATATAAACAAACATAAACATTGATTAACATATTTCAAGGATTATTTTAATATTATTATCAGATAGAATGTCATAGATTGATAAAATTAGAATATATATTAACATTAATTGGGATTATCAAATTATGTGAAAGAATAGTTGTGATTATCAAAATAGGTGAGGTCAATAACTACATATTAACTTTACACCCACACCCATGTGAAACATTAAAAGAGAAATAAAAAAAGTAAAACAAGATTGTTACAATATTCACACCCAATGATGGTAACGACATCAATTCTACATTTGTGTTATGTTTGAGAAAATAATTTATCAGTATAATAATAATGTGATTAAAAAATAGAAGGTATCATCCTTAACCCAAATTTTTTTCCCAATAGAAAAGTCTCCTGACTATTCTTTATACTTTATCCATCTAGCTTATCATGATATCTAAACCATAATGAAAATAACTTTATTGTGATCTAGGATGATTCAATATCCACAAAATATATTCTCTCAAGGATTCTAAATATTTGGAATGAATTAAATATTCTTTCTTCTTCAAGAACATTGACATCTAGATGTTTAGCAAATAACAATTGATCATTGGTCACTCTCTAATTTTTTACTTCTCTCTACCCCTCTATTATTATTTAACCCAACATCTACTTTTTTAAACTCATAGTAATATCATGTGTATATTTTACTATATTCAAATTTGAAAACTTAGAAGTAAATTGGCATCATGATATTTATATTTGAAACTAGTGAAGTATTCTTTGGATTAATACTTCGACTTCTATCTTTATAAATTTAATAAAAAATCCAATTTCTAATCATTATAATTCTCTCATAAATATCTTATCATATATCTAAAATATTTAAATTTAATTAGACTTTGATTTTGACTTATTCATTCTTAATTTAAGATTCTACAAAATTAACAGATTCTTTTCTATGTTTTCCCACATGCTCCCATAAAAATATAATTATGATGCCATGTTTAAGATCATGAAGAAATATCTCTATTCAAATATCAACACCATTAATAACCTGAATCATTGATTGTTACATAACCTTAAGATATTTCTTCAATGAATAATAACATAGAATCATCATATTTTATGTTATGTATCACCTAAAAAAACATGTTTACTCTTACAAGATATTTTTAAAGATCTTATATATGGGGTGAAGCCATAGGTCACTCTAATCCATCCTCATACATAATCTTATATTATTTTTTAAACCTTTTTATTAATATTATATATCATTAGATTATTCTTACATATTTTATGAGTTATTGTTACTTATTATCTATGAGACATTATGTATCATTTCAAAATATAGAGTTATTATTGCATATGAGTAACACATCACAATAATTTTTCAATTTCAACTCTCATCAGATATTACATATCCAATTTAAAAAAACTTCACTCTTTTGTATCAATTCAAACTCCTATAAGTCATCGTTAGACTTCTCAATTCATATCTAAACAACTTCATTGACCTCAATTCACCTCTAAAGCATTCACAACTACTTTCCAATTATTTTTTAATATCTTGATGAAAAATAAAACAATAATTCAAAAATTAAATGTGTTAATTAATCTCCCACTATTGATTTTTTTTCAACTACAATAACTCTTCATGTATTAATATTTATGATTAATTTTAAATATTTTATAGAAGGTTAAAACTTAAACAATGCCTGGTCCAAAATTAGTTAAAAGAAATAAAATTCCAATCAACCTTGTTATATTTTATTAACCTACTATCCTTAAGTATTTTAGCTCAAATTTTCATTGAAAACCGTAGGTATAAACACTAGTTTTGTGTCTTACATTTCAAATTTCATAAAAAATTCCTTGGAATATTTTTATTGGATAGGAAAACAAAATTCTCACATTTCATTACCAATAATCCCAGAATTAATTCAACTCTCCATGTATATTCATCTTAAAATAACTCCTCATTTTATTTTCAAATTCCTTCTAAGAATACAATCTAATGATATGGATAAAATCCCCTACCTTGCAAAAAAATTATATGGATAAAATATCACTTAGATAATATGGATGAGAAGGTTGATATGCCTTTAAAAATTTTATATAGTAATCAAAGTGTAATTGAGTTTTCTAAAAATATAGTGTAACACTCTCTATCTAAAACTATTATTATTAAATATACTTTTATCGAGGATAAATTTACAAATGATGTTGTGAGGCTGAATTTATTTCGCATTGAATCAATTTTTAGAAATTTTTACAAATAAAATTATAATGGACATATTTGAAGAGTTAAAAATGAAAACTAAAGTTAAATATTTCCCATTTACTTGATGAGTTTTTTAAAATCTCCAAAATTATTCAGATTATATTTTCAATGGGAGAAAAAGATTCATAACTCACATGTTAAAGGTGTTGAGGACTCTAAATAATGTTTTATTTAGAGTGGTAAATTTTATTGAGATGATTAATAGTAAGAGAATAAATATCACTATACCCAAAATTTCTATCATTAAGGGATTGTATTCTATGAAAAATATTTTATTCTCTAGTATCATGGTGTTATAATATTTCTCATTAATAAAATTCTATGGATTAATGTTAATTATTGGAGTTGAAAATAGATTCACTATAGGATTTTGAAGAACCCATGGAATTATTGGTGGATTCATTTAGTTATAGAAAATAGATTTATAAAATTATTAGAATATGGATTATTAACTTCTTATTACATAAACATTTCATTAAATTGAACAAAACCCATTATATTTTAAAGTTTAGTTTCTTGGATATTAGAAACATAATTCAAGAAAACTTAAAAAATTATTATAATCCAATTGAATGTATTTTCTATGTGTTCATCCTAAGTTACTTTTATAAAATCTCATGACATGGGGACATACATTAAAGGAAAATGGGTGAGAATAAAGCCCAATATGGAAAATAAAGGGATATATTTATCATGTGATTATGAGGTATATAAATAAGAACACGAGGCATAAGAATATTGAATGCATAAGAGAACATGAGTCATATCATAATAAAAATAACCTGAGTTATAACATGGAAATGTGGATACAACACAAAAATGAGGCATTCATAATCATATCACCATGTTTTATCACCAATTTTTCATAAATGAAAATTACCAAGGTTATTCACTAACGTATCATAAAAAATTAAATATATAGAGATTAAATTAATTACCCTATTCATTAGAGAGATATAATTACACACCCTTCATTTTTCTTAATTTTATGTGAGCCACATTGATCAAAATATATATTTTTTCAATAACCCAAGGAGAATAAAACATGATTTTCATATAAAATTATTGAGCATGTAAGTGCTTAAAGGCTTGACCATAACATCATTTTTCACCCACAAAATGAGTATCTAATCATAGTATATGTAAAACCATGAATCATTGCATTATATTTACATCTAAGTGATTACCCATGGATAAATAATTTTTTTGGGTATTCACAATATAAAAATTTCTTATGTATAGAGAGAAATTTGAAAAGTAATTTCAACAGCATGACAGGTATAAAATGTTGATTTAGAAAAGGGTAAAATGAGAGAGAACAAAGGTATCCTGTTGATAAAAAATTATTTTAACATTAAGGGTATGATAAAAAGAATAAAAAAATAAAGTAACATACCATTTATAATATGCACACAAAAATAATTACTTGAATGAAAAAGAAGATGATAAGAATTCCCTTACCTTGAAGAGTTTCTCCTAAATCTTGATGATGGAGACTTGGGGGATTAAGGACACCTTGGGGGGATTATATGGGATAAATAATGACCATAAATTCCTGGATTATTCATTTTGAGTGAAGTGGTAGGGTGAAATGGTTGGGTATTTATAACAGCAGTGGAGGAATTGTTTAATAATATTGAAATATAGGTCTTGGAAGTCTAGGTTGTGGAAAATGAAAAAACATTGGCTTACCCATGGTTTTAATCATGGTTTTGAACATTTGATTCAAATTTTATGATATTTTAATCTATTATAACCAAACACCATTTTTTTATAATTCTCTGGACATGGAAAAGTAAGTTTTCGACAAAATAATGTTTTTAAAATCAAAACTTCCATTTTAGACTTTTGAATGCCACTTATAGGATTGAAAATTGATTAAAATCTATTAAAATACTTAATATTAAAATAATAACATATTTTAGGTTATGTATTGTGTTTAATTAATCATTAAATCATTATGTATTAAATATAAAGTCATAAAACATATCGAAAACCCAGAACTATATTTTTATTATTCACTGAAAAATAAAGTATTTTAGAAATTTTTCAAAATTTCACCCTAATTAAATTTCATTGTGCGAATTTAAAATATAATATTTATTTTATCAAAAATAATTCTCTAAATACTATAATTTTAAATTTTAAATATAAAAATATTTATTTATTGAAAAATAGTAGTTTTGAAGACACAATCAAATCTATAACACTTTTCAAAATTTCCTTGGACATCATAAAATTATTTTATCATTTATATTTAAATAAGTGAGTTTTATAAGACCATTTTATTAAAACAAATATTATTAAAATTACCTTATTTTATTATAAATGTGTATAAATTTTCTAAAAATATAATTATGTTTTATTTTCATTGAATAATAAATTTATCAAATTGGTCTTATTTAAAATTATATTTTATTAAAAAAATTATTCTTAAAATGGTATTGATGGAATAACCATTTTATTTATAAAAAAGAAATTACACATTTAGTAACAAAGTCCTAGATATGAAACCCCTTATTAAACCTCTGTACGCCCTAAGGACAAGGTGTGTGATGGTGGTAGTTTCATGGGGTGGCATGACTAACATTGAATGAGTGGTAATCTCCACTAATTTTAACTTCTCTCATAGGAGATTTTGTTCAAACTTCACTTATTGAATCTTGGCATGGATTTGTTTAAGGGAGGACCCTAGTGATGCTACCTCCATTCCATGTTCTAAAAAATGGGCTTCAAACGGAATGAATCTAATGGTTGAGACCATTGTTTATCTTTTCTACATCAATTATTCTTTATCATTACTACTTATAAACACCACTTATAATGTTAAAAATATTAACAATGGGTATAGTTATCAATGGTCAAATAAACCTGTGATTATATTGGCCAAAAACCATATTAATATTAAAACAGTCACATTACTCCCTATAAATACCACTTCATTATTTCTTTCAATATTCACTAAAATTCCTCCTAAGGTAATATTTTGATTAGTTTACCAAAATTTTGTTTCATTTATATAGTGTTGGTCATGGGGGTGATGACTCTATCAGATTGGGGTGGTCCATATTTTTATGTTTTATCTTTTCTATTTTATATTTTTTGTCTAATTATAATGTTTTAAATTTTTATTAGCTTCGTACCTGAGTAATGTAATGATTATTATTAATGAGACAAGGTCTGGTTTTTTACTCTATATTTTATATGTTTATAATATTATATAAACTAACACATGTTTTTCTAAAAATAAATATCATTTCAAAAGCTAGGGTCATTACATTCTTCCCCCCTTTAGAAATTTCATCCCTAAAATTTCAACTCGTATTCTTGGTTGAGATTAGGTGAGGTTACTTTTGTTTCATTGTTTTATCTAGTTCCCATGGAACCTCTTTATACTTATAGTTCCTCTACAACACTTTTAAAAGGTGAGTTGTCTAGATTCATAGAAAATTTCCTCTATAGTCCAAGATCTCCACCGATTACTCTTTATAAGAGAGGTCTTGTTCTAGTTGTACCACCTAAAGATTCATTATATGTGAGAGATATTGTATGAATATCCTTAAGATAGATATGTAGAATACGTCATGAAATTCATCCATATTTTATGGAAGTTCTAGATGATAGTAGACTACTACTATGTGATTAAGGATTTAACAGTGACCAATGTACCTAGAGATAAACTTCCCTTTATTTCCAAATTACATGACTATCTTCCATGGTGATATCTGAAGGAAAGATTTGTCTCCAACATCAAACTCCAAGTCCTTTTAATGGTTGTTAGCATAACTCTTCTCTATACTATGAGCTCATTTTATATATTGTGGGATGTCATGAACCTTTTATGTCATCTCTAGCATAAGATCACACCCAAGTTTATTTCTCTCACAAAATTCATTTCAATGAGTAGGATTTCTACATCTCTTAACTTATAGAGCTTCATTTGGTACTATTTGAATACTCAAGAGGAAGCTATTGCTACATGAGAAGTAAAATAATGGGATGTGTTGTTACCATCCACCTTTAAATCTCATTGATCATGTTATCAACATTCCCTAAATTATATAAATAGTAATTTCAGATTGGAAAAAAGTGTGGGGGGGGGGGTGATTGGCCAAATAGAAATTCAATTTAGTATTCATATCATGTTGAAGACTTATCCAAAATTTATATTAGGACCTTAGATCATGAGAAGAAATTAATGAAAGTGGATCCCCATACAAATTCACCACTTATTTTATGTATATCTTAAAAAGTTGGTCAAGATATAAATCTTCCCAAATAGTGATGAAATGGGAAGTCTTGGTGAGTTGATCCACTATAACCAATATCATGTAGTTTCTTTGGATGTTCTTGGGAGACACGTGACAAAGTGCATAGTGATATTTTCCCACTTCCATATTGGTATGGGTAGTGTTTGCAATACCCCTTTAGTAAATTGTCACTCTACCTTCACTTGTTGACACACTAAGCACCCTGTAGTGTAGTTGACAATATCCCTTTTCATATTATCCCGCTAATAATGATCATGAAAGTCCCTATACATTTTAATTCTTCTTGGATGTATATAGAATATAGAGTTATGAGATTTTTCCATCAGATCCTTATTTATCTCTATGATAGATGATACACACAGCATTATACAAAATTTTAGTACACCTTGATCAATATTGAACTCAGGAAACTTTCCATTCTTCAAAACCTCTATCTTCTTTTATATCAAAGGATATTCTCTTTGTCCTCTCTTGATATTCTCTAGTAATGATGGTTGATAAATAATTTGGGATATGATTAATGATGTCCCTACCCTTATGATTCCCATGTCCAACCTTACTAGGTCATGGATCAATGGATCTCCTTGAATCCTCATTATTTTCAACACTACAGGGTCATTATTAATTAATGCGTCAATGACTTTGTTTGCTCTTCTAAGGTGGTAATTAATTAAATAATCATATTTACGAATCTACAACCATTTCCTTTGTCTCATTTTCAATTCATTTTGTGTTAATATATGCTAAAAACTCTAGTGGTATGTGTATATATCACATTTGTACCCATGAAGATAGTTCCTCCATATCTTCAGAGCAAAAAAACTGTATCTAATGCTAGGTCATGCATAAGAGAATTATAATCACAAGGCTTTAACTATTAAGATGCATAAGTGAACACCCTTTCATTTTTCATGAGTACGCACCCAAGACCTTTCAAATTTTCATAGTTAAAAATAAAAAATCCTTCTATGATAGATGGTAGAGTTAACATAGGTGAAGTAACCAATTTCTTCTTTAGTTCATAGAAAATTTATTCATGCTCTTTTTTCCAGATGAACTTATATCTTTTTTCAAGTAAAATTGGTTTGTGGATTAGAAATTCATGAGTAGAAAAACCTTCTATAATATCCCACTAAACTAAGGAAACTATGAATCTTAGTTACTATTGTAAGATAAGGAAAATTCATTATAGACTTTGACTTGGTATGGTCAACTGAGATTCATTCATTAGATAAAATATTCCCCATGAATTCAACTTGTTATAACAAGAATTCATATTTTTTGAATTTTCCAAATAGATTATCCTTTCTAAAAGTTTTCAATATAACCCTTAGATAATCCCAATTCACCCCATGGATTTTGGAATATATCATAAAATCATTAATAAACACTACCATGAATTTATCACGGTAGTCCTTGAAGACTCTATTCATAAAATCCCTAAATATATTAGAAGAATTAGTCATGCTTAAGGGCATAGTAATATACTTGTAATGCCCATATCTTATTCAAAAGTTATTATTTTTAATATCTTCCATATCCACCCTCAATTAATTATACCTAGATCATAGGTCAATCTTGGATAATATTTGAGCCCCCTAATGTTGGTCAAATAAATCATCAATCCTCGGGAGAGGGTAACTGTTCTTCACTATGATCCCATTAAGTTGTCTATAATCAATTAATAGACACATTGATTCATCCCTATTCTTTACAAATATAATAGGTTCTCCCAAAGGAGACACACTTGGTTGGATAAATACATTCTTCAAAATATATTGATGTTGTTTCTTTAATTCCTATAACTATATATTTTACATTCTATATGGGGTCTTTTATATCATATTGGAGATAGGTATGAGTTCAATGGAGAACTACACCTATCTTTCTAGGGGAGATCTAGGTAAATATTCAAGAAATATGTAAATGTATTCCTTAACTATAGGTACATTTTATATCTTTATAATTTCATTTACTTCTCCCACTTCACCAATGATATCTATAATTAAGTCTATGGGAGGTACTTCTAGATAAAGCTCAGGCTGAGATATGTCTCCTTTGAAAATATCTTTATTTTTTCCACTCAAGACTACTTATATTTACTCTCTCCTCTAGTTGATCTTATATGTATACTTTTAGAGCCATTCCATCCCTATTATTGTGTCGAATTCAACAATGGTAATGACTAATAGTTTTTAATTGGATTATATTCACCAAAGATAATACTAGAGTTTTTATACACTGTTGTTTCTAGGAGAATCCATCAAGGAGTCTGAACTGATAACTCTACTTCTAGTAGCTTAGGTATTGATTCTACAATATTTGAAAACATGGATGAAATAAAGGAATTATTATAACTATAATAAAACAAATTACTTTCTAACTTTGAGAGATCAACGAGTGTACCTTCCACCACCTCATTTGGAGACTTTACTTTATCCATCATTATAGAAAATTACATACCTTTTTACCTTGTCCTATGATGAGGTTTATGTTGGTTTCTTTCCATTATCTTCTGATTTGGGCATTGATTGAACAATTTACCAAGCTTTCTACACTTTTAGCATTGAACTTTTGGCATGTCCTACACCATCTTTTATTTGTATTTGGTGTTTTTAAGTTGAGGTTTCACCTCACCATGATAGTTCCAAGCTATATTCCCATGTATTCCGCACTTGTATCACATTCCACTCTTAGGAAATTTTTTCCCTGAATGATTCTTCCCACATTTTTTTCATGTGGGAAGTTTTAATTCACCCCACTTCCTGGATCAAGATTCTTCCCCATGTTTTGAACCATTTAAATCTTCTTTTCATTCAAACTATGTGACCAGTACATATTACCAAACTCACATTCAAACTTCATAGAAATCTGTAATTTCTCCTCATAAATTTAATAGTCTCAATTTTATAAATTCCTTTAAAGACATGTTCTCTGTCCACTAAATAATCCACAATACTTTCCATTAGGATCTATAACAAATATAGAGATGTATCAAGAATGTCTTGTAAAGTTCATTTCAAATCTTCCCACTAATTCATTATTCTTTTTCTTTAAATATAAAAATTCCTTATCTATTTTTTTCATTTAATAGGGAAAAAATTTATTGAAAAATATTCTCTTGAACTCTTCCCAATCAATAACAACAATATACCTTCATATATTCATGTTTTTAATCAGTGTCCACCACTTATTAGCATCTCTTTATAAGTGTTATAATTCAAGGGAGACTTTCTATCCCTTTGAACTATGGATTATAGAAAATATATTTTCTATAGAGGTAATATATTTTTCAGAAATCAATGGGTCAATAGATTCACTAAAATAAGGTGGTCGTTGATTCATGAAGGAATGAATGACAAGTTGTTCCATTTTAGGTGAATCTGGTCACTCAACTTGATTCAAGTTATTATTCATAACTTGAGATAGTTGATTCATCACCCTCATGAAGTTTTCCATTCCATCATCCATTAGAAGGTCACCGGTACATCATCTGCTACACTAATCATTTATGCGATTCCTCCCATTTCCCAAAATTTTTATAAAAATAATAAAACCTTAGTGAGAAACATATAAATTTTAGGAATATTATATTTATAAATTGAGTTCAGGTCTTATAAAAACATTCAAAAATATGTTATTTATTAATTACAGTTTCAGTTTCTATATATCCTTCATAATAGTTTATAAAAACCTTAGGATTAAACAAACATATGCCCCGAGAATGTCAAACTAGGTATGAAGAAAATACCATTATCATGAACTATTTCCTAACTGAGTTTAGTTCAATACATTGTTTTCATGGTTTTTACCCATAGGTACATCTATGCCAGATCCACATCCACTTGTAGTATCCAGATAGGGATTTAATTATTTAGAAATGACTCACTTAATACTTAACCATAATTCCAGGATCTTTTCATTTATTTAGACTTATCCCTTAGGTTCTTACTGATGTTTTCAAATACTAATTTCCATAAATAACTAAACCGTTATCTGATACCAAATTTGGCATCTCACCTTTTTATGACATAAACATTTTGTTACATGGAACAATAAACAAGATCTTTTAATGTTTAGTTTCATGGAAATTAGGAAAATAATACAATAAAATAAAAAAAATCATTATAATCCACTTTAAAGTATTTTTCATGGGTTCAACCTAAGTTAATTTTATATCATCTCATAACATGGGGACGTACATCAAAGGAAAATGGGTAAGCACAAAGCGGATTAAGGGAGGGAGAGGGATACATTTATCAGTTGATCATAAGGCATGTCAATTAGAACATTAGGAATAAAAATATGGAATGAGAAGGAGATAATGAGGCATATCATAATAAAGAGAACCTATATTATAACATGGAAATCTGGATACAACAAAAAAACAAGGCATTCATATGCCTATCACTATGGATTGTCACCGAGGTGTCATAAATGATAGTTACCAAGGTTATTCACCAAGTTATTGTAAAAAATATCATCTCTAGAGATTAAATTCTATATCTAATTAATTGGAGTTCTATCATGATGTAACCTCTATATTTATTAATTTCATATGAGACACTTCGATCATAATAAATCATTTTTTCAATATCCTGAGGAGAATAAAGTATGGGCATCATATAAATGCATTGAGTATGTAAGTTCTTAAATGATTGACCATAACATAATTATTAACCCACCTAAATGGAATTTGGGTTTTATATATGCAAATAATTGAATTAATAAATTATATTAACACATATGTGAATAACCATGGATAATTGTTTTGTGTATTCACAATATAATAATTTATTATGTAAAAGACAGAAATTTGAGAAGTAAATTTGGCAGCATGATGAGTATGATATGTAGATTTAAAAAAGGGTAAAATGAGAGAGAACGAAGGTCTCCCAATTATAAAAAAATATTTCAATAGAATGGGTATTATTAAAATCATATGAAAATAAAGTAACATAATGTTTAGAATATGCACACAAAAATAATTACTTGAATGTAAAATAAGTTGATGAGAATTCCCTTACCTCGAAGAGTTTCTCCTAAATCTTGATGATGGAACATTGGGGGATTAATGCCACCTTATTGAGACTATTTGGGAGAAAAAATGACCATAAATTAGTGGAGGATTTATTTGGAGTGTAGGGGTAGGGTGACATGTGTAGGTATTTATAGAAAAAGTGTAGTAATTGTTTAATAATTTCCAAATATATGTCTTGGAAATTTAAGTTATAGAAAATGAAAAAATATTTTCTTAACCATGATTTTTGATAATATTTTTTGGAAATTTGAGTCACATTATATGATATTTAAATCTATTATGACTAAAAACCATTTTTTAATACTTCTTTGGACATGGAAAAGTATGTTTTCTAAAAAATAATATTTTTAAAATCAAATTTTCCATTTTAGACTTTGGAATGTCACTTATAGTTGTGGAAATTGATTAAAAGAAACTAAATTCTAAATATTAATAAAATGAAATATTTTATGTTGTGTTTTGTGGTTAATTAATTATTACATCATTATGAAATAAATATGATGTCATAAAATTTACCAAAAAACCAAAATTGTATTTTTACAATTCACTGAAAAGTATAGTATTTTAGAAAATGATAAAAAATTAATCTTAACCTAATTTCAATATACTAATTTCAAATATAATATTTATTTTATCAAAAATAATTCTCTAAATATAATATTTTTAATATTTAAATATAAACATATTTATTTATTAAAAAATAGTAGTTTTGAAGACATAATCAAATTTATGACACATAAATTTTTTTGAGGACATTATGAAATTATTTTTGTCATTTCAATTTAATTTAGTGTGTTTTAAAAGACCATTTCATAAATAAAATTCTGTTCATAATACTTTTGTTTATTATTAAAGTGTATATATTTTCTAAAAATACAATTATGTTTTATTTTCATCGATGAAATCAATTTATCAAATTGGTATTACTTAAAAATATATTTTATTAAACAAAATTATTATCAAAATGGGATTGATTGAATAACCATTTTATTTATAAAAATGAATTTACACTTTAAGTAACTAAGGCCTGTACATGTAACGCCTTATTAAACTCATATACACCCTAAATGTATGGTGTGTGATGGTGTTAGTTTCAGGGGGAATCTCAGCTAACATTGACCGAGTGGTAGTATCTACTAACTTGAACTTCTCTTGTAGGAATTTTTATTCAAGACTCACTTATTGTAGATCATCTTGGACTTGGTCCAGGGTGAACCCTAGGGATTCTACCTCCCTCCCAAGTTTTAAAAAATGGGCTTCAAATGATATGAATCTACTAGTTGAGGCCATTATTTCTACTTTTTGTATCAATTATACTTTATTATTACTACTTATAAACACTAATTATAATGGTAAAATTATTACCAATTGGTATAGTTGTCAATGGTAAAATAGACCAATGGTTGTAATGACCAATGATCATGTTTGACCAACAGTCATATTACTTTTCCAATGGTCACATTAATCCATATAAATACCACATCATTATTTCAATCAATATTCACTATAATTCCTACGAAGTTTATATTTTCATTTTGTTAAATGTTTATTGGTTTTCTAATATTTTGTTTAATTTCTATAGAATGGGTTATGGGGCTGATGATTCTACCAGATTAGGTTGATCTATATTTTCCCATTTTAGCTTTTCAATTTTATATTTTTTTCCAATTGCAATGTTTAGAATCATCATTGGTTTCATAGATGAGTAATGTAATGATATTTATGAATGAGATAAGGTTTTTTTCCTCTATAATTTGTACATTTATAATATTATATAACACAACATACCTTTTTAGGGAACAAATATCATTTAAAAAGCATGGATCATTATATTGAAAGTGACTGTGAATGTTTTTGAGTTAAAGTGAGGTCGCTAAAGTTGTTTAGAGATGAATTGAGAAGGATTTAAATGAGTTATGGGGTTTTGAGTTGATATATAAGTATAAATTTATTTTATATTGGTTGTGTAATATCTTTTAAGAGTTTAAATTTGAATCATATTGAGATAAATAAGAGGAACCTACTCATTAGTCATAACATCTTTTTTATTTCAAATGATATTTTTAGGTTCAACATGGTTTGACTCACTTTATTTTATCGATAAAATTTATCAACTCCACTTCCTTGGAGTTTTTTTACTAGAAGAGTAGTCATACATTACTTAGTAAAATTAACTTATTGATCACACCTTCTAAAAATTTATTTCAAATAGTCAAACCTATTTTGAGTGTAAAAATTTTATTTAATTTAGGCTCATTGATTTTCTTTTCTAAATATTACATATCTGGACAACATGAAAAATAATTTTATTCTAAATATTATTCTCATCCTCTAGTTTAATATAACATATATCACTTGTATTTTTAATTTGAAATAGATTACCTCTAGTTCTTAATCCCTTAGTAATAAATCTTCTATCCTTCAAATTATTGAGGATGAAATTGTGTCTAATAAAAGTAAATTTATTCCCATTATTATAGAATTGGATAACACACAAAATAATTATTCAATAAATCAAACACACAGGGATTTAGCGGTAAAATTTTATGAGGATTGTGATTATAGAATTATTTGGATGCACGAATGATGATTGGGATAGAAGTCTCGATAACATAAAATAAATATCAAGTGGTACTTTCTTTTTTTGAAGAAATTTATGTGAGTTGGAATTGTGAAAATAAACATTTAGTAACTTTGTAATCTATAAAGGTTGAGTATGTGGTTATTTTGTATGAATACACACAAATGATATAGTTTATAGAGTATCTACAATTATTTTTATTGGATACCTATCCAATAATAGAAGTTATAAATAGTATAAAAAAGACTAAAAGAGTTGTATTAATTATATTATGTGAATATTATTGAAAATAAACCAAATATGACTAAGGTTCATGATAAAGATTTTGAATATTTTGATAAGGTAATCCGGAATAATTGATAAATAACATAAAGGAACATATGGTTTTTAGAAGGGTTTTCTCTAACGTGGGATACTACATACTTTTTTTATTCAGGTTCTGTATGAGAACAAGATACATCACTATAATAATAATGTGATTACAAGAGTTAATGCAAAGACACAATCATTATATACATAAATATTACATCATTTTAGTTGAATATTCAATACCTATCACAATAATACAGAATCCAAAATCATAAAGGATTAGTTTCTTTAGAGTCTAGATACATAATCAACTTATTTAATGAAATATCTTCAAAATATCCCATAAAGTTCATATCATATAATATCTATATTAGACATATCCTACTCAATACCTTTCCTCATAACCTTGGGAAATATAAACTTAAGAGAGAGTGAGCTTAGATTCTCTATAAGTTTACACATTAGATACATTAATCAAATATCATAAGTTATAATATGATAGCCCACAAAAAGTAAGAGTCCTTAAAAGAGAACACAAAAGTTCTTGAAACTCATCCAGAGAAAACCCTACATGAAGGGAAGGTACATGGATAATTGTTTGAAGCCACAGGAGTACACCAAGACTGTCTGATATCTCTAATCACCACCTAGTCTTGGTTAACAAAGGACACCATCAAAGTATCAAATTTCTCGACAAGACAAGACATGTGCGGGAAAAGCATTTGTAGGGGTGAGTAAAACAATACCCCATAGGACACCCAAAACAAAAATGGAATACTACTATGAAATATATGAAGTACAATGAAAGGAAATACACAAAGTACACCACAATGAAATACATGAGGTACAATCATATCCACATAGATATATGTCTATGAAACATTTATCAAGAACATCCATATATACTAATATCAGACACTAAGTATCATAAGGTTCCAACCTTATATCCAGAGATAGGATTCTCATCATAGGCTTGAATCATAACACAAAAACATGGAAGACACACTCTATGAGCTCAACCATCTAATATGGCACCTCTCTAAGAGATGCAATCCATCAGGAAAATTTTACTAGGTCCATCTCCAGTGCCTAAAACTAGGGGTTTAGTCATCACTACTTGGTGCCCAACACAGGCTAAGAAACCCAAGTGAAGAGGTCCACCCATCACAACTACATAGAGTTGAGGGAGCTCTATTCCAAACCTTTCACCACATGCGTGCTCTCTTTCAAGAGAGATCTGAGGGATACACACCTTGCCACTGCCCTGTAGTCTAGGGAGTACCACCCCTAACTATCCCATGAATCTTTAGTCTCTCCAAAACTGAGTACCCACTCATCAGTCAGTTGTGGGAGCTCTAACTCCTATCTAGTTATCATTCACACCAAGTAAATGGATCCACTCCTCGTAATTGTTTCCAATAACCGAGGAATATCCATTTATAATGGAAGAACTTCTCCTGATTGATAAGACACCCAATCTCTATAAGATACATAGTCTTGATAAGACACCCAGTCTTAGTAAGACACTCAGTCTTCAGGACCCACACCCTAAATCATTAGGGGAGTACCACTTAGTGACTAGATGACCCACATCCTGGTAGGACAGGGGAGTGATGACTCATTCACAATAAGAAACCTAATCTTTGTAAGCCACACAATCTCTACAAGTCATGTATTCACAAGTTCACAGCTAGCCATAGGATTCTGCTCGTAGCCACTCATTATAGGAGAACCTACTCCTATAGCCATTAAGTTATTTGTGAAATTCCACAAAAACCCACTTCGAGTATTTCAAATGTAAAGTCTCATCGCAAGGGTCCCAAATCTACAAACGAATCATCAAATGGATACACAATTTCAATGTGATAGCTAATTTCATAAAAAGGTCTGACTTGGGTCCGATTTTGGTCCAATACAATACACTAAATATGGCCCCACCCACTATCCGACAAGACCTGGTCTCCCAAACCCGACTCACCCCAGTCTGGGCAAGACAACTTGGTATAGCTGACCCAGCCCAGCCTAATCCTGTCGGGCCTGAACCGGTCCAGCCCGTTGGGCTCGGCCCGCTGGGCTACATGGAGAAGCCCGAATATCCTCGTCTGGACTGGCATATGCATACCGTCTTTGCTCACCGCACACAGTCCACCTTGATCACATGCTCTTCCAGGTGCCATGGTGCCACTACATCCCACATGGTCGACATGCTGCCTCCATGTGCGTCTTGCATGAACCACCTACCTATGGCCTTACCGCCATCGCAGGTCCTACATGGCCCCATCGGGCAGCGCTCTACCTCCACTTCTGGTCACCCCAATGGAAGCCCGCTGTCTACCTTGCGCTCATATGCGGTTCCGCCGCCACCACCAGCCACACCCGCACGTGGGAACCACCACTCCAGTCACTGCCTCCAGTCCCTACCACCAACCATCACCACTCCAGCCGCCACTGTCTCACCTCACCGGTGCCGCAGCCATGGATCGCTAGACCCCCATCGGTGTTCCCTTATGCATACAACTGATGCTCCTCCGATGATCATAATTTGGCATGATTAAAGATCTGGGTTCCTTGTGACATTATCAACCCTGTTTCAGCCTCTATTGTCGGTTCTCCTGAAATCCGGGGTTTCGATCATACTTGGAACCTCCCGACAATATCGAGCTAGGAACCAAATGGTTCCAAAGGAGAAGAACATGAAGAACGAAGGGATAGATGCACAAATTAGAGGTTTAACATCATTAGTTAAGTTTTCTTGGACAAATATCATGACCTGATGCATTAGGGTTAGAAAATAGATTAAATCAAATCCCGCTAACCTGCAATAGATCCCTCTCATAACAAACGATCATTCCGTAGGCTAATCTATTCGTGGGTAAGTCCATGTTCATCGTAGAAATCAAGAATAGGGAAAATCACAAAGAAACAACTTCCCAACCTCATTGGGTTCAATATCTGAAGAAGAACGAAGTTGCATCATGATCATTGGCAGGATCCTTTGATTTCATCGCATGCCAATTGTCGATCTAGGATCCAGTCATCATTAGCCAATGGAAAATACTCTAATATCTCCCTAGTGATTTTCCAATTTTCCCATAGTTATGCAAATGAACCTAGGATTTATACATAAGGATGTTTTTAAATGAAATTATCACTTTATCAACAAAATAATTTATCTATAAATTATTTAATGATGATTATGTCCTTTTTGGGGTTTTCCACAGAAGACCTGCGTCGACTAAAGTTAAGTCACACATATTGAAAATACAAAATTACAAACTCAATAGTGGTATTCAATTTCCAATCTATTTCTCCATTTATGAGTAATTAGGATTTTAAAATAAAATAATTTTTATTTAATTATTTTATTCTCAGTTACATCAAAAAAATATCTTTCACAGTCGACCCACATTGACCGCTGATAGGCCTCACCTAAGGTAAAGACACTTCTCAAAACACAAACATGCCTTCATATTTCCCATCCAATAAACTATTTAAGAGTTATTCTACTTTTTTAGAAAAATTATGCCTGAGTGCTATTAAAAACATAAAATTTTTTAATGAAATATTATCGGAACACTAGGTCTTAGAATTGCATGTCATATTAGTGCCTGGTCTCATAATTTTCTCAGAAAATTTCTAAAAATAAATTCAGAAAAATTTGAGTCATTACACATTACACACAAGATTGAGTTATTCCAATATATATATATATATATAAGACATTATTAATATTATTATTTTAAGTGGTAGTTATTGGTTAGTCGTTGTATTGGAAGGAATGAATATAACTAAGTTTCTTATGTTTAAATTTTTTTATTAAATGTTTTTAATTTCTTCCAATAAATTCTATCATCTAAAAATAATAATAAATCCATTTTTAGGCATAAAAGCATTAATATTTTTAAAAGACGGTTTTACATCCTTTTCATGGATAACCCATTTTAAATCTATTTTTTGACAAATAAATAAGTTATATTTGAAAAATAAACTTCCTATTTGGAAGTGGTACATAAATATTTATTTTGGATAATTTTTTTTGTATTTTCTAATAAAATTATTATTTTAATAAATAGTGATAAATACTGTATTTTAATTAAAAACTACATTTTCTTCAAATTTATTTATGTCGTTAGATTATATTTTTAATTGGTTTTGAAGTATAATTAGGTTAATTTTTTTATCATTTAATCCATTTTTATTCATTGAACCTAATTTCACATTGAAATTAGATATACACAAAAGTCAATCTTTTGATGATTTTTACTTTTAAAAAACTATTTTATTTTTTAGACAATGGGGATTAATTTTAAATTAATTAATGCAACTTCTATATTTTAAATTTTGAGAAATGAATTGCATATTCAGAATCAGTGGGTTTAGATTATTTAAATAGGTTCCTTTTATTTTTTTTATTTTATGATTAGTGACTTTGGTAATTTTTATTTACCACATTTAAAGGTAAATCAGGTAAATTAGGGTAATGAATAGTACAACAAGGATAATAAAATTACTCTAAAACCTGAAAAAATCCTATTGGATGAATAAAAGTTGGCCTATATCACATAAGGATCATAATTGAATCATTTAAGGGACTTTTTTAGGGAAATGATATAAATATTGTTAAAAGAAAAGAAAGTGACAACGTGTCACCCTATTATTTTTATGAGTATAATAATTTTAATATAGTGATAAATATGATATAACATCAATACTAAATTGTATATATAAAGATAATGAAATTATATTCATCAAGGAAATTTATTTATAATTTTTAGAGATGAAATAATTTCTATATATACTGATACAACAATGATACCGTAATTATTTTATTAATAGAAATATCAAATAAAGGATATGAAAATTATTAAAATAAATATAATTAGAATTGAGTAATACATGAATTTTATAGGTTAATATAACATATTATAATTATATTAATTTTTATTTTTCTATGTTAGCTATCTATTTTAAGTTTATTTACCTTTATTGAAATGTATAGTGTCGAAATTGACATTATGAAAATTTTATAAAAATAATATTTTATTTAATTATTTCAAAATAATAAATTTATTTTAAAATCAAAAAGATACTATTTTATTGTATAAATGTTCATAAATTGTCCATTTATGGGAATTTAATGCCATATAAATAAAACTTATATCCTTTTAATATTGAAAATGTTGTTACCACAATTAAAATTAAAATTTATTTATTAAGGGTAAACCAAAAAGATATGGTTTGAAATAAAACCAATTAATGTATAAAAATTATTGTACGAAAGTACTTAGAACCATCCTCATATTATATTCTGAATAAATCAAGTGGAAGTCATTTTTATTTAAAAATTAATTTATATTAATTTTATAATTTCTGAGTTTCCACTAGTGCCCCTCCACTCTCCTATAGAATGGTACCCGCTCATATCTATTACTAACACTTATAAAACCATTTGGTTTGGACAATATCTACCCAAAAAACTTCCTAAATTCCCTCCGCACATTCTTGGGGTATTTTTTAGGTATAAAACCCTCCTTAAAGGTGTTAAGGTTTTCTTCAAAGGTGATCAACTGAAGAAGAGGTATCATTTTATTTAAGTATTTCAATTTTATTTCTTCTTCCAGTTCCTTCAAATCTCCTCCAACCATGATGAAATGATAAATAAAATATTCTAAATATAATAAGATGTTATTATATAAATATCAAAACCTAAATAGATCTTATATTTTATCAAATGTGAAATGAATATTTCGTTCTTATGTACGACAGACTACAACCTCATGAACCGATATAGTTGGTTTTTCGTTACCATCTCTCAATACTAGTCATAATGATGGAATTAATGTGTTTATATGATTTTAATGAAATATTTATCATTATAATATAATATTATATCAATTATGTTCTTAATTTCCATTCACATAAAAATGATAACGTTTTTCTTTCATACGTGCGAACTATCTCCTCCATGAAGCAATATGAACTGTTTTTATTCACCACATCACTTGTATGATATCTATAAGTAAATTTAAATTATTATTATTATTTTAATAATATTATGATCAATATATAAATATTAAATAATTATTAACTTATTTACAAAATGATCAATGAAAAATAAAAACGTTACGCATACGTACATATGGTCTACAATATCCATGATTATAACACTATTAATTTTTCATAAAAATACTTAATGGCTTGATTTAAAATTATAATTTATGTATAAAAATTATAATAATGCCATGAATATTATTTTTGAGCTGATGGAATTATGACCACATGGACTATTAACATCATACCATGTTCATTATCGACTCAAGTATCGAAAATTGAAAAAATGTCCGTTATGAACTTAAATAATTTTGTATTTTTTATATAACAAGATAAAAAGTGATATAAAAAGAATAATAAAATTTAAGAAGGTTCTCAAGAAATTTAGAATTGACCTATGTTTATTATTCAGGAATATAAAGATTTTACAAGACAACTCGGACCCAAGGTACGAGACTTCATCTCAATATCCTTTCATTAAGGCATATTTTGATATTATACACCACCTTATTTTATATGGTGTATAGTAAAACCATTTTAATTTTAATTTCATTCAAAAAATTTCAAAATGTGTCTTTTTATTTGATACAAAGGAATTTTTTTTACATACACGGTGACAATGCCTTTTTTCCATTGTGACCATTATTTCATATTTGGTTTCCTCTGCAAAACGCAATGTTTTTAAAAGAAAAAATAATGAAATTTTACTTTTTAGGTATTTTGGTATTGAAAATGGTTTTAATTATGTATTTATTATATCAATATATTGAAATGATATTTTGTGATTTCAAAATGGAAGTGTTATTTTTTCCTTTATGCATGATTTATGGGTTGTGTTTATGTTTGGGTTCTTGAGAATTGTTTATTTATATAGGTGGTTACGTGATAAACCGAGGGGGATGAGGGGTGTGATAGATCTAAAATGCATTGGGCAATAATATGGAGTTAAATGATATGTTTATCCTAATATATTTGTGGAATATACTATGATTGATATTCCAAATGTAACCATTATGGTTACTCCTTATTTAGCTATGAAAGATACAATGTAAGTATGATATGGATGGCACTAGTTACCTTTATTATTTATAATTGCTAATAATTTTTTTTAGTAATCTTATGATTTCACGAGGTATGATAAGATCTTATGTTTTATGGGTGAAAAGTATGATTTTGTGAAAATGTCTTCATGAGTTTAAAATATTCAGGGACTAACAGTTTCATTCCTTATTTTATATCCCTTTCTAATATTATTTTACTCATCCCATGTTTTTGTAATGTTTTCCATATGGTATATGGAAGGGTACGAAAAAGGAAGAAGTTAAGAATATTTTTTATCATGAAGAAGAAATCATGTTTTATTTTAAAGAGTTTTATTTTTTGAATAAATGGATAGTGAGTAGACATGTCTACGTTGTGATATTTGAGTTGTTATGTAATTTTTATATACTAATTATATATAAATCTAAACATAAAGAGATCCCCAATGTGAATTTTTTACATAAATCAATATTATGTATTGTTTAAGGCTGGGGCCTTTTAATGAATCTAGAATTACTTCACTGGGAATTAAATATAAAAGGAAAATAATAAAATGTGATATATCACTTTCACCTAAAGTTATAATTGGGTGTGAAACATGTTAAAGTCCATGAAAATATGAATTATATTAACATAATGAACTAGAGAATGAGGTATCCGTATGTTTATAGGATAGGTTACCCATAAAGAAGAAAATTAATGAATATATTTCTTCTAAGCTAGTTATTTGATTAATGTTTTTTGATTCTGACGGTTCCAGGTGTAGTGTCAGAACCTTTGGTTAGATATATTTAAAAAAAATTTATAACATATAGTTTCCTAAAACACAAATAGACCATGTTTTCATATAAAAGTTTTAAATAAATTTTTATGACTAAAATAAGTGATTACCACATATTAGGAAATTTCATCGAATAAGATTTTTCTTGATCATATAAAACCCATTATTTGGATTACCTTCATTGTGCTTAGAGGATCCAAGTGCAGAATCCCAATAGTGGTGATATATGAAAGCTCATTTTATCTTTTATTGTTGCGAATTAATTTTTGGGTGCTATCACGGTGAATAAATTGTCTTACATTGCTCGACCTGACCGCTCAAAGATCCTTTGGGTTTGAAGTAACTCTTATCATTATCGAGGAGATGAGAGGAGGTGTTTGATGGAGAATTGTATTATTCTCAATTCTTATAAATTCTTGATTAACCCTACACAATAGACATAAACATATATTTTTCGAGCTAAGATTTAGGTTAAATATGCTATTAAATTTCACACTAGACCATAAGTAATATTATAATATTTAATAAACCCCATTACATATAACAATAACAATTTTCTCATTTTATAACGTGTGTTAATGTACATGATCTTAAATATTATTTTAGTAGATTATAAATTTATATTCAACACTAAACACAATCTTTGTGAGTTCAAATTCCTCAACATTTATTGAATACAAGAATATATATTATTCACTATAATAAATATTTTATTCACAATCTAGTAAATAAATAACTATTAAATAATCAATAAGGGAAATAAATATTTTATTCATAAACTGGTGAAAAAATATTTATTATATATTTACATAATGAAAAAAATTATATACTATTGAACTCATAATTATTTTTCACCTTGAAAATATTATTGTTTAATAGAAATTAGATATATTTATTTCTCAATATTGAGAAAAATATTTATTCCATTAATCAAATTAAAATAGAATTCAATTTAGATCAACTAAATTACATAAGATTTAACCCTCTAGGATTATTTCTCTTTATCAATATTCATAATTTCCTAAAGTCTTGGATTACAATTTAGAAATGGGTCAAGGCACCCAAGAGAATGTACTTAATGTCAAATGTAGACACCCACATATGAAAAACCGCACTGTAATATAATCCATTTGTCTCAATATCTCATCAAGAAGATTTCACTATGCTTGATATGCTTTTATTTGAATATCTGAAATAAAACTCATTAAACAATGGATATAAATTTTTTGGGATAGTATTATTTCAATAAAATGGGTAAGTTATCAACTTCCATAAAGATGGAAGGGAAAAAACCTTCCTTGAATTATCCATTAGTAATATGTCATTAATGACACACCCAATGTACCCTACTTCCCACCAACATATGGCATGTTAGTTTTTGTTAATAAATATATGTTCGCCAGTTAAGACATGAATTACTGATAATATTAATGTCTAAGTACCGTTACACACAATCATCTAGAGGAATATATGTTGACAAAAAAACATGTAGAATTCATATTGGTGTATCTATTATTTTAATCTCCCATCTTGGATATTTTCATGTGTGAACTTCATGAGAAGAATCCTCATTCACTTATGAATACTAGAAAATTATATTCTATATATTATTCTACATATCATGGTATATTATCTAACTATATACCTATATTTAATAATATAATCATAGCATTTCAAGGTTCTCACCCTAGCAAGGAACTACTATGACCTTATCAATGTGAGAGATAATATCGTAAAATTATCATATCAATGTCATATAGAAGAATAAAAAATATGTAATAATATATTTATATTAAAATTCACTTATCTGAATATAGATGTAATCCTAATTGTAAAATAGTTGATTCTAGGGAACTGAATCCAATAAACTCCCACTTTCACTTGATCCAATGACAAGTGACATGTTAGTCCTCACACTAAAACTTAATTCTATTGTGTATGGCTACAGCTTCTAGGCTTACCACATTTATGGGGATAGGGTTGGTAATTCTATGATTTTGTGTGGTGAATATATTTTATACAACCTTATAATATTGATAAAATCCCTCAAGTGGTGATATAACAAATATTCACCTCTTTTCCAATGTTAGATTCCTCACATCATGATTAAATCCATAGTAAAATATTATCATAAAATGATAAATCTAATTATTTATGTATTAACCAAAACTATGAACATGATGATACAAAGACACCTTCTTAAGATGCTTCAGAATCTGAAACAATCTTGGATATTATATATACGAAGACTAATGGATTTAATAAGTTCTTATTTCTTATTAATTAATAATTTTTTTAAATAATAGATCAATTTGAACCGTGCATAAACAAGTCTTTAATTACACTAATTAATAGTATTATAACTTCCCCAGACATAAAGAAATCACCCATTTTTACTTTCCATATACCGTTAGATAGTTCTAAATGCATGTATATACATTAATGTTGGACATGTTTGATATTCAACTTTATGCATTACGCATCAGTAATATCAAACTTTCGTACATACCATTCCACATGACATGAATTCTTATTTATTAAGATTGTAAAATGGTTTTAATCTACATAATCCCTTCCCAATCCCTTGCATGTTTTACTAGAAGTATTGTATTCCAATAAAAATTTTTGTCTTAAATTATTTCAACTAGTAATTTTCAATAATATGTTTACATATATACTATTAATATATTTATCAAAATCATAGATCCATTATGTAGATCTTGTTCCAAAAAACCTTGTTGCTACTTTATGCCAAACTTATAGGAATTACATTCCTAATACTTACCAAACTGGTATGCATGAAAAATTATTTTCATATATCATCAAAATATTTATCTTGAAAGCATAGAGCACTCCCACTAACCAGTTTGAGACACATGTCACTCCTTCGTTTCCGAAGGAATATTCTTTGATCACAATGCAATATTTTTTCATAAATGAATTTATATAATCAAAATATATTATTGGAATTTATTGATGTGACCAACCCTTTTAGTTGTGCCTTGTATATATATACCATGTGACCATTACTGCTTATTTTATATAGATATCTATCATGAGGATTCCTATAAATTAGGTTTCCTTCACAATATATATACAAATATGATGACCATAGAAATATTATTTAACAATGTAAAATTCAAATGGATTTTATTCATTATGATTGGTGTATCGGTATTTTACCATCCATGTATAGTTTATATTGAATACTCATAAGTAGTATCATGTCTTAGAAACCTTAAAAATAAAAAAATCCATGAATTTAAATATGTGTAGTTAATTAATATAATTTATATATAATTTTCAACCATATAATATTACCATTTACTATTTCATTATAAGAATATTTATTCTAGATGAATAAAATACATGTATCACTCATCTTAGTGAATATAAAACACCACTTTGGTTATTAGTTCCTACAAAATATGTGCCTTTAGAACTAAAACTCCCAATTAGCTTAGTATAGTCTAGTATTCCAATTCCAAACCATATGCATCCAATGAGTTAACCCATATAATTTAATTTTAATCCCATTATATTTAAATTTATAGGCTTCCTTTATGGAGATATAGTCGATCTTGACTAGTTGTTAATATCCTTATTGGTTATATTATCATTAACTTAGATTCACCTCTGTGTTTTAATGTTCATTTGCAGCTATGGAAAACTTTTAACTAACGACTCTCAACAAAACCTCATGGTATTGACCTAATATAATATTAAAACATCACAATTTATATGATATACATTATACAATATGGTTGGCATATGGTTAGTTATTTCACTACTATTGAAAGTAAAGATGGAATATTTGAAAAAACTATAAGACTAACTACTAATGTTCCTTCTAATATAATCATATAATTGATGTATATAAGGAAATATGAGTTAGGTATAGACTTTACTACACTTATATGACCGGTTATTACTTGGATAATATGATTTTTATTAATGCAGCTTGGAGATTCCACAATATTTACCAAGTGCAGTCATTTACTTCACTGAATGTTTCTAAAATTTCTTAAATAAATCTCATGAAGTATATGATGTTAAATTTATATTTAGAATATTTCACATGGATATGTTGAACTAATGATATATGTTTTGTTATGTACATTTATTTATTATGGTTTCCTTATCAGAAACATGATAGTAGCTTTTCTATTAATCTAAAATCTTATCTCAATTGAGACTAAAACAATTTTATGTATATAAACTGGTGAATTTTTTTTAGTTTTATATGAAAAATAATTATATTTATATAATAAGGTAATATTCTTATATTTTATATTTATACTTCATTGTAATGGATATTTGTTATTTAATAATTACTGAATTATTACCAAAGTATATAAATATATAACAACACTTATCCTGAAAATGAAATGATGTCTCATTGTGTCAAGATGAACATTGATATAATATTTTTGTTCACACTTATTTGAAACATGAGTCATTCCAATCGAACAATGGGTAATAATGATATCCCCTTGACTAACATTGGAAGCACCATATCCTTTCTCCTTTTGAGTTCACTTTATAACCTTTATATTTGTTCTCATTTACTATATTTAAATGCATGTATGTTGTAAGAATATTATATTTAATAAAAAATAGATGAATAAAAAATTTATGAATATACCCAAATTGTATGAAACCACTTTCCTCTTTAATTCATTTGAATTTATTTTCCAAGGTCCATTCATTACATATAAGTGGTAAATATCCGCTGGTTCATTCTTATACATCTGAATCATCAGCATCATTGATGGAATTCATGAAATATCTTTTAGATTTAGATTATCCAAGGGATATTCATCCTCTCCTTTCAAAAGTTTCACTACAAGGGGAGGAGAAATAGGTTTAAACTGATCCTTATCCTCTTGGTGATGTATGAAAAAATACATATTAAGAGATTTATCCATTCAATTTATCTAGGATTAGAAAAATAAGGATAAACTTGATATTAAGGATAGTATGATAAGATTAATGAAAAAATAATTATCAAAGTGGAAGTAAAATTTTACTAACTAATCAATATACACTAGGATTTTGAAATCATGTTCAGTAGCTATATTTTCTTATTCTAGTTCACATTAATATAGTTCATTTATAATCTTATTTATTTCAAGAAATTACTTATCTTTCTCTAGCGAAATAAGATGATATATTATAGTGAATATATGCTTGTATTTATAATTTTTCATCTACTCTCTAAACATACATGATAATATAATATAATAGAAATTTTAAGCATCCTCAACATATATCTAGTAGGAATTCGTATCACATTAGATCACCTTCTTGGGTAGAAGAACATGAGTAGGGGATTAAAACACATAATAAAAACATTCAGATAATAGTTCATCTAATAAAGGATTATACCATATTTGAATGTTTTTAATTTTAAGGACATACCCTCATTTTAGGAATAATCACACTATTTTTATGGTTTTTCTTTTATTTTTTTACAATACTTTAAATAGATGATCAATACATTACTTGAGGACAAACTATGTGGGAAATAATAATAATTAATTTTTTTATGACTCTCACTATTTTTTCAAGTCTCAATATCCCTCATCATTGAACACAAAATATCCAATTTCAAGGATATTCTAGAGTCAAGGACCCATATAACCTTTATCATAACCCCAAAAAGGATTGGTTAAGTTACCTAAAGGTACTGATGAAGGTAGATCTTTGTAGAATACATGCTTTTATCTCCTTTATCTATTGAGTGCAATACAAAAAATGACTTTTATCAATAGAAATTTAGTAATAGATAATATATATGTTCGTAAAAATGAACAATTCCCACATATATTTTGTTTTTTGATATTAAATTTAAGTACCAACATTTATCTTTACCATCACATATATTTCTTGTTATTAATTGATTAATACCAACCAACACTTTACCAATAATAAAATTGGTTACTTTATCATATAATTATCAATTTTTTACCAATAAATCAATATGTTATTATAATAATTATTATGAAGAATTTTCTTCAATATATAATTTTGTGGCTATTGTTTATTCAATATAATTAAAAAATTTTATGAAAAAAATGTTTGCAACTATTAGTTAACTATTTTAGAAAAAGTTAATTGTTATTACCAAAAATAAAAAAGATTATGAGACTGATTTTTAACATAGTTTCAAAAATTCATATTGCTATTAACAATATGATATTTCCAATATTTGAAACAAATTTAAAAATTAGGTTCGACATATAATATATTTGAAAGATAATTAAAATTATATTTTAAATTCAATTCATTTGGGATGAGAAATGTTATCTTAATTGAATTTTTAAGACAATTAAAAAATATTGAATGGTAAAAGATAAATAAAAAAATTAAACAAGATTGATATTTAGGAAAAACAATTCCCTCTCCAATCATACCGTTTCCACTGCACCTCCCCTATCCTCATGCCTCATCCTCCTCCCGCAACTCACTGTAATAGAGATCCCTATCTGAATTCATAGACTCGATTGATGACCATCATCCTCACCCACCACCACACCCCCTCAAAGGTTTAGCCAAAAAACATATTCCTTTCCCATACTTTATATCTGTTGGGGTCCCTATCTCCCTCCTCCATCCCTTCTCTATTTTTTCCACTAATTAATATCTCACTAAGGAGATAACCTCATTCAAGGGCTCCTTTTATAATTTTCTTTATGTATCCAAGTTTCAGGATGCTTCTTCCTTCCATGGTCGGACCCTTGTGAATAATTTCAGTTTAAATCAACCCTCAGCAGAACTGTTTGAGTGTTTTTTCAACTCAACTCGGGTTTTACTTTTAGAGTTGTCTTTGGGGATTATGGATCCTAAGAATCAAAGCATTGATATCCTAAAAAATGATCATTTTTCCTGTTCCTGGTCGTATGAGTCGTTCCTGTGTGGAAATCGAAGTATCCTTTTCTCATATTGTATGATCGATTATATTAGAGGTTATGTTTGAAAGTGTGAAATATATTGGATTCGTCTTCCCAGTCTAATGATTCCCTCCCCAAACCCATCCATCCTCAAAGGTGTTGGTGAAATGTTTTTTTATTTTTTATGGATTTACAATCATACTCTCTGATAGAAGAAGTTCAACTCCATGCATTTATGATTTTTATTTTTTTCTAATTGCGTGGTTCTTTAGAGCCATTCTATTTATTTGATCTAGTCTTATTCCCCTTTACCCATAAATTTTATTTGCATACTTTTACATTTTATTCACTTTTCCTAGAAATAAAATGTTGAACTAGCAGATGCAAGCATGAAAATCACAAGATTCATCCCACACTATGAATTATCTAATTTTATATCAAACTTTCCTACTTTTTTAGTTTATTATCTACATTCTATTTCATTTACACTGTCCAAATTTTGCCAAAAATATAGCTATATAGATAGATAAATTTATATATGGAGTACTAAAATAGTTTTATTGCATCATTTTCATTACTATTTCCATATACACAATATAGATTGGTCAGTTTGAGTAATTTTTTTGTAGGAAAAAAAATAAAAATAAACAAAATAAACTAGCTTTCAGGTCATTTGGTTAAGATTTTTGATGCTTGGTTTATAGAGATGAATATCTTAAAAAAAATTTCAAAAGCTCAACCATTTCTTGGAGAAAACCCTTTAGAGGTATATTTATAGATTCATTTATTTATATTGGAAATAATACTTGAAATTCATATATGATGTTACTTAGTTTTTTGTTGGTATAGATATGGTTTTATGTCAGAATTTTTGATGTACATGCTCTTTGTTTTTGGAACTCTAATTTTCACTTTCAATAGAAATATGTTGTCAAACCACTATAATCAGGAATTTAGCTTTTTTCCCATTAAAAGATTGAATTTTTTTCCCATGATAACCTTGACCCTTTACTTAGTGAAGAACACCTTGAAATTGTATGTGATGGCTCTCTACATAGCTCAATTTTCATATTTCATGTTTCATCCACACTTTCTCCGGTACTCATTGATAAATTTTCTCATTATATATACCTTTCATGGTCCTAGAAATTTTCATCATGTGACCTTACAATAGGATGTTTTATCAGTATAAGTAGTGAGTATTTTTGTGGTCTTTTACTCATGGAAATACATCTCTTAGGAATTATTCTCTCAAAATACCCTATTGTGTATCAGAATTTTTTCTCTCATTTCATGTACACATTCACAAAGAATTGGAAATTAAAGACAATATCCATTATAATTAATTGGTAATGAATGAAAATCTATATTAATATTTGGGAATCAATCTTCATCAAAAGTCCATGCTAAAGTGAAAGTTAAATATGCATTCTGGTGGATTGTATTATAGGGTATATAATTTTTTTTTCTATCACATAGAACCAAAAATTAAAAACATAGATTGGGTCACTTGTAAAATATTTGGAAATTCTAACAAAAAATCATGGAGCATATTGTGACCACTTAATGGGAAATATGCTTATATTTTTATAGAATGTGTTATTATTTCTAAAGTTTCCATGGTTTGACAGTGTAATTTATTTTATAGGTCATCTCCTCTAATTCTATTCAATGCCTCAGGTGGATTTACTAATAAATCACGATTGATTTTTTCGTGAGTGATGGTGATATGGTTATATTATTAATTTTCTTATCATGTGCCATGTATAAGATTCTTATCAAGGAACCAACCACTAAAAAGATTTCCCCTACTACACTTTGAATTCAATTCATCTTTTACCAGTAAAATGAGAAGAATGATTCTACATACATGAAAAAATAAGGTTTTATTAATCCTCTTTTCAATGTTTCCAGTGATGAAAATAATGATATATAGGGTTGTTTTTACTAGTTTTTTACATAAAGATTCATATGAGAAGAAGAATGTAAAAAAATATGTTTAGAAGGGCATAAAATATACCATTTTTTATATGGGACTCACATACTCTTACAATATTTATTCCTTGATAATATGTATCATGAACAAATGAAAGTTTTTACTTTATTAACAACTGGTCATGGTGTGTGTGGAATAGCTATGACCCACATTATATCTGTTGATGAAAGTCATGGAATGTTTTTTTTCAAAACTTCTTTCTCTTATTTTCTATAATAGTTTTCACTCTATTTTTTATATTTTCCAAACAGTTTTCTGAATAGTTGTTATTAGGTAATTTTTTTTGGTTTTTAAGTGAATTACAAGGAAGAAATTATTTGATCATGTGAGTTAATTAATTTATTTTAATTATCTAAGATCAAATTCTATGATATGTTTTCCTTATGGATTTTTGTGTGCACTATTACAAATTCAAATTCATATCCTATCAAGATCATACAAAAAAATTGAAAATGGTGAACATATTGGTGGTGATTTTCTTTAATCCTAGAAATCATAGTCTATAAGAGAAGATGGCACACTTGATTTGAAATTTCAAACTACCCTATAAAATTATGAGTACTGCAATGATTTTAATATGCCTAGATGTACATATGAATCTTGTATAAAATAAACTATTATATTTAAGAGGTTTAGTATCAACAATGGATGAGAATTTTGGACTAAAATGATATCTATGAGTTGTTTTGATCATTTAGGTATCTTTTCTAGGGTCAAATGTATAGGGACATGAATATCTCTCTCTTAATGAGAAATAGGGTTTTGTGTAAAACTTACTATAACACAAGCTTGCTTGAAGCTTTTTCACCTGAACCTGCTCCCCTATAGTCTGACCTTGTATGTATTTACATTTTATTCAATGATCATATTCCATGAATCTTCTAAAATTCTACATTCTTAGACCATTTTTTCATGATCCATGAGTTATGTTTTTGGTTCAATAAAAAAATAATTTTTTATTATTGTGAAATATCATGATAGTAAGAATATATTCATAGAGATTAAAATGAGAAGATCATATTATAGAATTATCTAATTTTTTTGTTTTCCATGTTATTGTAGTATTATATTCTTGTTTAATTATTGAAGTCATTTGAGAGAACATGTTCTTATTTATAATCTTTTTTAATTAAATTATTCAAGAAATATTGTATTAAAAGTGATTTAGGGTTTCACCCCTCTCACATCCACCCTATGATCTGATTTATTCCTTTAATGTTAACTTGATTATCGAGTCTCAAGATAAAAACAACACAAACATGTTGCTACAACCATGTGTGAAGTAAATGGGAATTGATTCACTATCACTCCTAACATGGGTTAAGGTAGTACTATTTGAATGCAGTGTACTTCATGTGCTCAAGATTTTCCAAAAACGAGGATCTTGAGCAGAATGTGATTTAGGTGAGTGAAGAGTTCCAAATTTCAATATTTTTTTACCTTCAACTATATGGTTTTATCCTTCCTGTCATCCATTTCTGGTTTAAATTATTTTATTTGAGTGCAAGGGAAGTCAATGATCAACTGTAATGTTTTTACTATTTTTTCAAGGATTCTAATAGCTTTCAAAATCATGAAATTTTATTCTTTTTTCAGGAAATTATTTGAGAAAAAAACATAAAAAACATGTTTATTTCTTGTTTTAATTTTTTTATCATAGTAAGCTTCAAAATATTGATGAAAATTATGTCAATTTTTTATTATTCAAACTTTTATTGAATTAATAGTATTGTTTTCTTGTTTAATTTAGGAATTTTTTTCGAGAGAACAAGTTTTTTTGTTATCTTGTGTAACTAAATTCTTTATGAATCATTATATTAAATTTTATTTAGTGTTTTATCCCTCTAGTTCCTCCCTCTGATCTTATCTCACCCATTACTATTTATTTGGGTATCAAGAATTAAGAAGAAAACAACACCAACATCTTTCATCAATCATATGTGAAGCCAACACCAACTTGTTGCATCAATCATATGTGAATAAAATTGGATTTTATTTGTTGTAACTCCCATAATTTGTTAAGGTAGTGGTTTTGGGTACAAAGGACTTGCACTATATTCTTAACCCTTCATCAATTTCTAGGATTTTACGGAACCATGAATCTTGAACTAATGTTACATAGTGATTCTGGGGATATTATACATAGGAAAAAGGTGATGACTAGCACCTTTTTGATTCAATAACCGCTAATATTTTGAAATTATACTACACATGAAATCTTTTTATGCCACCTATTAATTCCTTTTTTAATAATTTTTGGATGAACATGGATATTGTAACCTGTACTGAACATAGTAGATTTAATGAAGTTCATTTCTGTAATCGAAAGAATAACCTTTCTACTCTATTGATTTTGTGTCAAAATTTTTAATATTAGACCCACTTGGTTCTAGATAAAGTTAGGGTTTTTGTAAATAAGAGAATGGATTCTCCTTTCATACATTATTTATTATTGAAAAGTGATTTTCTATTTCTTAAGTTTTTGACCAGCTTAGTGGTTGACAACACATCATGAAAACAGGTTATAGAACCTGCCAGTTATTTGAAAACTATAAATTTCTCAACCACTTAAATTATTTATTTATTAATATGAATGTATATTGATGTATTTGAAGTAAATTAACTTTTCATAGGTAAACAATTCCATTTTTTGTAGTTAAATACCTTTTTCCCAGGCTCTCAGGTACCTGCTTAATTATCTTACTATCCATTTGTATTACCCTTTTGATTTTGAATGGGTGTCTCCCAAATCATCCCCCAATAACTACTACCATAATTTAAAGGATCACACTAGAAAATGAAAATGAAAAATGTTTTTTCCATCCAAACATGTGTTATTTTATTTATTCACTTCATTTTTTTTATTGTATGTTTGAGTTTTGAGAATTTGATAAGTGCTACATTGTTGCAGGTATAGGGAATCATTTATTAAAACTTTGGATCCTGTGAGTAGGTAGATTTTTCTAAATTGTGTCTTTCATTCTGTCAGCCCATCAACAAGTGAGAAAAAATTGACAAGAACATTAGATATCTCATTTTGGTTGAAATTAAGAAAAAGGCTAATTCAAACTAATGATCTGTGTTATGTTTCCATAGATTTATTTATATTTGATAGGGTATATTTTATCTCAATGTCTTGTATTTTTTATATTGGACTCTGAAAGGTAAGATCCCAAGTTTCATATGTTTCATTAGATTTATTTCTCTTTAATAACCGGCTTACATATTCTTTATTAACTGATGAGTTGTTTTATGTTTTCATGAGATTTATTTATCTTTGAAACTAGAGTATTACATCCAAAATTTCATGGTTTTATGGTTTCTAAACATTTTTCTAAGGTCACTAACTACAAATTCATGGTTAATATGGAGGCTGAGCTTGATAATGTTTCTACTGGTGAAACTGAATAGGGAAGCCTCCATGATTCTTATTGGAATGGACTTAGTGATAACAACAATTTTTCGATTAGGATGAAAAGATGTTGGAGGAAAATTTTGGGGATATTTTATCTTTATATTTTTCCAATTAAAGTAAGAAATTTCCATTTTGTATAAAGTTAACTTTAGGATTCAAGTCAATATAGTATGGTTCGAGCTATTTCATTGGATTTGATCAACACCCAAAGTGAAAGTACATAGTTAGGACATCCTCTATTAGTTATGATGATGTTACTGAAAATGAAACCAATTCAATTGAACCAAACGTTTTATGTGTTCCGGGATCCAATGATCATTTTCTTTTAAAGAGAATTACTTATGGATTCTATCTCTAGATTGGTGAAATAAAGAAAGGGAACACACCCAAAGGGTCCTCTCTTTCTTAGATGAAGGATGTGAGCTCTATAGATTCGGAAAAGGTCCTTGAGTGTCTAAACTTCCCCTTGACATTAGGAACCATCCAGAGAATAACCAACCCATGGAGTTGAGGCTTTAAAAGAAAGGGTATTCTATCAAACACTGAAACACCACCGCTACTATTCCAAAGGACATGACACCTAGTAATATTAGTCTAGATAATTCATTGAAGGTTTTTGCAAGTTAATATTCCAATATATTTGGGAGTCCAAAGAAGAATGTTAGGGAAGATGATGCTATAATTGCCTTATAATAAGTTACCGATTAGGATTAAAGAACCTTCTTTATTTTAAAGTCTCATTATTTTTTTTCCTTCGGTGGCTTATTAAAATAATTAGATTTATTTATATTTGACAATTGGTCACCTGCTTATTATTATTTTTATATATTTGGAAATTTTGGTTTTTTTAATAAATCTTAGAATTAATTATATATAGTTTTTCCAAAAAACATTTTTGATGAACCCTTTGGAAAGAATTTGTTTTGTAGGTAATTTTTTTATGTCTTCATTGACGCTGCCTCATTCACTATCATAAGTGTGACATTAGAAATACATCTTCTTATTAGATGGGTTGGATGGCAATGGTAATAAATCCTTGTGTCATGATGGGCTCCATGAGTGCGACCTCTATTCATACAGTTCTTTTAAATATTGTACTATGATATTTTCCACCCTATTGAGTGTTGTGTTAAGATTCCACCCTAATGTGTGTTGTTTTGAGATTTCATCTTGAAATTTTCTAGGGAGTGGGATATGAAACTACTGTTTCGGTGTGGAAATGCATGTTTTTTGAAGTGTTTTTGTCATTTCTATTTGTTTTCTTAGTACCATTAAAGGAAATGTTGGTGAAGAAAATGATTTAAAAAATATGGTCATATTTATTTTGGGTCATTCAAAATAATTTTGTAATTATTTTACAATAATTATATGAGATATAATTATATTAATAGATATAATATAATGTTTTACCAACACATATTACAATACAAATAATTTTATATATAAAAAAATATATTACAAATAGATATAATTGTTGGTATTGCTCAAAATATCAAATAAATTGTTATGGTTAATGATATTAGAAACCGAATTAATGTGTCGGTAATACTATTATTAACAGATAAATGTGTTGCTAAACATTATGACCGAAAAATATATTATCTATTGGTATTATTATAATATCAACAGAATCATTTTATCTACTGTAATAATGTTTAGCGACAGATTTTTTACCAACAATTTAGTGATAAGGACATATTTGTTGGTAAAACTCTTTTCTAACAGAAAATATACTTTTACCCACATATATGTCCTTGCTGGAAAAAATGAAATATTTTGTAGTACTGGATCCACAATGCTGAAATCCTGACTTATATTTCCTCAATCTATACCTCAAAGTCACATCGAGTCTACATAGGGCTAATTATATTGATGTATTATGGTTAATTCAACTGAAAACCATCATATGAACTCTATGTTAAACGTATATGTCCCAACAATATTTTCTTAAACAATTCATTATACATTTTTCATTTATAATCAATTAATTGAAAGCTAAGTTTGACTTAATATTTAGTTGAGGGATTTAAATTTATTATTTATAAATTTTATCTTGTTTTATCCCTACATGAATTTTGAGTAATAATTTAATTTTACATAATTAATTTATTATGTTGGAGAAAAAATTTACACCCAATACATTTATTTAAACTCTTTATTTTAACATTAATTAATTAATTTATATGATCATTCTCTTTCATCCCTAGAGTAAATAATTCATATTAAATAAATAAATAAATAAATATGTAAATAAATGACCCAATCACGATCACATCTAATGGTTTATTTGTTCGGAGGATAATAAAACAACCAATGACCTAGGTGAATAACTCCTTATGTTGGTATTGGATTGAGTTGTATAATTCCACCTGTCCACCTTTGAATCACCTGGGTTGGCATCATTATGGTTATGTATTGAACCACCTCAAGAAATATTAGGACACTACCTTAATTACCTATATTAATAACTCACACGTGAGTGGGAAATAAAGGATTGGTTAAGGGGAATTATAAAAAACTATTCGACACACAGGTCCTACATAATATTGGAGGGAGGGATGACTCACAATCCATCAAATTCAAATTAATATCAAATTATTGCAATCCTGTGAAATAAATTAATTTAATGAAACCAACACATATATAGGTCTTGGTTGAAATCAATAATTATCATACATGTAAGGAATGCACAAATGAAAAACTAGTTAATATTCATTTCTTATATATATTTATTATTAAAAAAACATGAATGCATTAATTAATATACATTAACCTTAATGAAAATACAAAATCTCTTAGAGATACCCAACATTAATATAGTCATGGAAAAAAAATGATAAAACAAATAATTATAGATTATTACAAAAAACTAATTGAGCGTATAGAATCCATTAAAACTATTATTAAATTTTCAAACATAATAATTCAAAGAAATATAATAAGGCATTAATTATTTAATTAGAAAAATAATGTAATTTTAATTCTGTCCTTTATTGGGAGACTACATGACATGTACTGTATAGCTACATGTCATGTATCTCAGTTTTCTTGTAACTAGGGTACAATATTGGGGCTTGAACATGTTCCTTAGACAAACTATGTGATGTGTACTAACAAGCTCCATTCCAAGTTATCAAATTTCCATTTTTTCAAGCAGCCCACTAAAAAACTCAACATGTTCATCAGACACGGGACTACACGACATGGAAAATATAGATACATGTTGTGTATCTCACATGTTGTATGTCTGTATGACTCACTAAGAAAATCAACATGTATTTAAAACATGATAATTAATGAAATACATTCTATGTACACTAGATAAATGCCATGTACTTCATTAATTTTCTATGATTTTAGTCTCACATAATTTAGACTATTTATTTTACTGCACAGTTTGTGTGAATTTTGCGACTAATCGGTGTAGACTATATGGCATGTACAGTAGCTACACACTGTGTAATACAACATTCCTTATTATATGTTGTCCCAGTCTACATGCGGTGTGTAATAAATGAACCATGTGTAATTAGTTCTCGATATATTAGGTATCCTGCGACACTACTAGGTGTAGTGGATTTGGGTACACAATGTGTACTCAATATACACGCTATGTAGACCCATGATATATGGGTACATTCCTCGACACATCAAAATGAAATATTTATTCATTATTATTATACTCTTAGACTTAATAAATTTTGAATCTTGAATGAAGAAATTAAAATTTCAATGGTATGCTATTTTAAACAATTGTATTAGAGAATAAATAATTATTAAAATGAAAATTTTATTAGTATTGAACGTATAGATAAACAATAAAATAAATAATTATAAATTTAAAATGTGGCTTATTTGATATCACTTGAAGGTTTTGGGTAAAGCTGAAGCACCTATGTTGGGTGATATATGAAAATGTATTTTAACATAGAGTTTTCTGAAACCCTAACAATGGATATTTTCGTGTTGAAATTATAATTAATTTAGTTCGGACCTCAAGAAGTGGTCACACCATCTTAGGAAATTTCTCAAAAATATATTTTTTGATCATCCAAGAAAAATTTTCTTGGTTACCTAAATTGAACATATAGGATCCATTTGTAGAATCCCTCTATAGATGATCCACATGCGCTCCTTTGATCACCGAGCGATGCAAATTTATTTCCAGGTGCTAGCCCGATGAATCAATTGTCTTGAATTTCTTGACATGATCACTATAATATTCTTCCATCTTGAATGATTTATTCTCATTATTGAGAATCTTAGAGGATGTGTGATATGGATAAGTCCACTATGTGCGATGCCTCTCAATTATCGATTAACACTACACAATAGACATAAAAATCTCTTTATTAAGCTAGGGATTAGGTTAAAATTATTATTTAATTTAGTACCAACCCTTAAATAATATTATAATCTTTAGTAAACCAAATTACATATAATAATAATATTATTATTTTATGATGCATGCTAACATGCATGTTGGTAAATATTATTTTCGAGATTCTAAATTAATATTCATCACCAAACATGATCTTGGCCCACTGGAACAACTCAAAATTTATTAAATATTTGAATAAATATTTTATTTAATTAAATAATTATTTTATTCAGAATCCAATGATTAATATTTATGAAATACTGAATAAATAAAATAAATATTTTATTCACAAACCTATGAATAAATATTTATTATATATGCCTATAATCAAATAAATTATTTATTAGAAAATACATATTTATTTATCACATTGAAAATATTAGAAATCAATAAACCTTGAATAAAATTATTCCTTTCTCTTGAGAATAATATTTATTCCATTAATGAAATTCAGGTTGAATCTAATCAAGGTCAACTGGAATACTTAGTGTGTATCCCTATATTATTTTTTCTTAGTGGAATTAGGCAGGTTTTCCGAAAGTCCAATATTACTATCTAGAAAAGGGTTAAGGCACCGAAGTGAAAGAACATAATGTAGAAACATCAAATAAAACATACGAATTCTCACTGGGTAAAATAATCCCTTTGTCTCATTATATCATCAAGTAGATTTTACATCTACTTCATCAACCTATAGGATCGATATGTCTTTATTTGACTATCTGAAATAAAATTCATTACACCGTGGCCATTGAATTTATGATATATTTATATTTCAATCAAAGGGGCAAGATATAAACTTCTATAAATATGGAAGGGGAAAATCCTTCTTTGACATATCCATTAATAACATGTCATTTATGATGCACCCAATATACCCTACTTCCCACCTATATATGTAATGAATGTTTTTTAGTAAATAAAGGTGAACGAGTCATGATATAAATAAAATATAATATTAATATATAAAGAACATTACACACGCTCATAGATTGGAATATCCAATGAGACCAAAACATATGGAATTCCAAATAGTGGGTCTATTCTCATAATCTCCCAACTTAGAGGTTACAAAGTTTAAACTTCATGAGAATATGATTCATCCACTTATGAGTACTCACACATGATAGTGTCTATACTTTTTTCCTATCATATTATGATATCCAATAAAATGACTATATTTAATAATATCATCATAGAATTTCAAGGTTCTCATCATAGTGGGGAACTTCTGTGACCTTATCAAGGCATATATACTCAAGTACATTATCACATCAATGTTATATAAATGGAACACAATATGTGATAATATATTTATATTTATATTCACTTCTTTGAGTATATATGTAATCCAAAGTAAAATATAGTTAATTCTAGGGCACCAACTCTAATATATTCCTCCTCTAATTATTATATTTATCCTACATTTATTATTTTATGATCATATCCATATCTTTTTTAGTTTTATGAGTTGTTATAAAAATTGGAGAAACATTTAAATATTTAGGATCCTTGACTCCTTAATATTCTTTAAGGTCAAACTTTATTAATTAGTAAAATTATATTTTCATTCTTATGATTTTTTTTATTTTAAAGTGTTTCACTATAATAATTTATATAATTATAATAAAATTTATACAAACATTTTCCATTTTTCCTAAAAAAATATGATGATGTGATTCTACTTAGTTATTCATACCTATATGGAAATAAAAAGATATTTAAATTTGTTTAAATGCATCTAATAGTGTAAATTATAAATTTAATGATCCATAAGGTGATTGATATTAAAAAACTGTATTAATATTAACAATATGATGATAACATTAGGGTGTTTTGATTTAAGAAGGAACTCTACATGTTAAAATAATATTCTCATGCTTGGTATGTGAGATCTGAATCATACTTGAAAATAATTTTACACCCACGGAGTGATGTTATCTTATATTTTGTTCAACCTATAAGATATATTTATTATGTAACAAATGTGTTATTTTCTATTACAATGTGGACATATTTTCTGTTATATATATTCACTATAAAAGAGACATCTTGGGTCTACGTTCTACCCCACACTGAGGATGTTTTCTACTTATATGAGTTGATAATATCTTCTATGTATGTGGAATATATTTTTTATCTTATGTTCTATAATATATTATAGGTGGAATAAGTTTATATTTCATGCTGTGAAAATATATGGTCTACAAAAGATCAAGATAAGAATGCAATTTATGTTATAAAATTTCAATATGAGTTATAAGTACCCTATATAGAGTGTGTTGTACTTGGTGTAAGAAAATAAAAATTATCACGTACTTTTGATTATTAAACTATTTATTCTATTTATAAAATATATATAATTATTGGAAGTAACATTTTTAAGAATTATTTATATGGTAAGGTACATAGACTATTTTTCACATTATTTAATTATAGTATTTATTTTCTATAATGACAACATAGAGTAATCAAGAAGACAATATTAAAAGTATTTCATATAGTCTATATAAAACCATCATATGCGACAAAAAAATATTCAGCTATCATATGTTTTGGTATCATAAGAATCAAGATATCTTCTCATGAAGTTTTCTCATTATGATCTCAAAGAAATGAGGACATAAATGTATACTAACCAATATAATTCTCACATAATTAATGTTTCATTTTATCTTCCAATATTTGATCTAGTGTATTGATCCGTATAATTGAGATCATTATCAAAGTGTATTATTATTCATGTACATTTATTCCCATGGAAACCATGATGTATTTTCTCATGTAGAAATATCTTACATTAAGTTCCTCATGAGAGTTATGAAATTTATTTAATGGTATTGAAAGAGTATTTATATTCTATGTTATAGAGGAAGATATCATGGTACATTTGATTTTTATGGAAGTTTATAATTAAAATATAAGGCCATGGTAGTTTATAAATAAATTTATATGAGTAATTAAATTAATTATAAATAAATTAGAAAGGAAAATGAAGCATTTTTGTGTTATACATGATGAAATTTCAATCTATAATGATATTATATTATACAATATCATATATAGGATGATTACCATTTTTTTTCTATGGATCGTTATTTTTTTCTACAGGGACCGTGATGTGTTCCTATATATCACTATTTGTCTATGGGTTATACCTACTACCACTGAAAAAGGATCCTAGAGGTTATAAGAATAAGTGTTTCCTAAATATCTTATTATCCAATGGAATCTATGATTAAGAATAATTATTTACAGTTTTGTGGAGAAACATTTAATCCAATAATATTGATAGTAATTTCAATTGCAATTTAATCAAGCTAATAATATTTTATTTGAATTTTATATTTTATTTTATTTATAAGATAAATAAATATAATGTTTACTTATTCAGGAGATGAGTGAATATAATATTTATTTATATAATAATATGATATTTTTTTTATTGAATGGGTTATTTAAGGGTCAATAAAAAATTATGGGATAATTTAGACCAATTTAACGGTCTAATAGAAATATTTTAAACATATTTTAATATATATATTTATATATTTTAAAAATAAATTATATTTTGATGCACATGTCACATTAAATAGTTGTAATTTATATATTATTATTTTAAGAAGTGAAAAGGGTTATATATTATATTAAACTAAAGTAAGGTTATTTGTTTAATTATTTTATGTTTTACCTAAATAGAAATACATCTAATTGTTTTGACATTGAATTAATTTTTATAATTTATTTTTTCAAGACAAATGGACAGAATTAAAGATAATATTCCCACATATCTCATGTTTGTAGAGAAAAAAATTAATATATTTAACATACAATCAAAAATGAATGATGTGAAGAAATTGATTCCATTTCTTTATCAGCAATAATATTTAGAATAGTGTTTAAATCATCATGTAACACTCATAGATATCACTTGAGGAACTCTTGTTTTTTTTATTTATGTAATTAAAATGTCAATAAGATTGGTGTTTTTATTGTAAACATCAACAAAGAGATAAAATCAAATCGAAAGCAAGTTAAATGAGGTAATCATTTAATTTAAATAATTAATTTTAAATTTTGTGTGATGCTCTTGTTAATGAATTTAGATCAATTTCATTGATTTTAAAAGGGAAATATTAAACTAGGAATCACATTTCATCACTTTTGATATTTATATATGATTAATGAGGTATAATTTCTATCAAAATAATTTATAATTATTATTCTAATTTTATTTATTAATTTTTTTCTAGGGTCTTTATTTTATTCTAATGGTTGAGATGACATGTGAATCGGTGTGTGTATGGTAATGAATGGGTTAAATAAGATGGGGCATGATTAATAAAAACCTTATTATTTTATTATTTTATTTATATTTTTAAAATAAAATAAATGAAATCTATTAAATTTATTCTTTGATGTGGTCAAAGTGGGTTTTTAACTTTTTGAATTATATTAACATTGTTTTTACCTAAAAATGTTAATATAATAAAAAAATTAAATAATCAAAAAAATAGGGGCTAGAAACCCTATTTTTCTTTCTTGGTTAGGTGCCTCCACACATTGGAGATCTTAATTTATTTTTTTAATAAAATTAGTGATGCACTCTGAAAAACTTAGTAAAATTAATAATAAATCAATTTAATGTTTTATTAATATTTATAAATATATTTTTTGGAATCATATATAATATAATAAATTTTTATGTTTTTACACGTATAAGAAATTATTTTCTACAAAATGATTTTTTTTCATGTGAATTTTGTTTTTATTTAAAAAAAATAAATATTTTATTTTTTTAAAATTTATAAAATGAAACAAATTTTTGGATTTATCATATCAAAATTATCCTAGGGTGATTTTTTTATTTTTTTTGAAAAGATCGATTTATGATGGAATAGTTGAAAATACTAATTTTTATAAACTATCGTTACTTATTATTTAATGTCCCACTAGGTTATAGATTGGTTTTGAAGTAAAATTATTTCTCTTTGAATAAAAATAATAAAACTATTTCAATTATAATAAAAATTACATTGGATATTGGTTTTGTACTTGAAAACAATTCTTTTCAAAAAATCTATTTTCATTTCATTTTAACAATTATATTACAATTTATTTCTAAACATAAAAAATGAATATTGAATAATGTATTACATATTTTTAATTAGTTTTTTATGAATTTTTAAATTGTTCAAATTCTTTTTTGTCATAATGAATAGTTACCATGGTAAAACATCGTCATCTTGGTAAGGATTAAATGGGTTAATGGGGTGGGGGGGGGGGTAAACATGAAGATAAAGAAATATATATTTATAGAATTTTTATAAATATGGTTGGCTCTATAGATTTGGGACTTCAAATTTCTTGGGTTTGAAAATATTCAAAATTAGATCCACTTTCCTTGTGAAATAAATTTATATTATTTTGTTGTTTTAAGTATTTACAAGAGTGTCACTCCCATAATTTATAAAATAGATCCTACTATCCTTAGTTATCTATAGATTTTTAGGCACTTATCACAACAAATACCTACCCAAATAACTTACCAACTATCCTATTTATGTCATAGGGGTTATGGTCTTCTCCATGGACCTATCCTTTAAGGATTAAGGTGTCATCCAATGGGAAATATCCCTTGGGGAGGTATATTTTATATCTGGAATATTTCATGTATATTTATTCTTCTATATCCTTAAAATATTTTATAACCATTATAAAATAATAAAATCATTATATTATATGTACTTAGATTTAATTATGTTGATGTAAATTATCATTTTCATCTCATTTTTTATCATATGGGAAATGAAAACATTTTTCATGGGCATGTGTGAACTATAACCTTCATGAAGTGATATATTTCTTTTTTGATCACTAAAATTTTATGGCTAGTTATTATGATGTATTTAAGGTATATATATGATATATTTGACAATATTATCCTTTTATAATGATAATATAAAATGTCTCATATTGGGTGACACTAAAATGATGCCCTAATCTGGTGCACCTAATGAACTTAGGGGAGACTCTCCATAAAACCATGGTTTCCAACTAGCTATGAGGGTCTACAGAAACATGTGGGGATAATATAAAATATTTATCATGTTAAACAAAAAATATAAAACAATATGAATATTTACATGCAGTAATAATCAATAATCAAACATCACATATCCAACTCCCAAAAATGGGTATGTATAACAAGGAAAAATAATAAATATTTTGTGTTAATAGAGTCCAAAGTACCAAATTAAAACCAAAATGATGACATCAAAATGATACCCACATTGGGCCCTGATAACATTTGTGGTCCCCTCATCCATCCTCCATCTCCTGTCAACAGTCTAACACAGGGTCCTTTCTGTTACCAGAACCTGAAAACATGTAGTCTTCCAAAGAACCTAATGACAAACTAAGAAATGTGTGAGTAAAAATTAATATCCCACCAACAATGGTTTCCACAACAATATCTAGTCTAATAACAGTTTATTTAGGATTATAGATAAACAATGGACAAGGAAAATGAAAAAAATGTTTTGTAATTTAACTGTTTTCATTTATTTCCTTGGGCTCTTGGGTTCCACAACAGTAAAAACACACCAAAATAGATTTGTCCCCCACTAGGAGTTTGAACCATATATCATAGGGATCATATATCATTTTATAAGAAGTATCAATCTTGGTTTTCAAATTGGAGATTCAGAATTCCATATCTGACCATCCCAACCAATGATGAGGAACTCCATGCCCCCACCATAAGAGCTTCATTCATTAGTCCAATATCTAAACCATGTAATGAATTAGGTTCCTAGAGAATTAGTATAGCCCATCGAGGATAAGGAGACTCATCTTGAAATCCCAACCATACAGAGAATCAAAATTTTCATGGTTCATAATGAGTGAAACATTATAAAACAAAACTTCTAAGGCTGAACCATTTAATTTTATAAACATTCCCATGGCCTATTACATTCAATATATTGAACTAAAATCCATAAATATCCCATTCTACCTTTGGTTCATAAGAACAAACAACAAACAAATTTTTTAACCATTTATAACATGGACATTCCCCCTTTAACCAAGTATCACTTTTCCACTTGATTATATCATAAAAAATTTAACTTTTCAAGTTATGTAAAATACCCATTTATACAATGTTAACATTCTAAACAAAATTAAAGTTGTTTTAGTCTCATAAATAGATTAATTCACCTTATCACAACTCAATTTTCATTCTCAATGGTGAGGCACACCCCATGGGTGGCCTTTGGCCTAGTCTACACATCGTCAATGGATCCAATATGATACATGAAAGGTTAAACACATCATTTAGATTCCAAAATTATCATTTCCTATCAAGGAATAAATTTATAAAATAAACAACAAAAACACAGAAACTATATATGCTTGAATTTACACCAATACAATGGGAGATAATTTATAAACCACCTACCTCAATATTATAGACAAACGTTTTCTTAACTTTGGCACTTGATTCAAACTAAAACAATATCTAATGATAAATATAAGAATTTTATGTAAAAAGGTATTGTTTATTAAATTCATAAAGTGATAAAACATAGCACATTGATTCTTCTAAAAATGATGGAAACAGAGTCAAATAATTTCCTGGAACTTCTATTTACACTAACCATCAATCCAAATGCTAAAGGATTAAAGTAGAATCATCCTTGGAGATTTTGGAAGATCTTTTATTAAACCCCTAGTTGCTGGAGAAGAAATATTTTAAAAAATTGTGTTTAAAATATTTATGGTAGAGAGGAAAAAAATGGTAAAATCTTAAATTATAAAGATGAACATAGTTTTTCCACATAGTTTTGTAAACCATGCACCTACTGTACAACCTTATCAATATCTTGAAAAACCATGGTTTATGTTTTTTAGAAATCTTATATATTTTTCAAAACCATGAAGAGGAAATATAATTTGGAATTTTCCAATACCCTACAATTTCAAGTTATCTATATTCAGTTTACAAACATTTCTTCCCCTATTTGAAGTTGTATAATTATGGGTCACAGTTTGTACTAACCACACGACAGCTGTGAAAAATTTATTGTACAAGCACTTTCACCCCTTTTTATTGTCCCAAACACCCTAAGATACCCAGGAGACCTTTCATACTCCCATGAGGCATTACATTAACCAAAATAAAGTTTTTAAAACCAAAATTTAATTGAAAACACACCTCGTAAAATGTTTAAGATCTTACAGCCTCACATGTTTTGACATACCATCCTTAAGATGCTCTCCCAAACATCCCTAAGCCTCTAATGTATAATGATCATTATACTGGGTTTAGTGTCCTTTTACCCATATAATACATTTAAATATTTCTATATATATTTCTAGAGCTAGTTACCAAGATGACATGTGATTTCAAGGCCCGATTTGCCCAAAATTAATCTTATAAAAATATTAAATATATTTTATATTGCACGTGTAAGGTACATTAATGAAAATAATAAAAATATTAAATGGTAACTTGGATCATAAATTTGATACCATGGTTGAGTTTGGAATGTGGTTTTTAACCTAGGAGTGACATAAAATGAGTCAGTGTGGGGCATTCAGACTCGTCACTTGTTGGTAGTGTGTTTAATTAGTTAATTAATTATTAAACTAGTTAATTAATTAATTTTAAAAAAAATGAAATATCCTATAATATTAATTCTAGGATTATTTCTCTAGGTTTATCTTCATAAAACCTAGGATAAATTCAAATCTCTTTCTCCCTCCTCCATTGGTGTATCTCTTCAGACGACATCGAAACTCCAAATTAGAGCAGATCAAAAAGAAACAAATGAAACGACTTGTATCAATCATTTAAGGATGTGTTCTTTATCAAGGAATGATCCTTAATTGAGGTAGGACTTTTATTTTTCAATTTTACTCCCTTGGATTAAATTTGTGAGTATATCCAATATTGTTCGTGGATATTCTCTAATTGATGGACAATTGCTTGCACCTGAGTACTTAAATTTAATTGTTTTCAATGGTTTTCTAACCCTAAGATCCCAATTCTTTATAAATTGGAAAAGAATACTTGACATAGATCATTTGATATTTTTTTATTGTGATTTCCCCTTCTTTATTTGAATTCATCACTGGTTGGAGCCTGAGGTCCCATTTTGACAGTTTCCAGATTGTATCGAGCCTAATTAGACCCTAGGATTTGTAGAGGTTTCACAAACAGGGATTGAATTGATGAACCAAGAATAGATATGAGAAATTTGAAAAGAATATATTAAATCTTTTGTGGCTTGATATAATTAAATTTATATTCGTGATGTGAGGTGTTGTGTGGAATGAAAGGAGAACCCCCCACGGCGTATGATGGCCATTTCATAGTGAATGATGACCCATATATGTGATTTCTGGCTAGATCCACAAGATTCAGATAGCACCATATATAAAGAGGAATGAAATTATTAAAGGCTAAACTAATAGATATATGTTTTTTTAGAAAGTCCAATACATGAATTGTTCAAGGATGAACAAATGGTGTGTATCCTATTTAGTGGTGATAGCTAGAGTTATAGAAAAGTTAAGGATGACATGATGTGTTGTCCACCTAGATGTTGTGTACCCCTTCCCCATATGGGAACCTATGTGAAATGTTGAATTAGTGGGAAAATATGTGTAAGTGCATGGCAAGGTACACAGCTATGTACTTTGGTACATGAATACATGGTTCGGTACAGAGTCATGAGGTCTGGTGCACAGACTCAACGAGAAGGACATGTCCTGGTACCAAATAACTTGGACACACCATGTAGTCAACCTACATGGTGTTTACTACTATATGGTTTGGGCCCATGTTCCAAACATGGACATAACCATGCGGTGGAGTGGGATTACATTCCATGTGGGTCCCCTCGCCCACTATGTACCCCTTGACCCCTTTTGAGGAAACATCAATCTCTCATATCGACTTTGTTTGAACTATGATTTTGGACCATGAGTTGCCTATCTTGAGTGTTTTTTCACATAAAATGAAATGGTAACCTCATTTTTGGATTTTATAGATGATGTGAAATTTTCTAGGCATGATGCTTACTTATGTAATGCTAAATTATGGTAGTGATTAGAAAAAATCACAAGAGGATTCTTCTGAGCTGAACCCCCTATCAGTTATGGAATATATACTCAATGACATAGAGTGTTCCCCCATGTTTTACTAGTGTATGGGTCCTTTAATTTTTTGTGTAAATCTCTATTGGATAGGGAACAAGTCCTCAATGAAATAGAGTGACACCCCTTGTTGTACTAAGGAACATGTCCTTGACTAATGAATGGAACCCCCTATTGGATAGGGCACGAGTCCTAAATGAATAGAGTGGTACCCCCTTGTCACACCAAGGCATGGGTCCTCAACCTATAAATTCTAGTCCCCCATCAGTAAGGGATCAATTCCTCTACCTACCCAAGTGAAACCCCCCACCAGTATGGGCACGAGTTCTTGTGACACTAGAGTGATACCCCCATCAGCAAGGGCACATGCCCTCTACATATATATTAAAGAAAAACCCCTTAACACACAAGGCCATAAGAATCTACTTTGAGTTTGTGCCCACTCGGCTATGACACACTGTTACAAGGCATCATTATACTTGTATGGTTACTTCTGGGCAGATGTACGAGTTGTTGGGCATCGTTGATAGACATTTGGAACTATTGTATACTCTTCTTCTATGGACGAGCTATGAGATGGAGATTCCATTACTCTCTCACTTGGGTTTCTTTTTACTAAGAATATATATATATATATATTCATATATATCCATACCTTGTATTTGGTTACTCTCCTTCCAGTATTGGTGAAGATGCTGGGGTATTCCATGCGCTTTCCGTTTTTAGATTCTTGTGGTTGGCTGAGTCTACTCTGCTGCTATAAGTGGTGAATAGTAAATGGGTACTACATCTAGTCACCTTGTATATCCCCTTTTGTTTGGCTGATATTACTTTCACTCTTTATTGGGTTGAGGTCTTCTCTTTGACTACACCTTGTATCTATTGTCTTTCTATTCCTAGTGTATCTTGTACTTCTCCCACTTAAGCTTTTGGGGTGTCCTACTGGGCAAGTAAATACTCACCATGTATGATATTTTCTTGCATGTGTCATGTCTCATGAAGATAACAGAAGAGCTGACCTTGACTACATAAGATCTTAGTAACACGAGGTGCTTGGACCATATATGATGGATGTAGCTTAGTATTCAGGATTTGTGCTCTATTTCAGTTATTTACATTTCCAGTTTTGGTATGTTGGATATTTTTTCTTGTTTGGAATGTATTTTTACCATTTAATTTTGAGTTTTCACTACAGTAAATTTGTACAGTCTAGAGGTTCGTGGATAATTGGTTTACATTATAATAGTGTTTCATCTTTTACTCGTTACTTATAAATTTTTTCATTTAGATGGTTGTGTGTGTGCGTATAGGTATATAGAAAAATGTCTCACTGAGTAATTTATGACATCAGTGCTTGTCACCACATCTTGTTCTATGGAGGTGGTCTGGGGGTAGTTGTGGCTTAAGCCCCCTCTTTGGTTGGGACATGACCGATTTGTATCAAATAAATTTCATTAATTGGGATGTGTTTTGTACTATCCCACTTAAGAATATTTGGTTGGGTTTTGGGAAACCATGTCAAAGTGTCTCAAGTGTTGATCTATGGTATGGGAATCTAGTAATGGTGCGATGGGTAACATATTTGTTCACTATGATCTTGACTAAATGCTTATCGACTCTGTATGTGGAGACATTTATTATAGGGGTTTAATGGTACATGCATCATATATGATTTAGTTGTTGAATTTCCCTATTGATTTAGATCCTCATTATCATACATATATATATATATATATTCTCATTTGAACATGGTATGGATTGAAAAATTTCAGGATTCCTCCATGATAATAGCCAGCCAGGATACCGACTCCTGTTCATGACGATGAACTAATGAGTGATGATGCCTCAGTTTGAGGTCCATCTTGTGATCCCAATCCTCTAAGTGTGTTGGTGGAATCACTTCCACTTGTTGAGTAGTAGATTATTACAGTAGAGCAGGTTAATGATGCACATATGCATAGAATTCTCGACGAGTTCTAGCATCAGAGGCCACTGGGGTTCCATGGATATCCAGATACTTAGGAAAAATGTGATTGTCTAGTGTTGCTAGTCCTTATCTTCAGGAATTTTTAGACCCCAATGGATAAGGTGACTATTCTAGAAGATAAAATTTCCCATAGAGTAGTTGGGGGCTGGTAGAGCCTTGTTATATAGATACATGAAGAGTTGACATCGTCATGGACCGACTTCTAGAAGCTTTTCTGTGAGGACTAAAAACCAACCTAAATGCAATAATTTTTGATCAGGGAGATTCTAGAGCTTCATCCGAGAGGTATAATCATGTTTGAATATGAAATAAGTTTCATAGTCTTTACCCATCACTCCCATGATGTGATCCAAGATGGCTACTTCCAAGAAAAAATGTTTGAGATGAGACTCTACAAAGAGATTTTATCAGAGTTCTTCCCTTATTCATCCCCACCGATTCTAGTGTGTTGGAGTAGGAACTACTGATAGGGATATTTTTTCATAGGGGCACCCTACAACTAGAACTAGCAGTGGGTTCTAGAGACATGAGTCATCTGTAGTAGCTAGGAGATGATAGAGATCAAGATCTCAGTGACAGAGTGCATACCATGATAAATTTATGGCATGTGGTTAGGGGATATGTATATGAACAAATAATCTATTAATGGGGCTATGATTTAATTATGAAGGGTGAGGTCACATGACACAATACGTCCAGAAACAATGTACTAAGTATCACATGCAGATTGCTGATGGACCTCCATGAAAGAGGAAGCACTGTGATCAGGTATCTCCCATGTGAGGACATGGTGTCCCCCTAGATAGGCTGAGATGGAAGAGGATATGGAGGATATATGGGTGGTGGATGCGACGATAAAATCCTTCTACCACCACCATGAGGCAGCCAATGTTAGGCTTAAGGAGCTAGTGGCTAGGGATGTAGATAGTTACAGGCTTTGGAGGTCAATGATCCTACAACACATGAGAATATAAGTGGTATGATATGTGTTTTTTCTACACTTTATTTACTGTTAGTTAAAACATGTTCTAGTCATTACATTATCTCTGTACTCCTAGTCTGAGAGTGGGATCTACTAGTTGAGATGAAATCCCAGAAGATTCATATTGGGTTTCCTACAAGGAAGGCGTCTTCTTTACCTTTTACCTACCAATAGTGTGAGTTATCTCTTGGTGGAGAGAGGTTCATGTGGGGACCTTTTTGTCATCATGATGGAACCCTATGATGTAATATTTGGTATGGATAGTCCAAGACCAGATTCCCTATCACCACATACAATTTAGATACCTAAAGGCTTATAGGATGCGATTCTACTTTTCCGGAATGAGAGATCTCATGGTGGAGCAAGTGGGTTCTATGAGTCGAATATTGAAACCCATCACCCATCAGATAGTGGGTATATCCCATGGTCCACAATGATCTTCATTCATAAAAATTCCTTTATTTGTGGATTATTATATTGTTGTCATACTTGAGGATTTTCTAGGACTACCTATGAGGTGAGAGATAGAGTTTGGCATTGAATTTAATCCCATTACCACTTTGATATATTATGTGGCATATAGGATGTCCCATTTTGTGTTCTAGGAGATATGATTGTAGTTGTAGGACCATCGAGAGAAACATTTCATCAGACATAGTGTGTACCCTAGGAAGATCTAGTCTTATTTATGAAAAAGGCAGAAAAGAGATTGTGGCTTTGCATAGATTATCATCCCCTAAACCGGACCAAGATAAAGAACAAGTACCCCTTTCCATGGAATGAGGACCTCTTTGACCAGTTGTGAGGTGTGAGATGGTTCTTGAAAATAAATCTTTGGTTCTTCTACCACTAGTCGAGGTTTCCCGAGACTGATATTCCAATGTTTTCATTTCGATGTCTCTATGGACACTATGAGTTACTAGTGATTACCTCTTGTGTGCTGAATTCTCCCTCCATGTTTTATGCCTTCGATGAACTATATTTTTTAGTCGTACATGGAATATTTTGTTTTTTTCTTCATCATCGAAGAAATAACTATCTACTATGAATCAAAGGATTACCATACAAAGCACTTGAGGATTGTTCTTGTTTTGCATCAAGAGAACCAAATTTATGAGAAACTCTCAAAGTGAACATTCTAGATTCAAGAGGTTCACTTGTATGGGAATTTCATTTCTGAGCATGTTTTACCCCTATAATCATCAAATAAAGATGGAGTTCTTCTTGGGAGCCACCCAAGAATGTGTTAGAAGTGCGAATATTTCTTGACTTGGTGGTGTACTATCAGAGGTTTGGGGAAGAATTATCTATAATTGAAGCCCCTTTGACTTATTGATGTGGAAAGGAAAGTTGTTTACCTAGTTTGAGTAGTGAGATGGGGGCTTTGAGGAGTTTAAGATTAGGATAAAAATAGATAAAGTGTTGAGACTACTAGAGGAAGGTGTGGAGTTAATACTATATTGCGATGCCTCAAGAGCTAAGATCGGTTTCTCATTGATGAAATGATAGGAATTTATGGCATAAGGGTCAAGGAAGTTGGTACTCCATGAGAAAAACATTTCAAATGACAACCTAGATCTTAGAGTGGTAGTCTTATCCTTGAGGATGTGGAGGTACAATCTTCTTGGGGAGGACTTTGTAGTTTAATTAGACCACTAGAGTCTTAGTTACGTCTTCAGGTAGAGAGAACCAAACTCGAGACATTGAAACTTGTTGGAGATCTTGTTAGGAATATGACTTTGAGATAGTCTATACTCTCAAAAAGGGAAACATTATAGTATATTCCATTAACTAGAAGTCCCATGATAACCTAGAGTTAGAATCTTCAGAGTATTTACCTTCCCTAGAGCTGACCCAGGTGGAGAAAGAGGGTACATCTTTTCTGTTGTTCATGGTCTTAACTCATTCTTTTCTTGATCACGTGAAGGATTACCACCCAGGATACATTTACTAGGAGGTATTACGTGACCAGATATCCATAGATGACTCACCAAAGGACTATTTTGAAGGATGGAATCGTGTCATCCTATTCAAGGGGCAGAGAATGATTCTAGTCATGTTGCTGGAGGAGGTGATGTGGGAGTTCCACACTTCTCACACAACTAAACATCCTGATGTGGGGAATATGTAAAGAGACCTTAAACATTAATTTTGGTGGTCCAACATGAGATGAAGTGTATCTGATCCTGTATCCTAATTCCTCTACTTTTAGTAGGTGAAGGATGATAAACATGTTCTAGAGGGTTGGTTGTAGCCCCTTGAGATTCCAGAGTGGAAGTGGGATGAAATATCTATGGAATTTTTCAGAAGGGTTACACACACATAAAAGTTAAATGATTCCATATGGGTGATAGTTGAACAACCCAAAAAGTTGGAACACTTCCTTGCTATCAGGGAGAAGAGTTAAGTGGATAGTTTGGGGTTGTTGTATGTATGGGAGATCATTCACCTTCATGGGGTTACCTGGACGATTGTATCTGATCATGAAGTGTAATTTATTTCCCAATTGTGGATAGTTTTACATGATTAATTTATCACCCAAATGGGGATGATTAAATAATTTCACCCCTAGGCCTATGGGAGAATGAATGCACTATCCAAGTAGTTTAAGATATGCTGAGGGCTTTCATGTTAGACTCTGGTCAGAGCGAGGAGGATCACCTACCCTTGGAGGAGTTTTCATAAAACAAAAGCTACCACTATACCATCGACAAGGAACCTTTTTAGGCCCTATAAGGGTGACATTATAGGTTAACCTTATGATAAAAAAACTAGATAGTCATCCCTTATGGTCTCAAAGATGATGTGAGTAATGACAGAGAAGGCCCAGGTCATCTGTGAGTAGACGAAGATGGACCAGAGCTGATAGAAATATTATGTAGATCACTGTCACATGCCATTTGAGTTTGATAAGGGAGATCAAGCTTTCCTGAGAGTCTCCCCATGATGAGGAATGCAAAGGTTCATCCATGAAGGCAATCAATCCTTGAGGTTTTTCAGGCTGTTCAAGATCATGTAGAGGGTTAGTGTGGTTTCTTACCACCTCTCTCTACACCCACATCTGGAGGGGGTTCATGACATCTTCCAAATGTCACATCTTAGGAGGAATGTGAATGGACCCACACACATCATCAACTGGGGTGAGATAGACATCGAAGAAGGATCCAACTTTGCAGAGCACCTTGTGGGGATTCAATATTGATAGGAGTAGAATATATAGGGACATATCATGCCCTTTCCCCATATGTTTTTGAAGTACATGAACATGTATGAGAGTTTATGGGTGTGGGAGAGCTAAGTGTGAGCTCAGCATCCCAAGTTATTTACATAGTTTTTACTTTTCAAGGATGAAAATTTTGAAATAGGGAGTGATTTATAGACCCATTTTCTCCATGTAAGACTTTAACATATATATATATATATATATATATATATATATATATATGTATATATATATATATTTCAGAGTTAGGAGCTCAGAAATCATGCGATTTCAAGGCCCAATGTTCTCAGAACTAGTTTATTAAAATATTAAATATATTTTATATTGTTAAGAAACAATACGTTAATGAAAATGGGATAAATATTAAACATTAGATCATATTAATAATCCAATACCACAGTTGTGTCCTGAATATGGGGTTTACCCTAAGAGTGATATAGAATGAGTTGACGTAATGAATTTGTACTCCTTGCTCATTTGTGATGCATTTAATGGGAAAATTTATTATTAAAATAATTAATTAATTTGTTAAGATGTAATGGATAATCTTATAAGATAACATCTAGGATAATATCTCTAGAGATAACTACCTAAACACTGGGAGAAATCCAGAGATCTTACACCCTCCTCGGTTAGAGAATCTTATCAGATGACAACAAAACTCTAGATCAAAGGAGATCAGAACACATAAAAAACAAAAAATTCTCCAAATCATTGGAGGTTGTGTTCTTAGTTAATTAATGATCAAAAATCTAGGTAGGAGTCATATTTTTTTTTGTTTTTACACTATTTGAATAAATTTTTGTGCAGATCCATCCCTATTGTTGGAACTGCACTAATTTTTGAAAATTTACATGTGCGTGTGTATAAAAAATATGTTTTTTTCAATTTTTTTTCTAACAAAGGGATCCCTATTCTTGATCAATTAGACAAAAACACTTGGAATCTATCATTTGACCTTTGTTCCTGTGCTTTTACCCCTTATTTATTTGCATTCAACACCCATTAGACCCCAAGGTCTTAGTTTGAGAATTTTCAGGAAGTAATGAACCCAATAAGATGCCCATATTGGTAGTAGTTCCCAAAACAAGGAGTAAATCAATGAAACAAGCATAGATTTGTGAATGTTTCAAGGAAAAAAATGAACTTTTTGGTGGTCTGAGATCAAAAATCAAAGGCGATGAGGAATAATGGAATATATAATGATCAATTAAACGTCGATGATGAATGATGGAGATTTTCTAGGGAATGAAGGACTAAAACCATGATTTATGGCTAGATCCACAAGATTCATATGTGAATTGCACCATATTTTAAGGGAACGACCTGATTCAAGTTGAAAAGAAAGGATATAAGTTTATATTGAAAATACAACTACAAACCATGTTCAAGGATGATTATATAGCATGTATCCCCCTCATTGATGAAGGCTAGGGTTTCAAAAAGTTAATAATAAAACATCATGTAGTCCACCTACACACAGTGCACCCCTTCCTCGAATTATAACACATGTGATAGATCACATATGTTGGACACTATGTGAAAGTATATGGCTAGGTACATGGTCATGTACTATGGTACGTAGACATGGGGTCTGATACATGGACACAGTGAGCAGGACACAACTTGGTCCTAAGTAACCTAAACACACCATGTAGTCAACCTACACAGTATATACTACTACAGGATATTGATCCATGTGATTTCCATGGACATGTCCAAGATTTAGAGAGGGAACACACACCATTTGGGTTCCCTCACACACCATGTACCCCTTGAACCCTTTTTAGAAAACTTCAATCATCCATATAACCTTTGTTTGAACATGGATTTTGGCCCACAAATAGCCTATCCTGAGTGTTTTTATACATAAATCACAATGGTTCTCTCAATTCAAGCTTCATAGAAACAATGTGAAATGTTCCCAGAATCATGCTTACATAGGAGACACTCAATGATATCAATGATCTGGTAGAATCACCAAATTATTCTTATCAGTTGAACCCCCTATCAGATAGGGTATTGTTTATTGATGATATAGAGTGGTATCCCCTGTCATACGAGGGTAAAAGTCCATGAATTATAAGGGAAGACCCTAATGGATAGGGAGAGTCCTCAATGGCCAATAGTGGTAACCACCTGTCATACCCAGGCATGTTTCCTTGAATTATGAGTGGAACCCCCCATTAGATAGGTCATGAGTGCTTGATAACCTAGTATGGTACCCTCTTGTCACACCAAGGTGCAATTCCTAGACCTATAGATTATAGAACCCCATTATTATGGGTGTGAGTCATTGTGAAACTATAGTGGTACCCCCATCTGCATGGGAATAGTTCCTCAACAGATACTTCATAGTGGAACCTTACTAACACACTATGGTGTGGGAGATCTAATTCGAGTTTGTGCTTACTTGGCTTTGAGGAATAGTGAAAAAGAATATTTATACTTATACAATTACTTCTTGGAAGACATGTGAGATGTTGTACTTCATTGATGGAAATTTGGAACTGTTGGATACTCTTCTTCTTAGGCTGAGATGTGAGATTGACACTTCCTTACTCTCTCATTTGGGTTTCTTTTTTCTGAGAATATGTATATCTTTCCTTATGTATCCACACCTTGGATTTGGTTACTCTCCTTCTAGGAGAGGTAAAAAGATGAATGGTATCCCACATGTTTTTTATGTTTATATTCTCATGGTTAGATGAGTCTAATCTCATTCTGTATGTGGAATAGACTCAAAAAGTAGTTCGTCTACTCACCGTGTTTACCCCCTTATTCTTGGACATGATTAATTTTACTCATTGTTGGATTGAGTTTTTTTCATTGACTATACCATGCATCTACTATATTTCTCTTCTTATTGTGTCCCTTATTGCACCCACTTTAGCTTTTAGGGTGTCATATTGGGTATGTATATACTAACCCTTGCATGGGATTTTCCCACACGTGTCCTGTCTTATGGAGATTATGGATAGGTTTGCAATGACTACAGAGGAGTATAGGGATACTGGGTGTTGGGACCGTTTATAGTAGTTGTATCTTGGGATTTGGGAGTAGGGATCTCTTTCAGCTATTTACTTTTATTGTTTTGTTCAGTTTGGACATGTTTTTTGGTTTGGTGTGTGATTTTCCCCTTTACCTTTTAGTTATCACTACCATACTTTTGTACTATCTAGATGTTCATACCTTCTTGGTTTACTTTATGGAAGTGTTTCATATTTTACTCTTCCCCTCTTCAATTTTTCATTGAGATGGTTGTGTGTGTACGTACATGTACCTAGGAAAAGGCCTCCCTAATTTAGTTATGCCTTTGGCGCTTGTCACCATCCCCTGGCCTATGGAGTTGGGATTGGGGTATTTGCAGATCGACCCCTAACTTGGGTCGAGTCATGAAACATGGTATGTATATCGTCTTCCCATTCCAAAGATACCACATGAAAGTTACTTTGATGCCATACCACTCAATAGAATGAACAATCTTACCCTAAATAATCTTTACATCGTGATCTATAATATGAATCATATGCTCATCAAATGATGTATCAATATTAATAACAACATTAATAGTATTAATCACATGAAAATGCAAGGGATGATACTGCTGAAGCAATGACACATGGAAAATGTTGTGCATAACATTGTACCACTATATAAGATCCAATCGGTATTCCACCAGTCTGATCCTGTTTATAATTTCATACAACCCTATATACCTAGGCATAAATTTGATATGTTTCAGAATTTAATGGTGACCTAGTCTCAATAACCCCAAGATAAATACATATTCACTCACTATGAACTCAATAGGTTGATGTTTTTGGTAAAATTTTAAATTATATATACTATTTCCCATATCTATATGCTTTTAGATCAATTGAACATGCACTGACATATCCTACACGAGACTCAGTCCCAAAAACTCAAATTAACCTACATCATATGGATATATATGAATATTATCATGTCAAATGATTTTATAGGATAATTAAATGAGATCTATGAGTTGGCCATAAGTTCCACCAAAATAGAGGACACACACTTTCAATATTCCCTCTAATACTTAAATAATACACTAAAATCTCCAATCCTTCTATTGGTGGAAGGTTACACTCAAAAACACCTGAGTACCAAAAACCTTTTGAAATCCTTGCAAGAAGAACAAGGTAAAACTAGGGTCTCTAATGTAGAGACCCGAAGCTTGACGTACATTGAAATTGCATTACATTTGCGGAATACTTAGTACATAACAAAAACACACACACAAGGATCGTAATAGTTCAGTGTCTTTGGAAACCCGGAGTATAATCTTCTAATCCTGGTGAAAGATCTTCAACATCTCCCATAAAGATCTTCCTTTTTTTATACCTAAAACCTTTCTTTATATCCTGGGGAAAAGTAAACATAAAAGGGTGAGCTAAAATGCTCAGTAAGGGTAAACAAAATAAATATCAATCACATCATATTCATAAGAACATAACATTTTGGAAATCTTAACCTGCAAAAGAGAGCATAATTTCATAACATGGGATAAAGCATAGTAGTGAAATGAAATCCCAATAATCATAACTTAAAACATGAAACATTGTGGCATACACACATAATCATATATAATCATTTCTTGTTAGTCAAGACTCATTGCCAAGACTATCTTAGTGTCCAAAGTCCCTTTCTGAACCGAGTCACCCTCGTTTCAGTCCTGTTTCACTGAACCGGTATAACCTACCATTCCAGCCATGTCTATCTCATGAGATATAAAATCTTTACCCAATGCATTGGAGGGAGATATAGGTCCCACCCATCTCATAATGATACCATTCTTATGTGTTCCACAAAATCATAAACCATACATCATTGCATAACCCATGTAATAAAAATGGGAATCTTAAACATCATGACATCATAAAACAATTCATATACGATAAATGAATTCATAAAAATAATTCCATCACAACATAATCAAATCAATGTAATAATAGGGATAAAAACAGAACCCTTTATTATCTTAGATGGAAAATAATTTTGATAAAACACTTGAACTTCATTCTTGAGGAAAATATCCTTTCTACTTCAAAAACACTTTTCCTTTCTTAACATGTCATACAATTTTAAACTAAAATAAGTTGATTAAAAATAAACATGAAATCTTGTAAAGGAATCTTTTTGGAAATAATGTTTTAAAAATCCCTTCATGCCGTATAAGTTAAAAAAATATTCTTCGTACTTTTGTCGGAAAAGTCAAAAAGTACCTCGTACGAAAAAAACGACAAAAGATTCCTTTCATATCCTTTACTAAAAACATACCGAAGGGTAAAATTGGATTTAAAAAATTGTAGGTGGATGGAAATAAAATTACATATTGAAGAAACATGGATTTGGATGATAAAATACACCACAGTAAATACCAAAGTATAAACAATCTTGGATAAAAATGAGATTTTGATATTTCCCTTACCTTATGTCTGATATGATTTGTACGTATCCTAACCTCCTGTATAATGATTTAAATAATGTCATTAAATTATTACAGAATCATATTCATTGTTATGATATCATATATGGTTCACTTATGACTTTATATTACCCGTTCTTTTGTAAATTCCATGTTAAAGAAGCGTTTTGGGTAAAATCGTTTCATTTATCGTTCGTGTTTTGAATTGTAATTATTCATATGATTGCTTAGATCATAATTAATTAATTACAGAATATAAAACATGATTTATATATATATATATTCAGAATATACATATATATAATAAATCAGTAAATGGAAAGAAATACACCGTTCATGGAGACGGTAGGCCATACGTACGCATGAACGCTGTTTTCGTTTCCTTATTGTGTTGAATGGAATTAAGTAGATGACATACATATATACATAAATACAGTAGCTTTAAAATGTCATATATTTCATTATTATTTCTTATATATACTTTATAATCACTCTTAAATGGTTAACATGGAGAATGAATCTCATCGCGTCGTGGAGACGGTAGTCCGTACGTACGCACGAGCGATGATATCATTTCCATAATTATTGAATTGAATTGGAGTGGATGATACAATATATCAGAATCATTATGATTTTATAATAACTATTTATAGTTATTATTTACACCATTATACCCATCCATGTAAGGTGGTGGTGGAAAATAGATTTCACCACGGCGTGGAGACGATATTCCGTACGTACGCACGCGCGGTGATTTCGTTTTCCGTAGGATGGATAGATGGTGAAATAGGATTGTTTCATACTTATAATAACATATCAGTATATGATTTATACTAATGTTATTACTTCATAATGTAACAACCTAAGAAGAAGAAGTGGAAGAAGAAATAAAGGTGAAAGAATTGGTAACGGAAATTACCTCTTCTTTGAAGCGCCTCTTTGAGACCACCTCTTAGGGCACTAAAATTGGTCTTTGAGGAAGACCAGAACATCTATGATGTTTCTAGGGAAGTGGATAAAAGAATTTGGCAGGGGTTTCCGAGCTTGAAGGCTCAAAGTTGTGTGAGGAAGAGAGGGAGGAGGTTCCCTTTTATAAGGGAGGAGAGGGACACCATTGGAATAACTAAAAATATTATTTTATTATAAAGTCATGTTCGGTTTTAAATAGCTCCAAATTGATTTATTTCTAGGCTAAGGTGGTGATGGGTCGAAATCCTCTAATCCAATAGAATTTAGACAAGTTTAGGTTCCTATTTTAAACTTATCATTTAGATTTAACATTAAGTTAAATAATTTTACTTTTACTGTGTCTTCTTGTGTTCTTACACTATAAGGTTAATAAACTTACTATAAGAAGCCAAAAGAACCCCAAATTGTATATTATTAATATATATAACCTTATCTAAGTCATTTGGCCGAACCTTATATTTTTAGGAATAAAATAACAATTAATAATATAATATTTGTTTTAAAATCTATTTTATGTCAATTTTGACACTATTTAGTAATTGATTTTTGTGAAAATCATAACAGAATGATAAGTTCGAAAAAAGTTAATTAAATCAACAATAACATGTCATATTAACCTATAAAATTAGTGTAAGTTATAAAAAGTCTCAAATTATATTTATTTGAGTATTTATAACATCAATTATGTCAATATTTCATTAATAAGATAATTACTGCATCATCGTTGTGTCATAAATAAATTAAATTATTTAATGTCTAAAAATTACAAATAAAATACCATTATGTAGGAAATATTTTTAGCTTTCTAATAAATATTTATAGTAGAATTTATCTTATGTATAACCCTATATTAAAAATGTTTTATTAAATAAACTTTGATTTTAACTCTTTTAACTTTCTTTGAATTAAATAATAATAAATGTCCCAATCTAATCCAAGTGGGCCTAAATGGTCATATTTTATTCCTAAGATAGTTTTTGGTCGAATTACACTTATCCAATAGAATTTGGACATGTGTTAGGGTAATAATAATATCATTTTTACCCTTAATTACCCTATTTACTTTTAACCGTGGTAAATAAAAGTAAAAAGTTACTATTCACCAAAAATTATTTTCAACTCATTGAACCACATTTTACATACTGACATCAACTGTGTCTCTCAGATTTTTGAAATTCCACTCACAGAAGTGGTAAAATTAAGTTTTATGAACAATTCAGTTTTTTTAACTACCACTTAGTGGTTTCACTATTCATCAAAAATTGAAAGTTTTTAGAAAAATACAAAAAATTAGGCCTAAGCTATATTTGATATTATGAACTCAAAAATTATTTCTATTTTACCAAATTCAAAACATATCAGTTGCATTAATTAATTTAAAAATTAATTCCCGTCGTCAAAACAAAAGGCGTGTTTTTAAGAGATAATAACTATCAAAAGATTGACACTTGTTTATAACTGGTTTAAATGTGAAATTACATCCAATGACCAACATTTTATTAAATTGTAAAAATATATTCTAAATATACTTTAAAACCACTCAAATTAATAATTTATCACTATTAATTATTTCGATTGAAAAATTTGTTTTTAATTAAAATTTAGTAATTTTCACTATTCATCAAAATATGAAAGTTATCCGAAAATCACCAAAATTTCACCCTAAGCTAATTTCGATATTATGAATTAAAAAATGAATTCCATTTTGAAAAATAAAATTTACAAAATTTCAAAAAGTGGTTATTACTATTCATAACGGCTATTTTTAATAATATTTTAATAACATATCATTGTTTAGTGAAACTGGGTATTGCGTACTACACACGGTATCGAGGAAGGTCGCGATTGCGTGTAATGAAAGACAAGTCAAGGATGTGTGTTGTGTAAGCTCCTTTCGGTGTAGCATACAACACAAGACATTAATGAAATTAAAAATAATATTTTTCATAAAATCTCGGGGTGTTACATTCTACCCCCCTTAAAATGAATTTCGCCCTCGAAATTCGTCGGGGTTATAAATGGTTTACTATTCGAAAGTTTCTTTAATCGAAACCCACATCGTAAAAAGGAATACCAAACCAATATTTAAAAACAAAAGTATGAAACGTAACGGTTACCCAAATAAACTAATCACTGGGTTTCCACATAGGTGAAAATATGGATATGGAAGAGAAATCTAACCATCATGTTCTGATGGAGAGTGGTAGAGAACATGGCTATAGAAAAGCCAAAAATCACAAATCCATAAATTTGTGACGATCTAAGGTACCATCCGATTAATCAGATATAAGAGCACTAGGACAACATTTTTGGTTTTCAAGATCGTTTCCCTAAAGTTGAAGACTTTGAATTAGAATAATACTTACTTTATTTTGGTACAATCTCACTGTTGTTCATGCCTTGAACAATTTCCACTTCATCTCTTAAATAAATGAAGTTGGATTTTGTTATTCATGAAGTGTTAGCAGATCATGTGATAGAATGATGGGTCATTCCATCTGTCTCAAACAAAAGGTTAGCAAAAGTTATTAAATATACAGAAGTCATTCTATAGTGAGATTAATCATATATGGTTCCTAAAATGGACTTATACTTCATATATCATACTGATTAATATAATAAAACTAGTTTCTACTAAACAGGGACTTCCTGTAGGCCAGTGGTAAGCGATAAAGGCCAGTCGCACTTCGGTTGTGGGTTCGATTCCCACAGCCTTGTCCGAAGCGATGGGATGTCGCCCATCCTGCAGGTTGTCCTTTTTCTAAAACTATATTACTATAACATCCCATCAATAATATTGAAAAAAAATTTTTATCCTTAAACAATACTAACTTATGTCCAACATAATCCATTACAATCTTTAGGCTTATCCATAATACTTCAGTCCACTCTCATAATATAGTGAAAACGATTACCAGAGATTTAATACCATCTTTGATCCCCATACATCATAAGATATGTCTTGTTGGTCAAATTACAAACATTCAAAGGCCTTAATAATGTATTCTCTTGAATACCCATTGAACCATAGTGAAAACTTGAATGCAGTTAAAAGTTATCACTTTTCACATACCAAAATCCTCAAAATTCTATATACTCAAACCATGACATCACTTAGTCCTTATATCAATCATGAGCTCATGAATACTGTTAAACATTTCATTTTCTCATTTTCCCTTCATTATGCGCATATCATCTTATTTCCAAAAATATCTCAATCACTTTGAATACCACATTAGACCAATACATAAATATTCCAATACTCCATGATACAACATTATTTTGGAATCCCATTACATAAACACTTAATCATTCCAGCACATCGTTTTCATATTCAACATCGCCAATAGTGATAGCATGTGACTTCCCTTTGTCCTTTTCCTTAAGGGGTTGCTCATGTCGATCATCACTAACCCTTGGATTAGGGAATTTATTAGCATAATGCCCCATTTCCTTGCACTTGAAGCATTGAAGTGTTGGTGGTGCGTTCTATGCAGTGTTTGCTTTATTCACATCATTCGAAACCCTTTTTCCATTACCTCGACACTCAGCTGCTCGATAACCTTCTTTTCCACACTTAAAACATTTTCTAGTCCCTTTAAGACAATCTCCACCATGCTTCTTTCCACACTTTGAGCATAAGGAAACATTCATCTTCTTTTCACCATTATTCTGAGATTTCTCCTTGAACTCCATCTTTCGTTTCTTGTCAAAACAATGAGATGGATATGTAACACCAACATCAATTTCTACCTTGATAGAACAACGCACAATTTCTTCATAGCTACTGAAGTCTCTTGTAGCTAATTCCCTTCGAAGACTTGGTTTTAAGCCACTAAAAAATTGATCAACTTTACTTTCAGGTTGGATGATAATGCCAGATGCATACCTTGCAAGTCTTGTAAAATTCGCTTCGTATATACCAACAGATTCATCAGCCTTCTGCTTCAGCTCAAGAAACTCCTTTTCCATCTTTGTTCAAAGAATACGAGGGAAGTACTTACTGAAAAACAAGTTCTTGAACTCGTCCCATTCCATGGACTCAATTTCATCTCTTGGCCTCGTATTCTTGATAAGATTCCACCATTGATCAGCTTCACCTTCCAAACGATATACTGCTAAGATGACTTTATCATGTTCAGAACATTGAAGAACTGAAAATATCTTTTCAGTGGTACTGATCCATTGTTCAGCAACAAGTGGATCGGAAGTCCCACTGAAAGAAGGTGGACGTTGCCTCATGAAGGACTCAATAGAATATTGTTCCCTTCTCTGCTCATTTGGAAGTCCAGAATGATTTATAGCTTGTGTAAGTATAGCAATAAGATTTTGCACTCCATCTCCCATAACATTTCTTTGTTCAGGAGGGCAATCATTGCATTGTCCGTTACATTGATCAACACGGTTCCTTCGGGTTGCAGCCATCGTCTAAAACCCAAAAAGAATAGTGTGAGAAGAAAAAATCATAATAAAGGGGGAGTAACTTCAATATCTAACTTCTTAGGTTAAATTCTATGATCGTTACCGTAGTTATAGGACTATATCCTATACGTATACTTATCCTTAGGGACATCCCTAGACATACCTTAGAAATATCTCTAGGGATCTCACTAACATTTTCGCGTCCTAGTTTCCAAAGGTTGACTAAACCTTTCATATGATACCAACTGTAGAGACCCGAAGCTTGACGTACATTGACATTACATTACATTTTCGGAATACTTAGTACATAACAAAAACACACACACAAGGATCGTAATAGTTTAGTGTCTTTGGAAACTCGGAGTATAATCTTCTAATCCTGGTGAAAGATCTTCAACATCTCCCATAAAGATCTTCCTTTTTTTTTATACCTAAAACCTTTCTTTATATCCTGGGGAAATGTAAACATAAATGGGTGATCTCAAATGCTCAGTAAGGGTAAACAAAAGAAATATCAATCACATCATATTCCATAAGAACATAACATTTTGGAAATCTTAACCTGCAAAAGAGAGCATAATTTCATAACATGGGAGAAAGCATAATAGTGAAATGAAATCCCAATAATCATAACATAAAACATGAAACATTGTGTCATACACACATAATCATAGAGAATAATTTCTTGTTAGTCAAGACCCATTTCCAAGACTATCTTAGTGGCCAAAGTCCCTTTCTGAACCGAGTCACCCTCGTTTCAGTCCTGTTTCACTGAACCGGTATAACCTACCATTCCAGCCATGTCTATCTCATGAGATATAAAATCTTTACCCAATGCATTTGAGGGAGATATAGGTCCCACCCATCTCATAATGATACCATTCTTATGTGTGCCACAAAATCCTAAACCATACATCATTGCATAACCCATGTAATAAAAATGGGAATCTTAAACATCATGACATCATAAAACAATTCATATACAATAAATGAATTCATAAAAATAATTCCATCACAATATAATCAAATCAATGTAATAATAGGGATAAAAATAGAACCCTTTATTATCTTAGATTGAAAATAATTTTGATAAAACACTTGAACTTCATTCTTGAGGAAAATATCCTTTCTACTTCAAAAACACTTTTCCTTTCTTAACAAGTCATACAATTTTAAACTAAAAGAAGTTTATTAAAAATAAACATGAAAACTTGTAAAGGAATCTTTTTGGAAATAATGTTTTAAAAATCCCTTCATGCCGTATAAGTTAAAAAAAACATTCTTCATACTTTTTTCGGAAAAGTCAAAAAGTACCTCGTACGAAAAAAACGACAAAAGATTCCTTTCATATCCTTTACTAAAAACTCACCGAAGGGTAAAATTGGATTTAAAAAATTGTAGGTGGATGGAAATAAAATTAAATATTGAAGAAACATGGATGTGGATGATAAAATACACCCCAGTAAATACCAAAGTATAAACAATCTCGGATAAAAATGAGATTGTGATATTTCCCTTACCTTATGTCCGATATGATTTGTACGTATCCGAACCTCCTGTATAATGATTTAAATAATGTCATTAACTTATTACAGAATCATATTCATTGTTATTATATCATATATGGTTCACTTATGACTTTATATTACCCATTCTTTTGTAAATTCCATGTTAAAGAAGCGTTTTGGGTAAAATCGTTTCATTTATCATTCGTGTTTTGACTTGTAATTATTCATATGATTGCTTAGATCATAATTAATTAATTCCAGAATATAAAACATGATTTATATATATATATATTCAGAATATACATATATATAATAAATCAGTAAATGGAAAGAAATACACCGTTCATGGAGACGGTAGGCCGTACGTACGCATGAACGCTGTTTTCGTTTCCTTATTGTGTTGAATGGAATTAAGTAGATGAAATACATATATAAATAAATCCAGTAGCTTTACAATTTCATATATTTCATTAATATTTCTTATATATACTTTATAATCACTCTTAAATGGTTAACATGGAGAATGAATCTCATCGCGTCGTGGAGATGGTAGTCCGTACGTACGCACGAGCGATGATATCGTTTCCATAATTATTGAATTGAATTGGAGTGGATGATACAATATATCAGAATCATTATGATGTTATAATAACTATGTATAGTTATTCTTTACACCATTATACCCATCCATGTAAGGTGGTGGTGGAAAATAGATTTCACCACGACGTGGAGACGGTATTCCGTACGTATGCACGCGCGGTGATTTCATTTTCCGTAGGATGGATAGATGGTGAAATAGGATTGTTTCATACTTATAATAACATATTAGTATATTAGTGATACTTATGTTATTACTTCATAATGAAACAACCTAAGAAGAAGAAGTGGAAGAAGAAATAAAGGTGAAAGAATTGGTAATGGAAATTACCTCTTCTTTGAAGCACCTCTTTGAGACCTCCTCTTAGGGCACTAAAATTGGTCTTTGAGGAAGACCAGAACATCTAGGATGTTTCTAGGGAAGTGGAGAAAATAATTTTTCAGGGGTTGGCCGAGCTTGAAGGCTCAAAGTTGTGTGAGGAAGAGAGGGAGGAGGTGCCCTTTTATAAGGGAGGTGAGGGGCACCTTTGGAATAACTAAAAATATTATTTTATCATAAAGTCAGGTTCAGTTTTAAATAGCTCCAAATTGATTTATTTCAAGGCTAAGGTGGGGATGGGTCGAAATCCTCTCATCCAATAGAATTTAGACAAGTTTAGGTTCCTATTTTAACCTTATCATTTAGATTTAACATTAAGTTAAATAATTTTACTTTTACCGTGTCTTCTTGTGTTCTTACACTATAAGGTTAATAAACTTACTATAAGAAGCCAAACGAACCCCAAATTGTTTATTATTAATATATATAACCTTATCTAAGTCATTTGTCTGAACCTTATATTTTTAGGAATAAAATAACAATTAATAATATAATATTTGTTTTAAAATCTATTTTATGTCAATTTTGACACTATTTAGTAATTGATTTTTGTGAAAATCATAACAGAATGATAAGTTCGAAAAAAGTTAATTAAATCAACAATAACATGTTATATTAACCTAGAAAAGTAGTGTAAGTCATAAAAAGTCTCAAATTATATTTATTTGAGTATTTATAACATCAATTATGTCAATATGTCATTAATAAGATAATTACTACATCATCGTTGTGTCATAAAGAAATTAAATTATTTAATGTATAAAAATTACAAATAAAATACCATTATGTAGGAACTCTTTTTAGCTTTCTAATTAATATTTATAGTCGAATTTATCTCATGTATAACCCTATATTAAAAATGATTTATTAAATAAACTTTGATTTTAACTCTTTTAACCCTTTTTTGAATTAAATAATAATAAATGTCCTAATCTAATTCAAGTGGGCCTAAATGGTCATATTTTATTCCTAAGTTTGTTTTTGGTTGAATTACACTTATCCAATAGAATTAGTACATGTGTTAGGGTAATAATAATATCATTTTTACCCTTAATTACCCTATTTACTTTTAACTGTGGTAAATAAAAGTAAAAATTTACTATTCACCAAAAATTATTTTCATCTCATTGAACCACATTTTACTTACTGACATCAACCGTGTCTCTCGGATTTTTGAAATTCCACTCACATAAGTGGTAAAATTAAGTTTTATGAAAAATTCAGTTTTTTTTAACTACCACTTAGTGGTTTCACTATTCATCAAAAATTGAAAGTTTTCAGAAAAATACCAAAAATTAGGCCTAAGCTATATTTGATATTATGAACTCAAAAATGATTTATATTTTACCAAATTCAAAACATATTAGTTGCATTAATTAATTTAAAAATTAATTCCCGTCGTCAAAACAAAAGGCGTGTTTTTAAGAGATAATAACTATCAAAAGATTGACACTTGTTTATAACTGGTTTAAATGTGAAATTACATCCAATGACCAACATTGTATTAAATTGTAAAAATATATTCTAAATATACTTTAAAACCACTCAAATTAATAATTTATCACTATTAATTATTTCGATTGAAAAAGTTGTTTTTAATTAAAATTTAGTAATTTTCACTATTCATCAAAATATGAAAGTTATCCGAAATTCACCAAAATTTCACCCTAAGCTAATTTCGATATTCCGAATTCAAAAATGAATTCCATTTTGAAAAATAAAATTTACAAAATTTCAAAAAGTGGTTATTACTATTCATAACAGCTAGTTTTAATAATATTTTAATAGCATATCATTGTTTAGTGAAACTCGGTATTGCGTACTACACATGCTATCGAGGAAGGTCGCGATTGCGTGTAATGAAAGGAAAGTCAAGGATGCGTGTTGTGTAAGCTACTTTCGGTGTAGCGTACAACACAAGACATTAATGAAATTAAAAAGTATATTTTTCATAAAATCTTGGGGTGTTACATCTAACTACAACCAATTAGTAAGAAAACTCATGCAAACATGCTATCTATCAAACATAAAAGTAACCCAAATGATCCACTATAAATATTTCCCAAATTAGAAACACGTGATTTTCCTTTATCAACTAGTCCAGGATTAACCATATCTCATTATTATTATGATAAATCCTTCGTAAGATCTCAAAAAAATGTAATATTATCCCAATTACCTTCCAAATGGGAAACGACTGTAATAGAACAGTATTTCAATAATGCTCATCCTTCACCATCAGATAAGAGTAACACCACATCATAAAACCTACAATAAATTTTTTCATTACTTACCACCAATACTATATATGAAGGTTCTGGTACATTTTGGAAGAACTAGGGTTCATCATCCACTTTGAAGCATGGAACTCTTGCATCAAATCATCCTTAAAATAAGTACGTAACACAATATAAACATGAATGTGAATAATACCATAATCATTGATAGTCCAAATAGTATGGAACTCCCAATATTCAAATCTTTCCATCAATGAAAGGAACTATGAATCCTTATAATTCCTCCTTTTTACCCAATTCAGAAGAGATGTATTAACAAATTATGAAATAAGTGTCAACTATCCCTACTCCTTCTGAACACCCACACATCTCAATGAACATGGCTATTACTTTCCACTCAGAACATGACTCTTGAACCACCTGAGTATACATATTATGAATAAATAAATCAATAACACTATTTCCCTTCCATGAAATATAATATGGATCAATTCAAAAAAAATTCTTCATATACTCAACCCACATTTTCTGTTGTAGATTTAAATAACATTAGTAAATGATTTATTTAAGGATTTTATAATCATTATATACCATAAAAATTTCACCCTGAAGGTAATTCCACCAACACTTTAATTCATATATCACTCTAACCAACTATAAACCATATTTATGATAGTTTTATTCATGTGGCCTCAACTACCATGATCCATATTCCATGACTCGGTCTACTTGCATCTACATTACTCCATGTCCAATCCTAGATTCCTTAGAAATCATAGTGTAATCTCCACTCAGTTCGGGTAAGATAAAAACTAGTTTTGTTTTAAAACACCTCTTAATTATTGTAATGAATTATAACATTATCAATACCATTAAAACATTACACCCTTTTTACTCTATCCTGAGAATGGTTTATCCAAGATAGAAAATTCATTGACAAACCTTTGGTGGTAACCTTCTAAACCAAATAAAAATTCATATTTATAAAACATTCTTGGTCTTCACCCAAAAAATAACTACCCGAACCTTATTTATGTCAACTAACACACCTTCCTTTAAGATGATGTGAACTAATAAAATTTTCTTTTTAATAAATAAATCATAGTTAGATAGATTTTCATATAGCATAGGCTCTTTTAGTGTACTCAAGATGATGTCAGGATGTTTGGAATGTTCATCTTGAGTCTAGGAGTAAACTAAAATGCAATGAAATAAAACAACCAAAAAATGATGTAGGTATGGGTGAAATATTTGGTTCTTCAAATCCAAAAAATATCTAAATCCTTCATTAGAAAAAAAAACCATAACAAGTAACTCATACAAAATATAACTACTCCTGAAAGCCATCCATAGTAAATCAAAATATCTTACCCTCAACTTATGATACCCTGATCTCAAATAAAACATAGAGAACACAAAAACACCATTAAGCTTGTAAAAAAGATCACAAATATAATTTTTATATGATACTAGTTGTTAAGAATTATCTAGTTTAACTTCCAATAATTAATACAAATGTACAATGTCCCATCAGCCTTCTTGAAAAAAACCAAAGATCCTTAAGGTGATGTAATCAGACAGATAAACTCTAAATCCTCTAACACCTCTAAATGTGTCTTTAGTTCTTGATGTTATATCGATTTTTTTCTATAATATGGAATAAAATATTGATCAAATCATGGAATCAACTCAGTCATGAATTTAACCTCTCTCTCAGGTGGAAACCCTGGAAACTCATTAGGAAATAATTCCTAATACTGATCCATTATAGGAGGGAATAAACCATGATATACTCCCCCACAATTAAGAATATTTCCTTCCACCTAGGCTATTTTTTCTCCTAACCACTAAAAAACTAACCTTACATAGTCTTTCAGAATATTACATTCCCCATGGGGATTATAGGTTATATCATTAGGGGATGTAGACATAACTATTTGATTATAACAGTCAATATTATCCTTGTACATAACCAACCATTCAATTTCCAATATCAGGAAAAAAACCAATATCTCAAGTGAAAACAATTCCCAAAGTTTGCGCTACCCATGAATCTCAAGGGAACACTTTTGGAAATGATATATTATCTCTGATTTCACCATTAAAGGAATGTTGATCAACATAACCACAAACATACACACAACTAAAAAACCCAAACTATTCACATACCTGATAGATATAAAATAGAGATAATACCATGTATTAAATAAAGAACTACCATGTGTGAAATTTATAGGAATCATACATTAGATAGTCAATGAACCAACCTCACTACCAAAGAGTGGAGGATGAGCTGTATGCATCTGACTTATCCCTCTACCCTGAGATCTAGTCTATATCTCATGTGTTTCACTACCTTACTAATTGATACATTATTTTGTTGAAGTACAATATTTTCCAACTTAACTAGTATGGTCGGTATAACTCCAATTGACGAACTGATATAGGGTAGTCAATTCCCTATCAGTGCAATGTATCAACCAAGGTCCTTCATCACCGCCCATCAACTTAGGGTTCCTATAGAACCTCAACAGGTGACCCATCCTATCATAATATGAACACTTCACTAGTGGTTAGAGAAATTGACCATGCATGTGGATGGGCCTTCCACATTGACATCAGACCACCAAACCACTACCTTGAGAGGTTGGTCCACTCCCCTAGTCACCCTACCTACGACCACCTATAAAAAAGTTTCGATATCATCGATTCCAACCATCAGATGATGTACCACCAAAAAACCCAGCTAGAATAATCTATCGAACATCAAAATCCTTTTTTGTTTCCCTATAGAAATTAGTTTTTCATTAACTACCATAGTAAACATCATTAAATAAAAGATATTAACTGGTGACTTACTCTCAATCCTAAGTAAATCATGAAAATGTATCACCGCGGCTTACTTATTCCATAAAAATGTTGAAAAAAAAGCACTACAGGTTTGAGAAGTGACCAACATAATCCATCACTGACATAGTAACCCTATTCAACCACATAAACTATGAATCTCTCGCCTATTATAGGGAATCTAGGTAAAAGTGTTCTAAGATTTTCATTTTTATTTCCTTCTGTAAAATACCATATGGATATTAATTGTAACACCCCGAGATTTTATGAAAAATATTCTTTTTAATTTCATTAATGTCTTGTGTTATACGTTACACCAAAAGGAGCTTTCACAACACACATCTCCGACTTGACTTGAATTACACGCAATCGCGACCTTCCACGATAGCGTGTGTTGTACGCAACACCAAGTTTCTCTAAACAACGATATGCTATTAAAATATTATTAAAACTAGCCATTATGAATAGTAATAACCACTTTTTGAAATTTTTTAAATTTTTATTTTTCAAAATGGACTTCATTTTTGGATTTGGAATATCGAAATTAGCTTAGGGTGAAATTTTGGTGATTTTCGGATAACTTTCATATTTTGATGAATAGTGAAAATTACTAAATTTTAATTAAAAACAACTTTTTCAATCGAAATAATTAATAGTGATAAATTATTAATTTGAGTGGTTTTAAAGTATATTTAGAATATATTTTTACAATTTAATACAATGTTGGTCATTGGATGTAATTTCACATTTAAACCAGTTATAAACAAGTGTCAATCTTTTGATAGTTATTATCTCTTAAAAACACGCCTTTTGTTTTGACGACGGGAATTAATTTTTAAATTAATTAATGCAAATAATATGTTTTGAATTTGGTAAAATATAAATCATTTTTGAGTTCATAATATCAAATATAGCTTAGGCCTAATTTTTGGTATTTTTCTGAAAACTTTCAATTTTTGATGAATAGTGAAACCACTAAGTGGTAGTTAAAAAAAACTGAATTTTTCATAAAACTTAATTTTACCACTTATGTGAGTGGAATTTCAAAAATCCGAGAGACATGGTTGATGTCAGTAAGTAAAATGTGGTTCAATGAGATGAAAATAATTTTTGGTGAATAGTAAATTTTTACTTTTATTTACCCACAGTTAAAAGTAAATAGGGTAATTAAGGGTAAAAATGATATTATTATTACCCTAACACATGTACTAATTATATTGGATAAGTTTAATTCGACCAAAAACAAACTTAGGAATAAAATATGACCATTTAGGCCCACTTGAATTAGATTAGGACATTTATTATTATTTAATTCAAAAAAGGGTTAAAAGAGTTAAAATCAAAGTTTATTTAATAAATCATTTTTAATATAGGGTTATACATGAGATAAATTCGACTATAAATATTCATTAGAAAGCTAAAACGAGTTCCTACATAATGGTATTTTATTTTTAATTTTTATACATTAAATAATTTAATTTATTTATGACACAACGATGATGCAGTAATTATCTTATTAATGAAATATTGACATAATTGATGTTATATATACCCAAATAAATATAATTTGAGACTTTTTATGAAATACACTTATTTTCTAGGATAATATGACATGTTATTATTGATTTACTTAACTTTGTTAGAACTTATCATTCTGTTATGATTTTCACAAAAATCAATTACTAAATAGTGTCAAAATTGACATAAAATAGTTTTTAAAACAAATATTATATTATTAATTGTTATTTTATTCCTAAAAATATAAGGTTAGGCCAAATGACTTAGATAAGGTTATATATATAATAATAATAAACAATTTCGGGTTCGTTTGGCTTCTTACAGTAAGTTTATTAACCTTATAGTATAAGAACACAAGAAGACACGGTAAAAGTAAAATTATTTAACTTAATGTTAAATCTAAATGATAAGGTTAAAATAGGAACCTAAACTTGTCTAAATTCTATTGGATGAGATTATTTCGAGCCATCCCCACCTTATCCTCGAAATAAATCAATTTGGAGCTATTTAAAACCGAACTTGACTTTATAATAAAATAATATTTTTAGTTATTCCAAAGGTGCCCCTCTCCTCCCTTATAAAAGGGCACCTCCTCCCTCTCTTCCTCACACAACTTTGAGCCTTCAAGCTCGGCCAACCCCTGAAAAAATCTCTTCTCCACTTCCCTAGAAAAATCCTAGAGGTTCTGGTCTTCCTCAAAGACCAATTTTAGTGCCCTTAGAGGAGGTCTCAAGGAGGCGCTTCAAAGAAGAGGTAATTTCCGTTACCGATTCTTTCACCTTTATTTCTTCTTCCACTCCTTCTTCTTAGGTTGTTTCATTATGAAGTAATAACATCAGTATCTCTCATATACTGATATGTTATTATAATTATGAAACAACCCTATTTCACCATCTATCCATCCTACGGAAAACGAAATCACCGTGCGTGCGTACGTACGGAATACCGTCTCCACGCCGTGGTGAAATCTATTTTCCACCACCACCTTACATGGATGGGTATAATGGTGTAAAGAATAACTATAAATAGTTATTATAACATCATATTGATTCTGATATATTTTATCATCCACTTCAATTCAATTCAATAATTATGGAAACGATATCATCGCTCGTGCGTACGTACGGACTACCGTCTCCACAACGCGATGAGATTCATTCTCCATGTTAACCATTTAAGAGTGATTATAAAGTATATATAAGAAATAATAATGAAATATATGACATTATAAAGCTACTGGATTTATGTATATATTTATGTCATCTACTTAATTCCATTCAACTCAATAAGGAAACGAAAACAGCGTTCATGCGTACGTACGGCCTACCGTCTCCATGAATGGTGTATTTCTTTCCATTTACTAATTTATTATATATATGTATATTCTGAATATATATTATATATAAATCATGTTTTATATTCTGGAATTAAGTAATTATGATCTATGCAATCATATGAATAATTACAAGTCAAAACACGGATGACAAATGAAACAATTTTACCCAAAATGCTATTTAACATAGAATTTACAAAAGAAAGGGTAATTTAAAGTCATAAGTGAACCATATATGATATAATAACAATGAGTATGATTCTAGAATAAGTCAATGACATTATTTAAATCATTATACAGGAGGTTCAGACACCTACGTAGAAAATCGGACCTAAGGTAAGAGAAATATCACAATCTCATTTTTATTCGAGATTGTTTATACTTTGGCATTTACTGGGGTGTATTTTATCATCCACATCCATGTTTCCTCAATATGTAATATTATTTTCCATTCACCTAAAATTGTTTAAATCCCATTTTACCCTTCGGTGAGTTTTTAGTAAAAGATATGAAAGGAATCTTTTTTCATTTTTCGTACGAGGTACTTTTTTGACTTTTCCAACAAAAGTACGAGAAGAATGTTTTTTTAACTTATACGGCATGAATGGATTTTTAAAACATTATTTCCAAGAAGCTTCCTTTACAAGTTTTCAAGTTTATTTTTAATCAACTTCTTTTAGTTTAAAATTGTAAGACATTTTAAGAAAGGAAAATGTTTTTGAAGAAGAAAGGATATTTTACTCAAGAATGGAGTTCAAGTGTTTTATCAAAATTATTTTCCATCTAAGATAATAAAGGGTTCTGTTTTTATCCCTATTATTAAATTGATTTGATTATGTTGTGATGGAATTATTTTTATGAATTCCTTTATCTTATATGAATTGTTTTATGATGTCACAATGTTTAAGAATCCCATTTTTATTACATGGGTTATGCTATGATGTATGGTTTATGATTTTGTGGCACACATAAGAATGGTATCATTATGAGATGGGTGGGACCTATATCTCCCTCCAATGCATTGGGTAAAGATTTTATATCTCATGAGATAGACATGGCTGGAACAGTAGGTTATACCAGTTCAGTGAAACCGGACTGAAACGAGCGTGACTCGGTTCAGAAATGGACTTTGTCCACTAAGATAGTCTTGGCAATGAGTCTTGACTAACAAGAAATGATTCTCTATGATTATGTGTGTATGACACAAAGTTTAATGTTTTAAGTTATGATTATTGTGATTACATTTCACTGCCATGAGTTATCCCAAGTTATGAAATTATGATCTTTTTTACAGGTTAAGATTTCCAAAGTTATGTTCTTATGTATATGATGTGATTGATATTTCTTTTGTTTACCCTTACTGAGCATTTGAGCTCACCCTTTTATGTTTTCTTTTCCCCAGTATATAAATAAAGGTTTTAGGTATAAAAAAAAGGAAGATCTTTATGGGAGATGTTGAAGATCTTTCACCAGGATTAGAAGATTATATTCCGAGTTTCCAAAGACACTAAACTATTACGATCCTTGTGTGTGTGTTTTTGTTATGTACTAAGTATTATGAAAATGTAATGTAATGTCAATGTACGTCAAGCTTCGGGTCTCTACATTAATTATATTTCTGAGTGTCCCACAAGGGCTTCATTTTTCCACGTAACATGTATGTTGGATAAATGAACCTCTTCTCTCGAGGAGAGTATATGTGGTGAAAATCACTTGGAGAGACTCAATACAGAAATCATCTTCATATGGTTTACCCTCTCTGAAAAAATTTGGAGGGTGCTGTATCTAAATCTCTCTTGTTTGATCAAACATACACATTGCATCCCACACTAGGTATCTCTCTATAATGAACTTAAAATAAGAAAATTTCTCACAGATATTACCTTACTCATATTACCTAGAACCCACATAGTTTTTTGTCCTTCTACAGGAGGTGAATTCAGTGTAATTTAATCATATTTCTCTACCAGTAAATGTCATATTGGAGGCATCCATATGAAATTCAAAAAAAAAAAATTCATGGAACATAAGAATTTATTAAATAGTTATACAAAAAATGATACACAACTATAAATAATATAATACTCCACACACATATCCCCAATAAATACAATTACATCCCTTTCACTACCACCATCAATACCTATCCATGTACATGAATAACTTTTGGTAAACCAAAATATATATTCCACAAGTTTTACATTTGAACCCACTTTACCCATATCAACTTACATATTTCAATTTAAAAAACATAAACTATATTTCTTTTATGAATCATTTTTTAGTTCATTTAAATTCCTTAAATTTTAAAACAATTACAACATCTTTATTTGGCATCATTTCTTTAAAACCCTAAGATATAGAAATTCATATTATTTCCCAAAAACCCCATGATTTTTTATGTATTCCTAACATGATTCATGTAACAAAAATACCAAAGTTCCAATAAATATGCATGCATATACCATCTCATTCCATACCAACCAATTAGTAAAATATTATAAAACCATAAAATCACACAACATGTGTATCTCTCTAGGTGAAATAACATTCAATTGTAAAAATAGAACATAAAGAACAATAATCACTCATAGGGAAGATGGGTTTTCCACTACACATGGCTTAGCTACTCCCATTCCTGAGATAATTTCCAAGTCCTGACACATACTATTCACCTACATTTCAAAATAGTAAAGAAATGGAAAAAAATTCTATGACACCATTTTGTAATGTCCCATATGAGGTGTCACTAAACCGGTTCCCCTATCCAACTATCCATAGGACATAACCCATGCCTCCCCATACACTAGAGGATAATGATCAGTATATATAGTCTAATGAAACACACAATGAGACTATACCCTCTTTTATAAAGTAAAAAAGATAACAAAAATTAATATAAACATAAACATGCAACAATAATAAATAACCAAACATCATATATGCATCTCACAAAACTGGGTAAGTACAATAAGAAAAAGTAATAAGTTTTTCATGTCATTAGAGAAAAAAGTGAAAAATAGAAACTAAAATTAGAACTCCAGTATGATCCCCATAAGAGACCCTGATAACATGTCCGATCTCCTTATCTATTATCCATCACAAGTCATCCATATAACATAGGGACCTTGACCTTATTATAATCCAAAATCAGGTGGTCTTCTCTAGTACACAATGATGGTATGAGTAGGGTGTGATTATTACTTATTGGGCCCCCAAAAATGGTGTCTACAATAATATATTGTCTAATAAAAGTGTATGAGGGACTCTAGATAAAAAATAAATTAATTAATTAAAACATGTTTTTTTAATTTTACTGTTGTCATTTAGCCCCATGGGTTCCCTGGTTCTACAATTGTTCCAACACACCAAACCTACTTCTGACCATACTGGGAGTATGAACCATATATTATTGGATCATATATCATTTTATAGGGTGCATCAATCCAGGTTTTCAAATTGGGGATTCAGAATGAAATGTTTGACAATACCAACCAATGATGAGGAATTCTATGTCCACAACATAAGAGCTTGGAGAATCAGTCCATCATATAAATAATGAAATTTATTTTATGCCTATATCATCGAGAGATCCCACCCAAGGATAGGGATCCTGAGTCCGATATCCTGACTATAAAATGAATCACATATTCCAAGGTTCAACATCAGTTACCTTTTTTTAAGAAAAAACAAAAATGGTGAACCTTTTCATTTTATCAATATATCCAAGGATTATTAAATTTATTAAAGTTAACTCAACTCAATAACTAGTTGATTTAATCACTGGTTCATAACCACAACCTATAAAAGAAATTCAAACAATTTGTAACATGGAAATTCCCCCTTTATCTATTTATCACTTTTCCCATTATTATCTCTTAAACCATATGATGTTTCAAGTTAATCCAAATGAACCTTTACACCATGATAACATGATTAACACAATTTTTTTTGAGTTAATTTCATAAAACCATTACTTTTAAATTCAAAAACTCAATTTCCATGATCAGGGTTGAGGAAAACCCCATGGGTGGCCTTAGGCCCATAGTACTCATTTTCAATGGATCCAACATGGTATGCGAAATTTTGGAAGCATCATTTAGACTCACAACATATCATTACATAAAATTGAACCTAATTAAAAATGAAATGACACAAACAAAAAAACTATACAAGTGAATAAACACCAACAGTATGAGATATAACTAGTATACCATATACTTGAATCTTATAGACCAATATTTGATAAATAATTTTCTTTATTTAAACTAAAACAACCTCTAATTCAAAATCTATGAATTTTATGTAAAATTTTTGTTTTATGATCTTCAATATGAGGGAAAAAACCCATAATTAATCTTCTAGAAGAAGGAAGGAAATAGAGATTTAGAATTACCAAGATATTTGATTCATACTAAATGGAACTATAAATGCCTAATGATTGAATAAGAATCACACTTGTAGAGTTTGGGAGCTCTTAGTTCTACCCCTTAGGTGTTGGGGGAGAAATGGTCGGAAAAATTCAGGGATAATCCTTAAATATTGAGTTGAAAAATTGGTAAAATACTTAATTTTATAAGGGTATTTCGGTTTCAAAACTATGTACTAATCATGTAGCCCTCTATATCACTTCAAAAAAAGAGGTTCACCATTTTCTAGGAATTCTAGATGGTTTGGAAAATAGTGTGTTGGATGTACATTTTGTCTCTCTCTATGACCATATGTTTTTTGTAAATTCATGCATAGTTTAAAACAGTTGACTCCCCATTTTATAGGGTGAATGGATATGGGTACATTTAGTACTATAATTTAGTTGTGTTGTCCCATGTAACCATACATAATCATAATTTTTTTACATTAAATTTTATTTTTTTTATAAAATTTATCTATTTAAAAATTATATTACAAATTAATGATATTAATTATTTTAATTATTAATGTTTAAGATGATGTTTTAAAAAAATGATTGCATTTTTATTATAGTTCTTGAAAGAATTATTACTCTGTAACAAATATTTATTTCTAAGAATTAAATATTTTATGTATTTTTATAAATTATTATAAATTTTTTCAAACCTAATACAACCCATGTGTTAAACTACTACATTATAACATATTGAGTTATTTTGGGAAGCTTCCTATTGGGATGGTGAATGTGGGATAATATATCATTAACCCACATAATATAGGTTGAGTGAGATTTATCTATAAAATTAAATGAGCCACTTATATTCCAACCCTTAATCTTAAATGGATATATATTATCATGGTTTAATAATGATTAATCATGGAGAGATAATAAAATATTTTGAATATATGGTGACATCCTTGTTGACTATCATAGGTCCAAAGGATTCGGGAATAGGAATAGATTTTTTTTATAAAAAATAGGATGTGTATAACTTGAAATGAAATATAGAGATTGAAAAATAGATAATTGATAATTAAATCATAGTTTCATGGTTTTTAATTTATGTTTTTTCATATGAATTTAGATTTTTAGTTGAAGAGAAACATTAATTATGGTTTGGTATATCCGCCCAATTTTGTTCATTTTAAAGACCTATAAATCATTTTATTTTATAAACCTCTTGTAAAAGTGTGATTTGATAGATTGTGAGAGTGTAAAAACCCAGAAATAATTAGTGTTACATTCCTAAATACTTGTAATATCAAAAAGTGTGGAAATGATTCTAATAAAGAAATGAATTGATTTGTGTATTATCCATTGAAAGTCTCATTTATATCGAGTGGGGGCCTATGTAAAATATTTGTTTCCCCTACAAAATGTTTGTTTATTTGGTATCCATTTTTGTTTTTTAATTTTTTTTATCCCTCCAACATAACAAAAATATCAAATAAAATGGTTCTCATTGAAATAATCTTATAACCTAAAGATGCAATGAGTTACCTCATTTTTGTGTGATTATAAAATATTGGGAACATTGGTCCCTATATGAGGTATCGTTTATGAATGGTTTTAATTTATGTATATTTATTTCTATAGTTTCTGGTCACTGATATTTTATAGAGTTTATTAAAGATATGAAAAAACCTTATAAATTTCAATGGAGTTCCATTCTTCAACAAGAAAAAATATAAAATTATGAAGAATACAATGAAATTATATATTATTTTTCATGTCTTGGAAGATTACATAACCATGATGCATGAAATTAAATCATCTGATGAAAACATGGATACATTGATAAAAAATAGGTAGTTTTTGAATATTTATTCAAATATACATAATATATTACCCAATATATTTCAAACAATCTGTTCCTAAAATAAATTATTTTCATATACTAAAATTAAATTTATTAATTTATGGCTCTAAATCACGAAACTTAAATCAAGGTGAAGTTATATAGGCTTTAAATTCTTCAAAATAAATTTATTTATTTTAAATTATACCCAAATAAAGGATTTAATAAAATATTTGATCAAATTATTAATGTAGTCAACTGAGCACAAGTTCTATAGGAAATTTTATAATTTGTAAAAATTGAGAATACGATTATATAGAGTATTTAACAAATATTTAATGTAATTTTTCCAATAATAATAAAATATGATCTTAAATTTTAGGATTGGATGTGTTTAATTTTTTTTATATGGGATGTAAGTGAAAGTGGAATGAATATTGATGAAAAAATAATCATTAGAAATGGAAATACAAAAAATATAGATGATTAAAATTAACAATAAATATAATGAATGCGTGAAGATTGAATTTATATTACTCATTATAAGTAACTTTAAATGAGAAAAATGTAGTTTTAATTGAATTCCTCTATTAAATTTTTTTAATCGTGAAAAAAGTGTTTATATATCATCATGGTTTTCTAAAGAAAATAAAGATTAAAAATATGGTATTGAGTTCCAAAGAAAATGAAAAATAAATTCTATAATTTAATCTATAATATATAATATTTTTCTAGAAATTAATTTTTGAGAATATTTACATGATGTAGTCATGTGAACAATAAAAATAATGAATAAGAGTCTTCTTTTAAAGAAAACGGTCCAAATTAAAATATGATTCCAAATATTTTTTAGTTCAAATTGTAGATGCAAAAAAATCACCAGATAAATTTATATACTATCAAGAATTAGTTATTAGTTTTAATTTTATGCATAAAGGGATACTTTAAGAACATGAAGTTAAACGAAATATAAAATAAAATAAATGTAATAAAGTAAAAATCCCCTTAATATATTTTACAGATTGAATACATAATAATTATTCTTTGAAAATTTGTTAAATAAAAGTCAATTGTGAAATAAAACTATTTTTTTAATTTCAAGATTATGACTGAAAAAATAAATGATGCTATAAATTATTATATTTAGAAAAGGGAAATAAAAAATTGAATCTTTTAAAAAAAGTGTTTTCATTCAAGAAGAATCGTGAAATAAAAATAAAATATTTTATGAAAATAGAAACTCCAAAAATATTATGGTGTGTTGGATAATATTAGTATTAAAATAAGAGAGTTCTTTAAGAAATAAAAGACCTATTTCAAGAGGAAAACATATAATTAAATATGATTTTAGAACATGTGATAAGAAACATAATTAATTATATCCTTTAAGGTTGCAGATTTAATTAAGGAAAAAAGTATAAGATTTAACTCAATATAAAATTATGCGAGTTTAAAAAATATGGAATATATACAGCATAAATTAAAAAGGAAATAAAAAAAGATTCTTCCCCTATTAAAGTATCAATTTTTTTCTACTTGGATCACATCATAACACATTTAAAAGAGGCTTAGAACTATTTGAGAGGGAATTTTTTCAACCAAATAAAATGATTCTGAAAAGGTATATCAAACTCAATAAATAAGTAGTTTCTTTCTTGATTATTATTTTTATTTTCCTAAAAATGTACATAAACGTTATGAATATGGGTTAGAAATTAAATAAGAAAACTTATAATACTTAAAGGAATTATTAAGGATGGTTTTTGAATCTATTTTATTAAAAATAACATTTTATTTCCTTTTTATGTTAAATTATGTATAATTATAGATACTATAAATAATTATAGGATATAAAATATATCATCAAGTTATTATGTTTCATTACACATAAAAATAAAGAATCAAAACTCAAATCTAATTGAAGTGGAAATAAAGGTGAGAATAAATAATAGAACACATACAGTATGTAGTGAATGTTCATAACATGATATTGGAAATGTCAATTTTCTAATAAACATGATGAATAATTTTTAAAATCAATATGAATTTATAGTGATATGGATTTAAAGATAAAGGAAATAATAAAAGAAAAAAATATTGGATTAATACATAAATAAAACTAATGTTATATTTATTGTTAAATTATTATATAAAATTTCAATTGAAATTTAATTTTTTTTACTCTTATATAGAAGTTTTAATTAGAAGAAATATTTATAGAATCATTGGAAAAAATGTAGGATAATTGATTCATAGTATGAGGGTAATGTAAAAAATTAATCTGTTGAAAAAAAGGATATAATTTTCACTTAACTATAGATGAAGTTAAAAATTTATATCTTATCTGTTTGGTTATTCTATATTTTGAAATAATTCAAAATATTACACCAACAAGGTTGGTAATTATTTTATAGCCTTTAAAAGATAATGGGAGGGGATATATGAAGATTATATAAGAGATATGGGTATAAGAAATCTCAATCAACCCATGCATAAGTTGATAAATTTTTTCCTGATTTCGAATACATGGATGAATGTGATACTTTGTAACGAAAATGGATTAAAAGGAAAATGAATTACATATTTTTTTAAGGACTATAATAATATGGAATAAATCACAGTTATACTCAAAAAAGAATGAATTAATGGATTGTATCAAGACATATCAATTAATTCTTCAAATTAAATATTTTAAACCAATAAGAAAAATAGTTGGATAATAACATAGAGTTAACTTCCATTAAATAGGAAATATACTAATAAAATTAGGGGATAAGTCATGATGAACCATCAAATGAGAAGTTTTGGAAAAAATAGATTTTTTAAAATAAAAAACCACATACTAAAAAACAATTAAATATCATTGTGATTTGAAATTAGAATATAAAGGAATAATTTCAATAAATAATTTAAAGTGGCTATTATTGTGAAAAATAGAGCCTTAATTTGTTCCAATGAGAAGTTAATCTCGTAATATATGTAGAAGGAATCATAAAAAACTCTAAATAATCTATGTGTTTTTTAGGAAAATGTCTCCTCAAGCACAAAGAATGAATTAATGGAATTTTTGAAGATATAATGTTTGAAGGAATTTTCATTTCTATTAAATAAAGTGCATGGAATAAAAATCATTAAGAGTCTCAATAAAATTATATAAAGTTATTATGAAAAATAATTAGACGAATAATTAAAGGGAAATAATTTATAGACAATGTTAGTGAATGAAATATATAAATATCCTAATGAATAATAAATAGATTTTCATTACAACATACATAAGAAAAATTCCGAAGTTTAATTTTTGGAGGAAGATGTGGTTAATGAAATTATTTAATTATCCCTTATAAATCCTTGAGATTTTAATGAATCAACGAGAGATAAATATTTCATAAAGTTTATGATTTAATAACTTTATCAAATAAAAATTTATTATACATGTGAATTTTAATCAAATGAGTGTAATAAGTATAACATTTACGGTTTTACTAGTGTATACTCTACATTCTGATTTTTCTTGTATATTAATTCCATTCACCTCCCCAAACACTAATCATTTTTATATTTTGATACAACTATATAGTAGTGAATCATGGTCTTATTAAATACTACCATTCCCATTTTATCACCAAAATCCCCATTTTATTCAACTCAATTCCCAAATAAAAGATTTAATATTCTTGATCTCTATGGTTATTTAGATAACCAAATTTTAATACCTACATGATTCCCTTATTTATCTACCCTAATTTTATATATTGAATCCACACACACACACACACATATTAGTCATTTTCATTTCACTTTTCCTTGTATCATAGTAAGATAATGTGTTATTCGAGGATTGATCTACTCATTTTAATCATTAACCACATTAAAATTTCATCAAAAAATATTATTTATTTATTATTATAGGATAATATATTTTTATTTGGAAATCCAATAAATTTTATTTATATTAATGGGTGATCATGAATAGATTAACCAACCCCAAATTAATGATAATGATTCATCATACCATTTAGAGCATCTTGTCTCCAACATATATAGATAATACAATTAATAATATCTTTTTTATTATATAGGGAATGAAGGTTTACAAAAAGATAACATTATGTGAAAAAATCTTGGTAGTTTAGAGTTAACTATAATCCCTTGAAATTGTAGTGAGTCATACTCATCAATTATGAGTGATATAATTTGGAAAGTCTTTAATTTTGGGGATCTTATACAACACTTATTTATATATCATATATTATTATTGTCTTATTTTTATTTAGATTAATGTTCTTATTTTAAGGTATGATTCATTACAATATCACTTTGGTCTATCACATGAATTGATTGATGAACACGTACCTAAATTCTTATTTTTTACTCAGAAAAATTATTTTTTGATTAAAAATATAATACACACTTAACTATTTTAAATTTTAATTCAGTAAATGTTTGATACTTTAATTATTTATTTAATCTTGTATCAACCTATATTTGGACAAAAAAATCTATGAAATTCATATTATTCTTTAGAAATGTTTTATCATCCACTCATTTTTTTCTTCTTCTACATTTTAATTTTTTATTTGAAATAATTTCATATAGTGAGAAAAAAATAAAACATGTACCAATTTCCAAATTTAATTATTTGGTGAGGCTCTCCTTGATAAATATTTTTAGGTTTATGTATCTTATATTTCATTCAATAATAAAAACTAGTAAAACATTTCTAGCTAATTTTAAAAATTAATGCACCAGAGGGATCACAATTATATGTTTATTTAACATGATAATTGATTAATATCTTATTATTTATGACTATGTTTTTCTTTAAAAAATGGAATCTTCATGGTGGGGGGGGGGAATTGATGTTTTCAGAAATATAATTTTTTCTTTTCAGTGTATGGAATATGGGGTTTGGATGTTATAACTTCTAAAATAATCAAAGTAATAGTAGTTAATAAATGTAGTAGAAATAAATAACTTGGATAATAATTCTGTAGAACATTAAAATAATATTAATTTAATAATATTAAAAATAAAATTTTATGATGCAATGATATTATAATTGAAAATAATAATATTTATTAACATGTATTATTAAAGGATATATCATTTTTATTGTAGAAAATCATCACTTTTAATTTAAAGATATAGGATAATCAATACACAGATCCAAGGGATATAAGTTATAAAACCCTTGAACATCATATATTTGAAATATTGTTGGAAACATTTCTATCCTTAGAAATCATTGTCAAATCTTAGAACTAGTAATCTCTTCTCCTGAGCTCATATTTTATCATTAAATTAAAACTAACCATTTAATTATCCCTATGAATTATTAATTTTTTCAGTATTAGTAGTTCATATCCTTTAAAATCTTTGAACTCAAATGATTAGATTTAAAATGATTAGAAAGAGAGAGTAAGTTCTTATATAATGAATCCTAATGAATCATAACCACTTAGATAATGTTAAAAATTACAGAAAAAATGAAATCTCTCCTACTATAGAGATTATGACTACATAAAGTTCTTTCACATTAGCTTTATGAAAATATTTTGTTCCCTAAAGCCTTTGTGCCTATTTATAGGCATTATTTTCAACTAACTCTTCAGAATTTTTGGATCACATGCTATTTCCATTTTTTATTTGAATAGTTTTATTTCAACGGATTCAAAGGTTGGTCATAGTATTCCATTTGTATAAAATGTTCCGGTGATTTTATCTTGATTGAAAATGGGCGTGGTTTAGATATCCGTGATCCTGAATTTGTAATTCAGAATACAACTTCTGTACAATAAAGTTCAACAAAAAACAACATGTTAAATTAAGTGTAGTTTGTTGTGTATTGTGATTTATAGAAAAAATGATATAATAATATTAATTTAGGAAAATGTATCAACAACTATAAATATATAAGTATTATTACTTTCCCATTAACATAAATTGATTTCGGATTAAATTTAACCTTTGTAATTCCTTTATTTTTGAATAGTTTAATTTGATGAGACTTATGAGATTGGCCTATTGAAAAATGTATTTAGAGATATAATGTCATGAAACAACTTTATTAGAACTTATACTAATCTTAAAATGAGTTTGAGTGTGACCCTTAAATTTTTTCCTTTAATAGAGAATTGGTTATTGACTATAAGGAATGTTATATAAACACACATATATGGATGGAATTACCATTTGGAAATAATAACATCATATCACATTGAATAATAAAATAAATTCTAAACCCCTATACTTGAATAATTTATAACAATTCATGTCATGTATAATTATGGAAAACCATAAATATAAAAATAGCCACATGGTCTATCAACTCCTCTATACCTTCCATAAACGTATAATGTTATCTTACTTTTCAAAAAAACCTCCAGCATCTAGCATTATGTTCACCAGAATCCACCACCAAGTCTATCAATATAATCTAAAAAATTGTATATATAAATCATGGGTTAACATAGAAATATACATAACTATTTTTATCTATAATTATCATGTTCCTTTGTGAATGAAGCATACTAATGCATTCCTATATAGAATTAATGATACCAAATAATAAATGTATGAATATTCCAAGATAACCATCCAACCAATTCCATTCCATTTTAGAATATTATCTCACAATTCATATCACATCATATTATTTATCAAAAATCATATCATTATCAAAACTACATCAATAGACACTACCAATACACATCCAATCAACCAAGAAGTTTTTGACCCAAATAGACCTAAAAACATTATCATCTTATAGTATTCCACCCATAAAGACATGGCTAAATATTAGGACTATATAAAAGTAATAAACCTATAAAAATATATCCAAGAACATCTTCATCAATAAGTATCTTTAGACATACTATGAAATCACTATAATCTCACCATTATAATTTAGTTATCCACCCAATGGGAATGTTCTATGATATCCACATCCATTGGTTGGAACATTTTACACTCATAGTTACTTTTACTAGTTTTATAGTTGTCCACCCTTAAGGACTATCAACACCATAACTAGCACTGAGTGAGTTGTTTTCTTCCTTCATGGTCTCTATATACTACTGTGTTTCCATCCCGAGGGAATATCCCCTATTCAACCTACAACATTATTACTGTACAACACATATCCATGGTGTCCAACCATATCATCAACACTAACATCACCATCCTCCTCTTCCTCATCAACATTCTAAAATACCATGATCACATAACTAATAAAAACTTCTATATCACTATCACTTGTTGAAAATGGATTCAGACAACCACTATCCATTTATTCTATCATATAAGCCACTAAATGTATAGAGTTCCTAGGGAATATATTCCATCCATAAGTGTATACCTTGCTATAACAAAGGTGTAAAATAATTAAGATCACGAGGATCATAACCACACCACATAATTAACATTACATATATCCCAAGGATGCACCAACACCATAATATCATCCCACATTCAACACATATTAATCAACTCTATTTAATTTAACTACATCATATACTATGTCATAATCTCATCCCACATTCAAGAAATATTAATCAACCTTATTAAACTATAGTTAGGACAACATAATCAACGCATCCCACTATCTTCAGGTACCAATTGTATTAAACTTCACAATATCTACTATATTTGGAATATCCCAACGAATAAATGGAATGGCCCCTAAAACAATTACACCACCCCATGTATCACACTAATAAATGAATCCACTAACATTAAAATATGGAGAAAAACTATGTATATATGGAATGATATCATGAAACTCACTATAAAATCATTCCACATCCCACAAAATCACTTAAAATTACATTACCAAAATATAGAATAACCCCTATATTGGCTTTCCTCGACCCCTTCCAACATTCATAAATTCTAACCCTATTGCCTACAAAGTATTTTCCATGGTTTTTAACCATTATGAGCTCTATATTCAATATGGGGAATTTTTCAAATATAATACAAATATTCAATATCAATCGTTAGTATTAGTTTCCATCATTAATTTTTTTTGAAATATTAACACATGAATTAAAAAAATATACCATTCAATTTCAATATTTCCACACTTCTAGATATTTTAATTTCTTTAAATAATTAAAAAATATCATACAGGATATAATTCACCATACCCAACAACAATTCAAAATATAAATTCTAAAAATATATTCACTCAATTTCTATATTCAAAATTTTTCCATTCATTATCCATTACACAATTTATATACATATTTTTTAATTAATTAAAATTATATTGTCGAATAATTATATTTCTATTCATTTTGACATTTAAATTCAATTATTCATCAATTCCCATCAATAATCCTCTATTCAATAATTTTGATAACAATTCACCAACTCATATCCCATATCATACAAATCACTTATGAAGATGAATAATCCCATAAGATTCATATTTAATGGTCATAATATTCCTTTTTTATTTGAATTTCAATCAATCATATTCATGTTTATGTTAACATTACTATTTACAATTTATCACTAACCTACTTATAAAATTGTTATGTAGTATCTACCCATCATTAAATGTAAATGCATTATAGATTATATAAGATTAAATTTAGAGATGAAAATTTTTAGTTACCTCCCTCTATTTTAGGATATGTACTATTCATCAACCATTCTTTCATAATTGCTGATCATTAATCCAAAATAAAATAATTTTTTCTATAAAATATTTTCAATTCTCCACACTACCCTAATTCCTTGAATTATCTAAAAACTTGAATGTTATTATATTTTGATCTATATTTGAATTTTTTATACTTTGATCGATCCTCATGTGATTTCAAGTAACTTTAAAATTATCTATTATATCTTATATCATCTTTATCCTGAGCACTATATAGTCAGTGAAATTAACCCAATATAGAAATGAATGACATGGTTTACCATAAAAATCCTTTTATGTTTCAATACCAATAGAGGAATAATAAATTTTATTATAATACAAATCTAATTAACATAATTGATCCACCCATGATCCATGAAAATACATGATACACACCATCAACATATCATATAATTACTTGTCCATTAACTCTATTTGACCATTATTATGTGGAGGAAATACAATGAAAAGAAATAATTATATACCAAAATCACAATTTAATCCCCTCCGTATTTATGATTTGAACAGTGAATCATGATCAAACACTATTATCCATAGGATTTCCTAAATCATCGCCACCTAAATCACACGAAGCTTCACCAGAACATCCATAAAACCCAGTTCTGTAGTTGGTGTGAAAAGAGAAAATTTGTAAATAGTTCCTTTATAACCCATATGTAATAAAAAAAATTACCGATTTGAGGAAAATAATTTTCAAAATACATCAAAACATCCTCTCACATCAACTAATGTTTTTAAAATAATCTCAAAAACCATACTGGAATGTTATATTCATTATTCACCTACTACCACATGATAAATTGGAAAATAAAATTGGGTACTTTCCTCTTAATATTTGGCCCCCAGAACTACCTCTTCATAGCATGATAATTTTTTTAACACATAGATGAACCACCAATGAAATCTATATAGTTTTTATAAAATCATTTTTTATATACTCAAAAGAAAAAGTAACATCCCATGGAACAACACCTTATGTTCTTCATTGTTTTTCAAACAATATAAAACCGTACCATTCAAAATCAGATCACTCTAAATTTTACCTCTAAATATCTCAGTCAATACTCCTCTACATGTCTAACTAATAATAATATCACTAAAATTTGAAAAATAATAGATCTTTAATTGGTATATTTTGACAACCAATCTAATGATATTCCAAAAACTCTATCACTTTCAATTTTCTATTATCCATCGATATTCCTCACTAGAAGACTATAAATAAAATAAAATACCACTGGTAATCACATAAATCATTTCTATTTCCAATATTATACTATTTTATGATATAACATGATTGATAAAATTCACCTTACATGTATAAAAATAACACTTCAACTTCTTCCCATACAACTGATTCTCCTTGAGGAGCATCAACACTATCCTAAGATTCTAAATACTTCCATCCTTCATCGTAAAGTAAATCAAAATTTTATTGACAAATACAACCTAAAAAAAATAAAATGTTAAAATAGACAATTCAAATAAACTATAAGCATATATGGGGAGTTAAGTCTCCCAAATACATTACTAAAATACAAAGAATGTTTTTTCCAACATCTAAAAGTCATATTTTGGTTATTCTCATCTTTAACACTAATATAATGAAAAAATTATTATAAATCCATATTAGAAAACTTACTATTTAATTAAAAATGTTGGAAGAAATTATCTATCATGGTAAATGGATAATTATTCTAGAAAATATATTTATTCTACCATCAGTAATCTGTAAATATATACAAACTCACATCAACTATTTATTTCAAACAAAATTGGGGCCACCCTTGGTTACACACTATGATGAAAAATCCTTTCAAAAAATAACTCATAAATATGAATTCATAAATTTTTTAACTCAATTAACACCACATGATTTTATAAAATAAATATATTATAATAACCTAGAAAAAAATTAATATATACCTAAATCTCTCTTCTTAGATGAAAACTTGTAAACTCCTTTGAAAAAACATCGACATAATTAATGAGAACTTCAAGGAAAATATTAATATCTCGATAAAATAGAAGAATATCCAAGATCTATCATTGAGATAATATATATGGTAGTTAAATACATATTTTTACAAAATTTAAATATTTCTCCCTAACAAAAAATACTCGATCACAATCTAGATTAGAGAAAAACACCTCTCATCTATAAAAATAAACACAAGAATATATGTGCTACAAAAAATCAATTCCAAGGATAATATAACATGGTTGTATTTTTAACTATATTGGATTCCAAAATAAATATTATTACCTTAAAACCATATCACAAACACACACCTCATATAACTGCATCCACCCTCCCACTAAAGTAATAATATCACAAGAGTTATGAAAATTTTCTACCAGAAACACTATTCCTAAAACAATGGAGGGTTTATGAAAAATTGTGAGGAACTAATATAAATAATAAATGAGTGTATATTAAATTCAAATCATACTTAAAACCATCTATGGTCCCCCAAATTAGTGAACATTGATGGACTGAAGTTTTCCTATGCCAAATCCACCCTATTCCAATCCTTACTAAATCCCCTTTGGTTAGTTCTTTGATGAGGTCCTCTATGAATCACTCTAATAGAACCAAAATATGATGATGAGTGAAAATTTAATCTATCCTAATATCACTAATGTTGAAATTAATTCTAAGGAGGTTGATGAACATGACATGGTGTTTTATTAAATATCAAAAATTATTTATGACTCACTTAACCACCCAAAAAATATAGGAAGACATCTTGGTTATAAATCAAATTAATATAAGAGAAATATTAAAATCAATGATTCCCATGAAATGGTTTCATATTACCCACACTAAAACTGTAAGACTACACAAGAATCCAACTCCAATGGTTATAGTTATACGTCGATTCCATAAAAAATAAAAAAACATTTACTATTGTCTCCCTTGTGAGATAAACCCTACTAAGTACTCCAAAAAAAGTCCCTCAACAACCCCTTGATATTATTCCTCAAATGTATTTTAAAATTATTTCCACTCAACATGTAACACTTGAGATTCAATTATTGCAATCTAATCATTCTAGAGAAATAATAACAAAATACACATAGTTTTATACAAGAATTTGATTAAAATATGAATTCTAAAATTATATTAATTTAATTTTAGTAAATTAATTTCATTTTTTAAATATATATTTAAATATTTTCTTAGGGTAAAACTTTTGTGTTTTTTCTGAAATGATTGATTTTTCAGAAAATAGTTAAAAATATTGAATTTTGTTAAACTGACACTTGTTTTCACTATAAATTTCCCCATAATGTTTTGAATTTGATACTAATTTAATATAATTCATCTTCATATAGAAACAATATAATTAATTATATAGAAATAAATATTATATGTGATCCTAGTATAAACATACTTTTTTACAAAAAAGACATTTTTTTAGAAGACCATTTATTGAGCTTTGAAAAATTTATATAAAATGAATTTATATCAATTATGGAGGTATAATTTTTTGAAATGAATTAAATATTTTTAATAATAATAATTAAATTTATTTAATAAGGTAAACATAATTTTTTATCTCAAAAAATCGTAAAAATACTTAAAATTTAACATCATGGTAAAAGGGTAAATATGGTTAAGCTAGGTTAAAACTAAGTGATAAGGCCACCATATTTGTATTAATTATTATTTCATGAATTTATTTATAAAATTATTACCTTATTATTAATATTTAATTATTAATGGGACACTTGTAAATGATAATGACCCTTATAACAATTTAAGTAATAAAAAACATAATATGCCACACTCTAGATTTTAAATTTACATTATAAGTTCTCATAGGGATAAAAATATGTTTCAAAAGAATATTAAAAATTATTTTGAAAATAACTAAAAAAGTTTACTTATATTAATTTATTAATAAATTTTAGTGATTATATTATTACATTTAATGCTTATACAACAAAGATACAATGCTTGTGCAAGAAACATAAAACTCAAAGTAAATAAGTCTAAAAATATTAAAAGTAATTTATTTAGGATGAGTTATGGTTAAAAAATAAATTTATAGTTAATAATAATTTAGTATTGATACCTAAATGGATTAGATTATAATTTCATTACTATATTCATGTATTTAAATTCAAATTAAATGAATAGTGTAAGATATGACATTAATTATATTTTATTAAATTAATTAAACATAATAATTTTTTTGAAATTGGAATATTAGGATGATAAATTGTATAAAATTTCATCCATTACCCATTTATATTATATATTTTACCATAAAAATTAAATAATAACCTTTCAGTATTGAAAATTTCAATAACATGGTTAAGGATAAAATTTATTAATCAAGAGGGTAAACCAAAATATATTGTGTAAATAATTTTTAATCTTTTTTAAATTGATTTTTTTATTAATACCATATCCTAATTATATATAAATTAACATCATCAATTATCCATTTAACATGAGTAAGACACATATTATATTATAATACCTCTGGAATTTCCAAAATTTCCCCTTTACTTGCTTAGAAAAGGACACCTCTATTTTCTCTTCTTCACACAATTTTGAGCTATCTACCTCAACAAAACATTAAAAATATTTCTTAAATTCTTATAAATCTATTAATTATATATAATTTTATTCTTAATAAACCTTTCCTAGGTTTCTTAAGATAAGACCTAAAGGAAGTCTACCAAAGAAGGGGTAATTGCTCTTACAACACTTTAAAATTTAATTCTTATTATAATTCTTTTAAATAAGACGTAACTATACTAAAATAAATAATTAAATATCATAAATATAATGATATTTTATTATTATTATGATACAACCATTTTATATCTCTTTTCCATCCTATAAAATTTGAAAACATCGCTTGTGCATATGTACATCTTACCATCTTCATATAGTAGTGCAAATCATTTTTCATTATCAATTTATTTGGATGGTTATAAATATGTAAATATTTAATATTTATGTTATTTATGAAATAATAATAATTATATATATATATATAATATGTCATTTATATTCTTATCCTTACACTCATTCAAAAATGATAATGTCACTCTTACTTTTGTGTGGACTGCCACCTCCAGGAAGCCATGTGATTAATTTTTCATTTAATCCATTAACGTATGATTATAAATATGTATATAATGAATATATTTGTTATTTATATAATTATTAACTTCTTTATATTATGTATCCATGGGAAATATGTGAGAATAATAACTACTTAACTGAAACATACATAGAAAATGAAGTAGTTAATGCTTTGAAATGATAATCTTAATAACGAATTATTAATAAAAAGATATTGAAATGTTATAAGTGGTTCATATATAATCTTACAAGTATTTATATGGATTTTTTTATGTAATTATAATAAATTTAAATTTATTTTATAGGAGTCTAAAAATAGTTACAAATAATGTCAGACATGAGGTAAGGATTTATTTCACAATATCAACATTATTTTGGATTGTTTATGTTTAAGATTACAATTGAATAATTAATCGACGTTTCAATATTAAAACCCATTAATTTTATTCTTTATTGGATAATTATATGATTTTAATTTGTTAGTTCCACTTTTACCATCATGTGTACTCAAAAAAAAACAATGGGTTAAAGGAAAAACCTAATATTCCAATTCGGTAAGGAATGTTTTAATCAATGTATATAGTTTCTTTAAAATGTATTTAATGTTGTTTTTATTGTTATAAAATTAATTATTAAATAAATTTTTACCCATTATTAATTTATATAAATTTTTTTAAAGGAATCATCTTTTCATCTCCCAAACATGTGATTTTTTTAACGAAGGTGTGAACAAAATATTTGTTTAAGCAGACACTATAAGAATGAAATTTCCTACCATCTTACATAATCCTTAATTTTAAGATTACTTCATAATTTTATAAGTTTATTTTAAGGGAAGTTTATCTTCTAACACAATAGAAATTTTTAAATTTTAATATATTTTTTTTCTAATCAAAATGTGAATTTTCCTCAAGATATTTTCTATTCATATTTTTAAAATATTTTCATTGATTTTAATATTATTTAGTGAATATTATGTTTTTAAAGGGATAAATATTTTTATACTATTCTCGATATTACTTTGAATGGATTATTATCATGTTATTTTTTTTGATTGAGGAAAATATTAACATTTTATATTCTAGTTTTTCAATAGGATTTATTATGATGATTATGTATTGATTTTTTTCAACAATTTCACATGATAAATAAATTAGACATAGTAAGTGATGGAAGAGGTCCATTATTCCCCAATGATGCATCAGTTTGTCTTATGAGATAAATTTTTTTGGGTATTTATTATACAATTAATTATTTTTGTATGATGTCTTGGTATAATTCCTTGATAGTATGATTATAATGTCTGAAATTATGTATTCTGTAGTTATGAAAGTAGTTTTTGTTATCCATCTAATTATTTATGTTTTATATTATACATGGTTTTTTTTCACTTTTTTTAGTATTATTTATTTGTAATATCGGATTATTATTTATCTCCTCCATATTATTCATTATTTATTTACATTATTATAGATTTTTTTATGATTTCCATTATTGAGATTATAAGCTCAAAATTTATTATGTTTTCCTTTCCCCAGAATTCCAAGAAGGATGTATGAATGAATTCTAGGATTAACTATAAAAAATAATTATGTTATCACATGAATTATTATATTCTATTTTAGGTTTTTAGATGTACTATGAGAATATAATATGTATCTAGTCTCCCATGACAACTAAAACATTCAATATTTTGGGATGTGATACTTTAAATTTTGCGCCACTGTAGTAAAATAAAAACCAGCTCCTAGAAACTAGATTCGGGGTGATACAGTTGGTATCCGAGTAAATATAGTCTAAACCTAGGGAACTAGTTTTAGGAAATCATTGATTAGGGAACATAAACCTATGAAAAACTATATGTATATATATAATTATAGTATATTGTCCTATAGTTTTTGGTGAGGTAGATATTGTTTGGTTTTCCTAGTTAAATATCTATATCTATATACTACAAGTGGATGTGGTTTTTGGTATAGATTCATCTAGGGGTAATAACCTCAAAAAGAGTTAGAAAATTATATTTCAGCTATTATTCTAATGCATACTAAGTGGTTATTTACTATGGAGCTAGTTTGAGACTCCCAGGGGATATTCATGGGTTTAATAAATTTTTATTTACAGACCATTATAAAATATTTTGATACATTTTTATGATTTTAGAATATTACTAATTATATTAAGAATATGATTATAATATTTTCTATTCATAAAATATTAATTTATTATAAGTGTTTCACAAGTTTCTGAATTATATATTATGATTTATAATTTTATGATGAAATTTAATGTATGATTTTTTTATAAATGGTGTATAGCGGAAGGAAAGAGAATCTTATAAATGAATGTATTCTATATATATATATATATTTATTTATTTAGATAAATGGTGGATACTGATTCCAAACACCAAGGATAAGTATAAAATAAAAAACATATAGTGGAAGGATTTTTTGGTAATTTTCTTGAAAAAATAATTTCCTTATGATAAATAAGAAGATATGAAGGGACAATTACTAAATCAAAGACAAAATTAATATGAAAATGTTTCAAATTATAAATCAAAATTTATTAAGTTATCATGATATACTATAGACTAAATAAGTAAAACAAAGTGTATGATCGGTCATTTCTTTGATGGGCTAAATATAATCCTTCAAAGGGAACTAGTCACCCAAAAATCCTCATCATTTGTGGATATAGTATCATGTACTATTAATACAAAGAAGTAATTCTCTATGTATTATAAATTTATAAGAAAAAAATATAATAATAGGATGACTGAGAACTTTGTAAATGGAAATATGACAAAAAGGAGGAATGAAAGGGTGAGATTTCCAACTTTTATTAAATATAGAAAGAAAAATAGTGGAACATTCTTGATGAGAATGGGATTTTTCATTATATATGGATAGAAAGGGAATCGGTCTCATGAATTTAAGGAAAAAAAGATTCTAATGTTCAATACTTCCACTATAGGGATATGGGGCACTATGCGATTGAATATCCTATGTGTTATAGAAATTTTCTTTATAAAATACCATTCAAGAATAGCCAAGAATACATGATCACTATTAATGAGGTTTGAGTTCCTAAAGTTACATCTATGTGTAAATTTATCATAGACTATTTTTAGCTAATACTTTATTTGATGTTGAATCTTCACACTCCATTATATCTCCCATGTTTCCCAAGAAAATTACATATTTCCCTATAAATTAGGAAGAAAATTTTAAATAAAGACTCATAGTGTAAATATTACTATAAGATTGATATTTTATTCCTTTCCAATTATGAAACATAAGCATTACCTATTTTAAAACATGATCATTATACCTATGGTTGACTTTGGAATAATCCTTGATATGGATTGGATTTCATATTATAATGGAAAAAAATTATTTTTGAGAAACAATGATTACATTTTGTGAAGAAGGTGTGGAATATTTTATCTTTAGAGGGGATAATACATCATATGAATCACATATAGATCTACCACTCTTCCCCTTCATTAAATTCTTCCAAAGGTAGATAATAAAAAACCTATTTAAGGGAAAAGTTATCTGGGGATAGAATATATTCTTATTGTGAAAAAATAAATTTATGTGTTTCTTGATGAACTATCAGGGAATCCACCTAAGCTTGAAGTTGATTTTACTGTTGAATATTTCCCTAATTAAAAACCTATATTTAAAAATCCCTATAGGATATCTACTATGGATTTTGTAGTTTTAATGAAACCACTATAATAGTTATGTGATAAGCGATTTGTATTCCCAAGTGTTTCACCTTGGGTACCCCTATTAAATTTTTGATAAAGAGGGATGTGTCTATGTGGATGTACATTCATTACAAGGGAATCAATACCATTACCATGAAGAATAGTAGCTTCTACCTCATATTGATGAGCTATTTGATCATATTCAAGGAACACACTATTATTCTAATATTGATCTCTCTTATGTGTATAATTAATTAAAGTATGTATTGAAGATATTCCAAATACAACATTTAATATCAGGTATAGCCATTAAAAGTTTGGATTAATTCTCTTTCGATTAAAAAATACACCCTCTATTTTTATGTTTATGATTAGAATAGTGTTCATGGAAAATAATTTTAATTTTTATGTATTATTTATTGATGATATCTTTATATACTCTGAAAATTTATGAAAATAATAAGATTCATTTATGAATCATTATTGATACTCCTAAAGAAAAAAATTATATGGGAGATTTAGATAATATTAATTTTGGATTTATGTAGTTCCTTTTCTTGAAAATATTATCTCCAAGCATTTAATATCTTTTTATCCATCAAAGACAAGGGTAGTCAAAGAATGTCCAACACCAGAAAATATAACCGATGTATGTAGTTTCTTTAGATTAGTAGGTTTCTATCAGTGATTTTTTAAAATTTTATCTGATTATTAAACCCATTAACCAAATTTAAATTTAAACTAGTTAATTTCCTATGGATATATGAGTAGAAAAATATTTTTAAGAATCAAATAAAATGTTGATAAATGTGCAAGTGATGACACTATCATTAGGAGGGGACATATTTTTCATATATAGGGATGCATAAAATAAAGGACATGGATGTGTCCTTATACTGAATGATTAATTTATTTCACTTGTACCAAGGTAGTAAAATATATAGGAACAGAATAACGTAGAGGAGATGGATCAATCTTCTCAAGGTTTATTATTCCATGATACACTACCATCATAGAAAGGATAATAATGTTTTTGATTTATAGAGAAAAAAAGATCATGGTGTTCTGACTAGAATTAGGAATGAAAAGGCTTCTTTGTTTAGGTGCCTAGTAAATTTGGATAGAGGAAGTAATACGAAAGGGTTAATAATTTTCCATTTTTAAATGAAATCCAAAATATCTTTATTTTAAATGATATAAAGATCTCTGCCTGATGATGAGAATTTTTAAAAGAAAATTATATTTGTGAATAAGGGGAAATTAGTGGACTTTATTTGTGATCATGGTATTATGAAATTTGGGAAGAGGCTATGTATTACATCTAGACATGAGCTAAAAAGGTAATTAATATAGAATGTTAATAGGTCAAATTTATCTATACACCGAAGTAGCACAAACATTTAGAGGTATTGGAAAGAATATTTTAGTTGGATAATATGAAGTGTAATGTTTTTAATTATGTATGAAGATGATTGGTTTTTCAATAGGTGAAGTTTGAGAGGAAATATCATAGAGGTTTCATGAAACCTCTACATAACCTTTTATTGAAATGGGATGACATTATTATGGACTTATAACTTGATTTCCAAATACTCATTAATTAAATGATACCATATGAGTTATTTTTGATTGTCTTACCAAATATTCACATTTACTCACTATAAGAGAATATTTACATCTTTATTATCTTTAATTACTATATATTAATGAATTTGAAATACTTAATTGTGAACCTCTTTTAGTTGTTTTTGATCTTGATCCATGATTTACATTGAAAATTTGGAAATGTATTCAGATATATCGTGATATTGAGTTTATTTTGAGAACTTATTATTTGTAACGCCCCAACCCCAGTAACCCAGAGCCGGTGCATTATTACATAAAATTGGCATGATCATAAGAAAGATCAAATCTCGAAAGACCGATTGGTTTAGTAGCCTTGGAAACACTAGATATATTCATAAAGTTTTACATTACATCATAAAGTGAAAAACTACTACAATGACATAGTCTCCATATTCCACACTCATATCCCCACATACTATCCCTGCAAGTCATTCATAACTTACTTCTTCACATCCTGGGAAAAATAAAACATAGAAAAGGGGTGAGCTCAAATGCCTAGTAAGGATAACAATATAGCGGAAACTTTCATAAATAATCATAAACATTTAAGGCAATGCATTACTAAAACAAAAGCCTTTTAAACTTGAACTTCAACATAGTATGGAAAAAGTAAAATGAAATAATTCCATTTACATATTCACATGGATATTCATGAAATATCAATAACCACTTTCATAATGTTGTAATGCATAATGCTGAACTTTAATTTCTTTGTCCAGGCCTCGTCCCAAGACCTAGGGGTTAACTGTAACCGGAACCCAACCCGGAGTGCCTCTAATAACCGGACACCAACCCGGAGTGCCTCTAATAACCGGACACCAACCCAGAGTCCCTCTAATAACCGGAGACCAAACCGGAGTTCCTCTAATAATCGGAGACCAAACCGGAGGGATTACTTTTACCGGTTCCCAATCCGGAACATACTTGTCTAACACATTCATCTGAATGAAAGGTTGAAATATAACATAAACATTCAGATTACAAATAACTTATGAAATATAAATACTTTAAACAAAAACCATGAGTGACATAAGAATAACTTATCCACAGTCAAAAATATCACAAAACCTTCAATAAAATATGGATGTTTTGTATCATAATAAATCAACTTCAAATAAGCTTAAAATCCATCAAATGATGTTGACATATATGAAATCAAGACTATTTTAGAAAAATATCTCTTTCTATTTTGAAATCATTTAAGAGTCTTATATTTATGAAATAAAACATTTTTTTGAAAATATTCTTATTATCTTGTAAGGGAATCTTTGGCGATTTTATAACGGTGGAAAATAACCGCACCCGTCGTATAAGTTAAAAAAACATTCTTACCTTAATTTTGTCGAAAAGGTTAAAAAGAACATTTTTTGGAAAACGACGGAAAGATTCCTTTATAAACCTCTTATAAAAAGTCAAACAAGGGTATAAATGACTTTAACCCATATTCTAGTAAATAGTAAAAATGTTTTGAAATACTTTTTTAAGAAACATGGATGTGGATGATAAAGATATCCCAGTAGATTATTACGTATAAACAATCTCGGATAATGAAGAGATTGTGAAATAACCCTTACCAATTTGGTAACTTATGAAACATACCACTCATGAAAGAGGTATCATACAATGAATATGTAAATACACATAAATTAGAGTGTATTACACAAAGAATATAATTATGGGCAGTACATACACCACAAAAAAGGTGATGGTGGCAATATGGCATGAATCTCACGGGAATAAGGAGTGAGATGAAAACCCCTTACCTTGTACTTTTCCTTGGTTGGGGTAGGTTAACCTCCTCTTCTTCATGTTCTTCCTTTTGATTTGATCAAAAGGGCTCCATAGGTTGGCTTTCTGATCAAACTAAGGCCTCTAGGTTGTAGTGAGGGAAGTTGGGAGAGTATTTGGGCAGAGTTTGGCCGAACCAAAAGGCTTTGAAGGTGTGAAGAAATGGTAAGGAGGAGTTCCCTTTTATAAGAGGGGTGAGGGGCACCTTTGGAAAAGCTAGAAATATTAATTTATAATAAAATCATATTCAGTTTCTAATGGCTCAAAAGATGATTATTTAAATTTTAATGTGGGTATGGGTCGAAAAAAACTCAACCAATAGAATTTAGACAGGTTTGGGTACTTATATTAACCTTATCTTTAAGTATTAACTCTAAGTTAATTAGTTTCACTTTTAAAATGTATCTTTGTATTTTTATATAATATGGTTAATAAACTTACTATATACATCCAAGATACCCCCAAGTGGTCTATTAATGATGAAAATATCATGATATAAGTCTCTTGTCCGAACCTTAGATTTTGTGGAATTTAATATCAATTAATAATATAATATTTGTTTTAAAAACTCTTTTATGTTAATTTTGACACTATTCAATAGTTTATTTTTTTGAAACTCATAACAGATTTATTACTTCGAAAAAATTTATTTAAATCAATAATAATATGTCATATTATCCTAGAAAATTATTTTAATTCATTAAAAGTCTCAAATTATATTTATTTGGGTATTTATAATATCAATTATTTTAAATTTTCACTATTATGGTAATTACTGCATCATAATTGTGTCATAAATAAATTACATTATTTAATCTCTAAAAATTATAAATAAAATATAATTATGTAGTAAATCTTTTTATCTTTCTAATGAATATTTAAAATCTAAAATCCAACATATATAACCATATGTAAAAATTGTTTTTCTAAATATATATGCTTGTGTCATTTTTGTATTCATTTTAACTTAATTAAAATAAAGTGTCCCTATCACTAACAAGTGGCTCCATGGGGTCCCAAAATCGACCCAAAGATGCTTATGGTCGAACATGTATCAACCAATAAGGTTAGGACACGTTTTAGGGTAATTTAATATTATTATAATATTATTTTTAACCATTATTTACCGTATTTACCCTTAACCATGGTAAATAAAATATTTACCGCAGTAATTATTCAAAATTTCTAAAAATTAAAGTTACCTATTTACACAATTTGAAAATACTGATTCCAAATATAGAATCCATTTTTCCAAATTCAAAACACAGAAGTGGCAGAAATTAATTTAAAATTAATTCCCGTTGTTAAAACAAAAAGCGTGTTTTTAAGAGATAATAATTATCAAAAGATATATACTTGTTTATGTTCGGTTTAATTGTGAAATTATGTAGAATGACCAAAATTGTATTAAATGGTAAAAATATATTCTAAATATACTTTAAAACCACTCAAATTAATAATTTATCACTATTAATTATTTTGATTAAAAAAGTTGTTTTAATTAAAATTTAGTAATTTTCACTATTCATCAAAATATTAAAGTTACCCGAAAAGTACCAAAATTTCACCCTAGGCTAAATTAGATATTCTGAATCCAAAAATGAAGTCCATTTTGAGAGATAAAATTTCAAAAAGTAGGTATTACTATTCATAATGACTAGTTTGATCGGTTGTGGTGTGTGTTAAAACTCGAAGTTGCGTACAACACACGCTACTGTATTATTCAAATGAAAGTGTATCATGGAAGATTGGGATGTTTCATTTTAAATTTTTTGATGGACCCATTTAGTCAAAAAGTTTAAAATATTTTATTTAAAAAAGGGTTCACTATTAAAAGTTGGTAAAAGTGAAATACTGAAAATGAATTTGTTCTTACATTATGTCTATGAAACTCATAAGATGGATTCTAAAATTATAAGGATTATATAAAGTTTAAAATTTAGTTAATACTATTCATAACCTCTTTTGAACGGCTTGTTTGGTAAGTCATGGTGTGCTTGAACTCGGTGTTGCATGTAGTGCAAGTTATTGTATTATTTTGAAGAAATAACACACTATGAAATCTTGGGGTGTTACATTATTTGAGTCAAACTGATGGCTAGCCCAAGAGGACTATTAAAATAGTATAATACTTTTTAAGATCAAGTTGACTTAAAATTCAAGGAATATGGGATAATTATATTTTTTTATAGTTTTGTCTTATAATAATATAATACCTTAAAGTATTAAAACTGTTCTTTGTGAAGCATTATATAGAAAGATATTTTGTATTTAAACTTATTGCGATAAATACTGTGAAAGGAATCTTGTAGGCCCATACCATGTGGATGATAAAATGGAATGTATAAAGACTATTTAGACCCATATTAAAGTAGATAAAAAAAGGAAAATGATCTTTGAATATTACTAGAGGAAAGATGTAGATATTCTATTGGGAGATCACATTTTATTGAAAGTATCTCCATTGATGGTTGTTATAAGTTTTGGTATGAAAGGATAAATTAGACCAAGGTATGTCATACCTTTTCAAATTATAGAAATAATTAAAGGAATTTCAAAGTATTTGGAAATGACACCTTGAATTTCTAAATTTTATGATGTGTTTCATATCTCTTTAATGAAGGAGTAAATACTAGGTCCAAAAGATCTTCTTGAATATGAGGAAATATAATATGTACCTGATCTATCTTACTATAAAGAGATTATATTTATTCTTGACACTAGACAATAATTGTGGAAGAATCAGAAAACTCGAATATTTAATGTACTTTAGAGAAATCATAATATACAAGAGGTGACTTGGGATCCAAAAGTATTTATAATGAGTAACTACCCAAATATATTCCCAAGGTAAAGTTTTTTAAATGTTTATGATGGAATTTATTATGGAGGGAATAATGTAACATCTGAGCTTCAATTATTGTATTCTTTTTTTCTTTCTAGAGTAACAATATCCCAATACACATATTTTTATTCAATAATGTGAGTAAAACCTAAATTCTAAAATTGTATAAATTTAATTAAATTATTTTCAATGTTTAAATCATAATATCAAAATTATTTTAGGGATAAATTTTGGGATTTTTTCCGAAAAGATTTTTTTTCAGTGAATAGTGAAGATATCAATTTAAAAAAATTGTAATTTCATTTCATTAAAAAATACCCACAATTGTTTGAATTTGATCTTAATTTATTATAAATATCAATAATTTATAATTAATCTAATTAATTACATCATAATAAATATTATACTCAATCTTGGTATAATCATACTTTTAGACTTAAAAAGGCATTTTTTTTCTTCAGAAATCCATTTTTCATCATGCTTTATGAGATTATTATAAATTGAATTACTACCACTTATAGAGTTCAAAATCAGTAAAATTTATTCTATATTTTTAATCACAATAAGTAATATTATTTACTACATTCCACTTAGTTTTTAGTCAAAATGTGTAGTAAAAACTATAAAGATTTATCACCATGGTAAATTGGTAAATCAGGTTACCAAAGGATAAAACTAAGTGAAAATGACACCATTTTTCATATTAATTTAAATTAAATTAATTTATATTTTCCATTACCACATTATTCTGGAGATTTAATTATTTATGTGACACTTGTCCATTAAAATGACCTATATAATATTTTATATAAAGAAAAATACAGAATTTCACTCTCTTGATATTAAATTTATCTTATATGTTAATATAAAGAAAAAAATGTTTTTAATTAATATTAAATTTTAATTACATAAAAATAAAATTATAATCATTATTATAATTTATTTTTAAATTCAGGGATTGTATAATTGTCTTAAATGTGTATAAAACTGTGACACAGTCCTTGTGAAATAAGTGGAAAACACAAAGTATATAATTTTAAATACATTAAAAGTAATTTATTTGGGATGAGTTTTGGTTCCAAAACAATTTTATAGTAATTAATATTTTATTATTTATGTTTAATTGGATTATATACTAGTTAAATCACTATCTTCATGTCTTTAAGGTCAAATTAAATGAATATTGTAAAAAATGTCGTTAATGATCTTTTAGTTTAAATTATATTTTATTATTTTTTTAAAAAATCTTATAAACATTGAATTAGGACATTTAGGATGAGAATGTTTCTAAAATTTTACCCCTGAGAATTTTATGATCCAATATTCACCTAATAAGTAAAATTATAACACTTTAATATTGGCAAATTCATTACCACATTTAAGGTTAAAATTTGTTAACCAAGGGGTTAAACCAAAAGATAAGGATTTTAGTGATATAAAAAGAGACCCCTGTTTTATTTACATAATTTTAGCCATATAGATCCACCAATCCCTAAAAATTTATCTTCTAAACTTAACTATACAAGATTTTTAGTTTTTTTGTTCTTAAAATACCATTACAAGTGTCTTTAAGAAGGGATCCAGAGGAAGTCTACTGAAGAAGTCGTAATCATTTTTACAACCACTTGAAAATTATTTCTTATTCTTATTCCCATAAATATATTATAACCATAATAAAATAATAACTAAAGTACCATTTATATAAAAATATTTTATTATGATTATTTGAAAACCATTTTATATCTCTTTTACATCTTAATAAATGTGAAGACATCACTCGTACGTACATACAACTTACCATATCCACATAACAGTGTAATTATTTTTTCAACACCACTTTACATGTATGGATAGAAAGAATAAATATTTAATATACTTACTAAATAATAACTATAATCTAAAAATAATATAACTTTTACCTTCTTACCCTTTCATTCTTTAAAAAATGACAATGTTTTTTGTTAATATGTGTGGACTACCACCCCGAAGAATCGATGTGATTCATTTTTCATGTCCTTCTTTAAATGATGGTTAAATAAATAAATATATATATATATATAGTGAATAAATATTATATTTATATCATTATTAAAATTTTATGTATTATGGAACAATTTATCAATAGAACAACCTAACAAGAGATACACTAAATGGTTCCCCATGCCTATGGGTTACATTGCCCCAAGCATTGCTCCCTATATGAAAAAGACTATCAAATATGAATGAGGGTCCATGTATGTATAGTGTAGATACTATAACCTCATTATTAGATAACAAAATGGTTTTATAAATGAAAAAAATAGAAGAATCATAATAAATGGAAACTAAATAGTGGAAGGTAAACATCAAATTGAAATTATAAACAATCCATCAAAAGTAACATCCAGTGTCATGTAAAAGATGATATAATGTAAATTATCTTTTAAAAGTAAATAGGTAGGCATGAAATACAATACATGTATCAAAATACCAAAAAGACCAAAAAGACACTATCCAGTAGTATCATGATCCATATTTCAGTCATGTGCACCCCCGATCCCATGATATAATCAATCAAGTTTAAAAAACTAGGTTCTTTCCACAATCCCTTCTTGCATCCACATAATCTTCTTGGGTACCATAGATAGCTTGGATAGAGTGTGAGATAACAAAAGTTGGCCACCAACAATGGTGTCTACAAATATTGGGTATGTGCAATTAATATGTGAAGTGTTCATATATAATGTTAATAAATAATAAAAACTATAGAGGATCAACTCTTATTCCTGAAGGATGCTTGGATGAGATTACTTGCCTTTTCCCATTTCAGAAATCATCTAAACAAATTCTATCATGGATATATACATATAAATTTACATGGTTTTATGTATTTATATGCAATATATTCATAGGGACATCTATAACCTTATATACACAAACACAGTGCTATCTAGGACCAGATGTGTGACTCAGGAATATATGTCTAGTCACCAGAGTATCATAATTCATAATGTACACCATGAATGAGTATAAAAAATTCAAGGGAATATATGATTGAGTATCACAATATAAGGATTCCACGCCCGTATCTCACTGATGTAGGGTCTCCATTCCCGAATATCATAGTTATAAGAGACTCTATGATCATGTCTCATAAAAGTGGAAGAGACACTATGTATGATTATTACAACATAGGGATACATTTCCTAAGTATCTCATAAAAGGATAAGGGACTCCATTCCCATAAATCACAACTGTTCTTGAGATTTGATGCCCGCAAACCATAATGAATTTGGTGTGCAGAATCATAGAACATTGTAAAAAGATATAGGACTTGAGTGATAAGTACTAGAATACCTACCTTAATCCTATGGAGGAATAATTTCCCAATATCAGCCTCCAGTTTGATCCAAATCATAAGAAAATAGAAAAAAATAAATTCATTAGAAATAGGGAATATGATCTCACACCAAAATAGTTTCATTGAATGAAAGAAGAGTGAATAAAGGAGACTAAATATTGGAGGTATTACCTATAGGATTCCAATGATATGGATGAATATTGATTCAAAATACAGGCAAAGAAGATATTAATAAAGCTAGGTTGATGGCATGAGAAGAGAGATCACGAGGGAGAAGGGAGGTGATTCTGTCCCCTAGAAGAGTAAATAATAAAAGCAGCGGTTATTTTTTAATTATTGTAATGGGAAAATGATCATTTTCTAGATTTTATGGAGGAACATGATTTGGATTAATGTATGAAAAAACCATGTGCCAATGGTGTAAGGATTACTATCTAAGGAGGGGGCTTGCATTATTCATACACATGGTTTTAGAAACCATATAAAAACTGCACTACTTACCTATATTAAAAACTAAAAAAATTCATCATGTTCATACGACCTAAGTCACATTTTTAAGGAAAAACATGAAACCCTATGATGTGCACCAAACACACCATATAGTTTCATGAAACCTTCTGGCATGAGATTCAAAATTTATTCTAACCATTCATCCCAACTATTTTCACAAAAATATGTGGATACGAGCATTGAACAAGCACTGGAAACCCTCATTTCCTCCCCAGCCTTACGTGAAGTTTATAATAGGTTAAAACCTTGTAATTACAATGAAAATAAATAAATTCATAACTCATAGAAAATCTAGGTTCTTATAGTCTAACTCCTTATTGTAACACATCTTTGATATTTTTTTAAGTGTAGTGAAATTTTTTATTGAAATAACTCTGACCATTGAGCATGTACGTTAGCCTCCTGCTCCAATGTCTCCAAATGTACACTACTATTCTATTATAGAACCCAAACTAAAGGTACATGTTGTCCTCATAGAGCATTTTTTTCATTGATCAATGATTCATATGGGATACTCCACAAAAGAATAATCAACATATAATTCAAAAATCCTCATGATCAAATGTATTAGATCGTTTGGCATGGTAATAAAGAAGATATGAAAAATAGAGGACATCATGCATGGAACAATAACTATTGGGTAATAGAAATCAATAGGCTACCAGCCAAACTCTATCCAATTTCTCAAAAGGCCCGAATAAATGAGACAATAACATCAATTACCTCTCTATCCACCTATAATAATGCTTGGGTGATACTCATTGGAAAACCAGATCCCTGACCTCAAACTCTAGAGGTCATCGATGAATATTAGAAAATGATTTATATTTATACTAAGTAGTTTAAATATGTTTTCTAAAAACTGATCTCAATCCTGAGTCTCATACATGGGAGAATGACCTAGTTGAACTGCCTCTCCTAGAACTAACTAGTATAGGGATGAAAAACATGGCCTACCGTATAATGCCTCATACAGAGCCATTTGAATTGTTTCCTAAAACCTAGTATTGTTGGAAAAATAAATGCGAGTGATATAATTATCCCAATAACCCCTCCAATTTAGGAATCCTTCTTTGAAAATTTCCTCTTATACCTATATAGTCCTTTGCATCAGGACATCATTCCAAGGGATAATAACTATGCTTAGACGAACCTATGTACCCAAATATTTTTGTAACCCTTGGCAGAACCTCAATGTGAAATAACCATCTCTATCTGAAGTAATCATACATGAGACCCCATGTATGAATATAATCTGATGACTTGATTGTCTTCCATTCTCATCAACTAATAATGTATCCTAGATAGGAAGGAAGTGGGATACCTTCATCAGTCGATTCACAACTAACAAAACTATGTCACTACCTTGAGGAGACCTCAGTAGAACAACCAAAAAAATACATTGCAACATCATCATAATTCCATTACAGTACATTTAATGGCTGTAAAAATCTTTTGGTCCACTGGAATTCTACCTTTACATGTTTATTGGTGGAATACCTAGTGATAAAACCTTAAATATTATGTTCAATCATAGGCTTACAATTCTAATGACCCATACAAGATACATCTTGAAAATACCTGGGTGAACTTCCCATTAAAAATCATGGTACTCTCACATCTTATCCTGTCACATATCTATAGGAACTCATATACACCCATGTATACATATGATGTTTTCTCCATCAATAGGCCAATCCAAAGGTGAGTCCTCATTTGGAATACTCTCCCACAGGGCCAAACCATCAGGATCAGAAAACTGCCTTCTTTTCACCCTATCAAGGAGTTAAGAGGTAACTACTAAGGCTATTAGAAAAGTCCTGTCATTACACCATTGAAACTCTAGATTCATATAAGAAATACGGGCCATAAATTTTTATTTGCCACTATGTTCTTGAATGACTTGTGTCTGAGTATTCCAATTCATTGCATCAACTACCACCTTTCCCTTACGAAGTATATAGGTAAGCTCAAATTTGAAGGAATAGATATATTCAACCCATATTCACTATTAGATATTCATGTCTTGTTGTGTATTTATATATTTGATAATCTTATAGTTCCTATACAAAACAAAATTCTCTCCCATTAGATAATGCCTCTAGAAACATAAGGCATAAAAACTACTACAATATCGGGGTCTTGAGTTGGGTAATTATGTTCATAAGTTATCAAATAGAATGAACCATATGAAATGATAGATCTTCCTACATCATTACTGCACCCAACTGAATTCCTAATTCATCATAGAAAACTATATATCCTTACTAGGCTTTGGAAGAATTATGATCAATGCTAATGTAGGCCTTCCTTTCAGCTTCTGGAAGACCTTCTCATATAATTCATACCAGAATAACTTCACACCCTTCTTAGTTAGACTATTATGATTTTTCACAAGGGGTGATATGTCCTCTATGAAATTCCTATAATATTAATCCATCCCTATGAAACTATGTATATCAAGAATTTTATTGGGAAGTTTCTAGTAAAACAAATTACTCATCTTCTATGGGTTAACTGATACTCTTGATTCCAATATAATAAAAACCCATAAGTGAACATTTTTGATACATAAGTAGAACTATGTGAGATTAGAAATTAAATTATTCTCTATTAGTGTATTAAAATTTATCTCATGATGTTTGGCATGGTTGCTTCCAAGATAAGAATAAAGAAGATGACATCTATAAAAATCAAAAGAAAAGAATATAGGTAGGTATAAAAAACATTATTTATCAAGTCCATTAAAAAATAAAGCACATTATTAATAATAAATGATATAACCAAATACTCATATAAACCGTAATGACTCTAGAAAGTTGTATGTGGTATGTTTGAAGGTCTAACACAAACCTCATGATAAACTAATAATAGGTTGATCTTCGACAATACTATTATTCCTCTGAGATAGTTAGAGAGGTCATCTATATGTGGTAAGGTATACTAGTTCTTCAAATAAATATGATTCAACTTCTGGAAATCCACAAAAATCTTATGGGTTCTATCCACCTTTTAGGAGAAAAGGAATGGTGAACCCTAGGGAGAAGTACTAGGACATATAAAATACATAGCTACTAAATACTCTAGCTAACTCTTGATATCCTAATACTCAGTAGTAGCTATCCTGTAAGGAGTAATGGATACCAGTGTAGCTCCAAGTACTAGCTTGATAGAAAATTCTACCTCTCTCTCAGAATGTAGACCAGCGATTTTTCAAAGGAATACATCCCAAAAATAGTCTACTAAAAGAGGGAAATCAACCTGATGTAACCCCTAATAATCCATATAAAGAACATAAATCTATGTAGTCACTCCACCTATCCCATGATTCACCAGTCTATATATACTTTTCAAGACATCCAATTAAACCTTTTTAAAATAACTACCACCCTCTAGTGATATAAATGATAACCTATGATGATAGAAGTATACATAGGTGTGATAGGGGACTAACCAGTCCATCCTAATAATGGTATAAATGAACATCATCTCAAGGATAAATAGTTCCCATAAGAAATGATAATTTCCTACCTAAAGGGGAAATTACTTGCACTGGAATACAATTTATGATCAAATTACCAACAAATTATCTGGTGTAATCACACCACATAAGTACTCTATATCAATCCTAAGGCTTCTACAATAGCCACATAGATGAAGGAATTTGAAACACATATATAAAACAAGTTTTAAATGATAGTGGAGGATAATAGAAGAATACCTAGAATAATAGATGTCCCGACACCCAACTCCTTTAGGATAGGCTGAAATGAATAAATTTTGTATGATCCACATTCTTATTATTCTACCTATCTTCCTTGAGTTTGTATGATCTGAAGCTGCTATGTATCTGCATCATGGATACCACGGACCAACCTCTTCTTTGAAATATATGACCAATTGTAGTCTAACTAACTTCCTAGATAGGTGTTCCTGGTCCAACTCCTGATGGAAGAAATGATTTGGATCATCTACCACAAGTACCAAATGTGAATGAACAAAAACAATATTGAAGATTACTCAATCATTCATAGCCTCATCACTCAAGGGGGTACCTAGGACACCAAGGATTCGTATTTCCTAGATTCCTACATTGGTGAAAAACCATGTAACTATCAGTGGGTGTCATCTCACTGCCGCTGCTCCCACGTACTGTATCAAAGTTTTATTTTCGACTACTAGTCGAAAAACTACCCTATCAGGGTTATAAACATCCCAGGCCCACACTATCATCTTATCTTAGGTTTTTATTGGGGACGAGAGCCTATTTTTACATAATAGATATAGTAGTCAACCAAAACATAATCACCTAAGATTAAAAAGGATTCTTAATAGTATCCATAAATTATCTCACATTAGCTGGTTCATCAGTAGTATAGACGAGAAAAAATAATTGAAGCTATATAAAATGCATTGAATAGTACATAAAGGAAATATAAACCTACTCTAAGTTCATGGAATCATATTCACAATCATCCATTAGGGTTTTAGGGAAGAAAAATTCATAGAGGTTAGATTGGAAATCCCTCCAAATAACTTCTCACTACAGACCTTCCTAGTTCAAAATATCCCTCCAATGTTTATCAGATCCTCTAAGAATACGTGTAGTGAGATTCACCCTCCTCTCAGGAGACATCTCAAGGTGATAAATGATAGATAATATTGTCTTAAGATATAACTTTATAGCTTGGGGTCCACCATCTTTTGAAATAGTACGTGGATGATACTACTAAAACTCCTGCATGAACTCTCCCATAGATGGGATAGGTTGCAGAGCTCCCTGTATAGTTTTCATAAGATATAGAAACTAACATCAAAACTAGACATCATCACCTAGATAAAGAGTAACAGAGTGTGACATTGGTAACACTACTAAAGCTATTATTGGTGGTTCCGAACCCACCAACTGCATAGCATGGTCTTTACCACCCACCTTATGCATGACTATTGGATGATATGTTTCTCTACAAATTCCAATCATGATTCTAATAGTGTTGATAATGGAGAAGTTCATAGATTCACAAATATGATATGTGTAAAACATTCAATATAAAAGTCACATACCTAATACTACTCCAAAATCTAGGTCTGGGGGATAGGATTGATCATATAGAACACAAGAGACACTGGCTACCACCCACTACTATGGTCGGGTATGGTTCAAGCTCTATGTTTTACTATATGGGACCTAGTATATGAAATTTTAATTGTTTTCTATAAAAAAACAACCTTTAATTTTCATTTGGAATCCCCATTTAACTATGAACATATTTAAATTATAGATTTAACAATTATTTCATTTCTATAATAGAATAGCCATCGGAATTAGCCCTCCCAATTTATACAAGTTCATGCTTTATAAACTAAAATCGGTAGTTCATTTAATAGAATCCATAACTTGATATTGAATAGAAAAATGTAATAGGTAAAATGAGTTGATTTGACTATATGATTCATAATTCAAAATCTATAGAGTTACATTCATTCTTTAGATTACAAATGACATATATGTATTTCAAATAAACACATATTTTTTATCTATGCAACCTTAGTTACATAACTCAAACATGTGATAATTAGTTAATTAATGTTCCATAATAAAACTATATAGAAAAAATTGTTTAGGTTTCTACAGACACATTAATAACCATTTAACTAACCTCCTTTTATAGTAAAAATGTTATTTGTATAATAAATATTTAATTAAAGTCATATAAAAGAAGTATCTTGCAGTCATGAAATGTAACAAACATGAAATTTCATAATGAAGGAAATTTTAGTCCAATAAGGTTTCTAAAAATGATTCATGAACAATGCTTCCCTTTCATATCAGGATAAAGATAACATATAACCCAACATCATAATAAAAATAACATCACATATCTAGCACATCACCTACTGGTTTAATCAAATAAACTCTAACAATAATAATATGAAGAACATGTCCCATAGTAGGTAATTTGGATTTTCACTATATGTGGGTTATCCATTACTAGGAACAGTATCATGGCCAAATCTTGAAATATCCTATATCTCCTTTCCACAATTGTAAAATAGAATGGAAAATAAAAGGAACTATGATACATCTTGTAACATCCAAACATGTGAAGCACTAAACAGTGCCCCATATCATTGGGTCACATGGTTTCAAACATGAAACCCATATGCTATAGGCTACCAATTAGAGGTGAGGGTCTAAGGTGGTACAATAGGTAGAATATACACTAATGATTAGAGTAGCACAATGGTGTAATTAATGAATAAATAGTGGAAAAAACTGAATGGAAACTAAATAGTGGAAGGTAAACATCCAAATGACATAATAAACAAGATTCCAAAATTAATATCCATTATCATATAAAAAATGATGCAATGCTAGGTATCTAACCATAGGAAATATGCATGCATGGAAGTATACATTCAATATAATACATGTATCAAAAGGATAAAAAGTCCAAAAAAGATGATACCCTATAGCATCATGAGCCACAGATCAGTCCTTTACATCACTGATCTCATGCTATAATCAATAAAGTGTCAACAACATGGTACTTTCCCCAGTCCCTTCCTGCATACACATAATCAACCCTGGTAGCCTTGGCAACCCAGATAGGGATTGAAATTAACTCAGTATTCCACCACCAATGGTGTCTATAAATATCTAGTTAGTGCATATAATATGAGAAATGTGAATACATAATTGTAAATAGTAATAAGAAATATAATGGGCCAGCTCCTGTTCTCGAAGGACATGAGGATGGAATTACCTTCATTGGGCCATGCGAGGAAGCCTCTGAAAAAAATCCATCATGGATATATATATATATATAAGTGTATAAGGTTGTATATATATATACAAAGTATATAAATATGAAGCTCTAAATCTATATATACACATACATAGTGCTAGAAAGGACCTGAGGCATAACTTAGGAGTCCATGTCTAGCCACTAGAGTATCGTAATTTGTAAGGGACTCCATACCCGAGTAATCACTCGAAGATGGGATTCCATACATGAATATCACAACTATAAGGGATTCCACAATAGAGTATCATGGTATAGTGATTCCAAACCCATATCTCATATAATTAGGGGCACCATGAAATTATAGCACATGTATAAGGGATGTCGTGCCCATGTCTCATGAATGTGTAAGGGATTCCATGACCAGGTATCACACTATATGGATTCCTTTCCTGAGTATCTCATAAAAGGGTAAGGTACAAGATGACCATATATCAGAATAGTGTATGTGATTTGATGCTCATATACCACCATAGTAGGGATTACATTTCAATATATCATAAAATTAGTAAGTTGTATACGACTTCATGAAGAGAAAATAGATATTTTTTAGTTCATTAACATTCCTCTTTGATAAGTGCATAACCATTGTCCTATTTATGTAAGTGACTTGGTCATTCCTCTCACTTTTATACAATTCATTATATTCCTCTTAGTTATGATTCACCCCAAAATATTTTAGAATATGGTTTGATAACTTTATAATTTATAATAACAAAGGAAGTTCTATAAGAACACCTGAAGGGGTGGAAACAATTGAAGGGGATCTAACCCAATAAGAATATAGGTATACTAGGTAATTTATATCAAGTATATTGAACTTAAACCTTACTTATGTATAATTTAAGGAAATACACAATGAATGTAGTGTTCTTCATCACAAAACATAGCATAAAGCAATAATACATGAGGGATAATTACTAGAAAACCTACCATAAGCCTATGGAGGAACACTCATCCAGTATCATCATCTAGTTTGATCTTAATCATAATAAAATGAAAAAAATAAATGAAAACCCTTGAAATAGGTAATATGAGATCACACTAAAATAGAATAATCAATAGGGAAAAGAGAAATTATGGGAGGATAAGTATTTGAGAGATTACCTATAGGAATATGATGGGATAAACTAATTTTGATTCTGAATCCAGATGAAGAGGATATCAATGAACTTTGGTTTATGTCATGGGAGGAGATCTCTCAATGGAGGAGGGAGGTGATTCTCTACCCTAGAGGAGGAAATAATAAATGGATGAGTTAATTTATAAAGACTTTAAGGAAAAAATGTAAATATTTCACATATAATTGAGGAACAAGGTTTGGCCAAATGGTTTTCCAAACCGTGTGCCAACCATGCAAAGCTACTACACAAGGAGGGACTCAAAATGTTCATGATTGTGGTTTGAGAAAAAAATGTTCCAACCTTTTTATTTTACTATATTAAAAACTATTTCAATTATTCATGGTCATCCAACCTTGGTCACATGGTTAGGGAAAAAAATTTTGGGATCTACTGTGTAGTGAACTCCCTATATAGTTTCATCAAACTGTGCAGTCTAGGGGGCACACTTTCTTCTAACCATGGTACCCAACTATTATATCCAACAGAAGGGGAACTATGATCCAAAATATCCCCAAACACCCTCATTTACTCCATATTATTATTATAAATTAATAATAGGTTAAAACCATGTAATTAAAATGAAAACAAAAAGTTCTTCACCACATTGGAAATCTTGGTTATTATAATGAGGATGTAAGGACTAAAACTACTAAACTGAAACATACATGAAAAATTAAATTGTTAACACTAGGAAATGTCGATCTTAATAAATAATAATTTTAAAATAAATTTAAATATTATAAGTGGATTATGTATTTTATTATAATTATGTATATAGATTTTGTATATAATTATAATAATTTTAAATTTATTATGTATGAGGATAAAATCACCTACAAATAATGTCAGACCTGAGGTTGGGGTTGATTTATCAATCTCACTATTATTTGAGATTATTTTTTCTTAGATATTTGTTTAAATATTTATATGATATTTCTATCTTAAACCCAATCAATTAAATTCTCCAATGCTTAATTATATTATTTTTAGGTATTAGTTCTATATTTAGCTTCTTGGGAATTCCAAAAGTCCCAAATAATATTTTTAAATAAAACTTACTTTACTTATTTATTTGGTGGTGATTCATTTTCTTCCATGTCAATTTTTTCATTAAATTTTTTTCAAAAATGTTTTTAATATTGTATAATTATTTATTAAATAATTTTTTTACCAATTTATAATTTCTAAAAAATGTTCTAAAATTAATATTCTTATCATTTTCTAAATGATGCATTATTTTATTAAAGGTATGAACATAATTAATCTTAACAAACACAAAATGAAATATTTTCCCACCATGATTCAAACTCTTTACATTGAATCTTCCTGTGAAATATTTTACTGTTTGTTTCAAGGAAAATGTTTTTCCAAATATTCTATAAATTTTTATATTTTAATATAAGTGATTTGAAAATCAAAAGTGTATTTTTACCACGAAATGTTCTAGTGATATTTTTAAATTATTTTAATATATATCTACATTATTTAGTGAATATTATTCTTTTCTAGTCATATAATTATTTGATTAGATATTTCAGGTTAATGATGATGGATTATGATCATGTCATGTTTATTTATTGGATAAAATATAAACATTTCCTATGAAATATTTTCTTTCAGAATTCTTATATTGATTATGTATTGAATTGTTATTCACCACTTTCATATGATGAATGCATTAAACTTAGTATGTGATTGGAGGGTCACATTATAGCCCTTCGATTAATTGGTAGGTTCCATGAGAAAAAACTATATTGGGTATTTGGTGTATATCTTAACTGTTTTGTATGTTTTCATGGAATATAGCCTTGATGGTAAGATTATGATGTACGATATTATGAATTATATCATTAACAAACTATTTATTATTATACATGTGATTATTTATTTTGTTATATTATCCATGTGTTTGGTAACATTTTTATAGTATTATTTAAATGTAATATTTTTTATCGTTATTCATAGCCAAATTATTCTGGTTTTATTGACTTTATGATTGATTTAGTTGTACGCTTTCCCTAACTAAGCATCAGAGTTTACCATGTTTTATTTTTTACTTTTCCAAAGATAAAAATAAAGGATATATGAATAAATTCATGGATTTAAAAGAATAAATAATAAATTTCTAAGAATTGTTATTAAATTCTATTTTATGTTTTAAGATGTAATGTGATAATCAAGTATATATCTAGTCTTCCATGAATACTAAAAAATTCAGTACCTTGGGATATGATCCATTGTATTTTGTTCAATTATTGTAAAATGAACATTGGATTAAGGGTACTAATGATAGGGTGTCACACATGATCTTCATAGGCATAAATTTAAGATAATATCACATTAAAATCATAAAATAAAATTCAAAATAGAAACATCGGTATTTTTTAACTAATTGATCCTATTTCTTTTTGGGAATGAGAGTCTCTTTTATGAAATTTTAATAAATCATCTCCAAAAATATTTTATTTTTTATCATAGATGCATATTGATCTAACAAGTATAACTTCCACCACGGATGACTTAAACTTCACAATAAGCTCTCTACCAAGGGAAATAAAAGCTCTTTCAAATTCTCCTAACCAATTCTCATCCCAATAAAACTCATATAGATTATCTCTTTACCCTACCATATTATTCACATGATAATCCACCCCATCCATTAATTTATCCAGACATGATCCACTAACCAATGTTCAATAAAAACACAATCATTATAACCCAAAGCTACATTATTATTGATTTAAATACTATCAGGATACCCTATATCCATTATTATTTAACTAATGTTTTTATTCATAGGTTAAAAATTTATCACTTAGATTATAGGTTCCCTTATTTTTCGATATTTTTTCTATCTTCTACTTTACATGGTAATTTAAAGTAATACTATGCCCCCACCATACATGCAATCCTCACAAATTTCTACTTAGAACTCCATCCCAAAAAATTTCTATTATACCATTATATAATTTCCCACCACCACTAGGAATCCACCTAAGTCAATAATGAGTTAATGTATGACCCCCTATTCCCAGCTTCAATTTTACAAGTCTTTGTGACCAACACCGAGGGTATATCATTACACATATATAGATGGAATTAAAATCTATAAATGAATACTACATATCACCATGAGGAAGAAAAATAATTATCAACTAAAATACATGAATAATATATATAAGTGCATGAAAATTCAAAAAATTCTAAGCAATAAATGAAAAAAACGACCACATGGTCTATGAAATCCTCTCTAGATATTATAATTTATAATAAAATCTAGTTACAACAACAAACCTCAGGTATCTAGATCTATGGACACCCAACCTCATCCTGAAATCAATCAACATAGTTTAGAAAATATGATATATAATGTATGAGTTAGAAAATAATTATACTCAGTAGGATCATTATTATAACTCTTATGTACCCATATATATGAAGCAGTAAAATATATAATTTTAAGTAATAAATAAAATAATACAATTAACACCATAATATCCCCTGAAAACCATCTAACCACTTCCATTCCATAACATTAGATAATCTTTTTTCAACACCACATCACATTCCTCATCACACGTCATATGATAATATCCATTATAGAAATACCCACTGATATACCAAATATAATAAACTAAGAGGTTTTACACTAACAATGACCTCACTACATTATTACCATATAATTTTCTACAAATAGAGACCCCTATAAATATCACTACTATCTGGAAGTTATCCACCCTTAGGTAAATTACCGAATATTGTCCCACTACCCATTAGCTACCAAGAAACAAGGAATTTTTTGAGAAAATTTTCATAAATAAGTAGATTTATACCTATATGCAACTCACAATAATATCATGACCACAAATTAATTATTAATTATTAGGGAACTCACAATGATATATACATATATTAGTTGGTCTACTATCCACCTATTGGGTCTCTCACAAGTTTCTTCCACATCTATCCATGATGAATCTACCCACCATAAATAATATTTGTTGGGTAGCTATCTATACTTAGAGACTCTTATTTTATTAACAAGTTTCCAACCTCTACAACTCACCCCTTATCAACCTAGATCTGAATCATGATATATTACATTTCTATAATGGTAAGAAAAATATTACACACTATCATCAATATTTTTATGACAAAACCACCTTCATAAACCACCACTACATAACTAGTAAAAACATAGATCTCAATATCACATATCTAAAATAGATTTAGTCACCCACTATCAATTTTTTATCACCTAGGATATCACTCATAAAATTTTCTAATGTAATATATTCACCCATTAAAAATATAATAAATTCCCACTAAGGTTAACCATAATATGTATTCTAGGAAGTATAACCACACCATGTCGTTAACAATCTTCATGTATTGAGAATACATTAATAACAAATTCTTTTCCGATATACAAAACAAATATCTTAACCTCATTATACTAAACCACATAATCTATCATTTCATTAAACATAACATCTCCATCAATCAACACTATAGGGATTTTCTTGTGAGTTCTTACTAAATAGCCATCCCAAAACACTCATAAAATCTTCCCACTATCATCATGTCTTAATTTTTTCAAATTGAATGACCTCTATTATATTTGGTATGGAACCAAACCAAAATGGAATGAATCATGTATAAATCATAAAAATATTTGTAACACATTGTCTAGATAATCCTCCAACTTTAGAAAGTTTGAAAACCCCATTAAAATATAGAATGAACCCATGAAACTCAATACCTCTTCATCAAAAATCCCTCACCATTACTTCAATATACATTCCCATAATTTCATACAACCATTTAACCAAAATGACTTCACCCACTCCAAATTTTGTAAATTCCATCCCTCTCAACTCTTCAGTAGTTTTCATTAATTCTCACTATTATGGGATATAAATTCATAATTAGGAATTTAAAAAATATATCATACATATTTAACATGAATTATAAATATTAATTTCTATTATAAAAACATATTAAAATAATGCACACATTATTTATATACTATTCGTAATGTTAATTCATGAATTCCATTCCTCAGTACAAGTCTAATTATTCAAAAAAATTCTTGAATATGTGATAAGATATCATTAACCGTAATTCATTACATTTTAAATTATCAATTCTTAAAATATATTCCAAAATTTTCCATATTTCAATTTAATAATTCAACATTGTTTCCACTATTCATTTACTTCTATTTATATCATTTAAAATTTTATTATCATAGAATTATGTTTCTATATGTTCAAAAAATTTAATTACATTATTATTGATTAAAATCTAAAATACAACATACACCAATATCAATAATAATATTAAATCTCATAACCCATATAATTTAAATTATTAAACAAGAATACTAATTCCTTGAATTTTATTTTTCGCATTTATCATTTTTTTCATATCAATAAAAATCTAATAAATTCATCTCTATATGAATATTATCATTTCTAATTTATAATTGATATATTTCTTAGATTATCATATAATATATACCCATCTGGAAAGAAAATGCCATGATATATTCACTAGGAATAAATTTAGATACAAAAATTATGAGCCACCTTCCTCGATTCCACTATATACTTCATTTATCAATTCTTAATTTATCACCACAAATCAATCATCCATAATACCATTCTATATTATGTCCTGTATTTCAAATTTACCATGAAACTATAATTATTTTAATAATCTCTAGTGAGAGAACTCAAAGAATAGAGGGATTCCTTGTGAGATTTTAAAAGTGCCCAAATAATCCTCAACATTAAATTCCTCTAATCTCCTCCATCAATACGAGGAATAACCACAAACTAAATCATTTGTTACATTCTACTTAATTAATCCCACTAAAACCAAATTTTATTATATATAATGTTCAATGGAAACCATATAATAAAATATATAGATCCACAATATCCTCTAATATATTTCCATAACATATCCACTTAAAATATTCTAAAGCTACATTATTTTTTATTATTTATTTTTCTAAAATGAATTACATAAATAAATAAATAATAAAAAATTCCACCATCACTCGATATATATAGACAAAACTGGCCACATTATCAAATTACTAAAATATATCCTTAGGGTAAGCATCACTTACTGAAAGAAAAATGTGGTAAAAACTTATTTTTTTTGAAAAATAAAATTACCATTTTACACTTATTATCCTGAAATCTATAAAATTTCACAAACATTACAATTTCTAATTCCCTATCCTCTATATAGAGAGACTATATAAAGATAGAATTCCTAATTTTCATTCAAATATATCAGAGTGGGAGAAAAAAACATGGGGAATTCCTTCACAGGTATATGGTATATTCTATTCATGATTTTTTTCTAGAGCTAGAGTATATTTTCCATGTGCTACATTGTTTATTTGTTAATAAAAGTTATAGGTAATAAATCAATTTTAGGTGAGGATTAAAATATATTTTTCAATATGAAACTACTACCATAAGTTAAATATGATAATATTTTCAAGTATTATGGGTGATTCTATTTATTTGTAAAAGGAAATTATTGTTAAAACACTAGGAATTAATGCCCACAGTAAAATATAAAACTATTAAAATTTAGATTTCATTTTATATTATTTATACATTGAATATAATTTAAACTATCATCATAAACCTGACTTATGATATTAATGAAAAAATCTAGGATATTATAGATCAAACAATAAGTTTAGTTTCATGTTTTATAAGTCATCTTGATCCATAAATTAATGAAAAAGAAAAACCAAGGTGTGGGAATATTTATTATATAATTTTGGAAGAAACCCAACAAGAATATCTTTTGAATTATTATAAAAAAAATCATAGTCATCCATCTTTATTATTTATTGGCATGTTATTCCAATGGTTATAAATTTAAACTATATGGGACATCACTGCACCCCAATCTCTATTTTTTATGGGGCACATATTTATCTCAATATTATTTGTGAAATATAAAAATATTTATTGTAGAGGTTAAAATAATACTTCTTCCTACTGATCCAAATGAAATAGTTGGTATTTTTTATACACAACATAGTCATTTCTCCTGAAATTTGGTTGGGAGGAGAATTATTAGAATTAAAACATTATCTTTATACATGTATTAAGATATACCTTTAGAAATTCTAAAATAACATTGGAATAAAGGAAAAGAGAATATAAAAAATAATGATATTAATATTGTGACATAATGAAACTGATGAAATGAGTTATACATTTCAATGTTTGGTCATTTATATATGCATGTATCATAAATTTTTATCAATGGTAAGTGATTTGACTACTTTGTTTCCCAAACATTATTATAGGAATTGTTACTTACACTTATATGGATACATCTCTTTTGTAATGAGAAATGGATGTGGTGAATAATAAGATATGTATATTAATTTATCTGATAAATTTAATTTTAAATTGAAGATTTATAGGGGAGTGATGATTGATAAAGAAAAAAAATGACTGTAACATCCCATATAATTATAGAATAATATTTTATAGTCTATTAATATTTATGAATTAGATATTAATTTAAATTTAAAGGGGACACTATCTATAATAGTTTACCCTACACACAATAACGAGTTTCTCCAAAATTATTGCTTGTTTCACGACCCGTCGCAGAGGGGCCTATTCCTTGACTACCCCAAGCCCACCTACAACAGGCGAGGGGCTGGCTACTAGCACCGAGTAGGCATATTCCACAAATGTGTGTCATTTTCCTAAGTATCTATACACATGAACACATCTCCAAGCCCAAAATGTCGAAATGTAAATGGATAAGTAAAAAACTATGAATACTACTAACAACAGTAATAAAAATGTATGACAGAAGAAAACTAGGAAGTAAACATGGCCAGAATACAAGCCCACCCAATGTACAAGTCTGTAAAAGTGAACTCACAAGTCCTAGAACTCATTTGTAGAAAACCCTACGTCAAGGGTAGGTATAGGGAAAACTGTTTGAAGCCACAAGAGCACACCTCGATTGTCTGATCTCTCTCAGCATCACCTAGTCTTTGTCCACCTAGGACTCCATCCAAGTATCAAAATTCTGTACAAGACACGACACATGCGGGAAAAACCCATGCAGGGTTGAGTAAAAAAATACTTTGAAGGACACCCTAAATCCACAAAGGAATACTAGTAAGAAATACATAAAGTACACCATATGTAAATAAACGAAGTACACCATAGGATCTAATTGTAACAGAAAAACCATGAGGACACACACCATGTTCTCACCCACCTTAGATGGAAACCATTGTAAAGACCTGGAAATTCCACATATTTTTTTTAATAAAATTATTTGGATTTATTAAGAATTTGCGAAAATTAACGGTGCATGATTTCGAGGCCCGGAGAGCCTGGAACGGAATTTTGAACTTTTTTAAGGTGCATTCAGTAAATGTGCGGGCGGCATTTTCTAACATTTGAACCGGTGTTCGGAATTGAAATCCTAGGGCAGGTTGAACTCACAACACAAAGATTCGCTTAAGGGATCCTTAAATTTGACCATAGTAGGTTGGGAGAAAATGTTATTTTATATAATTTTTTAAGATTAATAAAATAATATAAAAGGTTATTTTATTTTCCTAACTACTATTGAGAAGAGGTGGTAGGGACCACAGAGGTGGTCATACATTAAATAAGGGAACCTAAATGCCTGGTTACACATAGGTTGTGTAAACACCCCTTGTGTAATTAATGTGGCTCATTAATTATGTCAATTAATTTAACTTTAATTGAGAGGAGAATAAATTCTCTAGCGGATCCTTTTTTTAATAAAAATCATGGGAAAAGAGATATTTTGGAGGATACTATGGGAGAACATCGACAAAGTGTCGACGCTCAAAGGTTCCAACAAAGAACAGAGGTTTTGACGGTGCCTATTGATCAAATGATCTGGGATTGACAAACACCAGTGGCTTCAGTGAACATAGATCCTCCCCCCACAACTGTGAAATCAACCAACGATTCCCGTGGTAGGTGGTTTTGTCATGATTAATTCTAAGAGTTTGAAGATGAATTAATCTCACCCTTGTTATGATGATATCGTAGAGGGATCATGCCAAACGAACAAGTCCTAGACCCTCCTTCGCTTTTATCTTTGTCGCGTTCTTCATGGGAAACCAAAAAACAAAGCAACAAGATGAATTCGAGAGCGACAAAGCGTTGGCATCATCTCGGGAGGCCTGTAGGCACTTTCAGAAGGGAAACCGGAACACCAACCGGAGCAGAAGGCGAAGGCGGTGGCCAACGCTCATGGTCCGCGGAAGGGGGCGAAACCTCACGATGCCGCGGCAGACTAGAAGGGGTGGCCGACTTTCAGCCAACCGCGTTGGTGGAAGGACAACACATAGTTGCGCACCATAGATGGAGGCCGCGACAGAGGGGGACCCATGCCCTGTATGTCCCACAGACAATGAGGCAGTGCCATGTGGTACCGCCATTTTAAGTGTCGGACGACTCTTTAGCTATTCCAGAAGGAGGGGTCACGTGACCCCTCACTTGGGTCACGTCGAGCCGGCGGGCCAGGCCTGTCCGCTGCCCACCGGGCTGAGCTCGCTACGGCCCATCCCAGCCAGTTCGGTCTAGGCTGGGTCGGATCTAGGTGGGACCATGACTGGGGTGGTCTGGGTCGGTCCGAGTCGGCTTGATCGAGTGGGACTGGACTCAGACCCTTTATTGCCCAATTTCACTTAAAATGCCATATCTTACAAACCAGACGTCCGTTTGATGAGACGTCTATAGATTTGGAATCATTGGGATGAGATAGTCCATTTAAGATAGTCCACCTAAGTTTTGGAGAAAGTTTTAGTATGTTTGGGTTGGATCGTACCCGAATCTAACCGGGCCCTCAGCACTAAAATGCCTATATCTCTCAGACCGGTTATCTAATTGGCTTGCCTTATATTGCATTGGGGACCTTATGACATGATAGATCATTGGGTTACTTATTTGTGAGACTTCGTTCTGGTTGAAGTATGACCAACGACTTGAGGAGCAGATCCTCCCAGAATCAAGCATGCTATGTATGAGAATCTAGTGGCAGGATGAGATGTGAAGAATGAATAAAGATCCCAGGTGGATATGAACCTAGCGATACTGTGTGGATTGGAACCTAGTGGTCCTGTGTGGATCATCACCTAGCGGTCCTATGTGGATCAGCACCTAGGGGTGCTGTGTGGATCAACACCTAGCGGTCCTATGTGGATTAGCATCTAGCGGTCCTGTGTGGATCAACACCTAGTGATCCTGTGTGGATCAACACAAAGCGATCTTGTGTGGATCATCACAGAGCAATTTTGTGTGGATCAGTAGTAGAAACCTTGATAGAAGAAGATGATCTAGCTTTATGACTAATCATCTGTACTTCTATACTTAAGTTATACCTGGTTAGAGCCGAGTCTTTAACTTTTTATATGGGATTGAGACCATTCTTTGTGATTTTCCTAAGTTTAATTATGAGAGACCTTTAGGGGTCTCAAGGTACCCAATGGATATTGTTATAATCACCCCTAAACAGGTTTCACCCGAACCTTATTGCATCTTATGTAGACGATGAGCAGCTTTGACTGAGTCTTTAGGAACCTGGACTTGATGGTGTACAGAGGATTCTGGTTGATGTTCAGAGCTATGGAGACAAGATGCACCTACCCTTCAGGTAGGATCCAGGGTGGATGATCTCAGGATATGTTTTCTATTTTAGTTGTATCTTTTAGTTGGGCTTGTAATCTGACCCCTTTACTTTCAGTGCACACCTTTTCTATTGCATATTTACTTCATGTATGAATCTTGTTCTGTTCTTGGACTGTGTGTTTGTATATGTTTAAGTTAATGCCTTAACTTTTTAGGGATACACCTTTCCAGTTATAGTTTCCAACCCTTGGACTATGGAAGGTGGGCTTGGGGTAGTCACTGTATGGGCCCCGAGGGACGGGTCATGAAAAAGTTGTCTTAGAGGAGTCGGTTCTACCAAAGAACAAGGGCTATGATCTTTCCGATAGAGCAATAATGTTAAGTGTTTTGAGTGTGGTTTTTAGTTCGGGGAGTCCAGTTTTGGTGCGACGGCCAATGTATACATACACTAGGACCCTGAATTCTGATTTCTAACACGACACATGAAAAAGCTGATTGCGTGTGATTTTAAAATCTTGTGTTTCTTTTGATCTCTTTGAGTCTTCTCACTAGGTATATATTATGGATCATGGTGCACCTATTTCCTTTCAGGATGATTCCACATATACAACATACCAGGATTCCAGAGAGAGTACATGATGATGGTCCATTAAGAGATGAGGCTTCATTGCAGGGCCCTCTTACTGTGTTGGCACCATCGGGTGGTGTACCCCCAACACCACCACTCAGAGGTTAGCAGTTTCCACCATCCCCACTGAGAGACTATGCACACCAACTATGTGCATTGCATGATTTTCCAAGATAGAGGCCTCCAATGTTTTTAGGCAAGATAGATCCCTAGGAAGTTGAGGACTGTCAGGAGGCTATGGCATGGGTTTTTTGCTTAGTTGAGATGCCAGTAGATCAGATAGTGATCCTAGTTTCTAGCCTTTTCCAGGGAACAGTAGTGAGATGGAAGAGTCTGATGCTCCAAATGGATTAGGATGCGACACTCTCCGGGTTGAACTTCAAGACCCTCTTTTGGACGGAGTTCGTAATAGAGACTTTATGCTCAGTGCGTATCCAGGAGATTCTTCACTTATAGCAGGGAAACCTATTAGTGGCCCAGTACTCAGTGAGATTCACTGACCTCTCCTGCCACTCCACTGAAATGGTATGAGACCCATTCTTCAGGGCCCAAAAATTTTATAATGGCATCCAACGGGAGATCAGAGCAATAATGATATAACTCAATATCCTGACGTTGGCTACAGTGCTCAAGCAGACATTATTGGTGGAGAGATTCTTAGCTAAGCAGGCACCGATGGTGAGATCCACCACTGGAAAACAGGTAGCTGAGTCATATCTAGTAGGTAGTAGGCAGATGACATAGAGGTCTAAGAGGACTAGGACTTCCAGTGGATAACCCCAGGGCGCAAGGTAGGAGGTTCGGATCTTGCGAGGTAGAGGAGGACTTATGTGGACTAAAGCCCATTACTCTTGAGGCATATAGAGACACATGGTTCAAAAATATCTGAATCCCCACATAAATGATTAGTCGATGACTGAGGGACCACCTAGGCATCAGTAGAGGTTCGAGAAAGGGGGTCCACAGGGTGGAGGACGTGGCGGAGGAGCAGGTCGTGTAGTAGGTCGTGGATGACGGTTTGAGGTTCTACCACCACCACCACCAGGTGGTCCACCCTGACCACAAGGAGCATGTGGAATTGGGAGAGCTCAGCTTCATGCGCTAAAGCCCTACGACAATGATACTCTAGAGATGATTATAGGTATAATATATGTCTATTCCACCCTATCTTTAGTTCTTATAAACACATGTTCTAGTCACTCTTTTATTTCCACAACACTCATTCGGTGCAAAGAGATTCTGATGGAGCCGTTGGCTCAATCCTTTTTATTTGAGACTCCTATAGGATAAGATTCGACGATTACACACTGGTGCAGACATTGTGAGCACACTCTATGAGGCAAGATCTTTAGCTGGGATCTCCTAGTAGTAGCATCGAGGCATTACGACGTCATGTTGGGTATTGACTGGCTATTCAAAATCAATGCTCAGATCGACTATTTTAGACACAAAGTGAGGTGTGTCTGCGATGATGGGACTAGGTTTTCCTTCACTAGTGATAAGGGAACCTTTGTAGCTCAGGATAGACTTTCCAAGATGACGGTACAACCAATCACACATCAGGTGGCTAGACATACTCTCAGAGTAGTTAACGATAGGAGTCCAAGCTATCCTATAGTGGTGTTAGAGTATGCTGATTTCTTTCTGGAGGATATTTCGGGACTACCTCCTCAGAGAGAGGTAGAATTATACATCGAACTGTCCCCTACGATGACACCGATATCAAGTCCAACATATTGGATGGCTCCCATAGATCTTGGTGAGTTGCGGGTACAACTGGAGGACTTACAGAGGAAGGGGTTCATAAGGCCCAGTGTTTCTCCATTGGCATCCCCAATTTTGTTCCCCAAGAAGGAAGATGGGAGTCTGAGGATTTTTTGTGGATTATTAACACCATAACCCAGTGATCGTGAAGAATAAGTATCCACTCTCGAGGATTGATGATTTCTTTGACCATTTGAAGGGATCTCGATGGACTTTGAAGACAGACCTCAGATCAGGATATAATCAGCTAAGAGTACGAGATGAGGACGTACCGAATGTTACATTCAGATTTAGGTATAGACATTATGAGTTCTTGGTAATTCCCTTCAGAATGACCAATTCTACGACAATGTTCATGGAGATCATGAACATTATATTTTAGCCTTACCTTGATCTCTTTGTGGTAGTATTCGTTGATGAAATCATGATATACTCGGCGTCGGAGGAGGAACACACCACACACCTACAGATAGTTCTGGATACACTCCGAGAGCACCCATTTTATGGAAATCTCTCAAAGTTCCAGTTTTGGATACTGGAAGTCCACTTATTTGGGAACATCATCTTGTACGATGGAGTTTCAGTAGATCTAGTGAAGATAGAGGAAGTGCCTTCTTGGGAGCCACCTAGGAGTGTGACCGAGGTGTGGAGTTTCTTAGGATTGGCTGGGTACTACCAGAGATTCCTACCTGACTCCAAAGTTGTGAAACCCTTGTTAGCTTTGAAAAATAAGGGACAAAACTTTGTGTGGATGAAGAGATTCCACCTGAGTTTTCATAAGCTGATAAAGAGGCTGACAAGTGCCCCCATCTTGAGGCTACTAGAAGAGGGCATTGGGTATGTAGTCTATTGTGACACATCAGGGATCAGACTAGGTTGTGTCCTAATGCAGGAGTGAGTATTTATCACCTATAGATCATAATAGTTCAGAAAACATGATCAAAACTATGCTACCCATGACCTGGAATTAGTAGTAGTGGTCTTTGTGTGGAAGATATGGTGGAACTACCTGATGGGAAAAACATTTTACTATCGACTCAGATCACAAGAGTCTCAGGTATATCTTCTCACTGAAGGACCTGAATCTTAGATACTGACGATGACTAGAGTTCCACCAGGACTATGAATTTGAGATAGTCTACACTCTTGGGAATTTGAATGTAGTAGAAAAAATACTCAGAAGGAGGTCTGGTCTACAATTGCTGAGTAAGGCGATAAAGCTTCTTGCCGCGTTGCAGTTATCTTTCATGGATAGAGATGGAGCAGCTTACCTCTAGTCAATGACTATTACTCCCCCACATCTTCAGAAAGTTCGGGAGGTTCAGGTTGGGGACTTTGAATGCGAGGAACAACGTGATAAGATATCCTCAAGACATTCTCTTGAAGGATTTTCTAAAGGTGGGGAGCATGTCATTCTCTTTAGAGGATGCCCCATGGTACCAATGACTCTATGAGAGGAGGTGTTTAGGTAGTTCCATACACCCTCTTTTGTGGTACATCCTAGTGTGGTGAAGGTGTATCAAGACTTCTGGAATTATTACTAATGGTCAGGGATGAAGAAAGTAGTGGCATAGTTCATTTCACAATGCCTCAATTGTCAGCAACTGAAGGCCGAGCATCAGGAAAGAGCAGGGTTAGCTCAGCCACTTGAGGCACCAGAGTGGAAGTGGGACAATATATCCATGGACTTCATGACGGAGCTACCACATACATCCAGGGGCCACGATTCCATTTGGGTGATCGTTGACCGACCCACGAAGTCGGCCCACTTCCTAACCATCCAAAAGAAGGGATCAGTAGAGAGCTTGGGATGCCTCTTTGTATAGGATATTGTCTGAAATCACAGGGTGGAAATGATGATCATCATAGATCATGATAATCATTTTACATCCTGCTTGTGGAAGGGACTATAGGAGGCATTTGGGACTCGGCTATGCTTGAGCACTTCCTTTCACCCTCAGACAGATGGTTAGATGGAGAAAACCACACATACACTCGAGGACATGCTTCGTGCTTATGTCCTCAATTTTGGCCGTAGTTGGGAGGACCAACTTCCACTGGTGGAGTTCTTATATGATAAAAATTATCACTACACCATCGACATGGCTCTGTTTGAGGCCCTGTACGAGCGAACTTGCAGATCACCTCTTTGGTAGACAGACCCAGGGGAGTCAGCACTTATGAGTCTAGAGTTCATATAGGCTACCATTGAGATGATACAAATCATTCAAGAGTGGATGAAGACTAAACAGAATAGGAAGAAGTCTTATGCTGATAGGTGACATAGAGCCTTAGAGTTTGAGGAATGAGACCATGTCTTCTTATGGGTCTCACCCTGAAAAGGATTACGTAGGTTTGGCTGGGGTAGAAAGCTATCTTTGAGGTTCATTAGACCATTCCAGATCCTCAGTAGAGTAGGATAGGTGGCATACAATCTAGATCTTCCCCCAAAAATACACCTGGTGCATAATTTTTTCCATGTGTCTCAGCTAAGGAGGTACATTCATGATCCATTGCCCGTTATCGACTTGGGTGAGCAGGACATTGATTAGAGGGTGACGTTTGTGGAGATCTCGGTGGAGATAGAGGATCGACAAAATTGGGTCCTTTATGGGCAGTCGATTTCTCTTGTGCAAGTTCGTAGGCAGCACGGGAATCTCTAGGAGATCACCAGGGAGTGGGAGGCTTCGATGAATGCTCAGTACCCCCATTTGTTTCCCTAGTTTTGTTGCAGCTTTTAGGGATGAATATCCCTATGGTGGGGAGAATGTAAAGACCCAAAAATTCCATATAATGTTTTTCAAATTATTTAGGATTATTACGAGTCTGAGAAAATTGACGGCACATGATTCTGAGGGCCAGAGAGACTAGAACAAAATTTTGAACTATTTATAAGGTACGTTCAGTAAACATGTGGGAAGAATTTTCTAACATTTGAACTGGTGATCAGAATTGAAATACGATGGAATCGTTGAACTCGATACGTCAGGATTCTCTTAAGGGAGGATTAACTTTGACTGTACTAGGTTGGGATAAAAAGTTAGTTTTTAGAACTTTTTGAAGGTTAATAAAATAACATTAAAGGTTATTTTATATTCCAACCTCTTATTGAGCAATGGTGGCGGGGTCTGTGGAGGTGGTCAGACATTAAGTAAGGGAAATAAATGACCAGTTATACATTTTCTGTATAACCACCCTTCATGTAATTAATGTGGATTATTAATTATGTCAATTAATAGAACTTTAAATGATAGGAGAATTAATTCTCTAGCAGATCCTATGTTTAATTAAAATCACGAGAAAAGGGAGATTTTGGAGGATGTTGTGGGATAACTCTGATAAAGTGATGACACTCAAACCTTCCAACAAAGAACAGATGTTTTGACGGCACCCGTTGTGTAAATGATCCTGGATCAACAAATTCCAATGGTTTCAATGAACATAGATCCTCTATCCACAACTGTGACATCACCCAACAGTTCTCGAGGTAGGGGGTTTTGTCATGATTAATTCTAAGTGTTTGAAGTTGAATTAATATCACCCCTGTTATGATGATAAAGCGGAGAGTACGGCCTAAAAAACATGTCCTGGACCCTCCGATGCTTTGAACTTTGTCATGTTATTCCTAGGAAATCGGAAAACAGAGTGGCAAGTTGAACCCAGATTCCCCACAACATTGGTAGCATCCCGGGAGGCTCGTATACACTTTTTGAAGGGAAAACAGACCACCGAATCTCACCCCATGACCCACGGAAGACCCACTGGTATGGTGGAACTGGAGACTGGTGCCGACGGTTGAAGGCGGTGGCTGGTTCTTATCGGCCGTGGAAGGGGGTGGTGCCCCATGGCACCACGACAGACCAGTAGAGGAGGCCGACTTTCAGCCAGCCATGTTGGTGGAAGGGTGGTGCGCCATCATGCGCCGCAAATGGAGGCTGCGGCGGAGGGGGACCCATGCTCTGTGGGTCCCTTGGATAGCGAGATGTCGCCACGTGGTGCTGCCGGTTGATGAGTCAAATAGCTCTTTTGCCATTCGGGAAGGAGGTGTCGCGCGACCCCTCGCGCAGGTCACCCCCAACAAGTGGGCCCAACTAGTCCGCTGCCCAATATGTTGAGCCCACCATGGCCCAGCCCAACTGGTTCAGGCCAGGTCGGACCCAGACTGGGTTGGGTCAGGCCTGGTCAGTCCGACTGGGTCGGATCAGACTCATACCCTTTATGGCCCAGTTTCATTTAAAAGGTCATATCTTACGAACCAGAAGTCAGTTTGACAATCCATCTATGGCGTTGGAATCCTTGGGATGAGACGATCCTTTTAAGATACTCCAACTATGTTTTGGTAAAATTTGGAGTACGATTGGGTTGGATCGTACTCAAATCTAATTGGAACCTCAACACTAAAATGCCTATATCTCCCAGACCGAGCGTCCGATTGATGTGACGTCTATTGAGTTGGGGCCCTTATGACATGAAGGATCATTGGGTTACTTCTTCATGAAACTTCATGCCGGTTGAAGTTGGACGGATGGCTTGAGGATCAGATCCTTCCAAAATAAAGCGTACTATGTACGAGAATCCAGTGGCTGGATGAGATGTGAAGAATCAATAGTTATCCTGTGTGGATCAGCACCTGGTGATCCTGTGTGGATCCGCACCTAGCAATCCCATATGGATCAGCACCTAGAAATCCTGTTTAGATCATCACCTAGTGATCCTCTTTAGATCATCACATAGCGATCCTATGTAGATCATCACCTAGCGATCCAATGTGTATCAAAACTTAGCAATCCTGTGTAGATCAGCACATAGGGATCCTTTGTGGATCAGCACCGAGCTATCCTGTGTGGATTAGAAGAAGAAACCTTGACAGAATAAGATGATATAGCTTTAATACATATCATATGTACTTTTGTACTTATATTATACCTAATTTGAGTTGAGTCTTCCGCTTTGTGATTTGTGATTGAGACCATTCTTTATGGTTTTCCTTAGTAGAATTCCAAGAGACTTTTGAGGGTCTCAGGGTCCCTACTGGGTATTATTATACTCACCCCTGCACAGGATTTGCCCGCACCTTGTTGTGTCTTATGCAGATGACAAAAATCATTCACTAAGGCTCAAGGAGCTAGGACTTGATGGTGTACGGAGGTGTATGGTTGACTTGGATAGATGTGGAGATGAGCTATACCTACCCTTCAGGTAGGATCCATGGTGGAAGATCTCAGGAGCTATTTTATGGTGTAGTTGTATCTTTCATTTGGGCTTTTATTCCAGCCCCTTTACTTTTAGTACACTCCTTTACTAAGGTAGTTTTACTTCATGGTTTCAACTTATGTGTTCTTGGACTATGTTCTTGTATGGGTTTAAAGGAAATTCCTTCCTGTTTTCGGGATATGCCTTTCCGGTGCTAGTTGCCAACCCCTAGCCTATGGAAGGAGGGATTGGGGTAGTCACGACACGAGCCACAGGTGATGGGTTGTGACACCGGTCCAAGAGATGCACTCCATTGGGAACATTTTACAAGGTCTATATCGAGTTCCTAGAACCAGGGGTCCAGTCATCACCACCTTGCACCCCCTCCCAAGCTAAGAAAACAAAGTGAAGTAGTCCTCCCCTTATCACTTCACATATTTGAGTGATATATTCTCAAAACTATGCAACACATGAATTATTTCTAGAAGGAGAGTGTGGAGGGACTGACACCTCGTAACTTCCCTATAGTTGTGGGAGTACTACTCCTAACTAACCCATAAAACTTATATCACTCCTAAATAGAGTATCCCACTCCCCAATCTATTAATGGAGCTCTAACTCTTATCTAGGTATTGTTCACAGCATGTGAATTGGTCTTCTCCCAGTAACTATTTGAAATAGCTAAGGAAGCTCCATCTCCAATGGAGGACCAAGTCCTGAATGATAAGACACAAAGTCTTGGTAAGACTCCCAATATCGATAAGACACTTGGTATTGATAAGAATCCCAGTCTTAGTAAGTCACTCAATTTCAAGGAACCAAACCCTAAATCAGTAGGGTAGTATCACACATTGATTAGAGGACCCACACCCAGATAGGACAGGGGTTTACTATCTATGTCATGATAATAAACCCAGTCTCTTTAATACACACAGTCTCTATAAATCACGTAATCGGAAGGTTACAACCAGCCATAGGATTTTTCTCACATCGCACTTGTTCCTGGAGAACCTACTCCTGTATCCATTAGTTCATATGTAAACTTCCACAAGAACTCAATTAGAGTATCTCAATAGAAACTACCCTCGGCTAGGGTCCCAATTCCATTAACGACTCATCAAACAAACACATAGTTTGAATGCCACATGTTTTTTCATAAAAATGTATGATCTTGGTACAATCTGAGTCCGATTCGACCCATCAGACCCAGCCCAACCTACTAGAAAACCTAGTCCGGATGACCTGACCCGACTCAGTCAGATATTTCCTAAATTGGTCTACCCCCTGGGATCGGGCTAGTGGGCCAATGGGTCTATCCCACTAGGCCTGTTGGACCATAGCCCACTAGGCCACTATGTCTAGCCGATTGGACTGCCTAGAGCGATCTGACTCTCTTGGAATGCCCATCGTATGTTGTCTAGATTCTCTCACCAAACGTGGTCCTCCCTAATCATGTTCTCCTCTTGGTGTCACGGTGCCACTGCATCCCATGCATTTAGAACATTGCCTCCATGTGAACCCTACACAACCTGCCAACCCACAACCTCACCGACTAACCTACTAGTGGCCCACCATCTACCTTGTGCCCCAATATAGTTCTGACATCACCACTAGCCACCCTATGGCCTTCCACCGCACCCACACACAGCCTCCACTACTCCAGCCACTACCTCTAGCCAACATCTTTGGCCACTGCCACTCCAGCCATCACTGCCTCACCTTGTTGGCACCTCTACCATGGCTCGCCTGACCCAAACCAGTGGTCCCTTCTATGGACCATCGGGGCTTCTCCAATGACCTGAATATGGTGTGATCATATATTTGGGTTCATTGTGACTTGATCTACCCTACTACAGACTCTATTGTCATCTCACCTTCAATTCAGGGGGCCGATCATGCTCAGAAACACCTGAAAACATTGAGTGAGGAACCACATAGTTCTGACATGGAAGAACGCAAAGAACAGAGTGAGAGATTCACATAGAAAAGGTTTAACATATTAGGCCAAGAGTTTTTGGACAATGATCAATATAAAATGGATTTTGTTAAGAAAACAGATTAAATCGAATCCTGCTAACCCACAATAGATCCCTTCTACAACATACGTTTGATCTGAGGGCTAATTTGTTCATGGATTAGTCTGCATTCATCTTATAAATCAAGAACTTGGAAAATCATAGAGAAACAACCACCCTACCTCAATGGTTTCAAATACCGATGAAGAATGAAGTTGCGCCATGATCATTGGAGGGATCCTTTGAATTCATCATGCACCGATCATTGATCCATGATCTGGTCATCTTTCTCAAAGGTAAAATCCTCCTAGCTCTCTCTAGCAATTCATTGGAATTCTCAGGGTTATGCACTTAACCCTGGGACTTCGGCATATGTATTTTTAAAAGGAAATCATTGATGTGTTAAAAAAATAGTTTATCCTTAAATTATTTAATGAAGATTACACTCTTTTAGGGATTTTCCAAAGAAGACCCACACAGACTAATGTTACGTTACACATAGGGAAAAAACCTCATTATAAACTCAATGGTGGTCTTATATTTCCAATTTGAGTATACCTTCACGAGTTATTATAATTTGAAAATAAAATAATTTTTATTTAATTTTTTTATTTATGGTTACGTCTAAAAACTATCTTTCACTACCGACCCCTACCGGCTGATGTTAGGGATTTCCTAAGGGAATGATGCTACTCAAAACATGATGGCGCCCTCAGATTTCTGTTTCGGGCATCTATTAACGAATTATTCCACTTTTTCCTGAAAATCATGCACGTGTGCTATTAAAAAAATAATGTTTTTCATTGAATTATTCTAGGTACAATGGGCCTCAGAATTTCTCACCATCTCAGTGCCTAGTCTCATAATTTCCCATAATTATTTATAAAAATAAATTCAAGAAAATAAAAGTCATTATATTATCCCCACCTTAGGGATTTTTTTCTTAGAAATCCCAACCTTGGGATACCCAAACAGATGAGGGTACTGAGCAAGAATCTGAGCCTCCTACTCCCATATGCTCTCATAGAGATTCCTTTTCCACCATCGAATGCACACTCAAGGAATCAATCACCCGTGAAGAATCTTCCAAACCCCAGAAAGAAATTAACATGAAATCCCATAGCATTCCCTCCAAAACCTGAATGGTCCAATTAATCTAACCATCACTCTATGGGTGAAATGTTGTGCTCAAGTGTAACTAAGTCCCAAATGCCTTCTTCAATCCCTTACAAAACTGGAATGTAAAGTGAGCATCACAATATGAGACTGTTTTCAATGGTACTCCATGGAGTCAAACTATCTCCTACACAAAGAGGCCTCCCAAAACTCTCTACTGTACTCTTCTTATGAATAGTTAAAAAGTGGGATGACTTGGTGAGTTGGTCAATGATCACAACAATGGTATCGTGTCCCCTGGACGTATGTGGTAAAAATATCAAGAATACCATCAATATCCCTTACCACTACTATTATATCACCTTAAGGGGTGAGTCAATCATGTTGGAACCTGGTGCTTGACCTTCATTTATTGACAAGTGAGGCATCAAGAGAAAAACATTTCAACTCCCTTCTTCATTCCTGGACACCAGAACTAACATCAGAGGTCCTGAAACGTCTTCAACACATCTAGATGTACTACCAATGGGGAAATATGGAACTCCCTCAAAACCTACTCCCATAAATGCATCAGTACCACTATGAATTCTATGAAAAGTATGAAGTTCTCTTCACCTTTAAAATATCCATCAGGGGAATTCCCTGTGGAAATATGATCTTGTAAAGTCGCATAGTCAGTATCTACGAGCTATGCCTCCCAGAATCACTGTAAGAGTGGAGGGGTGACAACCATCGACTGGATTTAAGATGTTCCATCTCGATCCATGAAGGATAATTGCAAAGAGGAAAACTTATTTGACACCTCGTTAATAAACTAAAACTAGATCTCTTTCTGAGAGCGTGTATCACCACATTCTCCTTCCTAGGAGTATAGACAATCTCAAAGTGTTTGTCCCTCAATAACTATATCCAAAGCTTCAGTATCAATCTTTTCTAAATCCCCTGCAAATCCTCCACCACTATAGGAAACCGAGGAATCATAACACCCATTGCATAGAGGGTTAGGATAGCCTATTGAGGAGTAATCGGATGCAACCTCCTATGTGTGGGTCCCCCCTATGCGGAATGCATTCCATTTTTCACTAAAAAGGTAAACCTCATTCCAAAAATGTGGACACAACACACTCTTTCCCTAAAAAAATTTAATATGAGCATGAACTATGGGTAACCAGTACATACCATGAATGACTTTTAAAGGCCTCAACGCCACTACTAAGATATTTTAACTGAAACTCTCAACTCTAAGATTCAGGTCACAGTATCAGTACTAGTGCGTGATCACTCGGTATCCTCTTCTAAGAGTCTCAAAATGTAAGGGTTGAGTTAACGGTTCAACCAGAATCTCCAAGTATCAAACAAGATTTTTGGAAATAAAATAATAATTAGAACCTGTGGCTATAAATATGGTAACAAAGTTTGGATAGATAGATATCACACCTAGAATCATTTCTGTAGCCCTTGGTTCATATGACTCAACCAAAATTATCTTCCCCCTTCTCTGTCCTCTAAATCCATGAGCCTGGTGTGGATTACTTAGTGGTGGTGGTGGCAACATGTTGAAATTTATACAAACTCCAGCTTCTCTCCTAGATCCTCTGCCATATTCGCTACCCTTCAGATCTATTTGTTCCTGTCACTATCCCTCCCTCAGTGGTCCATCAAAATTTTCTCTATCAGTAGTGTGAAAGGATGGAAAATATCTAGTGAGATGTACACTACCGTCACATGAAATGCATTTCATCTCTCTTGGATGAATTGACTCAGTATAAGAGACCTAAGCTATAGATCCATTATCCTAGGACCTCCTCTCTAAACATTTCACCCACCCAAGTCTCTGATACTGACATCGTCTTCCTAGTTTTGAGGTCTCTACTCATGATTTCCCACTACGGACTACCATCAGTTGTATCTGCCCATCCAAGGAACTCTCAACCACAATGGTTAACTCTATCACCCTAGCATAAGTAGGAATGTAGGGAGAGATAATTAGAGAGTGGATGCCCATATATAGAATAGGTCATGTATTATATACATCGAGTACCTGGAATGGTTGGTATGAATCGATGAATACTCAGATACTGATATGTCATCCTTCTAGGGCTGTAGAACCTCTATGACACACATAGACCATAACTTATAAGGTGAGAACTCCTCTATGAAATAGTTAATAAAATTTTTACATGGAATAGTAACCTCATCACATGATTGGCTATCCAAACCCCACCATCATCCTACTAATACTTGTAAAAGGCTCGCTGTTAGGAGCACCAGTTGATCTGATGGTGTCCGGACTAGACATAAAACTCATATTACTACCTCTAGCTACTCCTCAGCCAACTGTGTGTCAGGCTTCCCTTAGAGCCTGATGGGTCTTTAACGTTGAAACTCATGAGGCACTCTAAGACTGTTCTCCTCATCTGCTGGTACTATGGGTACCACATGATTCTTTACATGTGGTTGTATAGCTGTTGCACTGCCTAGAGGTGCTATATCCGGTACAAAGTTGTGTACCGATGTCTCATCACCTGGTGGATCATCCTCATTATCACTTATTAAAATAATGGATGGATATCCTTATATAGGCATCTTGAAATATAAAAAAGATGTAACACTATCAATAGAGTATACCTGGTGAGCGGACTCAAGAATAAAATGATAACACACCCAAATCCTATATGATTCATGTACCATTGTCTTCCTTGCAACTAGTGTTTTTATGTATTGAGTCAAAAAGTAGAATTCAGAGTCCTAGTGTATGGATACATCAGTTTCCGCACCAACACTTGAATCCCTGGCCTAAAATTCAAACTCAAAACACTTAACAGTGTTTCCCCAATCCAATATCATAGACTACTGGCCCTTTAGATAGAATCAACATCCTCTGATATGAATCTCTCACTACCCATCCTAAAGGATCCTATGCCGTGAGTACCCCAAGCCACCTCTAATAGACTGAGGATTAGAAAATAGCACTGAGTAGTCATATCCCACAAGCGGGAGGAATTTTACTAATTACCTACACACACACTCATCTCGAAGGACCTAGAATGTTTGATCTCTCTAAGCACCCCTGGGTCCTGGTCCACCTAGGACCCCATCAAAGCATCAAATATCTGCACAAGACCTAGAAGTGGGAGAAATGCCTGTGTACGGGTGATTAAAACTCTACTCAGTAAAACCCATAAAACCACAAAGGAATACTAAAAAGAAATACACTAAGTACACCACAAAGAAATACACAAAGTTCAACAAAATTAAATACTTGAGGTACAGTCATGTCCACAGAGATATATGTCTATGAAACATATATCAAGAACATCCAAAAATAATAATCTCATACACTAAGTATCATAAGGTTACAAACTCATAGCCAACAATAGGATTCTCATCATAGGCTCGAATTGTAACACAAAAAACCAGGAGGACACACTCCATGAGATCCTCCATATCATATGGAACCTATCTGAGAGATGCACTATATTAGGGACATTTTACTAGGTCTATCTCCAGTTCCTAACACCAGGGGTCCAGTCATCACCACCTTGCTCCCAACGCGCAAGATATTAAACCCAAGCGAAGAGGTCCAACACTTACCACTGCTCAAAGTTGAGGGGGAATTGCTCCAAAATACGCACCACGTGCATCCTCTCTTAAAAGAGAGATCATAGGTACTCACACCTCACCACAACCCCAAAGTCAAGGGAGTACTACCCGTAACTAACCCATGAATATTCTACCACTCCTGAACAGAGTAGCCAGCTCCTTAGTCTATTGAGGGAGATCTAACTCTTATCTAGGTATCGTTCACACCAAGTGAACGGGTCCACTCCTCAGAACTATTTCCTCTAGATGAGGAAGATCCATATTTAATGGAGGACCTGTTCCAATATGATAATGCACATTGTCAAGGTAAGACACCCTTTCAAGAGAAGATACCCAGTCTTGATAAGACATATAATTTCAGTAAGACACTCAGTCTTGAGGACATATACCCTAACATGGTAGGGGAGTACCACTTAGTGACTAGAGGACCCACACTATGCTAGGAAAGTGGAGTACTGAATTTGTCATATTAAGACACCCAGTCTTTGAAAGACACAATATCTATAATTCATGTAGTCTCAAGGTCATAGTCAGACACATAATTCTGCTCATAGCATGCTCATTCCCAGAGAACGTACTCCTATAGCCATTAACGCATTTTTGAACTTCCAAAAAAACAAATGTAGAGTACTTCAAAAGTAACTTCTCATCACAGGGGTCTGAACTCTGTACACAGATCGTCAAACAGACACATAGATTTAAAGTGACGGTTGTTTTTATAAGATGGTCTGACCTTGATCTGATTCGGGTCTGATCTGACATGTCAGGCCAGACCCAATCCGGCCGACCTGACCTATTCCAAATGACCCAACCCGGTCGAGTTCAGTTCTAGCCTAAACCGGTCTAGCCTGTTGGGCGGCATGGAGTGACCCGACTCTCCTGGACCGACCCACCATATACGAACCAGCTTCACTCACCGAACGCAGTCTGACCACACTGTGTGCCACTACCTCCATGTGTACCCTGCACACCCCACCTACCCACGACATTATCATCATCACATGCTCCAACGTGGCCCCACCGGGTAGCGTTTTTCCTCCACTACTGGCCGCCCCACTGGAGGCCCACAGTTCACCTCACGCTCCTATGTGATTTTGTTGTCTCCACTAGCTACACCCGCATGCGACCACCACCACTCTAGACACAGCCTCCGGCCCTAACCTCCAACCATTGCTGCTCCAATCGCCACCATCTCTCCTTGCCTGTGCCACCTCCATGCCTCAACTGACCCCCATCAGTGTTCCCCTCCTTGAGCCACCAGGGTTCCTTCGACGCTCAAAATTTCTCATGATAAAATTTATTGTTCTTCGTGAATCGATCTATCATAATGTGGACTTTATGTTGTTTCTCATTGAATCTGTGGGTCTGATCATGCTTGGAACCACCCGACAAAATCGAGTTGGGAACTGTAAGGTTCAACTGGGGAAGAACATGAAGAATGAAGGGAGAGATTCACATAGAAAAGGATTAATATAATTGGATAATATTTCTTATCTAAATTTCAAGGTCCTGAAGATTAGGGTTAGAAAACATATTAAATCGAATCTTGCTAACTTGATATAGACCCCTCTCGCAACATGTGATCGATCCACGGGCTAATCTGTTCGTGGATAAGTCTGTGTTCATTATAGAAATATTGAAGGGGGAAAAATAATAGAGAAAAAACTACCCTAACTCATTGGGTTAAAATGTCAATGAATAAAAAAGTTGCACCGTGATCGTTTGGGGATCATTTGATTTCGTTGCGCACTGATTGTCGATCCACGATCTAGTCATCGTTCACCAAGGAAAAATCCTCCATTCCCTCCATAGTGATTATATGGTGTTTCCAAGGTTATGTATCTAACCCTAGGATATCTTTATAATTAATTTTTTAAAGGAAATCATCATTGCATCAACAAAATAATTTATCTTTAATTTATTTAATGACGATTATGTCCTTTTCGGGGTTTTCCATAGAAGACCTACACCGACTAAAGTTAAGTCATCACTCAAGGAAAAACCCACATTACAAATTTAACAGTGGTCTTAGATTTCACATTCGAGTCTCCATTCATGAGTTATTAGGATTTGGAAATAAAATCATTTTTATTTAATTATTTTATTTACGGTTACTTCCAAAAACTACCTTTCAGAGCCAACCTGAACCGACTGATATTAGGTCTCACCTATGGTAGGGCTGCTGTTTTGAACACCATGGTGCCATCAGATTTATGATCCAAGAAACCATTTAAGAGTTAATGCAATTTTTTAGAAAAATCGTGTGTGGATGCTATTAAAAAAATAACATTTTACAATGAACTGTTTCGGGAAAACCGGGCCTCAGAATCATATGTTGTCCTAGTTTCTTGTCTTCTAATTTTGTCATAAAATTTCTAAAAATAAATTTGGGAAAATCTGAGTCATTACATGTTGCACACAAGACTGATTTATGCCAAATATATATGTATATATAATACATTATAAATTGTATTATTTAAAATGGTAGTTATCGCCTATCCTTTGTATTGGAATGAATGAATAGAACAAAATATTTTATGTTTTAAAATGTTTATTAAATGTATTTACTTTCTTCCAACAAATTTTTCCTACTTAAAATAATAATAAATATAATTTTAGAAAAAAAGATCTAATATTTGTAAAAGGCAGTTTTACCACCTTTTGATGGAGAACCCATTTAAAATATAGTTATTAAAAAATTAATAAATTATATTTGATAAAATAAAATTTATATTTGGAATATGGAAATCAAAATTTTGTTTGGATAATGTTTTGGTATTTTCTGATAAAATTCTTATTTTAATGAATAATGAAAACTAATCCATTTTTATTCAAAAATTCATTTTTTTCTAATTTGTTTATATCGATAGATTATATATTTTTTCATTTTAGAGTATAATTTTATTATGTTTTTATCATTTAATCTAATTTCGGACATTGAAATTAATTTCACATTGAAATTAGATATAAACTCACGTCAATCAATTGATGGTTTTTACTTTTGAAAACTCATTTTCTCGTTTTGATAATGAGGATTGATTTTAAATTAATTAATGAAACTTCTGTATTTTGAATTTTATAAAATGGAATCCATATTTGGAATCATTAGGTTCATATTATTTAAATAGATTCCTTTTATTTTTTGTATTTTATGAACAATAACATTGGTAATTTGTATTTACCGTGATTAAAGGTAAATCATGTAAATTAGGAAAATAAGTAATACGATAAGGATAATAAAATTACCCTAAAACCTATAAAGTCCTATTATATCAATAAAAGTATTCCCTTATCACATAAGGATCATAATTGAATCATTTAATGTAATTTTTTTCCCTAAATGTGATATAAATATTATTAAAACAAAATAAAGTGACAACATGTCACCCTCTTATTTTTCATGTGTATAATAATTTTAACATTGTGATAAATATGATATAAAATTGATAATAAATAGTATATAGAAATATAATAAAATTATATTCATCATGGTAATTTATTTATAATTATTACAGCTTAAATAATTACTATAAATACTTATACAATAGTGATACTGTAATTATTTTATTAATAGAAATTTAAAATAAATGATATGAAAATCATTAAAATAAATATAATTATAATTAATTAGGATACTCCATGAATTGTATAGGTGACTATTAAATATTATAAGTCTTTTAAATGGGGGTTTTTAGAATTTATATCTCTATTTTATGTTTATTTAACATCAATGAAATGAATAGTTTCAAAATCGATATTGTTGGTATTTTATAAAAATAATATTTTATTTAATTATTTAAAAATCATAAAAATATTTTAAAATTATAGAGTTATTATTATAAGGTCTAAAAGTTCATTAAATCTTTGTTTATGGGAAATTTACCCCATAAAAATAAAATTTAAATCCTCTTAGTATTGAAAATGTTTTTACGACAATTAAAATTAGAATTGATTTATTTAGTGTAAACCAGTAATATAAGGTTTAAAACAAAACCAATAAATGTATAAAAATCATTTTATTAGATGATTTAGAACTATACTAATGTAATATTCTAAATAACTCATGTGGGATTCATTTTTATTTAAAAATTAATTGATATTAATTTTATATTTTAAGAGTTTCCCATGGTGCCCCTCCCCTATCCTATAAAATGATACACACTCTTCTCTATTAATCAGACATCTGAAACCATTTAGTACAGACAATATATACCCAAACACCTTCATAAATTCCCTCCCCACATTCTTGAGGGCTTAGTTTAGTCAGAACAACCTCCTTAGAGGTGTTAATGTTTTCTTCAAAGGTGATCAACCGAAGAAGAGGTATCATTTTCTTGAAGTATTTCTATTTTATTTTTTCATCAACTTCCTTCAAATCACCTCCAACCATGATGAAATAATAACTCTAATATCCTAAATATATTTATATATTATTATTTTAATATCATCACCTAAATCTATCTTTAATTTCATTAAATGTAAAATAAATATTTCATTCTTGTGTACATCAAACTACCACCTCACGAACCGATATAGTTCTTTTTTTTATTACCATCTCTCAAGACTGATCATAATGATAGAATTATTGTATTTATATGATTTTAATGACATATTTATCACTATAATAGAATAATATATCAATTATTTTTTTAATTTATATTCACATAAAAATGGTAACGTCCATCGGGCGTACGTGTGGACTATCACCTCCAAGAAGCGATGTGAACAATTTTTATTCAACACATCACTTCTATGATTTATATTAGTATATTTATTTTATTATTACACTTTTAATAATATTATGATAATTCTTGGAAGCTAAAATAATAATTACCTTATTTCCATAATGATCAATGAAAAATGGAAGTGTTACTCAGGGGTACGTATGGCCTACAATATCCATGATTATAATGTTGTTCATTTTTCATAAAAAAACAAAATGGTTTGATTTAAATGTATAATTTATGTATAAAAATGATAATAATTTCACTAGTATTATTCTTTATATGATGTAATTACGACCACATGAACTATTAAAATTATACCTTGTTCATTTTTGACTCATGTACCGAATATCAATAAAACATCCGATATGAACTTAAATTATTATGTAAATTTCATATAACAGGATAATAAGTGATATAAAGGGAATAATAAAAATTAAAAATTTTCTCATGAAAGTAAAAATGAACCTATTTTTATTATTCTGGAATATAATGATTGTACGAGACAAGTCAGACTCAAGGTAAGGGACTTCATCTCAATATCCTTTCATTAAGGAATATTTTGATATTATACACCACCTTATTTTATATGGTTTATAATAAACCCCTTTTAATTTTAACTTCATTCAATGAATTTCAAAATTAATCTATTTATATATATCAGGGGAATGTTTTTTTACAAACATTGGGATACCAATGTTTCCACCGATGTGAAAATTATTTGATATTTAGATTCCTCCATAAGAAACAATGTTCATTAAATGAAAAATAAATACTATTTTACCTTTTCAGGTATTTTGGTATTGAAAATGGTTTTGAGAAATAATTGATTATATCAATATCTTGAATTGATATTTTGTGATTCTAAAATGTAAATTTTATTTTTGTTTTATGCATGATTTATTTGTTGTGCTAATGTTTTGGTTCTTTGGAATTATTTAGGTATACAGTTGGTTAGGTGATAAACTAGGGGGTCATGATATCTCTCCAATACATTGGGTAATAATATGGAGTTAAACTATAAGGTTTATCCTAATATATTTAGGGAATATACTGTGATTGGTATTTCAAACGTAACCATTAATGTTACTCCATATGTAGCTGTGAAAGCTACAATGTAAGTATGATATGGATTCACAAGTCACATTTATGATTTATAATTGCTAAGATGTTTTTAAGGAATCTTATTATTTATTGAGGTACGTTAATATCTTCTGTTTTAGGTGTGGAAAGTATGATTTTGTTAAAATGTTTTCACGATTTTAAAATATTCATAGACCAATAGTTTCATTCCTTATTTTATATCCCTTAATGAGATTTGTGAGCTCATCCCAAGTTATTGACATTATTTCCATAGGTAATAAGGATGGGTAATTGAAACGATGACGTCAAGAAGATTTTTATCAACAAAAGAAATTATTTTTTATTTTAAAGTGTTTTATTTTAGGAAAAAATGGATTGTGAGTAGACATGTCTACTTTGTAATATTTGAGTTTTTATGTTATAGTTATGTACTAATTCACTAAAAATAAAAACTTGAAAAGATCCACAATGTGAATTCAAGACATAACTCATGATTATGTATTGATTAAAGCTAGGGCCTTATAATGAGTCTGGAATGACATCATTGGGAATGAAACATAAAAGGAAAATAATAAAATGTGATATATCACTTTCACCTTAAGATATAATTGGGTGTACAACATGTTAAAATCAATTAAAAAAAGAATTATATAAAAAAATTAATGAGAAGATTAGTTATCCATAGGTTTATAGAATATGGTACCCATAAGTAAGCAAACACTTGAATATATTTCTTCTAATTTAGTTTTTTTATTAATGTTTGTTGATTCTAACGGTTCCAGGTTTAGTGGAGGAACCTTTGGAGGGGGATATTTTAAAAATTTTCATAACATATAGTTTACCAAAACACTAATAGAGTATGTTTTTATATAAAATTTTTAATAAATTTATTTGAGACTAAAATAAGTGGTTAGCTCATCTTTGGAAATTTCATAAAAGAAACTTTTTTTGATCATCTAAAACCCATTATTTTTATTACCTTCATTGCACTTAGAGGATCTAAGTGTAGAATTCCTATGGTGGTGATCTATTAATGCTTTGTTGATCTCTAATTAATGCTAATTAATTTTTGGGAGCTAGAATCAGGAATCAATTGTCTTGCATTGCTTGAACTAATCACTGAAATATCCTTTGGGTTTGATGTAGTTCTTATTACTCATGAGAAGATGAGAGGATGTGTTCAAGGGAGAATTCTATTATTCTCAATGCATCTCAATTCTTGATTAACCCTAAACAATAGACATAACCATATATTTTTTGAGCTTGTATTTTTGTTAAATAAGCTATTCAATTGTATACAAGTGCATAAATAATATTATAATATTTAATAAACCCCATTACATATAATAATATATTTTATTTTATTTTATGATGCTTGTTAACGTACATGATGATAAATATTATTTTTGTATATTATAAATTAATATTCACCACTAAACACAATCTTGACCTGTTTAAATTCCTCGACATTTATTGAATACAAGATTAAATATTTTATTCACTAAAATAGTTATTTTATTCACAATATAGAGAATAAGTATTTATTAAATAATATTTAAATGAAATAAATATTTTATTCACAAACTAGAAAAAAATATTTATTATATATTTACATAATGATAAAATTACATACTAATTAATTTGTAATTATTTATCACCTTACAATTATTATCGTTCAATAGAAAATGGATAAAATTATTTATCAATATTGAGAAAAATATTTATTCCATTAATTAAATTTAAATAGAATTTAATTGAGATCAACTGAATTACACAATATGGAACCCACTAGGATTATTTATATTTAGTAATATGCAGAATTTCTAAATGTCCAAGATTACTATTAATAAATGGGTCCAGGAACCTATGAGAAATTACTTAATGTCATAACATGGACAACCATATATGAACAATCACATTTTAATATAATCCCTTTGTCTTAGTATCTCATCAAGAAGATTTCACTATGATTGATATGAATTTCCGTGAATATAAAAAATAAACTTCATTAAACAATGGATATAGAATTTTTGGGATAGTTATATTTCAATAAAATGGATTGGATATTGACTTCCATAAATATGGAAGGTAAAAAACCTTAATTGACTTATCCATTAGTAATATGTCATTCATGACACACCCAACATACCATACTTCCCACCAACATATGGCATGATTGTTTTTTTCTGTAAACCCCTGTTCACCAGTCAAGACATGAATTAATGACAATATTAATGTATAATTACAGTTACACACAATCACATATAGGAATATATGATGGCACCAAAAAATGAAGAATTCATATTGGAAGATCTATTCTCATAATCTCCTGTCTTGGAGATTATCAAGTGTCAACTTCATGAGAATAATCTTCATCTGCTTATTAGTACTAGAAAATTATAGTATATATATACTATGCTTCATATCATGGTACATTATCTTACCATCGAACTATATTTAATAATATTGTCATTGAATTTTAAGGTTCTCACCATAACAAGGAACTACTATGAATTTATCAATGTGATAGATAATCTAATAAAATTATCATATCCATGTTATGTAGAAGAATAAAAAATATATAATAATATATTTATATTAACATTTAATTATTTTAATATAGATTTAGTCAAAATTAAAAAATAGTCAGTTCAAGGGAACCAACTCCAATAAATTCCCACTTTCACTTGAGCCAATGGATATCGACATGTTATTCCTCAGATGAAAACATAATTCTATTGAGTATGGAAATAGAATCTATGCCTACCACATTTACTTGGATATCATTGGTAATTCCATTTGACTTTGTGGAAAATATATTTTTTACAACATTATAATCTTGATAAATTCCCTCAAGTGGTGATATAAAACGTATTCACCTCTTGTACAATGTTAGATTCCTAATATACTGATTAAATCCATAGTACAATGTTATCATAAAATGATAAATATATTTATTTTTGTATTTAAAAAAAATAAGAACATGATTTTACAAGGAAAACTTCTTAAGATCCATTAGAATCTGCAAAAAACTTGGATATTATAGATACAAATACCAATGGATGTAATAAGTTGTTCTTTTATATTAATTAATCATTTTTTTCAATACTAGATCAAATTGAACAATGTGTAAACATGTCTTTACGTACCCTAATTAATAGTGTTATAACTTCTCCACACACCAAGAAGTCATCCATTTTTACATTCCATGTATCGTCAGAAAGTTCTAACTACATTTATATACAATTGTGTTAGACATTATTGATATTAAAATTTAATTCCTTATGAATTAATAATATAAAACTTCAGTACATACCATGCCACAAGACATGAATTCTTATTTCTTAATCTTATGAAATGATTATAATCTCCATAATCTCTTCCTATGACCATGCATGTTCTACTTGAAGGATTATATTCCAATAAAACATTGGTATTGAATTATTTCAAATATTATTTTTCAATACTATGTTAACATATGTACTATGAATATATTTAAAAAAAATCCTAGATCCATTTTGTAGATCTTGTTCCAAAAAACATTATTGCACCATTAAGTCAAACCTAGAAGAATTAAATTCATATTTCCTACCAAACTAGTATTAAAGAAAATTTTATTTTATATGTTTTCAAAAATATTTATCTTGAAAACATAGAGCACTCACACTAACCTATTTGAGACACATGTCACTCATTTGTTTCTGAAGGAATATTCTAGGATCACTATGCATGATTTTTTCATAAAAAATTTATGTAATATGAATAACGTATTGGAATTTATGGATGTGACCAAACTTTTTAGTTGTTACTTGTATAAATATAACATATGGCCTCATTTGGTTGTTTTGTATAGACTTCTATCATAAGGATTCCTCTAAATTTGGTTTCCTTGACAATAAATATAAAAATATTTTGACCATAAAATATTATTTAACAAAGTAAAATTCAATATGATTTTATTCATTATCATTGTAGTATAGATTCTATACCGTCCATGTTGAGTTTCTTTTGAATACTCACAAAAAAGTGTCATGTTGTAGACACATTCAAAATAAAAAATCCATCAATTTAGATACATAGAGTCAATTAATTTAAATTATATATAATTTTCAACCATAGAATATTAGCATTTACTATTTCATTATAAGAATATTTATTCTGGATGAATAAAATACAAGTATCACCCATCAAAGTGAATATAAACCACCACTTTGGTTATTAGATCCTACAAAATATGTGTCTCCGGAACAACAAATCTCAATTTACTTAGTAGAGTCTAGTATTCCAATTAAGATCCATATAAATCTAATGAATTAACCCATAGAATTTAATTTTAATCCCATTATTTTTAATTTGATACTCTTCCTTTATGGAAATATATTCGATCTTGACTAGTTGTTAATATACTTATTGGCTATAGTATCATTAACTTAGATTCACCTTAGTGTTTTAATGTTCATTAGTAGCTATGGAATATTTTAACTAAGTATTATCAACAAAAAAATATTGTATTGACCTAATAGAATCTTAAAATATCACAATTGACAAGATATACATTATATAATATGGTTGGAAAATAGTTAGTCATTTCACTACTATTTTAAGGAATGATGGAAGATTTGAAATAAATATAATATTAAACACTAATATTCCTTCTACTATAATCTAGGAATTGATGTATATAATGAAATTTTAGTTAGGTATAGAGTTTACATCGCTTATATGATCTATTATTACATGGATAATATGTTTTTCAATAATCCCTCTTTGAGATTCCTAAATATTTACCAAGGGTAGTCATTTTATTCACTGAGAGTTTCTATTTTTTTTAAATAAATCTCATGATTCATATGATGTTAAAATTAGATTTATAATAGTTCACATGGATATATTAAACTAATTCATAATGTTTTGTGATGTACATTTATTTATAATGGTTTCCTTTTCTGAATGATGATAAGTATTTTTTTATCTTGCATCTTATCTCAATTGAGAGTAAAACACTTTTATTAGTATAAACTGGTGAAATTATTTTAGTTTTATTTCAAACATAATTATATTTCTATAATCAGGTAAGATTCTTATATTTTATATTCATCCTTCACTGTAAATGGTATTTTTTATTCAATAGTTACTGAACAATTTGTTTATTATTTAAAAACTATAACAACATTTGTCTTAAAAATGAAATATTGTCTCATTGTGTCAAGATTAACATTGAGATAAATTTTTTTCTCACACTTATTAAAAGCATGTATCATTTTAATTTAAAAATGAGAAATAATGATCTCGCCTTGACTGACATAGGAATCACCATTTCCCAGCACCTTTTCAGTTCACTTTACAACCTTTATATTCTTTCTCATTTCCTATATTTAAATTCATGTATCTTGTAAGAATATTATATTTAATAAACAATCAAAGAATAAAAATGTGATGAATATACCCAAAGTTGATGAAACTACATTCCTCTTTAATTCAATTCAATTTCACTTCCAAGGTCCATTCTTTCCATATAATAAGTGAATAGCCTCTGTTTCATTCTTATACATCTGAATCTTTGGCATCATTGAATGTCGTCATGAAGTATCTTTGAGGTTTAGTTTATCCAGGTGAAATTCATCCACAAATTTCAAAATTTTCACTATAAGGGGTGGAGAAATAGGTTTAAATTCATCTTAATCCTCTTAGTGATTTATGGAAAATTATATATCGAGTGAATACACCATTTTGATTCTCTAGGATTGGAAAAATAAGGAAAAGATTAATATTAAGGATAATAAGATAATATTAATGGAAAAATTCTTATCAAAGTGGAAGTAAAATTTCACAAACTAATAAATATACACCAACATTTTGAAATAATGATTAGTAGCTATGTTTTCTTGTTCCAGTTTACATTAATATAGTTAATTTATATTCTTATTTACTTTAAGCAATTAGTTATCTTTCTCAAGATAAATAAGATGATATAAATTTGTGTGGACATCAATGTATTTATTATTTTTCATCACAACTCTAAAAATACTTGATAATATAATATAATATACATTTGATGCATCCTCAACATACTTTGGTAGAAATCCATATCACATTAGCTCTCCTACTAGGGTGGAAGAACATCAGTTGGGGATTGAAACACATAATAAAGACATTCTGATAATAAAGCATATCATAAAGGGTTATACCATATTCGAAAGTTTTACATTTAAAGGAGATAAACTGATTTAAGGAATATCCACATTATTTTTATGGGTTAGCTTTCAATTTTATACAAAACATAAAATAGACGATCAATATAGTAATTGAGTACGAACTCTTTGGGAAATAATAATAATTAATTTTTTTAAGACACACTATTTTATCAAGTCCCATTGTCCCTCACCATTGAATCCAAAATATCCAGTTTAAAGGATATTATAGTGTCTAGGAATCATATACCACTTATCATAACCCCAAAGAGGATTGTTTAAGTTACTTAAAGATACTTAAGAAGGTAGGACATTGTAGATTACATGCTTGTAGCTCCATTATTTGTTGAGTGGATCCTCAATCCCAAAATCCGAACTTTTATTTCCTCAAACCCTACCACAAAGTCACATCAAGTAAACCGAGGGATAATTATATTTTTGTATGATGGTTAATTCTACTGATAACCTTCATATGAACTCCATGTTAAAAATATATTTCCCAATAAGGGTTTCTCAAAAACTTCCTTCAATATTATTCTTTACTAATCATGTAATGGAAATCTATGTTTGACACAATATTTAGTTGGGGGATTTTAATTTTTTATATATAAATTTTATCATATTTTATTCTCACATGGATTTATAGTATTAATTTAATTTTACTTAATTAATTTATCATGTTGGAGAAAAAATTTAGACAAGATCCATTTATTTAAAATCATTATTCTAACATTAATTCATTTATTTATATGATCTTGGTATTTCATCAATAAATTAAATAATTCATATAAATAAATAAATAAATAAATAAATAAAACACCCTTTCATGAGAATATCTAATGGTTTATTTATTGGGAGGGTAATAAAAAAACCTATGACCTAGGGGAATAACTCCTTAGTTGGTCTTGGAATGAGTTGTAGCATTCCACTTGTCCATCTTTGAATCACCTAGCTTTGGAATCATTATGGTTTTGTCTTGAACCACCTCTAAAAATATTAGGACACTACCTTAATTACATGTATTTATAACTCACACACAAGTGAAGGAACCAAAGGATTAGTTAAGGGGAAATTCAGAAATAACCTTGGAAACAAAGGTGTTACATAATAATAGAGGGAGGGACAAATCACAAGCCATTAAATAGAACATAATATTAAATTATAGCAATACTATGAAATAAATTAATATAAAAAAAATGACACATATATAGGTCTTGGTAAAACTCATGAATTGTCATACATGTAATGAATACATAAAAGAAAAACTAGTTAATATTCATTTCTATCTGTATTTATTAATAATATAAACATGCATGCATTAATTAATATACATTCATCTTAATGAACATCTGAATTCTATAGGAGATACCCATTATTAATGAACTCATGGAAAATAAATGATAGAACCAATAGTTATAGATTATTAAAATAAATTAATTGAGCATATATAATCCATTAAAACCATTGTTAAACTATCAAAAATAATATGTTCCAATAAATATAATAAGGAAATAATTATTTAATTATAAATTTAATGTAATTTTAATTCTATCCTTTATTGGGAGACTAAAAAAATGTATTGTCTATAAATATCCTATGTGTCTCAGTTTCCTTGTTTCTAGGGTACAATCCTAGGGCATCAGCTTGTTCCTCATCCAGACTATGTGATTTGTAACAAAAAAGATATATTCCTTGTGTTACACTTTCAATTTTTTCAAGCAACCCAATGAAAACCTATGCATGTTCATCAAACACAGGACTATATGACATGTGAAATCTAGCTACATGCTGTGTATCTCACATGTCTTATGTCTATATGACTCACCGAGCAACTCAATGTGTATTTCAAAAATTATAATTAATGAACTACATGATATGCACACAATCTACATGTCATGTACTTCATTAATTCTCCAAGATTTCATTCTCACATAGTTTAGATTGTTTATTTTACTACAGTATTAGTATGAATTTTGTGACTAAACCATGTAGACTACGTGGAATCAACAATATCTACACACTATATAATACAACCTTCCATGTTCAATGTTGTCCCAGTATATATGTGGTGTGTACTAAATGTACCACATGTAATTACTGCTTGATGTATCATGTATCCCGCGACACAGTTAGGTGCATTGGAGTTGGGTATACAATATGTACTCTGGATACAGGCCGTGTAAATCCATGCTATATGTGTAGATTCCTTTACACTTCAAAATTAAATATCTATTTACTATTAATCTATTCTCAGACTTAAGAAATTTTGTATCTTGAAAGAATAAATTAAAATGTCAAAGGCATGCTATTTTAAACAAATGAATTAAAGAACAAATAATTATTGAAATGAAGATTTCTCAGTATTTCACACATAGATCAACAAGAAATTAAATAGTTATAAATTTAAAATGTATCTTATTTAATGCCACATGATGTTTTTGTGTAATGAAAAAGAACCCCTTTTAGGAGATATGTTAAAATTTATTTTAACATAGAGTTTTATGATACCTTAATAGTGGATATTTTCACGTTAAATTTATAAATAATTTATTTAAGATCCAAATAAGTGTTTACCCTATATTAAAAAATATCTCAATATAATATTTTTTTGATCATCCATGAACAATTTTCTAGATTATCCATATTGCGTTAATAGGATCAAATCATAGAATCCCTCTAGAGATAACCCACATGTGCTCCTTTGATCACCGAGTGACACAAAATAATTTTTGTGTTCTAGCACACTGAATCAATTATCTTGCGTTGCTTTACATGATCACTTTAAGATCCTTTGGGCAAGAATGATTTCTTCTCAGTTTTGAGAATATGAGATGAAGTGTTATAGGGATAAGTCCACTATTTGATGGTTCCCACTTCTCAATTAAAACTACATAATATAAAAAACAATCTCTTTATGGATCTAGGGTTTAGGATAAAATTATTATTTAATTTTGTATTAACCCTTAAATACTATTATAATATTAAATATACTAAATTCCATATAATAATAATATTATTATTTAATGATGCACACTAATTTTCATGTTGATAAATATTATTTTACGAGCTTGTATATTAATATTCTTCACCAAACATGATCTTGGACAACTGTAACTACACAAAATTTATTGAATACATGAATAAATATCTTATTCAATTAAATAATTAATTTACTCACAATCTAGTGAATTAATATTAATTAAATAATTGAAAAATAATATAAATATTTTATTGAAAAACATATGAATAAATATTTATTATATATTACCATAATCAAATAAATTATTTATTAGAAAATAAATAATTATTTATCATGTTTGAAATATTAGGGATAAATAGACCATGAATAAAATTATTCCTTGTTCTTGATAATAATATATAATATATTAATGAAATTCAGATTGAATTTAATCAAGGTCAACTGAAACAGTTAGTGTGTAACCCTCTAGTGTTTTTTCTTAGTGGAATTAGGCTAACTTTCCAAAACTCCAAGCTTACTATCCAGCAATGTGTTAAGGCACCCAATTGAAAGAAAACAATGTGGAAACATCAAATACAACATATGAATTCCCACTGTGCAATATAATACCTTTATCTTAATATCTCCTCAAGTAGATTTTACATCCACATTATAAACATATAAGCTTGATGATGTTCCCAATTTGGGTATACTTGTTCATATATATTAACAATCTATAAAACATTTTTTTCACCAAATATCAATCATTTTGTGGATACAATTATTTATATCGGTGATTATGACAATTTTAGGTGTTTTCCATCCAAGGTGATAAATTAGGAAATGACAAAATAAAAATCCAAAACTACATGATATGTACTTATTATACACGCTGTGTACTTTTTCAACAAGATGGATCAGGAAGACTGGATACACACCCATTTTTCTGGCCAAAGAATACATTCCATGTTATTCCCATATACACACCATGTGGGCCCCTCTAGAAGCAGTTGGTGGCTGATGACTGATATTACATGCCATGTATGGTAGCACTATAGGTCGTGTACTTCCGCCTACCTGGCATCACTATCTTCCAAGTCAAGGGCGGTGCAGTAGATCACCCACCAAAGGAGAAAAGAGGGCTAAACTGTGTTAACCAGGGTACATGCCGTGTAATTTCTTTTACACACCATATATTACTAAAAGCTATAAATAGATGGGCTGGATCTCAAAATTCAGGAAAATTGATTCCATACCATACTAAGAAGGAAAAGTCCAGAGACACCCAAGAAGAGGAGAGAAGAGAAGAAAGGAGGTGCTACCGCTACCTCTACGAAGATCTTTAATACAAAGTTTGTGCGATGTTTAATTTATGAATCAAAAGTTTGTTTGTTATTAGATACTCTATGAGTAGCTAAATTCTAAATGTTTTGGGGCTATGGACAATTATGTTTTGTATTTTTTTAATTGTGATAGTGTAATCATGTTATTTATTATTCTCATAATTCCTTAGTAATTATTTCTAAATTTCACTAGAAATATCATATGAGAACAAGAATAGTATTTCTAGAGATCTTATAAGTAATTAGAATCAAGAACATCCATGATCATTAGATGTACTTATCGTCTCAATAAGGGTTTCAATTAATAAAATTAAAATAAATAAAATTCCAAACCAAGGAATTGGCCTCTAATAATTTTAACAAAACTCACCAGACGAAGGGGGTTATATTACATTCACAACCCCGAGATTTCAGTTATCATGAAAAACACAACCTCATAAAAAGTGTGATTTAATAACAACCATTAAAATTCACAGCCTTGACACATTCTTCTCATTTTTAATCAAGAATCAAATTTATGCGTTTTTCTTTATCTTTAAAAGTAATTTATCAAGAAATTGAAATTCAACCACCCTGTTAGTAAAACAAAAAAAATCAATTCTAAATTCCGTCAAACATCACTAAATTAATCAAAAAAATAGAAAAATAAAACACAATAGCTGTCTATCCCTATGGATTGATCCCTTACTTGCACTATACTTGTTTGGGTAAATTAATTTGGATTGTCGAAAAAAACATCGATAGAAACAATACCACTTGATACATCTTTATTTGACCATCTGAAATAAAATTTGTTAAAATATGGTCATCGAATATAGGTGACTATTATATTTCAATCCAAAGTCCAAGATATAAACAAGTATAAATATAGAAGTGAAAAATCCTTCCTTGACATATCTTTTAATAACATTTCATTCATGACGCACCCAACACACCCTACTTCTCACCTATATATTTCATTAAATTTTTGTTAGTAAACAATAATGAACAAGACATGACATTAATAAAAGATAATATTAATGTATAAGAACTATTGCATATTCTCATATATTGGAATATCTGATGACACAAAAACATGTGGAATTCCAACAAGTGGGTCTATTATCATAATATCCTATCTTGGAGATTACAAAGTGTATACTTAATGAGAAGAAGAATCATTAGCATACAAGTACTCACACATGATAGTATATATGCTTTATTATCTATCATATTATGATATCCAATCAAAGAACAATATTTAAGAATATCATCATAGAATTTCAGGGTTCTCAACATAGTGGGGAACTTATGTGACCTTACCAAGGCATATATACTCAAGGAAATTATCACATAAATTTTATATTGAACAATAACAATATGTGATATGATATTTTTATTTATATTCACTTCTTCGAGTATACATGTAATCAAATGTAAAAATTAGTTAATTAGAGGGAACTAACTCTAACATATTCCTCATCTAGTTGTTATAATTATCAAATATTTATTGTATAATGATTATATCTATATATATATATTTTTAGTTTTATTAGTTCATATTAAAATTGGAGATACATTTACATATTTAGGATCCTTGACTCCTTGATATTCTTTAAAGACATACTTTATTGTTTAGTACAATTATATTTTCAATCATATGATTTCATTTTATTAATTTTAAAGTGTTTCAATATAGTAGTTTATATCATTCTAATAAAATTTATACAAACGTTGTCCATTTTTACTAATAAGATATTATGATGTGATGCTACTTAGTTATTCGTACCTATATGGAATTAAAAATATATTTAAATTTATTTAAATTCATTTTTTATTGTTCTTTATAAATGTAATGATCCACAAGGTGATTTATATTAAATAACTATATTAATCATAACTATATGATGATAACATTAGGGTGTTTTTATTGAAGAAGGTACTCTATATGTTAAAATAATATCCTCATGATTGGTATGTAAGATCTGAATCATACTTGAAAATAATTGTATACCCATGGAGTGATGTTATATTATATTTTTTTCAACCTCTATGATAGATTTATTGTGTAAAAAATGTGTAGTATTCTATTCCAATGTGTAGATATTTTCTTATATGTATATATATTCACTATCAAAGAGACATCTTGGGTCTATTTTTTATTCTTGACTAAGGATGTGTTATACTTATATGAGTTGATAATATATTTTTTGTTTGTGGAATATATTATTTATGGTATGTTCTATAATATATGATATGTGGAACAAGTTTATATTTCATTATATTAAAATATATGTCCTATGAAAGATCAATAAAAATATTAAATTTATGTGGGAAAATTTCAACGTGTGTTACAAGCACAAAAAATAGTGTTTGTTGTACTTGGTGTAAGAAAAAAAACTTTTCATGTACTTTTTATGATTAGACTATTTACTCTATTTATTCAAGATATATAATTATTGTAAAGTAATTTTTTTCTGAATTATTAATATAGTAAGGTACATAGATTATAATTCACATTATTGAATTATAGTATTTATTTTCTATAATATAACGTAGAGAAATTAAGGATACAATATTAAAAGTATGTTATATAGTCTATATAAACCCATCATATGGGACAAAAAATATTCAGGTATCATATTTCTGGAAATTATAAGCATCAAGACATCTTCTTGTGATGTTTTCTCATCATGAACTCAAATAAAGTAGGACATAACGATAGACAAACCAATATAAGTCTCACATAATTAATGTGTCATTTTATAACCCAATCTTTGAGCTAGTGTATCAATCCCTATAATTGATATCATTATCAATGTTTATTATGATTCATGTACATTGATTCCCATTGAAAACCACGAAGTATTTACTCATGAATAAGTGTATTACATTGCATTCCTCATGAAAATTATGGAATTGATTTAATGGTATTGAATGAGTATTTCCATTTCATTTTAGAGGAAGATATCATTGTACATTTGTTGGGAAAAAATCCCTCAAGGTATCATTGAAGTATTTTTGAGGAGATTGTGTTTGTTGATAAACGGGACATCAGTGTTGTGATTGTTGACCAAGCAAAACAATGACATAAAATTTCGTGACAAAGGGGTTTTCATGGTGGAATGTCGAGTTCAAGAGCTGTGGTCGAAAATCCATGTTTGATTTAAGAACATCGACAAAGGAATGGATGATCTGGAGGCGGTACAAAAAGAACAGAAGGTCAAAATATGGAAAAGGAAAGAGGGTCACACAGGTATTGGGTTGGTCGCGCAAGTGACCTGCATGCCGATGCCGAGGTGGCTTGAGAACTTCCGCGCCTTATGTTTTTCAAGATCAGAACTTCAAAATATGGAAAAGGAAATTGGGTCGCACAAGTTTGGAAGTGGGTCGCACATGTGACTTACAGGGGAAGAGGCTCGCGTGCCGAAACTTGTGCGCCAAGGGGAGAATTGTGCGCCGTTGTGTAGGGTGTTCAAAATGCCTATAAATACTGGACCACCCCTCCTCATTTTCAATGGATTTCAACACTTTAAAAAATAAGAGATCCCGTCGAGCAGGTGTGGTGGTCGCGCAAGTGGTGTGTGGTCGCACAGGTGGAGTTGTGTGCTAGTGGTTGAAGTTGCGCGCTGGTTGGTAGTTGCATGCCAATATGGGTTTGGGCGAAATAAGAAGTGAGTCGCGCAGGTTTGGAGATGAAGAAGATTGTGCCGCGCAAGTGTTGAGGTAGACTTGCATGCCAGTTGTGACTTGGGCGCCGATACTTGCATGCCGAGTTTGACTTGCGTGCCAAGTAAGGTTGATTCCCTGGTCATATTTTCAGGCTGTGTGGAAGCTGGAATTTTTTCCAATACCTTCGATGAAAAGCGAGATTCGTCTATAGGTGAATGTTGGACTTCAACAGAGCATCCACATACAATAGAGGATGCATTCATTAGAGATAATGAACAGGCCTACAGGTCTATAAACTTTGAGTGGATTCCTTCCAGATCAGTGAGAAAAGGAAGATTAAGAAGGTGATCCTCTCCACCGGCAGTGAGCCAGAGAGAGAGAAATAGGGAGTGACCCTTGGGAAAGTAGTGAGCTGACCCTGACCATTGTAAAGGTAGCGAGTTTGGGACAGAGTAACTGTGCCCGAACCTTGTAATCCACAGCTAGTGAAGTCTAGTGGAATTTTGTACGACCACCAACTTGTCGGCGTATGCTCCTTGGACGTAGCTCTGTGAGGGTGAACCAAGTAAAAATCGCTTCGTCCTGTGTATGCTTTACTTTCTGTTTATATTGTGCAACGAGAAAGAGAGAGAAGAGTGTTTTTATTAACAACGAAATAAGATCAGAACAGGATCTAATTTTAAATTAGTCATACCCTGATTCACCCCCCCCCCCCTCTCAGTGTATTCAGGCTTGTGGACCAAACAATTGGTATCAGAGTGAATGGTTGATATTTATTCTTCTCTCAATGGAGGTCACTAATCATAAAGGTATTCTGATCTTCGACGAATGTAATTTTCAGATATAGAAGAATCGAATGCAACATTATTTCCGATATTTGGGAATGGATGTATTTTTAGCAGCTATTCATGGAATCACAGCCGACATTACTAGTGGTGCATTATCAGAAGCTGAGAATAGAGAATTGGATGTTGATTCCAAAGAAATCAATTCCTTTGGGGGATCCCTTTATAATCCTATCTATAAAAATGTGATGTCATGAAAAATGTTGCATGCCATGTGGGAAAAGCTTTTGAATATATATGAAGGGGATACAAAGGTCAGAGAGGAAAAGCCACAAGTGTTGTGGAACAAGTATGAAGATCTGATAATGAACCCGAATGAATTTGTTGATGCATTTTTCGACAGGGTAAATGCTGTTGTGAAAGTCATGCATGGTCTTGGATAAGTCATTGAAGATATAAAGATTGTGAAGTGTATCTTGAGAAAACGTCCAAATCGGTTCAATCTGAAAGTTTCTGTTTTGGAAGATAAAGACCCGAAATAATTGACATTGGATAACCTGCACAGCACCCTTGTTGCATATGAAATGAAAAATGATGATAACAATGTTGTGGAAAAGGGGAAATCCAAAGAGGTGGAATTTAAGGCCATGAAGAAGTTCACCATTGAATATTCTCAGGAGGAATAAGAGATAAATGAGGTTATGTCATTTATCTCCTCAAACCTTTAAAGAGGAAGAGGAATGTTCAAAGGGAATCTTCCTATTGCATGCTTTAGATGTCGAAAGGTTGGACATCTCGCAGCAAGATTCCCCAAAATCTTTCAAGAAGAAAACGAGGAAGATCATGTTGAAATTCCCACGAATAAATCTTCAGCCTATGTGAAAGGGAATAAGCAGTTCAAGAGAAATTTCTTCAAGAAGAAGAATATTATTTCACAGGAAATAGACAGTTAAGATGAGTCTGAGGTTGAAGAGGTTGAGGAGATTGAAAACTAAAAAGATTTTGGAGAAAATTCTATTGTGGCAGTCATTGGTAGTTCTCATGAAAAGGAAGAAACTGACACTGGAGAAGAAGAAGAAGAAGTTGAAGGATGAGTTGATATGGAAGAAGAATTAGAAGCAACTCTTGAGGAGATAGGTTTTTGGAGATCCAAAACGATGAAATGCAATAAAGTGGTTCGTGATGCCAAACTCTATATGCAACAATAGGATGAAGAAAATTCTGAGCTGTTAGAAGAAATTGAAATACTGAAATCCTCAACACCAAAGAGCTCAGAAAATATTGTTGATTATAAGCTTAAAATTGAGGAACAAAAGAAGTAAATTGATTGTTTGACTAATGCAGGAAATGAGTAGGTCATATGTATCAAAGAGCTTGAAGAATAAGTGGTCAGTCTGCGATTAAAAATAAAGGATCAAGAAAAACTCTTGACCTCCAGTGTGACGTCAGGAAATAAGGACATTCCAAAGACTGAAAAGGTGAAAGATGAGCCTAGTTGTTCAGCAAGAATGAAGCAGCAATTGAGCTCAAACGTTAAGGATGATTCAGGGCTTGATAAGAAGCAAAAATTTGTGGTAATTGAAGTCAAACCGCAAGCACCTGTCCTGAAATTGAAGGTTGATTTGGGAACAAAGAAGAATTAGAATATTCAGAGATCCCAAAGAAAAAATCGTAGTGCTGAAGTAACATGAAGGAATGCACCTTATATTAGGTGTTATTGTTGTGGGAAGATGGTACATTCACAGTCTGTGTGTTCCACAACCAAGAGATATATTAGGGAACAAGAATAGATGTGGCATCCAAATAGAGAACAGTTTTCCAGAACATATTTTGAGGACACTGTTTTTGGTGCCAATGATTTGGGCACATGGCTAGGTACTGAACTTCAACCATTCAGAGAAATGTGCCAAAGAAAAATCAAAACATTCGCAAGCAGAAGATCAATAAACTGACAGGTGAGTTAAAAATTCAGAATAGATTTGCAGCTTTTCAAGATGAAGCTGGTCCATCATACTCTACAGAAATCTCAATCCATGCTGAGTGTGAAAGAAAAAGTATGGACCAAGAAGAAGAAAAATAAAAAGGTTGTGGTGGAATAGAATGCCCTTAAAGCATCAGATCGATCTGGTGTGTGGATTCTTGATAGTGTTTGCACATCTCACATGACGGGTAATATGGATCTTGTTACAGGCATAAAATATGACAAAGAAGGACTTGTCAAATTTGGAAACGATGAAGGCCTAGAGGTTTTTGGCTCAAGGAAAGCCAAGTTTGGGGGAAAAGAAATGAGACGTGCTGATGTCTTGGTAGTAGATGGTCTTAGTCATAACTTGCTCAGTGTCAGTAAACTATGTGACTCTGGGAACTCTATTTGATTTACCAAGAAGACATGTATTGTGAAAGGAAAAGATGGAGCAGTTGTTATACAGGGAAAAAGGAAAAAGGGAAATCTTTACCTTGTAGGTGGGGAAGATGATTCATTCCTTTTATCCAGAGATGAAGAAAACTAGCTATGGAATAAGTGACTTGGTCATCTATTCCAACCATCTATGAAAGATCTGGTAACGTGTGATGTTGCTAGAGACCTTCCCAAACAATCACATGATCGCACTCATACGTGTGATTCTTGCCAACAAGGGAAGATAATCCGAAAGACATACATGCCAAAGGAACATAAATCAACTGGAGTGCTCGAATAGGTGCATGCTGATGTATGTGGATCTATCTCACCTCGAGCTATAAATGGGAAAATGTACTATGTTATTTTCATTGATGATTATATAGGAATGGCCTGGGTATTTGTCATTACCCATAAGACATAGGTGTTCAGTTGCATAAAGAAGTACAAGAGGGAATCAGAAAGGATTTTTGGGTAAATAATTCGAAAGTGCCGTACTGATAACGGTACGGAATTCACAAATAGTCAAGTCAAAAACTATCTCGAGAAAAAAGGGATAAGGCATCATGTTTCATTAGTGAGAACTCCCCAACAGAATGGAGTGGTTGAGAGGATAACTCGTATCATCAACAACATGGCCAAAACAGTGCTTATTGAAAATGACCTACCAGAGAAATTTTGGAAGGAAGAAGTTTTGACATCAGTCTATATTTCAAACAGGTCTTTGTTGTGTCCAAAGGAAGGGAAGACTCCGTATGAAATGTGGTACAGAAAGAAGCCAACACTGAAATACTTTTGAATCTTTGGGAGTAAGTTCTTCACTCTCAAAAAAGAAAATCACTGGATGTTTGAGTCATGAGGAGATGAGGGGATATTCCTTGGATACTCAGGGAAGAGAAAATCATATAAATGTTTCAACTAAAGGATGGGAAAAATTGTTGAGAGCAATGATGTCACTATAGTTGAAAACGAACAAAATACACAACAACCCAATGAACAGTTTCTGAATGAAAGTGATGATGAGGTAAGCAACACAGGGGGAGAAGAAGTGGCAGAGGCTGACCCATAATAAGATACTGATGATGAACAAGAAAGTGTCAAGTCTGTGTCTGTAAGGAAGACAAAGAGTCAAGCTGAAATTGATAGGCATAATATCATTGGTGATCAGACAGCTTCAGTTCAGACTCGAAGAATGAATTCATTGCTGCAAACATCATTTTTATCTCAGGTGGAGCCGAAATGTTTTTCCAATGCAGCTGAAGATGAAAACTGGGTTCAGGCTATGAATAAAGAGCTTGATCAGATTGAGAAGAACCAGACATGGGAGATTGTTTCGAGGACAGCAGATAAAAATATCATCGGGACTAAATGGGTCTATCACAACAAGATGAATGAAGATGTCACAGTGATTCGGAACAAAGCACGGCTAGTGTGCAAGGGATACTCTCAGATAGAGGGAATAGATGTTGATGAGACATTTGCACCGGTTGCAAGGCTGGAGACAATAAGATTATTTTTGGCCATAGTAGTGCAAAGAAAGTTCAAAGTGTTTTAGATGGATGTCAAATCTACATTCCTGAATGGAGTTCTAGAAGTAGAGGTGTATATTGAGTAGCCAGATGGTTTTCTCATTCATGAGGTTGAGAACAAAGTTGGAAGACTGAAGAAGGCGTTGTGTGGGCTGAAATAAGCACCAAGAGCATGGTACTCAAGGCTTAATCAGTACTTGAAGAATCTTGGTTTCAAATGTGAGGGAGTTAATTACAATCTCTATTTCAGCAACGATAGTAATCAAAGGATGATGGTGTTGGCTTATGTCGATGGAATAATATTTGGCTGATCAGATGAAGCTCAGTGTAGACAGTTTTCCAAATTCATGAAAAATGAGTTTGAAATGTCAATGATTGGAGAGCTAACATTTTTCCTTGGTTTATAGGTGACACAAGGAAGTAATGGCACTTTCATTTCTCAATCCAAATACACCAAGGAGGTTCTAAGAAGGTTTGGAATGTATAATTCCAAGGAGATGAAGACCCTGGTTTCTACCTGGATGAAATTATCAAAATATGAGGATGGCAAGCCAGTTAATATCACAGAATACAGGCAAATTATTGGAAGTTTTCTATACTTGACCGTAACAAGGCCTGACATTGTTTTCGCCACATGCCAAGCAGCGAGATATCAGAGTGATCCCAAGGAAAGCCACATGCTTGCAGTTAAAAGAATACTTCGGTATATCAAAGGAATTTTGGACTTCGGCTTGACATATAATGAAAAATATCAGACTGAGTTATTGGGTTACACATATGCAGATTGGGATGGATCAGCAGATCACAGAAAATCAACATCAGGAGGTGCGTTCTATCTTGGTGGATTCTGTATTTCTTGCCTGAGAAAGAAGTAAGATTGCATTTCATTGATCACCGTAGAGGCTGAGTATATTGCGGCCACTCAAGAATGCACACAATTATTGTGGATGAAGCAGTAGCTTAAAGATATGGGAGTTGAATTGAAGTCTCCGATCATAATCCAGTGCGATAAATCTAGTCCTATCAGTCTTAGCAAAAATCCTGTCCATCACTCAAGGACAAAGTGCCTTGAGATCATATATCATTTCATCAAGGATAAGTTTGAGCAAGGTCTTGTGAAATTGGGGTATGTGCCTAAAAAACTACAGGGTGTAGACATTTTGACCAAGGCCTTACCCAAGGAAGCGTTTGAAAGGCATCGACTGGCTCTCAGAGTTCGGTCGACTCCCCGCACTTAAAATAGTGTGGATGTGGCACCCCCCTCTCCCCGAGGTATGATGTGTTTTTCCCTAATGTGCTGATATGTGTTCTATACTCTGTTATAGACTGAAAAGGAGTGACCTTTGGGTTCGTTGACAAAGGGGGATAAAATAGTGATTTTTCAAGGGGGAGATAGTGTTTCTATTTGAGAAATCATGACAGATAGCGGGAGAAGCTGACAAGTGGAGCAGCGAGATATGGGGAGTAATGAGAAAGGGGGAGAGTATGAAATCTGACGATGCTAGGAGAGATTTATGAAAGACTAGATATCATGACAGTTGAGGATCGTGATAAAAGAAGAAGAGTGGTGTTGTAATGTGGTAAGAATATTTCCAACAATTGGTATTTCATCAAATTTGTATCAGTTTGGTGTCAAAAGTGGGTATCAGAGATGAAGTGACTCATTGATGAACTTTTCATTTACTCTCATTTCTCATGCCGAGCATTGCTCATGTGGGGTTAGAGTACGTGTTGAGTAAATCCTTGATCTCTATTAGGATCGCATTGGGTGAATGGTGGATGAAGAGTTAACGATGTATCTTTTTGTGGAAGAGTTGTCAACAAACCCAAAGGGGGATATTTTTGGGTAAAAATCACTCTCAAGGTATCATTGAAGTATTTTTGAGGAGATTGTGTCTGTTGAAAAAGGGGACATCAGTGTTGTGATTGTTGACAAAGCAAAACACTGACATACAAATTTGTTGACAAAAGGGTTTTCATGGTGGAAGTTTGAGTTCAAGAGTTGCGGTGAACGATCCATGTTTGATCCAAGAACGTCGACACATTAATGGATGATCTTGATGCGGTACAAAAATAACAGATACAAGGTGGCGCCATTTTTCAGTGTTTGCCAAATTTTTGGGCCTAAAAATCAATAAATGAAGAAAACTAGTTTTGGTAAAGAGACTTGTGCGTCGTGTACCTGAAGGCTTGGAAACCTGTGCGCCTAATGTTTTTCAAGATCATAAGGTCAATGTATCACAAAGGAAAGAGGGTCACACAGGTATTGGGTTGGTCGCACAAGTGACATGCGCGCCGATGCCCAGGAGGCTTGAGAACTTGTGCGCCATATGTTTTTCAAGATCAGAACTTCAAAATATGGAAAAGTAAATAGGGTCGCGCAAGTTTAGAAGTGGGTCATGAAAATGACTTGCAGGGGAAGAGACCTGCGCACCGAAACTTGCACGCCAAGGGGAGACTTGTGCGCCATCGCGCAGGGTGTTCAAAATTCCAATAAATACCGGACCACCCCTCCTCATTTTCATCGGAGTTCAACACTTTAAAAATTCAGAGCTCCCGTCACGTAGGTGTGCGGGTCGCGCAAGTGGTGTGCGGTCATGCAGGTGGAGTTTTACGCCGGTGGTTGAAGTTGCGTGCCGGTTGGTAGTTGCGCGCCAATATTGGTTTGGGCGTAAAAGGAAGTGAGTTGCGCAGGTGTGGAGTTAAAGAATATTGTGCCGCGCAAGTGTTGAGGTAGACTTGCCCGCCAGTTGTGACTTGCGCACCAATACTTGCGCGCCGAGTTAGACTTGTGCGCCAAGTAAGGTTGATTCCCTAGTCATATTTTCGGGCTGCGTGGATGCTGGAAGTTTTCCCGATACCTTCGGTGCAAAGAGAGATTCATCTACAGATGAAAGTTGGACTTCAACAGGGCATCCACATAAAACAGAGGATGCATTCATTAGAGATAATGAACAGAACTACAGGTCTATAAACTGTGAGTGGATTCCTTCTAGAGTAGTGAGTAAAGGAAGAGGAAGAAGGTGATCCTCTTCACCGGCAGTGAGCCAGAGAGAGAGAAATAGGGAGTGACCCTTGGGAAAGCAGTGAGCTGACCCTAAACCTTGTAAAGGCAATGAGCCTGGGACAGAGTGACTGTGCCCAACCCTTGTAATCCACAACTAGTGAAGTTTAATGGAATTTGGTACGACTGACAACTTGTCTGCGTATGCTCCTTGGACGTAGTCCAGTGAGGGTGAACCAAGTAAAAATCACTGTGTCCTGTGCATGCTTTACTTTCTATTTATATTGTGCAAAGACAAAGAGAGAGAAGATTGTTTTTCTTAACAGCGAAACAAGACCAGAACAAGATTTAATTTTAAATTAGTCATACCCTGATTCACCCCCCCCCTCTCAGGGTATTCAGCCTTGTGGACATAAAAATTGGTATCAGAGCGAAAGGTTGATATTTTTTCTTCTCTCAATGGAGGTCACTAATCATAAAGGGATTCCGATCTTAGAGGGTTGTAATTTTCTGATATGGAAGAATCTAATGCAACACTATTTCCGATCTTTGGTAATGGATGTATTTTTAGCAGCTATGCAAGGAATCACATCAGACGTTACTAATGGTGCATTATCAGAAGATGAGAATAGATAATTAGATGCTGATGCGAAAGAAATAAATGCCTTTGGGGGATCCCTTTCTAATCCCATATATACAAAGGTTATGTCATGAAAAATGTCACATTCCTTGTGGTAAAAGATTTTGAATATATATGAAGGGGATACAAAGGTCAGAGAGGAAAAGCCACAAGTGTTGTGGAACAAGTATGAAGATTTGAGAATGAACCTGAATGAATATGTTGATGCATTTTTCGACAGGTTAAATGTTATTCTGGAACACATGCAGGGTCTTGGAGAAGTCATCGAAGATATAAAGATTGTGAAGTGTATCTTGAAAAAACTTCCACCTCAGTTCAATCTGAAAGTTTCTGTTTTGGAAGATAAGGACCCGAAAGAATTGACATTGGATAACCTGCACAACACCCTTGTTGCATATGAAATGATAAATGATGATAATGATGTTGTGGAAAAGGGGAAATCCAAAGAGGTGGAATTTAAGGCCATGAAGAAGCTCACTAGTGAATATTCTCAGGAGGAAGAAGATACAAATGAGGTTATGTCATTCCTCTCCTCAAACCTTAAAAGATGAAAAGGAAAGTTCAAAGGGAAACTTCCTATTTCATGTTTTAGATGTGGAAAGGTTGGACATCTCGTAGCAAGATGCCCCAAAAAGTTTCAAGGAGAAAATAATGAAGATCATGTTGAAATTCCCCGGAATAAATATTCAGCCTATGTGAAAGGGAAGAAGTAGTTCAAGAGAAATTTATTCAAGAAGAAGAATATTCTTTCACAGGAAATAGACAGTTCAGGTGAGTCTGAGGTTGAAGAGGTTGAGGATATTGAAAACTACAAAAATTTTGGAGAAAATTCTATGATTTCAGTCATTGGTAGTTCTCATGAAAAGGAAAAAAATGACGTTGGAGAAGAAGAATAAGTTAAAGTACGAGTTGATATGAAAGCCGAATTGGATGCAACTCTTAAGGAGATAGATGTTTGGAGATCCAAAACGAAGAAATGCAATAAAGTGGTTCATGATGCTAAAATCTATATGTAACAACAGGATGAAGAAAATTCTGAGCTATTAGAAGAAATTGAAATACTAAAATCCTCAACACCAGAGAGCTCAGAAAATATTTTTGAGTATAATCTTAAAATTGAGGAACAAAATAAGTAAATTGATTGTTTGACTAACACAGGAAATGAGAAGGTCATATGTATCAAAGAGATTGAAGAAGAAGTGGTCATTCTGCGATGAAAAATGAAGGATCAAGAAAAACTCTTGACCTCCAATGTGACGTCATGAAAACAGGCCATTCCGAATACTGAAAAGGTGAAATATGAGCCTAGTTGTTCAGTAGGAAAGAATCAGTAATTGAGCTCAGATGTTAAGGATGATTCAGGGCTTGATAAGAAGCAAAAATCTGTGGCAATTGAAGTCAGACCGCAAGCACCCGTCCTGAAATTGAAGGTTGATTTGGGCACAAAGCAGAATTAGAATATTTAGAGATCCCAAAGGGAAAATCGTAGTGCTGAAGCAACATGAAGGAATGCACCTTATATCAGGTGCTATTTTTGTGGGAAGATGGGAGATTCACAGTATGTGTGTTCCATAGACAGGAGATATATAAGGGAATAATAACAGAGGTGACATCAAAACATAGAATGGTTTTCCAGAACATATTTTGAAGGACACTATTTTTGGTGACAAGGATTTGGGCACATGGATTGGTACTGTACTTCGACCATTCAGAGAAATGTGCCAAAGAAAAATCAAAACATTCGCAAGCAGCAGATCAATAAATCGACAGGTGAGTTAAAAATGAAGAATAGATTTGTAGCTTTGCAAGATGAAGCTGGTCTGTCATACTCTAAGAAAGAACATAAATCCCAATCCATGCTGAGTGTGAAGGAAAAACTATTGACCAAGAAGAAGAAAAATGAGAAGGCTGTGGTGCTAGAGAATTCCCTTAAAGCATCAGATCGATCTGGTGTGTGGATCCTTGATAGTGTTTGCACATATCACATGACAGGTAATGAGGATCTTGTTACAGGCATAAAATATGACAAAAAAAGAGTTTTCAAATTTGGAAACGATGAAGGCCTGAAGATTGTTGGCTCAGGGAAATCCATGTTTTGGGGCAAAGAAATGAGACATACTGATGTCTTGGTAGTAGATGGTCTTAGTCATAACTTGCTCAGTGTCAGTAAACTATGTGACTATGGGAACTCTATTTGATTTACCAAGAAGATGTGTGTTGTGAAAGGAAAAGATGGAGCAATTTTTCTACAGGGAAAAAGGACAAAGGGAAATCTTTACCTTGTAGGTGGGGAAGAAGATTCATGCCTTTTATCTAGAGAGGAATAAAACCAGCTGTGGAATAAGCGACTTGGTCATCTATGCCAACCGTCTATGGAAGATTTGGTAAAGTGTAATGCTGCTAGAGACCTTCCCAAACTAACACATGATTGCACTCATACGTGTGATGCTTGACAATAAGGGAAGATCATCAGAAAGATATACAGGCTAAAGGAACAGAAATCAACTGGAGTGCTCGAATAGGTGCATGCTGATGTATGTGGATCCATCTCACCTTGAGTTATAAATGGGAAAAGGTACTATGTTATTTTCATTTATGATTACAGTAGAATGGCCGGGGTATTTGTCATTACCCACAAGACATAGGTGTTCAGTTGCATAAAGTAGTACATGAGGGAATCATAAAGGATGCTTGGGCAGAAAATTCTAAAGTTTCGTACTGATAATGGTACGGAATTCACAAACAGTCAAGTCGAAAACTATCTCGAGAAACAGGGGATAAGGCATCAAGTTTCATCAGTAAGAACTCCCCAACAGAGTGGAGTAGTTGAGAGGATAAATCGGATCATCAACAACATGGCCAAAACAATTCTTATTGAAAAGGACCTACCAGAGAAATTTTGGAAGGAAGCAGTTTTGACATCAGTCTATATTTAGAACAGGTCTTTGTTGTGTCTGAAGGAAGAGAAGACTCTGTATGAAATGTGGTATGGAAAGAATCCAACACTGAAATACTTTCGAATCTTTGGGAGTAAGTGCATCATTCTCAATAATGAAAATCACTAGAAGTTTGAGTCGTGAGGAGATGAGGGGATATTCATTTTCTAATCAGGGAAGAGTAAATCATATAAATGATTCAACAAAAGGATGGGAAAAATTGTTGAGAGAAATGATGTCACTATTGTTGAAAATGAACAAAATACTCAACAACCCAGTGAACAGTTTTTGAATGAAAGTGATGATGACATAAGAAACACATGGGGAGCAGAAGTGGCAGAGGCTAACTCAGAAGAAGATACTGATGATGAACAAGAAAGTGTCAAGTTTTGGTCTGCAAGGAAGCCAAAGAGTCGAGCTGAAATTGATAGACAGAATATCATTGGTGATCATACAACTTTAGTTCAGACTCGAAGAATGAAGTCATTACAGCAAAAATCATTTTTATCTCAGGTGGAGCTGAAATGTTTTTCCGATGCAGCTGAAGATGAAAACTGGGTTCAGGCTATGAATGAAGAGCTTGATCAGATTGAGAAGAACCAGACATGGGAGATTGTTTCAAGGCCAGCAGATAAAAATGTCATCAGGACTAAATGGGTCTATCGCAACAATATGAATGAAGATGACACAGAGATTCGGAACAAAGTACGGCTAGTGTGCAAGGGATGCTCCCAGATATAAGGAATAGATGTTGATGAGACGTTTGCACCGGTTGCAAGGCTGGAGACAATATGATTATTTTTGTCCATAGTAGTGCAAAGAAAGTTCAAAGTGTTCCGGATTGATGTCAAATCTACATTTCTAAATGGATTTCTAGAAGAGGAGGTGTATATTGAGCATCCAGATGGTTTTCTCATTCATGAGGATGAGAACACTGTTTGTAGGCTGAAGAAGGCGTTGTATGGGCTGAAACAAGCACCAAGAGCATGGTACTCATGGCTTGATCAGTACTTGAAGAATCTTGGATTCAAACGTGTTGGAGTTAATTACAATCTCAATTTCCGAAATGACAGTAATCAAAGGACGATGGTGTTGGTTTATGTCGATGACATAATATTTGGCAGATCAGATGAAGCTCAGTGAAGAAAATTTTCCCAATTCATGAAAAATGAGTTTGAAATGTCAATGATTGGAGAGCTAACATTTTTCCTTGGTTTATAGGTGACACAAGGAAGTAATGGCTCTTTCATTTCTTAATACAAATACACCAAGGAGGTTCTAAGAAGGTTTGGAATGGATAATTCCAAAGAAATGAAGACTCTGGTTGCTACTCGGATGAAATTATCAAAAGATGGGGATGGCAAGGCAGTTAATATCACAAAATATAGGAAAATTATTGGAAGTTTTCTATACTTGACTGCAACAAGGCCTGACATTGTTTTCGCCACATTCCACGCAGCGAGATATCAGAGTGATCCCAAGGAAAGCCACATGCTTGTAGTGAAAAGAATACTTCGGTATATCAAAGGCACTGTGGACTTCGGCTTGACATATAATGACAAATCTCAGACTGAGTTATTGGGTTACACATATACAGATTGGGACGGATCAGCAGATGACAGAAAATCAACGTCAGGAGGTGCGTTCTATCTTGGTGGATTGTGTATTTCTTGGATGAGAAAGAAGCAAGATTGCATTTCATTAAGCACCGCAGAGGCTGAGTATATTGCGGCCACTCAAGCATGCACACAATTATTGTGGATGAAGCAGTAGATTAAAGATATGGGAGTTGAAGTGAAGTCTCTGATCAGAATCCAATGTGATAAATCTAGTGATATCAATCTTAGAAAAATCTTGTCCATCACTCAAGGAAAAAGCACCTTGAGATCAAATATCATTTCATCAAGGATAAGGTTGAGCAAGGTCTTGTGAAATTGGAGTATGTGCCTACAAAACTACAGGTTGTAGACATTTTGACCAAGGACTTACCCAAGGAAGCATTTGAAAGGCATCGATTGGCTCTCAGAGTTCAGTTGACTCCCCGCACATAAAATAGTGTGGATGTGGCACACCCCCCCTCTCCCCGAGGTATGATGTGTTTTTCCCTAATGTACTGATATGTGTTCTCTACTCTGTTACAGACTGCAAAGGAGTGACCTTTGGGTTCGTTGACAAAGGGGGAGAGAATAGTGATTGTTTAAGGGCGGGATAGTGTGACTGTTTGAGAAATCATGACAGATATGGGGAGAAGCTGACAAGTGGAGCAGCGAGATATGAGGAGTAATGAGAAAGGGGGAGAGTATGAAATCTGACAATGATAGAAGTGATTGATCAAAGACTAGATATCATGATAGCTGAGGATCGTGATAAAATCAGAAGAGTGGTGTTGGAATGTGGTAAGAATATTTCCAACAATTGGTATTTCAACAAATTTATATCAGTTTGGTGTCGAAAGTGGGTGTCAGAGACGAAGTGATTAATTGATGAACTTTTCATTTACTCTTATTTCTCATGTCGAACATTTCTCATGTGGGATTAGAGTACGTGTTGAGTAAATCCTTGATCGCTATCAGTATCACATTGGGTGAATGGTGGATGAGGAGTTAACGATGTATCTTTTTGTGGAAGAGTTGTCAACAAACCCAAAGGAGGAGATTGTTGGGTAAAAATCCCTCAAGGTATCATTGAATTATTTTTTAGGAGATTGTGTTTGTTGACAAAGGGGACATTAGTGTTGTGATTTTTGACAAAGCAAAACAATAACATACAAATTTCTTGACAAAGGGGTTTTCATGGTGGAACGTCGAGTTCAAGAGTTGCGGTGAACGATCCATGTTTGAATCAAGAACGTCGACAAATGAATGGATGATCTGGAGGTTGTACAAAAAGAACAGATACAAGGTGGCATCATTTTCCAGTGTTTGCCAAATTTTTGGGCCTAAAAATCAACAAATGAAGAAAACTAGTTTTGGAAAAGAGACTTGTGAACCGTGTACCTGAAGGCTTGGAAACTTGCGCGCCTAATGTTTTTCAAGATCAGAAGGTCAAAATATGGCAAAGGAAAGAGGGTCACGTAGGTATTGGGTTGGTCGCGCAAGTGACTTGCGTGCCGATTACCAGGAGCCTTTAGAACTTGTGCGCTATATGTTTTTCAAGATCAGAACTTCAAAATATGGAAAAGTAAATAGGGTCACGCAAGTTTGGAAGTGGGTCGCACAAGTGACTTGTAGGGGAAGAGACCAGTGCGCCAAAACTTGCACGCCAAGGGGAGACTTTCATGCCGTCACGGAGGGTGTTCAAAATTCCTATAAATACTGGACCACCCTCCTCATTTTCATTGGAGTTCAACACTTTAAAAAATCAGAGTGCCCGTCGCGCAGGTGTGGTGGTCGCGCAAGTGGTGTGTGGTTGCACAGGTGGAGTTGCACGCCGGTGGTTGAAGTTGCGTGTCGGCTGGTAGTTGCGCGCCAGTATTGGTTTGGGCATAAAAGGAAGTGAGTCGCATAGGTTTGGAGTTGAAGAATAATGTGTCGTGGAAGTATTTAGGTAGACTTGCGTGCCAGTTGTGACTTGCGCACTGATACTTGCACGCCGAGTTAGACTTGTGCACCAAGTAAGGTTGATTCCCCGGTCGTATTTTCAGGCTGCGTGGAAGCTGGAAGTTTTCCCGATACCTTCGGTGCAAAGAGAGATTCATCTACAGGTGAAAGTTGGACTTCAACAGGGCATCCACATACAACAGAGGATGCATTTATTAGAGATAATGAACAGACCTACAGATCTATAAACTGTGAGTGGATTCCTTCTAGAGCAGTGAGTAAAGGAAGAGGAAGAAGGTGATCCTCTCCACCGACAGTGAGACAGAGAGAGAGAAATAGGGAGTGACCCTTGGGAAAGTAGTGAGCTGACCCTAAACTTTGTAATGGTCGTGAGCCTGGGATAGAGTGACTGTGCCTGAACCTTGTAATCCACAGCTAGTGAAATTTAGTGTAATTTGGTACGACCAGCAACTTGTCTGTGTATGCTCCTTGAACGTAGCCCAGTGAGGGTGAACCAAGTAAAGATAATTGTGTCATGTGCATGCTTTACTTTCTGTTTATATTGTTCAATGACAAGGAGAGAGAAGAGTGTTTTTCTTAACAACGAAACAAGATCATAACAAGCTTTAATTTTAAATTAGTCATACCTTGATTAACCCCCCCTCTCAGGGTATTTAGTCTTGTGGACCTAACAAAATTTGATTTTTATAGAAGTTTCTAACTAAAATATAAGGCCATGGTAGTATATAGATATGTTTATATGTTTAATTAAATGAATAATATATCAATTAGAAATCATAATATTGCATTTTTATGTTATACATGATGAAATTTCAATTTATAAAGAGATTATATTATACAGTATCATTTATTGGAAGATTACCATTTTTTTCTATGGATTATAATTTTTTATATGGGGACTATGATGTGTGTATATATATATATATATTACTATTTTCATATGGTTTAGACATACAACCACTAAAAAAAGGATACTATAGGTTTTTAGAATAACTATTTCCCAAATATCTTATTATCTAGTGGATTCATTGAGTAAGAATAATTTTTTACAGCTTTGTGGAACAACATTTAATAAAGTAATATTGATTTTAATTTCAATAAAAATTTAATCAAGCCTACAATATTTTATTTGAATTTTATATTATATTTTATTTAGAAGAAAAATAAATATAACGTTTACTTATTCATAAGATGAGTGAATATAACATATATTTATATAACAAGATGATATATTTATTTTATTAAATGGGTATAATTATATTTTTATTTAAGGGTCAATAAAAAATTATTGGACAATTTAGACCAAGTTAATCTTATAATAATAATATTTTAAAGATATTTTAATATATATATATATTTGTTAAAATAAATAATATTAGATTTACATGTCACATTAAATAGTAGTAATTTATATATTATTATTTTAAGATGTGAAAATGGGTACATATTATATTAAAATAATATGTGGTCATTTGTGTAATTATTTTATGTTTTACCTAAATAGAAATATATCTAATTATTTTGACATGGAATTCATTTTTCAAATTTCACTTTTCAAGACCTAGGGAGGGAATTAGAGAGAATCTCCCCACATATTTTATGTTTGTAGTGAAACAAAGTAATATATTTAAAATAAAATAAAAAATGAATGATGTGATGTACTTAATTCTCTTTCTTAATCACCCATAATACATAGAATAGTGTTTAGATCATCGTGTAACACTCATTGATATCACTTTAGGAACTCTTGTTTTGATTTTTTATGTAATGAAAATGTCTATAAGGTTGTTGTTTTGATTGGAAATAAAAAAAAGATATAAAATAAAATTGAAAACATGGTACCTTATGTAATTATTTAATTTAAATAATTAATTATAAATTTTTTGTGATTATCTTGTTAAATAATTTAGAACAATTTCACTGAGTTTAAATGGAAGTTATTTTAAATGGTAATCACGCTTCATCACTTTTTATATTCCTAGATGTTTTATGAGGTATAAGATCTATCAAACTAAATTATAATTATTATTTTAATTTTATATATGAAAAAAAAATTAGGCTCTTTATTTTCATTTGATGGTTGAGATTACATGTGAATTAGAGTTTGTACGGCCAAGAATTGGTCAAATAGGATGTGATATGATGAATAAAAAAATTGTTATTTTATTATTAATTTTCATAATTAAAATAAAATGAATGAAATCTATTAAAGTTATTTTTGATCTGGTTGATGTGGGTTTTTTAACTTTTTTAATTATATTGATATGTTATTTATAACACAAAAATGTAATTATAAAAAAAAGGTCAAAAAAATAGGGGTTAGACACCCCGTTTGTCTTGTTGGGTTAGGTGCAACCACATATGGGAGATTTTACTTTATTTTTTTAATAAAATTAGTGATACACATTGAAAAACATCGTAAAATTAATAATAAATAAATTATATATTTTATTAATATTTAAAAATATATTTAATGTAATCATATATAATATAATAAATTTATTTGTATTTAAAAATTGAAGAAATTGTTTTCTTTTAAATTATTTTTTTCATGTGATGCTTGTTTTTTTAAAAAATATTATTTAAAAATATCATTTTTAAAAAAAATTATAAAATGAACCACATTTTTGGATTTAGCATGTCAAAATTACCTAATAGTGAATCTTTTGAATTTTTTAAAAGATTGTTGTTTGAGAGAATATTGGAAAATTTAAATTTTTATAAATTATCGTTTATTATTAAGTAAAGTCCCACTATGTTATGGATTGGTTTTGAAGTAACATTAATCCTTTTTGAATAAACATCATACAAATATTTCCATTAGAATCAACATTACAATTGATATTGGTTTTAGACTTGAAAGCAAATTTTTTCAAAAAATCAATTTTCATTGTGTTTTTTACAATTATATTAAAATTTATTTCTAAACATAAAAAAATAATATCTTGAAAACTGTATAAAATATTTTTAATTATTATGTTTTGAATATTTTAATTGTTCAAATTCATTTTTTCTCATAATGAATAGTTACCATGGTAAAACATTGTTAGCTTGGTAAGGGTTAAATGGGTTAATTGGGGTGGGTGGTTAAACTTGAAGATAAATAATTATATATTTATAAAATTTGTATAAATGTGGTTGGTTCTATGGATTTTGGACATCAAATTTCTTGGGTTTGAAAATATTCAATATTGGATCCAATTTCCTTAAGGAAGAAATTTATACTAATTTTTTTTTAAGTATTTATAATAGTTCCCTAATTTATAAAAAAAACCTCCCATCCTCAATTATCTATAGATTTTGAGGCACTTATCACCAAAATTCTGTACCGAAATCACTTACCAACTATCCTCCATATTCCATAGGGGTCCTGGTCTTCTCCATGGACCAATCTTATAAGTCTTATGGTGTATTCCAATGGGAAATATCCATGGGGGTGGTATATGTCCTATCTAGGATATTTCATATTTATTTATTCTTCTATATCCTCAAAATCTATTCTAACTGTTGTAAAATAATTAAATCAGTATCTTCTATGTACATAGATTTCATTATGTTGATGTAGATTAACATTTCCATCTCATTTTCCATCATATGGGAAATGAAAACGTTTACTGTGGCCATGTGTGAACTACCACTTTTATGAAGTGATATGTTTCATTTTTAATCAATGAAATTTTAAGGCTAGTTATTATGATCGATTTATGGTATATATATGACATTTATTAAATTATTATCCTTCTATAATGTTAATATAGAAATTCTCATTCTAGGTGAAAGTAAATCAGTTCCCTAATATGGTTCACCACAAGCCCTTAGGGGAGCCTCCCCATACACGCATTGTTTCCAACTAGCTATGAGGGCATAATGAAACATGTGGGTAGACTATACACTATTTATCAGAGAAAACAAAAAAAAAGAAGTAAATTTGAATATTAACAACCATTAATAGCCAATAATCAAACATCACATATCTAACTCCCAATACTGGGTATATAAAATGATCCAAAATATTTTTTTTTGTGTCAAGAGAGTCCAAAGTGCCAAATGGAAACAAAAATAATGACACTAAAATGATCCCCATAATGGATCCTAATAAAATGTATGGTCTCCTCATCCATGCTCTATCTCATGTCAACCGTCTAACATAGGTACCTTTCCATTACTAGAACCTCAAAACTTGTACCTTCACGAGAACCTAATGAAAACCCAAGAAAGGTGTGAGTAAAATTAAATATCACACCACTAATGGTTTCCACAACAATATCTACTCTAATAATAGTTTATTCTGGATTATAGATTAAAAAAAGACAAGGAAAAAGTAAAAAATGTTTTATAATTTACCAGTTTTCATTTATTCCCTTGGGCTCTCAGGTTCCACAACAGTAAAAAAACACCAATCCCTATTTAGCCCACACTAGGATTCTAAAACATATATCATAGGGATCATATATCAATTTATATGAAGTATTAGTCTAGGTTTTCAAATTGTGGATTAATAATTCCATTTCCAACCATCCCAACAATAATGAGGAGCTCCATTCCCACACTATAGGAGCATGGTTCATTAGTCCAATATCCAAACCATGTAATGCATCTGGTTCCTATAGCATTATTCTGACCCACCCAAGGATAATGAGCCTTATCTTGACATCCCAACCACACCATGAATCAAATTTTTCATATTTTATAATGAGTGACCGATTATAAAACAAAAACCACAATGCTGAACCTTTTCATTTTATAAATATTCTTGAGGTTAATTAATTACAATACAGTGAACACAAATCCTTAACTATCCCATTTTACCTTTGGTTCATAAGCACAAACAATAAACACACTTTCAAACCATTTATAACATGGACATTCCCCATTTAACCAATTATCAATTTTCCACTTAATTATCTCATACACCATTTAAATTTTCTAGTTATGTCAAACAACCATTTAAACCATGTAAACATTATAAACAAAATTTTAGTTGTTTTAGTATCATAAAAAAATTGACTCACCTTTTCACAAATCAATTTCCATTCTCATTGGTGAGGCACACCCCTTGGGTGGCCTTAGGAAAAGTCTATACATCGGCAATGAAACCAATGGGATGTATGAAATCTTCAACACATCATTTAGATTCAAAACTTATCATTACTTATTAATGAATCAATTTATATAATAAATAATCAAACACACAAACCACATAAACTTGAATAGAAACCAAGACAATGTGAGATAATTTATAGAACACCTACCTCAATCTTGTAGAAAAACGTTTTCTCAAATTTGGACCTTGATTCAAACTAAAATAACAGGTAATGATAAAGCTATTAATATTATGTAAAAATCTAGTGTTTATTAGATTCAAAAATATCTAAAACAAACCAAATTTATTCCTGTAAAATGGAAGGAAACATAGTCAAATAATTGTCTGGATCTTATATTCACACTAACAATCACTCAAAATGCATAAGGATTGAAGGAGAATCATCCTTGGAGAGTTTGGGAACTCTTTTATTGAAACCCTAGTTTATGGAGAAGAAATGGTGGGAAAAATCAATTTGAAAACATTTATGGTAGAGAGGTAAAAATGGAAAAATACTTAATTTTAAAGAGGAACATAGATTGGCTTTTCAGTTTTCTAAACAATGCGCCTACTGTGCGGCCTTATCTGTATATAGATAAACTGAGGTGAAAGTTTTCATGAAATCCAATATAGTTATTAAAACCATGAAGATAACACATAATTTGGATTTTTCCAAGCCCGTACTATTTCTAGTTATCCATACATGGGTTAAAAACAATTCTTCCCCCATTTTAAGCCACATAGTTATGGGACACAGTTAGTACCAACCACATGCTAACTGTGCTCCATTAACTGTATGGGCACTTTAAACCCTTTTTAATGTCCTAAATAACCCAAGACACCCATGATACCTTTCATACTCCTATGAGGCATAACATTAAACAAAGTTAAGGGTGTGAAACCAATATTAAAATGAAAACTTACATCGTCAAAAGTTTGAGACCTTACAACCTCACCACCTTATGATTTACCATCCTTAAGCTACTCTCCCAAACATCACTGAACCTCCAATGTATAATGATCATGAAACTAGGTGTAGTGCCCTGGTTTTTTTCCATACATTTAAATATTTCTATATATATTTCTAGAGATAATTACTGAGATGATGTGCGATTCTGAGGCCCAGTGTGCCTAAAATTAATCTTATAAAATGTTTTGTATATTTTATATTGTTTGTGAAAGGTTCCTTAATGAAAATGGGATAAATATTAAATGTTATATTGAATAATAAATCAAAGACCATGGTTGAGTCTGTAATATGGTTTTTACCCTAATAGTGACATAAAATGAGTCAGTGCGGGGTGTTCAGACTCCTCACTTGTTGGCGGTGTGTTTAATGAGTTAATTAATTATTAAACTAGTTAATAAATTTATTTTGTTAAAATGAATGATTCTATAATATCTCATACAAGATGATTTCTCTAGGGTTCGCTTCATAAAACCAAGGATAAATCTTGACCTATTCCTCCCTCCTCCATTGGAGAATCTCATCAGATGATGACGATACTCCAGATTGGAGTAGATAAGACGGAAACGAACACACCGACTTCTATCAATCATTGAAGGATGCGTTATTCATCAAAAAATGATCCATAATTGAGCTATGACTTTCCTTTTTCAGTTTTAACTCCCTTGTATTAAATTTTTGAGTAGATCCATAAATGTTATTGGATATTCAAAAATTCTTGGACAATTGCATGCACCCATGTACAAAAACATAATTTTTTTCAATTATTTTGTTTCCCTAGGATCCCCATTATTGATCAATTGGACAAGAATACTTGACATAGACCATTTAAACTTTTTTATTGTTCTTTTCCTCTTTTGTATTCTCATTCCTCACCAGTTAGACCTTGAGGTCACAGTTCGTCAATTTCTAGATGGTACCAATCCCAATCAGACCCCAGGATTGGTAGTAATTTCAAAAACAAGGATCGAATCGATGAACCAAGAATATATCTTAGAATATTAAAAGCGATAGAATAAATTTTTTATGGGTTGAGATAAAAAATTGTTGGCTATGATTTTTGGAGGTTTGTGTAATCAACGGTGAATCCCCCACGACGAACGATGGCCATTTTCTGGTGAATGATGACACATAACTATGATTTCTATCTAGATCCACAAGATTCAGATGGAAATAAAATCATATATGAAGAGTAATGACATGATTTAAGGAAAAAATAATATATATATTTTTTGAAAAAAATAATACACTCCAAGTTCACAAATGAACTCATGGTGTGTATCCCCCTTGGGAGTGACAACTAGGGTTTCCAAAAAGTTAAGGATGACAAGATGTATTGTCCACCCAGATGTTGTATACCCATTCTCAGATGTGAACTTTTTTTATCTATCACATTGGTGAGAAAATATGTGTAAGTGAATGGCTAGGTACAGTGTCATGTACTTTGGTACATAGATATATGGTCTGGTACACATTCATGGGTTCTGATACATAGACATAACAAGCATAGAATAGCCTGGCCCTAGGTAACCTGGACACACAATGTAGTCCACCTACATGGTTTGTATTAATACATGGGATGGGTTCATCTTCTTGACATGGACCTAACTAGGTGGTGGATCAGGACTACACACCATGTTGGGCCCCTCAATCACAATGTTCCCCTTGACCCCTATTGAGGAAACTTCAATAGTCCATATCTCCTTTGTTTGAACTTGGATTTTAGACCATGAGAAGCCCACCCTGATTGTTTTTCCACATATAATGAAATGGTTCCCTAATTTGTTGATTTGGAGAGATTATGTGAAATGTTCTACGCATGATACTGACATAGGTAACACTCGATGATGGTAGTGATTAGGAAGAATCACCAGAGGATTATTCTAGGTGGAACCCCCTATCGGATAAGGAACATGTCCTCAATGGCATAGATCGGTACCCCCATGTTGTACCAGTGCATGAGTAATTAACTTTTGAGTGGAAACCCCTATCATATAGGGAACATGTCCTCAATGACTTAGAATGGTACCCCTTGTTGTACTAGGGACCGGGTCCTCAAAAACGAGTGGAACCCCCTACTGGATAGGGAATGAGTCCTCAATGACCTAGAGTGATAGCCCCTTGTCGCACTAGGGCATGGGTCCTCGACCAATAAGGTGAAGTCCCCCAATTAGCATGGGATCAAGACCTATACCTACCTGAGTGATGGCCCCCGCTAGTATGGGCTTGAGTTCTTGTTACATTAGTGTGATACCCCCATTGGCTTGGGCACATGTCCTCTACATATACTTCAGAGTGGGAACCACTCACACAGTAGGGCACATGCCTCTATATTGTGTTTGTGACCACTCAGCTATGAAACATGGTGATAAGGAATTTTTAGACTTATATAATTACTTCTAGGAAGATGGACAAGATATTGGGCATCATTGATGGATATTTGGAACTATTGTCTACTCTCTTTCTTTGGTTGAGCCGTGAGATGGAAATTCCCTTACTCTCCCATTTTGGTTTGTTGGACTAGGAACATATATATATATATATATATATATACTTATATATCCATACCTTGTATTTTGTTACACTCTTTATAGGAGAGGTAAAGATGCTGGGGCATTCCATGCGCTTTCGATTTTAGATTCTCATTGTTGGATGAGTCTACTATCCTACTATAGGTGGTGAAAAATTGATGGGTAGTTAATCTAATCACCATGTTCCTCCCCTTGTGTTTGGTTTATCTTACTTTCACTCTTTGTTGGGTTGAGATCTTCTCTTTGACTATACCTTGCATCTATTGTCTTTCTCTTCCTATTGTATCTCGTACTTCTCCCCCTTAAGATTTTGGGGTGTCCTACCTAGAATGTATACACTCAAACCTATATGGGATTTTCTGACATGTGTCATGTCTCATGAGGATGACAGATAGGCTGACCGTGACTACATAGGAGTTTAGGGATACTAGGTGCAGAGACCATGTATTATGGTCATATATTGGTACTTATAAGTGGTGCTCTATTTCAGAAATTTAAATTTCCAGTTTTTTCTAGTTGGGTTATGTTTCTGGTTGGGCATGTATTTTCCCCTATAATTTTAAGTTTTCACTACTGTTCTTTTGTACCGTCTAGAGGTTTATGTATACATGGTTTAATTTATAGTAATGTTTCATCTTCCACTCTTTCTATATATTTTTTTATTTATATAGTTGTGTGTGTTCATATAGTTACCTAGGAAAATGCCTCCCTAAGTAATTTATGACATTGGCACTTATCACCACCCCCTGGCCTATAGAGGCGGTCTTGGGGTAGTTTCAGCTCGAGACCCAAATTTAGTTGTGATGTGATAGATTAGATTCAAATAAAGTTCATTACTAGGGATTTTTTTCTCACTATCCACATTAAAAGGATTTGGTTGGGTTTTGGGAAATAATGTCAAAGTGCCTCTAGTGTGGATATCTGGTAAGGGAATCTAGTAATGGTGCGACAACTAACATATCCATTCACTAGAACATTGATAACCAACTTGTCAACTCTACATATAGATACATTTATGGTAGGGGTTTAATGGTACATGAATCATATAGGATTTATTCTTTGACTATCCTTATTGAGTAAAATCCACATTGTAATTGATATATATAAATAAATAAATATATTTATATTTATATTTATATTTTCTCATTTGACCATGGTGTGGCTTAATAAATTTCAGGATGCCTCCATGATGATAGTCTGCCAGGATACTGTCCCCTGTTTCTGATAAAGCCTCCGTTTAGGTTCCATCTCATGATCCCCTTCCTATAGGTGTGTTGGTAGAATCTCCTCAACTTATTGAGCATTATATAGTTACAGTAGAGAAGGATGGGGATTCACATAGGCATAGAATGCTCCATGCGTTCTAGCATCAGAGTCCATTGAGGTTCCGTGGAGAGCCAAATCCTCATGAGGAATAGGATTGGCTAGATTCAATGGTCCTTATATTTAGGATTGTTAAGACCCTAATGGATAAGGTGGTTGTGCTTGTAGCTATACTTTTCCATATAGAATCTGGGGGCTATTGGAGCCTTGTTACGTAGATACACGATAAATCGACACTGTCATGGACCAACTTCCAGAAGCTATTCTTTGAGGAGTAAAAACCCTCCTACACATGCTCAGTATTGATCTAGGAGCTTATGGAGTTGCATCAGGGAGGTATAATAGTGTTTGAGTATTTAGTAAGGTTTACAATCCTTACCTGTCACACCTTTGATGTGATCCAGGCTGGCTAATTCCAAGCACGTATGTTTGATCAGGGAATCTACAGAGAGATGTGATCCATAGTTCCTCCCTTGTGCATCCCCACCCGTGATAGGTGTTTGGAGAAGGAACTAATTATAAGGATATTTCTATCAAAGGAGATACATATAGATGGAACTGGAAGTGGGTTCTAGAGATATGAGTCATCTGTTGTAGCTAACAGATGCTAGACACCAGGATATTGGTGTAAGAGTGCTTCCCGTGATCAATTTATGGAATTTGGTTAGTGGCTAAATAGATGAAAAAAGAATCTATGAGTGGGGAGATTTTTTACTTATGACGGGTGAGGTCACAAGTTGTGAGACTGCCTGAAACAATGTTCTGAGCAGCACATGAAGATAGTTGATGGACCTCCATGACAGAAGAAGAACCATGATCATTGATCTCTTAGGCGAGGACATGGTGGCCCCTAGATGGGAGAAGCTGGAAGATCAGTAGGAAGATCTATGGGTGTTGTAATCCATAATGATATCCTTATAACCCCACCTAGCAGCACATGTTAGGCTTAGGGAGCTGGTGGTTGTGGCTGTGGATAGCTGTAGGCTTCGCAGGTCTTTGATCATAAAACACATGAGATGACAAGTGGTTTGATCTGCGTGTTTTATACACTTTCATTAGTGTTTTTAGACACATGTTCCTGTCATTTTTTTATCTCTATACTCCTATTATTAGAGTGGGAACTACCAGTTGAGGTGCTTTCCCAGTATATTTACCCTGGGTTTCTTACAGGGAAGTCTTCTTCTTTATATTTTACTTTCCAATAGTGTGAGCTATCACTTGGTTGATAGAGGTTCACGTGGGACCTTTTTGTCATCACAATGGAACCCTATGTTGTCATCTTGAGTGTGGATAGGCTTTCCATAGTCGAAGACCATATTTAGTATCACTACAAACATGTTAGATACTTATGCACTGATAGGATGTGATTATACTTTTTGGGAAAGATTCATCTCATGGTGGGGTAAGTGGGTTCTATTTTCTGAAGTCTGAAACCCATCACCCATCAGTTATCGAGTATAACCCATGGTGAAACATGCTCTTCATGCATACCTATTCATTTTTTTTTGGAGTATTACATTTTTGTCTTACTTGAGGTCATTCTAGGACTACCTATGAGGTGAGATATGGAATTTGGAAGTGAATTTCATCCCATCAACGTTCCAATAACTTTTGTGTCATATTGGATGGCCCATTTCGAGATCGAGGAGCTACGAATATAGTTGGAGGACCTTTGAGAGAAATGTTTCATCAGATCCAGTGTGTACCCTGGTAAACACCCGTCTTGTTCAGTAGAAATGAATACATGATACAATGGATTTTCATAGATTATCGTCCCCTAAACCGGGCTAGGATAAAGAACAATTACCATTTTCCAAGGATTGATGACCTGTTTGACTAGTTTTGATGTGTGAGATGGTTCTCGAAAATCAATCCCAGCTCTTTCTACCACTAGTTGAGGGTTTTTGAGATAGATATTCCAAATATGGAATTTCTATGTCGTTATGAACACTATGAGTTACTAGTGATGCCATCTTGTGTGATAATGCTCCCACCAAGTTAAATTCATTTGATGGACCATGTTTTCCATCCATAAATGGAACATTTTTCTATTGTATTCATCAAATAAATACTCATATACTATTCCTGAGAGGATGAGATTTCAGAGCACTTTTAGATTGTTCTTGATTTGCATCGATATAACCATCTTTATGAGAAAATCTCAATGTGACAGTTCTAGATTCATGAGGTTAACTTTTGGGGGAATTTCATTTTTGAGAATGGTTTTTACATGGACCCAGCAATGATCGATGGAGTTCTTTCTTGGGATCCACCCAAGAACATGTCAGAGGTGCGACTATTTCATGGCTTGGCAGGTTAGTACTAGAGGTTTTTGGAATAATTCTCTAGAATTGAAGCCCCTTTGAGTTCCATGATGTGGAAAGGGAAGCTGTTTACCTGGTTTGAGTAGTGCTAGAGGGGATTTGAGAAGTTTAGCCTCAAGATAAAAAGTAAAAAAGTGTTTAGACTACTAGGGTAAGGTGTGGATTTTGTAGTTTATTTTGATGCCTCAAGATCTAGGTTTAGTTTTTCATTGATGAAGTAGAAGGAATTTATCACATACGATTGAGGTAGTTAATACCTCCTGAGAAAAACAATGCAACTAACAACCTTGAGCATGCATCGGCCATTTCTCCACGAGTATGTGGAGGTACTATCTTCTGGGGGAGGACATTGTAGTTTAATCATACCACTAGAGTCACAGTTACTTCTTCACGTAGAGAGACTTGAACCTAAGACATCAATACTTTTTGGAGTTCCTGTAGGAATATAATGTCGAGATAGTCCATACTCTAGGAAAGGGAAACATTATAGAATATTACATTAAATAGAAGTCCCATTACCACTTAGAGTAAGAATCATTCGAGTAGTTTTCTTATATTGAGGTGATCTAGGTAGAGTAGGAGGGTATATCTTTTATATAGTTGATGGTGTTGAATCCTTTACTTCTTGATCTTGTGGGAGAGTCCCAGTAGGAATACATTGACTGGGAGGTCTTATGTGACCATATATCCATATAATACTCACCATATTAATATTATGAAGGATAGAATCATTTCATCCTGTTATATGGGCGGACAATGGTTCTAGTCACAGTTTGAGAGGAGGTGATACGAGAGTTCAACCCTTCTCCCATATATATACAACCTGATGTGTGGAAGATGTAACGATACCTTCAGCATTAATTTTGGTGCTCTAACATGAGATGAAGTGTAGCTGATATTTTCTCCTAGACCCTCCCCTTTCAGTAGGTGAAGGATGAGAAACATGTTTTGGAAGGTTTGTTGTTTCCCCTTGAGATCCCAGTGTGGAAGTGGGATGAAATATATATGGAATTTTTCACATGGGTTCTGCACACATAAAAGGTAAATGATTCCATATGGGTGATAGTTGACAGACACATGAAGTTGTCACACTTTCTTTCTATCAGGGAGCGTAGTTCATTGGATAGTTTTTGGTAGTTCTATATATGGTTTATCATTCACCTTAATGGGTTTACCTAGATGATGGTCTCCAATCATGAAGGGTAATTTTTAACACAATTGGTGAGAGGTTTCCAGGATTCATTTAAAACCAAAATGGTGAGGAGTAAATCCTTTCACCCCTAGGAAAATGTGAAGATTGAGTGCACTATCAATGTAGTGTATCACATGATGAGGGCTTGAATGTTAGACTTTGTTTAGAGCTTGGAGGATCACATACCCATGGTAGTGTTTGCGTAAAATTACAACTACCACTATACCATTTTCATGGATCCTTTTGTGGCCCTGTAAGGGAGACCTTATAGGTCACCCTTATTCTAGAAAAATATTGTAGAGTCATCTCTTGTGGTCCCAATGATGGAGTAGGTGATGATAGAGAATGTCCAGGTCATCTGTGATAAGACTAGGATATCAGAGAGATAAAAAAATATTATGCAAATCACAGTACCATGCCTTTGGAGTTCGAGAAGGGAGACCAATTTTTCTTAAGAGTCTACCCATGATAAGGAAAGAAAAGGTTCCACCAAAAAGGAAATCAATCCTTGAGGTTCATTGGGTAGTTTGAGATCATGAAGAGGGTTGGTGAGGTTTCTTACCACCTCTCCTTACCCCCACATCTGAAGGGGGTGAACGAACTATTTCATGGGTCACATCTTAGGTGTAATGTGCATGAACCCGCACACATCACCAAACTAGGTGATCTAAGAATAAAAGAAGGAGACACCTTTGTAGAGATCCTTGTGGTGATTAAGGATCGACAAGAGCAGAATCTACATGGATAGACCATGCCCTTAGTCCATATGTTGTGGAAGTATATGAACATGTAGGAGTGTTCTTGGTATTCAGAGAACCAAGTTTGAGCTCAATATCCTGAGTTATTTTCTTATTTTTTTTTAATTTTTGAGGATGAAAAGATTGTAATAGGGAATTATGTAGAGACCTATTTTTTTCCATACATGAATTTTAAATCATTATGTATATATATTTCAGAGTTTGGAGCTCAGATAGTGTGTGATTATAAGGCTCGGTGTGCCCATAATTAGTTTTTTAAAATATTAAATATACTTTATATTGTGAACACATGATACCTTAATGAAAATGGGATAAATATTAAACATTAGTTAATCATATAATTCTGATACCATGGTTGAGTCCCGAAGATGGGGTTTACCCAAGGTATGATATAAAATGAGTCAGTGTGAGAAATTTGCACTCCTCGCTCACTGGCGGTTCATTTAACAATTTAATTTATTATTAAAATAATTAGTTAATTTGTTTGGATGCAATGGATAATCCTATAATATCACTTCCTAGATAATATCTCCATGTCTAGACACCTTAACTTTGAGAGAAATCCATAGCTCTTCCACCCTCTTTGATTTATGAATCTTATTAGACAACAACATAACTACAGATTAAAGGAGATCAGAACACATTAATCACAACAACTTCTCTAAATAATTCGAGGATGTGTGTTTAGTCAATGAATGATCAAAAATCTAGGTATGACTAAATTAATTTTTGTTTTTACACCATTTGATAAAATGTTTGAGCATTTACATCCTCATTTATGGATCTTCACCAATTTTTGGAAAATTGCATGTACCTATGTACCAATATTATGTTTTTTTCATTTTTTTCTATCAATCGGAACCCCATTCTGGATCAATTGGACAATAAAACATGGAATCAATCATTTTACCCTTGTTCTTGTTCTTTTACAACTTTCTTCTTTGCATTCAACACCCATTGTATCCGAAGGTCCCGGTTCCAAAAATTTTGTGATGCGATGAACCCAATAAGATGCCCAGATTGGAAGCAGTTTCTCAAAAAAAGGAGTGAATCAATGAATCAATCATAGATCTGGGAATCTTTCAAGGGAAAAAATGAATGTTTCGGTGTTCTGAGATCAAAAATCAAAGGTGATGAGGCATAATGGCATGTACAATGAACGATGAAACACCCATAATGAACGATGAAAATTTTCCACTAAACGATGGATCAAAACCATGATTTATTGCTAGATCAACAAGATTTAGAAGATAATAGAACCATATATGAAGAGGAATGGATTGATTCAAGGTGAAAAAAGGGATACCAGTTTTGATTGAAAACGAAACAACACCCTATGTTCAAGGATGAACTCATGACATGTATCCCCCTCAGTGATGAAGTAAATGGTTTCAAAAAATTTAAGAATGACACATCATGTAGTCCACAAACATGCATCATACCCCTTCCCCAGATCATAACCAATTCAATAGATCACATGAGTATGAAAATGTGTGGAAGTACATGACCTGGTATGTGGTCGTGTACTATGGTACACATACATGGAGTCCGGTACATGGACATGGTGAGTAGTAAACTGCATGGTCCTCGGTAACTTGGAAACACTATGTAGTCCACATAAACAGTGTTTACTACTACATGACATGGATCCATGTGATGGTTATGGACATATCTAGGTGGTGGAGTGGGACCACACACCATGTGGGTTCCCTCACATTCCATGTACCCCTTTAACCCTTTTTAGTAAAATTCAATCATCCATATATTCTTCATTTGAACATGCATTTTTCCCCATGAGAAGCCTATCTTGCGTGTTTTTTCACTTAAAACATGATGTTTCCATCAAATGATTCTTCGGAGAAACAATGTGAAATGTTCTAGGCACGACCATTACATAGGCTATGCTCAATGATACCAATGATCAGGTATAATAACCAAAGGATTATTCTAAGTGGAATCCCCTATCAGATTGGGTGTAGGTCATCGATGAACTAGAGTTGTATCCCCTGTTATACTGGGGATAGATTCCTTGAGTTCTGAGTGGAACCCCACATTGGATAGGGAGAAAGTCCTCGATGACCTAGAGTGGTAACCACCTGTCAGACTTGGGAATGTGTCCTTGGCTTATGAGTGGTACCCCATATCATATAGGACATGATTCCTTGATAACCTAGAGTGGTACCCCCTATCACACCTTGGCATGTGTCCTTGACCTATAGAGTGTATACCCCCATCATTATGGGCGTGAGTCTTTTCGAAACAAGAGTGGTACCCCCATCGACATGGGAACAAGTCTTCTATGGATACTTCATAGTGGAACCCCACTGATGCACTAGGGTGTAGGTCCTCTAATTAGAGTTTATGCCTACTTAGATAAGAGTAATTGTGAAAATGAATGGTTAGACTTGTATAATTTCATATAGGAAGACACGTGAGATGTTTTACATCATTTATTGAAATATAGAATTTTTGGATACTCTTATTCTTATGCTGAGATGTGAGATGGGAACCCTTTTACTCCCTCATTTGTGATTCATTTTTACGGAGCACACACAGACACACACATGTCCTTATGTATACACACCTTATATTCGGATACTCTTCTTCTAGGAGAGGCGTAGAGATGGAGGGTATGCCATATTTTTTCTATGTTTAGATTCACATTTTTTGATGAGTCTACTCTCTTATTATATGTGGAATTGACTCAAAGATTAGTTCATCTACTCACCATGTTTATCCCCTATTCTTGGATGAGAATAATTTTTCTATTTTTTGGGATGAGTTGTTTTCTTTGACTATACCATGCATCTACTATCGTTCTCATACTATTGTATCTCTTACTGCACCCACTTTAGTTTTCGAGGTGTCTTACTGGGTTTGTATATACTCACCCCTATATGGGATTTTCCCACATGAGTCGTGTCTTATGGAGACGATGTACAGGTTGACTATGACTATAGAGGAGTTTAGGGATATTGAGTGTTTGGACCGCGTACGATGGTCATAGCTTGGGATTCGAGAGTTGGGATCTCTTTTAGATAGTTACTTTTTGAGTTTTCTCAGGTTGGGACATGTTTCTGGTTGGGTGTATGCTTTTACCCTGTACTTTTTAGTTCTCACTACAATAATTTTATACCATCAGAAGGTTCAGGCATTCCTGGTTTACATTATGGTAGTGTTACATATTTTACTCTACCCCTCTTCAGTTTTTCATTGATATAGTTGTGTGTGTGCATTCATGTACTTAGTAAAAGGCCTCCCGAATTTAGTTATGCCTTTGGGAACTTATCGTCATCCCCTAGCCTATGGATTTGGGATTATGAAATTTTCATATTGAGCCCCAACATGGGTCGGGTCCTAACACATGGTATGCATATCTTATTCCAATTCCAATGAAACCAACAAAAAATTATGATGCTTCCCTACCACTCAAAAGAAAGGATGGTCTTACCCTGAATAATATTCTCATCATGATCTATAATATGAATCATATTCTCATGAAAGGATGAATCAATATCAATAACAACATCATCAATATCAAGAACATGAAAAGGGTTAGGATGAGACTGCTGAAGCTATGACACCTAGAAAATGTTGTGCATAACACTATACCATTGTATAAGATCCAATCGATATTCCACTAGCCTGAGCCTCTCTAAAATTTCATACAAACCTCTATACCTGGGAATCATCTTAATATATTTTAGTAGTTAATAGAGACCAAGTATTAATGAAACTAAGATAAATACATGGTCACCTAGTCTGAACTCAATAAGTTTACATTTTTAATAAACATTTGAATTCTATATACTCTTTTCCATAGCCATACATTTTTGGATCAACTGAACATTCTCTCATGTATCCTTTATGAGACTCAATCCCAACAACTCAGATTCTCCAACTTCAATCCAAGGTAATGGGGGGAAAATTACAAACATAGAGTACCTCAAATGGATATATATTAATATTATCATGTTAAATTATTTTATAGGATAATTAAATGAGATATAGGATATTGTCATAAGTTCTACCAAAATTGAGGACACACACTTTCAATATGTGTTTTAATACATGAATAATAAAATCAAATATCCAATCCTTCTTTGGGTGGAAGGTTGTAATAAAAAAACCCTGAGTACCTAGAACCTTTTGAAATCCGTATAGGAAGAACATTGTAAAACTGGGGTATCTAAATTAAACTATTTAATAAGGAACCTCATGCAAATATACTATCTCTCAAACCTAAAAGTCACCCAAAGGATCCACCATAAATGTTTCCTGTATTAGAAAAAAGTGATTTTCCATTATGAACTAGTCCAGGATTATGCATATCACATTAATATTATGATAATTACTTCGTAAGATCACAAAAAAATATTGTAACATTATCCCACTTCCCTTCCAGAATGGGAAATGATTGTAACAGAACAATGGGTCAATAATTATCATCCTTCACTTGCCGACAAGAGTATCCCCACATCATATAACCTACAATCACCTTTTTTATTCCTTACAACCAATAATATATATGAAGGTCATGGTACATTTTGGTCAAACTGGGGTTCATCATCCAATTTTAAGCATGAAACTATTGCATCAGATCCTCCTTCAAAAAAGTAGGTAACACAACATGACTATGAAGGCGAATAATCTCATAATCATCAATAGTCCAAACAGAAGGTAACTACCAATATTCAAATCTTTCCATCAATGATAGGCACTCTGAATCCTCACAATACCTTCTTTTTACCCAATTCATAAGATATGGATTAAAAATTTATTAAATAAGTGTCATCTATCCCTACTCCTTCTGAACACCCATACACTTGTTAGTGAACATGGCCATCACTTTCCACTTATAACTAGACTCTTGAACCACCTAAGTCAACATATTATGAATAAATGAATCAGAATAACTATTTCCCTTCCATGAAATATAATATAGATAAATTCTAAAAGACTTCATATATTCAACCCACATTTTCTATTGTAGATTTAAATCACACTGGGAAAAGATTTATTTGAGAATTTTACAAACATTATAAACCATAAAATTTTCACCCTGAAGGTAATTCCACCAACACATTAATGAATATACCACTATAAACAAATATAAACCATGTTTATGATTGTTTTATTAATGATTACTCAACTACCATAATCTATACACCTTGACTCGGTCTACTTGTATCTGTATTACCCCATGTACAATCCTAGATTCATTAGAAAACAAAGTGTAATGTCCTCCTGATTCAGGTAAGATCAAAATTATTTATGTTTTCAGACACCTCATAATTCCATTAATAAATTATCACATTATCAATTCTATCAAATCATTACACTATTCTTGTTCAATACTGATAATGGCATAACCAATAGAGAAAATTATAAGGAGAACCTTTGGTGGTAACCTTCCAAACCCAAAAAATTTCAAATATCCAAAAAATTATTGTCCTTATACAAACAAAAATCTTCGTGATCATAATTAGGGTCCAATAACACACCTTCTATTAAGATGATGTGTGCAAAAAAATTTAACTTTTTCAAACAGAAATCACATTTAGATATATTTTCCAATAGACGATGCTCTCTTAATGTAATAAAGAGGATATCAAGATGTTTGGAATAATCATAATGAGTTTGGGAGTAAAATAAGTTGTAATCAATGAAAAAAAGAAAAAATTGACTATGGTAAGGGTGAAATATTTAGTTCTTCAAAGCCAAAGAATATCTGTATCATTCATTGGAAAAAAACACCATTATAAAAAACTCAGACAAACTATACCTACTCCTGAAATCCATCCATGGTAAATCAGAATACCTTACCGTCATCATATGATACACTAATCTCAAATAAAACAAAGAGAACACACAAAAACCATTTGGATACTGAAAAAGATCATCAATAATTATTATATCATACTGGTTCTTAACCATTATCTAGTTTAACTTCCAATAATCAACATAAAAGTGAAACATCCCATCATCCTTCTTGAAAAAATCTAAATAACCCTAAGGTGATGTAATTAGAAAGATAAAATCTCAATCCTTTAACACCTACAAATGAGTCCTCCGTTCATGATGTTCTATTGATTTGATTCAATAATACGGAATAAAAGCTTGCTCAAATCATGGAATCAACTCAATCTTGAATTCAACCACTCTCTCAGGTGAAAACCTTGGAAACTCCTCATAAAAAAATTCCTAATACTGATCCTCTATAAGTGGGAAGAAACCATGCTCCACTCCCCCATAATTAAGAATATGTCTTTCCACCTAGGCTGTTAGTTCACCAAACCACTGAAAAAATAGCCTCATAATGACTTCCAAGATGTTCCATTCCCCATGGATATTATAGGTTCCACCATTAGAAGTTGTAGACAACATTATCCATTGATAATAGTAAATATTATCCAGGTACATAACAAACCATTCCATTCCCAACATCAGGAAGAAAACTGAAATCTCAAGTGAAAAAAGTACCAAAGTTGACGGTACCCATGAATCTCAAGGTAACACTTCTAGAAATGATATATTATCTCTGATTTCACATTTAAAGTCATGTCTATCAACATAACACAAAAAATACACACAACTAATAAACCCCAAACCATTCACCAACCATATAGATATAAAAGATTGAGAACCCCATTTATTAAAAAAAAGAACTACCAAGTGGGAATTATATAGGAATCATACATCAGATGGTCGACGACCCAACCTCACTACCAAAGAGTGGAGGCTAAACTATATGCATATGACCTATACCTCTACCATGGGCTTCAATATATATCTAATGTGTTTAGATACCCTAATAATTCATGCAATCTTTTGTTGAAGTACCATATTTTTAAACCTTAATGGAATGGTAGGTAGAACTCTAATTGACTGAATGATAAGGGGTATCCAGTCCCCTATAGTTCTACGTATCCAGAAAGGTCCTTCATCACCGCCCCCCAGCTATGGGTTCCTATAGAACCTCAATATATGCCCCATCCTTTCACAATATGAACACTCCACTAGTGGTTAGTTACATTGACAATGCATGTGGATGGACCTTACACATTGATATCAGACCCCCCAAACCACTATATTGAGAGGTTCATCCACTCCACTAGTCACCCTGCCTACTACAACCTTGGAAAAACATCCCATAAAAATTATTTCAAACATCAAGAGATGAATCACCTGACTTACCAGCTAGAATTATATATCTAACATCAAAATCTGCTTTTAGGTAACCCTTAGAAACGTGTTCTTTATTCACTACCTCATTAAACATCATTATATTAACAATATATACTCGTTACTTACTCTTGAACCCAAGTCCATCCTGAAAATGTATCACCACTACTTCTTTATCCCCTAATTTTTTTGGAAAAATTTCTTCAAGTTTAAAAAGTGACCAACATAATCCATCAATGACATAGTACCTCAGGTCAACCACATAAACCCTCAAGGTATCTCTTATTTCATTGAATCTGGGAAAAAGTGTTCTAAGTACTTTATTTGGAATTCCTTCTGTAAAATACCATCTGACTATTAATCTAAAGTCTGAGTGTCCAGTAGGGATTCAATGATCCACATAACAGGTAAGTTTAAAAAATGAACCTCTTCTCTCGAGTAGAGTCTAAGTAGTCCAAATAATTTGGATAGACTCAATCAACAACTCATCTTTCTATGGACTAACCTCTATGAAAATATTGGAGGGTGCTATAGCTGAAGATCTCATTTTAGATCAAACTACACGATGCGTCCTGCACTTGATCTATCTCAATGATCTCCATAAAATTAAATAATTTATCAACTATATTCCCTGCCTCATATTACCTAGAATCCATATAGTTTTTTCCTTCTACAATAGGTTAATTCATGGAAATATTCACATATTTCTCTTCAATTAAATTTAATCTTAGAGGTATCCCTCCACAATTCGGAACAAAAATTCATGGAACATAAGAATTTATTTCATAGTTATACAAAGAAGGGACTAAAACTAGAAATAATAGATACTCCACACACATTATCCCAACAGATTCAATCACATCCCTATCACTACCACCATCCATACCTATCTGTGTCCATGGATAATGTTTTGTAAACCAACATCCATATTCTACAATTTTTACATTTGAACCCACTTTACCCATATCAAATTACATATTTCAATTCAAAAGACATAAACTATAATTATTTTATGAATCATTTTAGTTAGTTAATTTAAATTCCTTAAATTCTAAACTTTTACAACATCTTTATTTGGAATCATTTCTTTAAAACCTAATGCTACAGAAAGTCATATTATTTCCCAAAACCCCATGATTTTCTATGTGTGCCTAACAAGATGCATGTAACAAAAAATAGAATGCTCATAAAATTATGCATGAATATACAATCCCATCCTATACCATCCCATAAGTAAAATATTATTAAACCATAAAATAACTCAAAATGTGTATCACCCATGGTGAAATAACACTCAATTGTAACAAAAAACATAAAGAAATATAATACCTCCTAGGTAACTTGGGTTTTCCACTACACAGGGATTAACTACTCCCATGCCTGGGATCATTTATAAGGCTCGACACATAATAGTACCCTATATAACATTCACAAATATTAATGAAATGGAAAAGAAAATTCTATGAAACCATTTGGTATTGTCCCATATGAGGTGTTGCTAAACCGGTTCCCTGATCCATCTATCCATTTTACCTAAGCCATGAATCCCCATACACTAGAGGATACTGATTAGTACCTTTGTTCTAATGAAAAACACAATGTGACTAAACCCTATTTTATAAAGTAAACATATAACAAAAATAAATATAAACATCAACATACAGTAATAATAAATAACCAAACATCCTATATCCAACTCCCAAAACTGGGTAAGTACAACAAGAAAAAATAATAAGTTTTTAGGTCATCAGAGTTTAAGTGTCAAACATATACTAAAATTAAGGCTCTAGTATGATCCCCATAAGGGATCCTGGTAACATGTTCGGTCCTCTTATCCATGATCAATTCTGAAGTCATCCATATAATATAGGGCCCATGACCGTATTATAATATGAAATCATGGAGTATTCTTAGGTACACAATGATGGTATGAGTAGGGTGTGAGTAAAACTCAGTGGGCCACCACCAATGGTCTCTACAACAATATCAAGTTTAATAACAACATATAAGGGAGTTCAAATAAAGTAATAAAATAATTAAGTAAAACATGTTTTGTAATTTAATAGTTTTCATTTAGCACCATGGGATATCTGGTTCCACAATTATCCCAACACACCAAACCTACTTCAACCCTCACAGGGAGTATGAAGAATATATCATAGGGATCATTTATCATTTTACAAGGATAATCAATCTAGGTTTTCAAACTGGGGATTCAGAATGATATGTTTGACCATACCAACTAATTATGAGGAATTCTATTTTCATTCCATAGGAGCTTGGATCATTATTTTATCATATAAGTAATGAAAATTATTTTGTTCCTAGATAATTAAGAAAGGCCACCCAAGGATAGGGAGCCTAAGTCCAACATCCCTACTATAAAGTGAATAATACTTTCCAAGGTTCAACATCAGTGACCTTTTATCAAACAAAAACAACAATGGTGAACCTTTTAATTTTATCAACATATTTTTGGTTCATTAAATTAAATTAAGTGAACTAAACTCAATAAAAATACCATTTTGTCATTGGTTCATATTAACAACCTATAAAAAATTTAAATGATTTATAACTTGAACATTCCCCCTTTAACCTTTTATCACTTTTTCCCATTATTATTTCATGAACCATATAACTTTCCATGTTAATCCAGATGAACCTTTATAACATAATACAATTATTAACACAACTTTTGCTGAGTTAATTTCATAAAACCTTTACTTATCAATTCAGAAACTCAATTTCCATTATCATTGGTGAGACAAACCCCATGGGTTTCCTTAGGACCAATCTAATCATAGTCAATGGATCTAACATGATCTAGGAAATTTTCAAAACATCATTTAGACTCCAAACACATCATTACCAATCATGGAACCATTTTCATAAATTAAGGACAAAAAAACCATAAAAAACATTAATAAATAGCAATACTAGGGGATATAACTTGTATACCTCCTACCTAAATGTTATAGAAAAATACATGATAACATTTTTCATTATTTGAACTAAAAAAACCAATAATTCCAAAGATATGAATTTGATGGAGAACGTATTTTTTATGAGCTTTAGAAGGAAGGAAAAAATCCACAATGAATCTTCTCGAAAAAGGAATGGAATTGAGATGAATAATTACCTGGATCTTTTATTTACACTAAATGGAACTCCAAATGCCTAAGGATTGAAGAAAAATCACACTTAGAGAGCTTGGGAGCTCTTGGTTTTATCCCATATCTTCTGGGGGTGAAATGGTGTAAAAAATTCAAGGATAATTCTTTAAGATAAATTGGTAAAATTGGTAGAATCCTCAATTTTATTAGGGTACATGAGTTTACAAACTATGCACTAATCCTGTATCCCTCTCTATCACTTTAAAAACCAAGGTGCATAGTTTTATGGGAATCCTAAATGGGTTGGAAAATAGTGTGTTGGATGTACGGTTTTTCTCCCTCCATGCATACATGTTTTTTGGAAATTCGTTCATGGTTTCAAAATTTTGACTCCCCAATTTAAGGGGTTCAAGGTTATGGGGTTCATTTAGTACAAACTATGCACTATACACTGTATAGGAACTTTCACCCCTTTTTTTGTATCTTGAACCCCTAGAACACCCCCAAGACCAATAATAATCCCCAGATTAATTTCATTAACCTAAATAAAAGGAGATATACTAAAAATTGAATGAAAATTTACCTCATAAAAGATCTGAATGTTTTATAATATATTATTAACCTTATTTTACATCCATCAGTTTGAAAATGACAATGTCACTCATGCATACATGTGGACAACCAACTCCATGAAGCAATTCCATTTATTTTTCAATAATAAATCAAAGTTCTAGTCTTAAGGATGTAACTGATGAATAAATATAACATTTATAACATAATTAAGATTCTATAATATTAAAATATTATCTAATTTATTTATTTTCCATCTATTAGAAAATGTATCACTCATGTTTTTGTGTGGAATACAACCACCATTAAATGATTTGTTTTATTTTTATGATTAACTTATATAGATGGTTACAAAAACATAATTAATTAATATAAATGATAATTACAACATGTTATAGATACATTTATATTAGAACCATGAACCCTTTGACATAAGTTAAGAAAATAATTTTATTTTGAACTTATAAACGGAATGATCGCAAAATGTCTAACGCAAAAACAACCATTTAAGAAACTTAATAAAATATTGTAACAGATAAAATAAAATGAAAAGTTATAATGAAATTAACTTTAAAAATGTTATTAATAAATAAAAATCTAATATGATTTCATTACTCACGAGGGAATATGTATAAATAATACGAGAATGGACTCATGGTAAGTGTGTTTATTTTAGAAATATAATTTTAACGTTTTCTATTCAACCCATATTCTTCCACATTGAGGTTATTTTAAATATTTAATGAAATTTATTTTTTATGATTAAAAGGATTATAAATTTCAATTTTTAACTATTTTCTAAATTCATTACATGGGATTAAAAATGAATTATTTTAACGTTTTTAGTATGGCTTATTCAAATATTTTTAGAAATGTTCAAAATGAATGATTTAAAATATATAATGTAACCAACTGTTACCACCATTATAGAAAATATTAATTATAAATAATATTATATATGTTAATATTTTTTTGATAGAATAATCCATTTTTTCAATTTTGTAGTTTTTTGAAAAATATTTATCTGTAAATATAAATTTATTTTCATTTTGTGAGACAACTAAAAGTTTTAATTATTTTGGGATTGGATTCCAAATTAAATGTGTTTTATAGTTAAAGGAAATTATATATGTGTTTCTTTATTTCTTTGGTTATTTGAATATTTATATTAATTATAGATGACATTGGTATAGTTCTGATGATTGGTGAGCCTGCATTAGCTCCCTAATGCATTTGTTAATGTAAATGAGTTACTGGGGATTGGTTTCTCCTAAGAGACATGGAAATTATCCTGTTTGGTGATTCTATTATAAGGGATATTTTATGTTTTAATGAATGTATAATTACAAAATATACACATATGATTTTATTAAAATGTATTGTATTTAAATCTATGACTTTTTTGAAAGATAAGAAAGCGAGATTATGTTTTTATGGAATGTTCATGTCATTTTTAAAGGTGAAATGATTGTTTCTGACGAAATGTTTTAATGAGTTTTTATGTTTTCTAATAAAACCTCATGATTATGATTTCTTGCTTTATGATGGACTATGAAATTTCTTATAATGGACAATAAGGAATTAATTTTTTTTTTCATGTAAAGGAAAATGGAATTTTTCGTTCGATGTTTATTATTAAAAGGAAATTTTTTATAAATTTCTAACTTAAACAATAGAATATAGAGTTTATTTTGTTTTTTTAACATATTGTGATTTTTTTCTAATCCCACATTTTGAATTTTTTTCAAATGGAATAATGAATATTAAAGAAACAAATATATATAGTGATCCAATTATGGGAGTTATCTTAAATATATAAAGTATGTATTTTAACGAATATGTTTTGTGAGGAAAATTTACATTGTGAGTATGTTTCCACTTTTTAATGTATTGAGTTTCTTAATTATATAATATTTTAAACCTAAAATATTCTTTAGATGTAAATGAAGAAACACATTCCATAAGTCATTTAATTTAGGGGATAGTTAGGTGTGGGTTATTATAATTGGTATTATATAAAAGTTTTAGATAACTTTAGTGGTTAAGATGATGTTAAAATATACTCTTAATGGAATCTAATTTATGGTTATATTATCTTGAGATAAAATTTGTGGATTTCCATTTCACATCATCGAATAAGTGATTATTTTGTATAGTTTTCCAAGATAACAATATGAATATTTTTGATATTTTTAATTTAATTTAATATTTTCAATAATTATAATTACATTGAACACTGATTTTAGCTTACGTTACATTAAAGATTGAGTTTTAACAAAAAATGGCATTCTATTAAAATTTTATTATTTAATTTGATAGTTATCACATCGCTGTCAGAATTGAGGGTGTGAATAGGATTAGGTAAATTATGAAAAAACATAGTTTACAATAGTATATATAAAGAATTATTTTGTGACCAATTAATTTGAAATGAAAATAAAAAACTTTTTAAAAATATAGGAAATAGTTCTCTAAAAGTTATTATTTTCACACAAATGCAGTTTGCATAAATAAAATAAACAAATCAATTTTTTTATCAATTATTTTAGTGAAATTAACATAATATATATTCAATTAAATGTATAAAAATCAAATTATGCATTTTCTATACATGATATAATAATACATCAAATTTTATATTTTAAAACACTATTATAAAAAAACGTTTTGTCACCATATTATAGACTTTTTTAAAATTTTAGAAAATTTATTTTTAAAAAATTAATTAAATATTTTAATTTTAATCTCAAAATTATATTAGTGTTAATTTTTTATAATTTTTTGAGAAGATAAATGTTTCGAAGAAAAGTGAAATTATTTGGTTTTATTAAGAATTTTCATTTCTTTTAAAGAATTAAAAAAATTAAAAAATATTTAAGTTGGGGTTTTTGGTAAAACTAGTTCAATTATATATCTATTAATAAAATTTAGGTTATTAGAATAAATTTCTTATTGAATTATGATATAATTGTTTATTCTTTTGAACTTTTCTCTTTGGAAAACCGCTTTCTCGTCGCATATGTAGGCTTAATTGTAAATAAAAATTTATCACTTCTGTGAACATAATTTGGAAATTTGGTTTCAATATTTTTAATCATAATTTTCCTTTTATTAAATATTTAACTTAATTTATGACATTTCTGAATAGTAATAGAGGTAAAAATTATTTACCAGTGTCAAAGTTAAAATGATTTACTTAGGGGGGTTGAACTAAAACGATAAGAGTTTAAAATGACCGAAAATATTTAAAACACACATTTTATAACAAGTTTTAGACCATATCTATTATAGAATCTATAATGGACTACCCTGGAGCCCTCTGGAATGTAAAAAACGTGTGTAAATATGTTTTTTCCAAAAATTTAAAGTTTTTAACTCACCTCACTTATAAAAGGACACTCAATTCTCTCATCTTCAAATATACCAAACACTTCAGTTCATCCAATTCCTATCTAAATAACTTTTTTACATCACTCATCACATCCCAGAATCCTTATTTCAGTCATTAATCAAACCAACAAATCCTTTTGGTGTAAACCAAAAGCTGTTGTCTACAGAAGATGTTACACCCCTAACTGAGTGTTTTTTATTCCTCCACCTATAATAATTCTTATTAATACATGATAATATTTTAAGATTTGTATCTCACATAAAATTTTATTTAGTTATTTTAAGTAAATGACCAACAAAAATCCCCACGTCGATTAAATGGCATAAAAAATCTCCCTTCGTGTGTATGATGGACTACCACATTGCAAATCGTTGTTATTCGTTTTCTTTCACCACCTCTCACGACTAGATATAATGATGAATTTATCGACTATATGTTATTTTTATTATATTATTATACATATATAATTATTATATCACATATAAATATAAAAATGTATTGAAAAATGTATTTAATATTATCCAAATGATTTATTAAAGTCATTTTTAACCATGATTGAATTTTTAAAAAATGTTTTGAAAGGAAACTATTTGTCATTTTCCAAATAAGTCCCATTCTGATATTACTAAAAAGTTCAAAGGAATATTTTTTTATTTATGAAAAGAAGAAAATTATCTATCAACATGACCCATCATTTCTTTGAAGCTTAGTTTATAATCATCCATGTTTATTTTCAAATAAAAGGATTCTAAAAATGTTTTATGTTTAAAAACGTTTTTTTCAAAGAGGAAATAATATTTTCCTGATGAAAATTTTATTTTTATTTATAAATATTCCTTTATAATTTTTCATGATTATTTTCAAATAAATGGATTTATAAAATATTTTAGGAATTTTTTGTTTTAAAAATGGAATTTCAATTAAAATATATTTTCTTAATAAAATGTTCTAAGTGATATTCAAAAATAATTTTCCATCTAAGATGTCATCCTTTAAAGCTATGTATGCTTTATTAGGGATATTATTGATGGGTACTATTCTTATTATTTCTCTATATGGTTTATGTTTATGATTTAATGATTTTTATAAAACCTATTTCTCTTCTATATGTTATACCATGAGTATTTTTTTTGAAAACCGCTTCTTTTCATGGGTTATGCTATGGTGAAATAAAGAAATGATTATGAAACATGTCTCTTTTCCTCAAGTTATGATGTTTTAAAAATTTATAAAACTCATTCCATTTTACGGGATATGATATGATTAATGCCTTATGATCTTGTTGAACACATAACTATGATTTAAATTATGTGATGGGTGGGACCTATATCTCACTCCAATGCCTTGGATAATGATTTATATCCCATGAGATAGACAAGAATGGAAAGGTGAGTGAACCCAGTCCAGTATGTGATATTTTGTACTATGATGATATTGGGAGTAAACCTAGACTACTATAATGGTTTTTGGAGTGAACCCATTCCACTATAAAATATTTGGAAGTGATAATTGACTATGTGGTAATGGATTTCTATGCATATATGTATTACAAAATTTTATACCTTATGCCAAATAATGCTCTAACATCTCATGTTCATTTTTTTATATATGATTTTTGTATTATAAACTTCCAATATTTATTCCATGTCTCGTGGTTTTGATCTTTTATATGCATGTTATGGTTTTCATATATTATGATCAGGTTCTTAGACCCTTATACCCATGTTATGTTTTTGTATTTCCCTTGATTAACATTACTATGTATCTGAGCTATCCAATTTTTATATTTTTTTACAAGATTTGTTGATAGGTATTATGTGTGATATGTCTAAGAAGTGTTATATTTATGAGTAACTAGGTGTGATATTGGGTCAATCTCTTATGAACTAGTTTTTCAAATTTCAATGTTTCCAAAGGCACTATACCTTTATTATCATTAGTAGCGTGTTTGTGTAGTGTAATGAATATTCTTAGAAAAAGATATATTATTTATTTATTATACACTTGGTTCATTACAGTTTGTATCATAGGAACAATTTAGTTAACCTTTATAATAAAGGATGAGATAACTTTAATGAGATCTATAGGGATATTTATTAGGATATTCCTAGGTAAATTTCTAGCAATAAGTATAAGGATGAGTCAAAGTATAGGAAAATTTACTATAATTTTGATAACGGATTGAGAGATTGGTTTCCACCAAATTAAATCTCTGTCTAGATACTACAAGTGGATGTGGTTATTCCATAGAGGTACCTAGGGGTAATAACTTCAATAAGTGTTTATTGATCTAGGCTCAATAATCAACTTGTTCATAAAAACAAGACTTTTTGAACACATAATTTGACACTCCTAGGGGATATGATTTGGAAATTAAAAATCTCATTATGAACCATCATTAAGGATTTGAATAATGAAAATTAATGACCTTGGTTAAGATAATGGTTTCATATATTTAAAATAGAGTTTCATTATTAGTCATTTTATAAGTTATTTTTCATGATTTTGTGGGTTTACACTAGGATTATTATTGCCTACATTATGATTTTTGGTTTTAGAAAATGGATGGAATTGGGAGTAATACTAATTTTGTTAGACAGTTTAGTGATCATGTGAAACCAAATTGGTTGATGATTTTAGGGAAAGATATTATTAATATTCTTAAACTGTTATCATGACATATTATTGACTATGTGAGCTTCAACGAGATTCCTAACACATCAAACAATATGGGGATATAATTTTATTAAATTTCATGTGGTAATGAATATATGGTAAAAAAGATTTAGTTTCTTATATTTTATGAAGGTGGGATGAATAACCTGGAAGAGTATGTCTAATGGAGGGGAAATTGTTTTCTATATGGTAATTAAGGTTATAGTGCAATAAATTTCCAAGGAATTAAATGTCATATATGTGAGTAGTTTGGGAGTTATCCAAGAAAATGAACTAAACTAAGGGTTATCCCCTCGATCAAATAAGAACATATGAAATTCTATATCATTGAATTATAAGGGATTAAGTGTTTATGTGTTTGAATTCAAGAATTATGTTGTAGAACTATTTCAGAAATTGTATTTTGGTTATAATAATCATGAAACATTTACGTATTTAGTTGTTTTTGGAAGTAATATATGTCTCCATAAAAGATTAAATTAAGAGTTATGGAATCCATCATGGGTTTATATGTTTACTGTTGATCATATATTCATAGTCTTTGACACATATTATGAGATTTTATGTGATAAGATTATATCAATATTTGGAATATTTTGGGAGACATTTATGGAAATACAAGCCTTTGGTTTTGAGGAAATTTATTTTATGAACATATGATTAAAGGAACTGGTAAAATTTATAGTTTATCATATCTTTAAAGTTAAGGTCATTTTGAGGTATTAAAATTTTGTAACATTTTTATTAATATATTTTGGGGAAAATAATAAATTGTAAGCTTGGTGCGAAATTGTTTCATTAGGTTAAGGCCGTAAGGGTTGAACAAAAAACTAAGGGGTGGAAATGGTATAACACTTACCATTGGCCTAAATGAAAGATTATTTCTAATTAGACATTATAATTGGAGATATTTATGAGTATTCAACTCTATGCTTAGTCTTTTTGAAAGACAATGCTGAGACACAATGGTCTAAAAATATGCTAGTAGCATTATCTACACCCGAAAAAAATAGAAAGCCATCACATTGGGTTCCTTCTCCAGAATCTAGAAATCATATAAAGGGGAACATTATAAATGGGTTGTAGTTGATCGACATACAAAGTAAGAACCCATTATCTATATCAAAAAATATTTCTCTTTGGATAATATTTCTGGGATATAAATCAAGAAATTGGATTTCATAGAGTTAAATATTCTATTTTTTCTAATCAGGATTTGAGGTTTACCTCGATGATCTAGATACATATTTAGTAGGCACTAGATATGTTTCCATAGAATATATCATCTATAGAAATATAGTCATATCGAGAGAAAAATTCAAACCCAAGAGGATATGATAAGATATTGTTCTTTGTATTTCATAGGTGGTTGGGATTAACACCATCCTCTAGTTAAATGTTTATACAATAATATATTTCACTCGAGTATTGAGGTGGATCCTTATAAAGATATCTATGAAAATATGTAAAGAAATCTATTGTAGAACTATTATGTTTTTTAAAGAAAGATAATGAGACAAAATCTAGAAGATTAAATGAATGATATGTTTAAATCCATCCAAAAACACATAAGGATAGTTGAAACTTGATAGAATGGTTATTATAATAATCATTGATGATATAAATAATTTTATGTTAGTGAGAATTCATTTCTATGAATTTATCCAGACAAGAAATCCGGGAAAAATACAAAGTAGGTATATCAATCACTTTGAAATAATTAATTTTATTGAGATAATAGCTTATCATTTAGAGGTCCGGTCAAACCTATATCAGGTTCATGATGTGTTCAATGTATCTCTCATGAGGATTTATATATTTGATCTACCACAAATACTTAACTTAGAGTTTATAAAACTAGAGCATGGTTTATCTTCTTAGGATTAACCAGCAATGGTTCTCGATCATGCTGAAAAAGTTATATGAAATAGGACCACTCACCAAGTCAATGTTTTTTGTGAAACCACGAGCTTGAGGAATTTACAAATGAATATGGGTATGTAATGAGGTAGAAGTATCTTTAATATTTAGTACCAATGTGATGAAATTTGAGGTTGAAATTAATTTTAAGAGGTGTATAATGTAACTACACATGATCTTGTGATTTTTTAAATAAATTTAATCTTTTTTATATTTTGCGTCACAGGAAACACCGAGTTTAGAATGTGTTACATGCAGCACCAAGTTTTAACGAAATGCGGCATGATATTAAAATATTATTATTTAATATGATAGTTATCACCTAGCCATTGGAATGGTTGTTATGAATCGTTTTAACTCTATTAGAAAAATACAGGGTTTACACAATTATATATAAATAATTATTTAGTGGATAAATAATTAGAAATGAAAAAATAGAATATAAAAAGTAAACATTTTCCAAAAAATAAATCTGCACACAAAATTTTTTTATAAAATTTAATTAAATATTTAAATTTTGGTTAATTATATTAATGAAATATACATATTATAAATGCCATAAAATTTATAACATTCATCTTATTTGTTTTTCATACAAGATATTATAATAAATATAATTTGACACTTGAAAACTATATTTTCCTAAAAAAGTATTTTTTTCTATCTGGAGTACTTATTTATAAAAATAAAATCTTCCAATTATAGATAATTTATTTTAAAAATTAATTTAATATTTTAAATCATCACGTGAAAATTATATTAGGATTATTTTTATTATTATTTTCTAAGAAGAAATTTTTGCAATGAATAGTGATAAATAATGTTTTTTTATTAATAATTGTCATTTTAAACTATTTAAAAAGTTATAAATAATTTTAAGACACGTTTAATGGTAAATTTAGTTCAAATATATATATATATATATACATATTAGTCCAAATTTTTCATTGGAATCAATTTCATATTAAATTTTGATATACAAAAATTTAAATCTTTTGAACATTTTCCCATTGCAAACCCGCTTTTTCATCACATTTGTAGGATTAATTTAAAATTAAAACATTATAATTATATGAATAGAATTTGGAAAAATAGATTAAATATTTTTAATCAGAATAATTTATATTATATAATAAGGTAAAATTAATTTTGATGATAATGTATAATAAGAATTGTAAAAATTATTTTGAATGGTTAACATCAAAATTGGTTTGTAGGGGGGTTAAAAAATTATAACGATTAAAAAATGACCCCAAAAATGTTAATAAATGATTGGATGTATATATTTATACTTTACCTCCTCTTTTGTCTATACGGTTCCATTTTGGAGCCTTTTGTCATGTGAAAAAGGTGGGTACATATTATTCTTCAAAAAAATAACAAGTGTGCCACAAATCTCACTTATTAAATTTCACATCCTAGCCCCCCTTCTTCACACTTTCAAAATCCTATGGTTTAAAAAATACAAGACCAAATAAATTCATTAATTCCCTAATCTCATTATATTATCCTTATTTTTGTTATGAATCCAACCTTAGATTCCTTTTGGTGGAAAAAGGAAGTTTCCTAAAGAAGAGGTAACACCCCGAACTGACCATTTTATTATATTTCTTACCCCACCTCCATAAATTATTATTAAACCATGGTGATAGAAACAAACTATTATATTCCATATAATAAGATGTTCCAATATTAATGATGTGAACTAAGTCTTTATCCTCTTCCATCAAATGGGATATGAAAATATCTTTGGTGTGTATGGGAGACCACCGCCTTTTAAACCAATGTTATTATTTTTTCATCATCACCTATCTTGTATGGATATAATAAAAAATTTAATATATATATATATATATATTATATATCTATAATAATATATTTCATATACCTTCATACTTTCCATTTAGTGGGAATACGATAATGTCGCCCGTGTTTACAAAGGACTACCACTTCACGAAGCGATGTGACTCATTAAAACTTTACATGGAAGGTAAAAGAGACATTTTTAATTAAAATATGTGATATATACATAATAAAAATTATTCTAAAGTAGTAATATATTAATTTCCTTTGTTTCTTTCAATGTGTTAAGAAAATATAAAAATGTCCATAAATTTGTATGACCTACCATCCCCATGAATGATGAATTACATATTGTATCTCTACATCTTATGGATTAATACAAAAAAAATATAGAATATATACAAAATTTATATCATGGTTATAATTAGGTATTTTATGTAACTATTATAATATTCAGAGGACCAAATGTCACAAACCAACCTAGGTCGAACCTGAACTGGTCACCCGAGCCGATCTATGGCAAGGCCCAAGCGGCGTTCTTGATCCTCCCGGGCTAGCGTCATGTGCTAGGGCATCAATAGAGAACAAAATGGGAATTATTTTTTCCAATAAAAATGAACTAAGCATCATAAAAAATAGAAAACTGAATAAATAAACAACAATAAAAAGAAAGAGAGACCAACGACACATACTAATCGGACCATGACTAAAACTCCTCGTGACACTGAGGGTCACTCTCTGATACACCACCAACTCTCAATCATGCTCAAAAATATTGAGTTGAACATGCAATAGAAAATGAAAATAGGAACACACTATATGTGTGAGTATTAAAACTCAGTATGCATGCCCAATACTCTATCCCCAAATCACTACCTTTAAATAAAGAATTTACTAATTACAGGTTTAAACTAAGTTATATAAAATATGGATTTCCACACACACATACATTTACAAAACATGTAACAGTCTATTTCCCTTTTTAATTTAAATGAAAGTTTAATTTTGGAAGTAAAAAGGTGCATTACATTTTAAAAATATTTTCGCAAACAATTTAGAAATCCAAATTTTGGTTTTTAGTCAATAGGAAAATCCCACACAACACACAAAACACAATAAGGGAAATGAGAAGGTAGAAAACGAGGACCAGTAACCGAACTGGGGACCTCAATCATTTGCTATGTACAAATAAGCACAAAAGAAAACATGGGTCTAACCCAGGAGCTCGTGAACCATCTAGAATGTACTATAAGTGTGACTCATCCTGAAGGCATGCCTACTCTCGATGATGTCATAACGTCCAAATGCTTAGTGTTTCCATACCTTGCCTAACTGAGGGGCACAATCCCCTAGGAGAGAAAAGTCCATACTAAGGGCCACTAGACAGGGCGTATTCTAAACCAGTGCATTAGTCATTCTCATAAGATTTACTTACTATGATAGGTTCCCATGTCAACACATGTAATAAAAAGGGGGTGAGTCAATAATGTCAATTAAGTAACCAGTCATGATGCACAAACAACACACACAACAACTCACAAAAATGACTTACACAACAGTATCACCCCAGAGTCACCACAAAGAATGTTTTTCAAAACAATCTATTTTATCAAAGTCCCAAATGGGCATTGTTCAACTTCTAAAGATACACCATTCCTCAAGAGAAATAAAAACATTTTTCACGCATCACAAGAGTGCATTTGAAATCAAACCAGAACCACACTTTAATGTTCATGAATTATATTCAATGGACAAACATATATTCTTTCATTAGTGTGCGTCAATTAATTAGGAAAATAATTCAGGCTCCATGAATAAAATAAACATCTCCATTTACATCAAATATTTATTGCAAAAATAATTATCTAACATTATATTTCATTTATCGAAAATCATTGAAATATCGAGCTGGTAATAACTTCTGAATTTAAAAGTGGGTTCAGTGGGGGACCTACCTCAACTTTCAGCTCGATTACGACGACGCGATATGTCTCACACTTCAACACAAGTATATGAAACCTTCTAATGACTGTACTATTAAGGAATTACCTCACCAATGCACTGAAACAAATTCAAAACAACTAAAAACAGATAACCACTAACTTAGAACAATACATACTAACGTACAACGCAAAAAACCACCTCAAGATACTTCCAAAACATAATTCTCACCATCAGTACTATTTAATAATCCACTATAAAATTTATAAAACAATTCCAAAGATAAACCCACAAATTTACACTCCCAAGCCTTTTAAAAACACCTTTAATAATTAAAAGCGCACCTACAACACACCATATCAAAACGTGCACCACTTGCATAGTTAAAATAACAAATTGCATAATTTGATAAAAACTATTAAACATCACACAACTGGATTCCTTAAAAATGTACCTCAATTCACATGAGCAGGCTAAAATATATAAAACACAAACCAAGTTCTTATAAATATTAACCTTCAAACCAAACTAATTAATCACTAAACATGCCACATCACTTAAGTAGGTAAAATAATTATGCGACAATATTTTCCTACGAGAACAAAATAATTTGACCAAGAAAAATTATTCTAGATATAAAAAATAATTATTAATACCAATGAAGTTGAAAAATATTAATGAAAGTAATCAAACTTTTCCCAAATTTAAGGGTCAACTCAAGGGATTCAACCTCAACCGTGGATGGACCTCCCGAAGCCGGTGCGAAACCTCATTCTCACTTCAACCACACCTGTAGGAAGCCCAATTTGACCCAACACACTGAAATTCGTAAAAAAAATTAAGGATTTGAGCACATAAATTAATCCTTAACCATGAAATAACCTTAATTCAATTGAAGGAGGAAAAAAAATTCCAAAAAGAGGAGACTGCAGGAGAGGTGAAATTGGGATGGAGTTTGGCGGTCCGCTGATAGAGAGCGCAACCCAGCTGGGAGAGCGTGTGGTGGCCGAACAGTGCTGGTGAGGGACTCGACCAGATGGGAGGTGGTGTGTGGATAGGTCAGACAATGCTGGTGAGGGCTCGGCCGAACGGAAGGCAGCGCACAGGCAAGTCAGATGATGTCGGTAGGCGGTGGAGGTGGCCTGAGGGAGGAGAATGTCCGATGCAAGGCGGATGGACAATGGTGTAGGACAAGGGACCAGAGGGAGCATGAGAGGGGATGTAGCCTTCTTGTATAGAATACTTGAGGGCGCAGTGGCTGCTGGAAAAATGGAAGGGAAGGGAAGAAAGAAGCCCCGTAAGGAGGTACTGGGACAGGGGAAGGGGGCTAAAGCTGGTGCTTGTCAGAGGTGTGGGAGGCAGCCTGCGAAGAAGTGGCACATATGTGGGGGGCATTGCGTCTGGCATGCGAGGCTGATGGGAGGGCTCCCGCAGGAGGGAAATGCACTGGACACAGGAGCACTGACGAGATATAAGGGGGGGGGGGGGGGGTGGGCGGCACACAGGGGAATGGGAGAGGGGATGAGAGATGGATGGGTTGGGTAGCGTTAGGGTTAGAAGGATAAGGGAGAGAAAAAAAGATACAAATAAGAAGATAAAAATAAACAAAAGAAAAATCAAATAAAAACAAAAAAAAAATACACATAAAATAACAATAAGTATAACAAAAAACAACAACAACAACAATAACAATAATAACAATAATCATAATAATTTTTAACAATTACAAAAAGTAATAGGAACTAAATTAACAACAATAATAATAATATTATTATCATATACAACACTAAAAATATTATTACCATCCTTAATACCTGATTTTCTTCAATTTAAATGTCGAGCAACTGTGCAGTTAACCCTCACGATTGATAATAATTTTATTGGAGTAAATAATGAAACTTATTTCATTTTTAATAAAAATGATATTAGTAACATTTTTAACAATTATATTAATATTAATATCACTTTTAATAACAACAGTAATATTTATCATTTAATTTTTAATAATAACTATAAAAATATTAACAAAAATAAATTATTTAAATAACAAAATAAATCAAAAACAATAATCATTTTAATTTTTCTAAGGCAAGTGGATCGTGTCGATGCCTAGGTAAAGCCATGTGGGGTTTCCAAATCACACTCTACCCATGTTCCCAAACACATAATTTAAAAAACGCACACTTTTTAACAATACTCAAAAGTTTTTCATCTGGGACTCAACCCGAACCCCAATAAAATTTATTTAAGGCCAAATAAATAATTAAATAAAATAATTGATTAGGTCGAGGTGCGAAAATTCCTCCCACCATAATTCTTTCCACCCCTAGAAAGCCAGAAAAATACCTAGACCCAAAGATACAACTCCTTAAGTGTCACAAACCTCCAAAAGTTTAAGCACCTACAGTTGATCGATCCACACAGACATCGAAAACCCATGACACACAACTCAACCTTAAAACATGATCACCTTAAATGTCACCAAGAATATCCCAAACCATCCATTTCTATTAAGTAATGAACCTAAACCACTTCATACATTTATTCCCATAATCTTATTCCAATGGTACCATTGGGTGTACTTGAGTCCCCATGCTTACTCCAGAGGAAGAACTTAGGATAAGGTTGTTCTGCACAAGACCACCTGCCACCAAACGGTACATGAAAAAAACAATGATACTGAAATGGGGAGGCTTGAATGGACTGCCCACCATAAGTATTGGGCTAATAGTAAATTACTTCCATTGTAACACAGTGAGATCCACTATGGTTCTCTCCACCATAAAACTGACGAAGTTAAACAAACCTGAAAACTTTCCGCACCGACCAAAAACCACCTACCACAAGGGGGAGAAGTGAAGGTCCCAATTGGTAGAGCATCAAAAATACCTCCATAACTATATCAACAATGTCACACCCTCACCAAGAACACAAACCATTCCACACTAAGGATAGAGATTAAACTAAGGCCATTTCCCATTGATGGGTTCTCCTGACGACGTGCCAGATTCACTCTATGGCCAATGGATGGTGCACCGATGGTTGAAGCATCTCCTGCCTCTTGGTAAGGATTCAGTAATTCCCAAACATAACACACAAAGAATAATTTTACCAAACACACTTCCATTAAAACAAAGGTTTCAAAGATCTTTAAACATAAAAATTCTTACAACTGAAGTAAAAGATGCACCACAAAACATTTCATGAGATAACCACTACATCCAAGGGAAACTACAAAGAGAAAAGCTCAAACTAATCCCCAAACATCGCCCTACTCCAACTGATGGGTTGTGGTGACCTTCGAAAAGTCAGGTCTTACTTCAGTGTGATTCTTGGAAACACCTTGGTAGATACACTGCAAGTGACCTAGACGTCCATAGGTGTGTTAGGGTTTTGAAACACTCAGCCACGTCAACCTCTTGTGACCCTACTAACCACACTGGTGACATATCATGACATTACGCTGTAGAGAAGATGACCGAATGTCTGAAGGACTCTTTCGTCCTTTATTGGAGCCACCAACATCAATTCTCTTCCCATTAGTCTTATCACCATCCTCTCCACCACTTCCCTAGGCCGTGGGAGGATTTTCCACCTCATTTTCCTCCTATAAACTCAACTTTGGCTAGAAAATCATGCCCACACCATCTGAGAAGGTGGTTAGGTTGAGATCTTCGAATTTCGACTGTAGTTCAGGTTGGAGTCCAGAACCAAATTCCTGAGCCTTCCCGGAGTCATTTTCAATAAACCATTGGTCATACAGAACTAGGTCTTAGAAACATCGATATAATTCTAGTACCGATTCAACACCTAGTTGAACTCAACAAAACTCCATATTCTTCCTCATCTTCTTCAACTGTTAGTAATAATGTTGGATAAATGAAGACTTGATGAACTCCCAGGTGAGATCTGCTCAGGGCTTGCTTTGAGAAACTAACTTCCACCACTTCCAGGTTGGACCTTAGAGCATAAAGGTAGCCAAATTCACCTTCAATGACTCAGACAAACCAATGAAACTGAAGTTTCTCTCAATATTCCATAACCAGTCCTCTGCCTCAAGAGGATCATCTTGACCATAAAGGGGGGGGGGGGGGGGTCAACTTCCATAATTCTAGAAAATATTCTATAGGTTGATCAACTGGAGGATTTTCTATGGGAGCACCACCTGAAGATTCACCTCGGGCATTCATTAAACTGTTGAGGGGGAAAATACTAAGGAACAAGGAAACAATGAACTTAATCAAAATATAGTCATTTCCATTTCAAATTCAACTTTTCACAATTCCCAAAATAAAACTTTTAAATGAAATTATTAGAAATAAATAAGACCCAAATGATTCAGTAGGGGAAATTAGTGTCGATGGGTGACTCGAAAAAATGGTTGGAGGCCATACTTCAGTCACGCCACCAACAAACGGAGCACTCTAGGGTAATGTCCCCTCCTCCACATGGATTTCCAGACCATGCGAGGTGACAAAGGTCACTTTCCCAGCTCCCATTTCATTTCCCAATACCAAACAAACCCTAAGAATTAAATGACACTGACAAACCTGAACATCCCATGGTAACCCAAGGTTCGGAATGAGTAAGGGTTCATAATGTCCTTCCCATTCCTAAACCTCAAGACAAGAAAATCCTACTCCTTTTACCATGAAAACCCCAAATAATGTTGGGCGTTCTGAAAAACAAGGTCTGCTAAAGAGCTGACCTCCTTTGATACAATTTTTTCCCGAACCAACCCGGGTCGACCCTGAACCGGTCACCCGAGCCGATCCACGACAATGCCCGAGAGGCATTCCTAATCCTCCTAGGATGGCGACATGTGTTAGGGCATCCACAAAGAACAAATGGGGTACAAGATCTCCTAATAAAAATGAAATAAGCAGTAGAAATAGAATATAATGTAGAATAAATAAATGACATGAAATATAATGAATGACCAACAAAACATACTAACATAACCATGACAAAAAACTTCCCCAAAACAAGAGGTCCACTCTCTGATCAACCACAAAATTTTTACCATAGACAGAAAACTCGAGTCGAACCTACAACAGAAACTAAAAATAAGAAAAAACTTTAGGCATGATTATTAAAACTCAATAGACATGCCCAACAAACTATCCTCAAGCACTATATTTAAATAAAAAATTTAGTAATTATAGGTTTGAAATAAATTATATAAAATATGTGTTTCCACACACACTTAAATTTCAAAAACATGTAACAATCCATTTCCCTTTATAAATTTAAAACAAGTTTAATGTTTGAAGGAAAAAGGTGCATTACATTTTAAAAACATTTTTGTGAAAAATTTAAAAATACAAATTTTTGTTGTTAGTCAATAGAAAAACCACACACAACACACAACACACTATAAGGTAAATGGGAAAGTAGAAAATGGGGACCATCAGCTGAACTAGGCCCCTCAATCATCCTCTACGTACAAATAAGCTCTGAAGGAAACAGGGGTCGAACATAGGAGCTCATGAACAATCCATAATGTACTATACATGTGGATTATCCTAAACGATTGCTTACTCTTGGTGATTTTATAACTCCCAAACACTCGGTGTTTCCCTACCTAGCCTAACCAAGGGGGCCAATCCTATATCAGAGCAATGTCCATACTAAGGGCCACTAGTGAGTGCGTATTCTAAACTAGTGCAATAATCATTCTCAGAGGATTCACTTACTATTCCAGGTTCCCATGTCAATATGTGTAATAAAAAGGTGGATGAGTCAATAATATTAATTAAGTAACCGGTCTTGATGCACAATCATCACACACAACAACACACACAATCTATATTCACAACAGGATCACCCCTGAGTTACCCCAATGAAATTTTTACAAAATAATCTATTTTAACATTGTGCCAAATAGGTCTTGTGCAAATTTTAAAGAAACACCCTTCCTTAAGAGAAAGGAAAACATTTTTTCACAAATTAGAAGAGAAAACTTGAAATCAAAGCAGAACCACACTTTAAAGTTTATGAATTATACTCAAATTCCGAATGGGCATTCTTTCATAAGTGTTCATCAATTCATCAGGAAAGTAATTTAGGTGCCTTGCATAAAATAAAATTCTATGATTACATGAAATATTTAGTCCAAAAATAATTTTCCAAAATAAGTTTTCATTTATCTAAAATCAATGAAATATATAGAAAATAATAAATTATAAATTTAAAAGTGAGTGTAGTGGGGGAACTACCTCTACTTGCATGTCGATTATGACAACGCGAGATGACTCACCCTTGCGCACAAGTACACGAAAGATAATGATGAACACAATATCATAGAATTACCTCACCTATGTGCTCGAACAAATTAAAAACAACTAAAAGTACATAACCACATAGATAAAATAGTCCAGATGAAAAAATGATGCAAAAAACCACCTATACATACTTTCAAAACATAATTCACGCCATCAATACTTTTTCATAAACCACTTTAAAATTTATAAAACAACTCCAAAGAGAAACCCACAAATTTACACACCCACAAACTATTCAAAACCCCTTTTATAATTAAATTTGCACCTGAAACACACCATATTAGAACATTCACCACTTGAAAAGTTAAAATAACAAATTGCAGAATTTAAAAAAAAACTATTAAACAACACACAATTAGATTCCATCAAAACGCAACATAATTCACATGAGCAGGCTACAAAATATAAAATGTAAACCAATTTTATTTAAAAATTACACTTCTCACCAAAATAATTAATCACAAAACATACCAAATCACTTAAGTATGTGAAATAATTTTCCAAACAATATTTTCCTACCATAAAAAAATAATTTCACCCAGAACAATTAGTATATAAATAGAAAATAATTATTAATACTAATGATGTAAGTAATCAAAATGTTCCTAAATTTAATTTTACATGAATGGGATCCTACTTCAATCGTGGATGGACCTCCTAAAGCCAATGCGAAACCTCATTCGCACCGCAACTGCACATGCAGGAAACCAAATTTGACCTAACACACCGAAATTGGTAACCACATTTAAGTATTTGAGCATAGAAATTAAACCATACCCATGAAATATCCTTACATCAATAGAAGGAAGAAAAAAATACAAAAAAGGGGAAGACGTAGAAGAGGTGAAATAGGATGGGAGTTTGGCGGTCTGCCAGAAGAGGGCGCAACCCAGATGGGAGAGTGCGCGGCAGTCGAACATCGTTGATGAGGGACTCAACCAGACAAGATGTGGTGCACGATCAGGTCAGATAGTGCTGGAGAGGTTTCAGCTGGACAGAAGGTGGTGCGTGGGTAGGTCAGATGGTGTTGGAAGGTGGCAGAGGTGTCCTGAGGGAGGCGGCTGTCCGGTGCAAGGTGGCTAGATGATGGTGTTGGATAGGGGACTAGAGGGTGCACAGGAGGGGATGAGGTCTGATCGTTCGGATTGCTGGAGGGCGCGAAAGCTGCTGGAATAAATGGAGGGAATGGGAGCTAGGTTCCATATAGGGTATCTCTAGGACAAGGGAAGGGGGTGGGAGTCAGTTCTGGTCAGAGGTGTGGGAGGTGGCCTGCGCATAAGGGGTAATGATTCAAGGGGGAGCCAGGGCACTGAATCTAGCCTGTGAAGCCAGCGGAAGGTCTCTAGCAGGAGGGGGGAGTGCTAGCCATAGGAGCACCGATGAGATGGAAGGGGAGAGGGGGGGTGGCAGCGTGCGGGGGAATGAGAGAGGAGAGGAGAGAGGGGTGGGTTAGGTAGCACTAGGGTTAGAGGGACAAGGGAGAGAAAAAAGTGTCAAAAAAGAATATAAAAATAAACAAAATAAAAAGAAAATAAATACAAAAATAATACACATAAAGTAATAATAAGAATTATAAGAATAATAAGAATAATAATAACAATAAAAATAATAATATTTTTTAATAATTACAAAATGAAACAATAAAAAAATAAATAATAATATTATTATTATCATATGCAACATGAATAATATTATTATCATCGTTAAGACTTTCTTCGCTTCATTTTAAATTCTGGGAAACTACGCGGTTAACCCGTGCGACTGATAATAATTTTAATAGTGAAAATAATGACAGTTATATCATTTTTAATAAAAATGATATTAGTAACATTTTTAATAATTATATTAATATTAATTCCACTTTTAATAATAAAAATAATATTTATCATTTAATTTTTAATAATTATCCTAAAAATAATAACAAAAATAAAATTGGTAATAACACAATAATCACAAACTTTAATCATTTTAATCTTTCAAATGTAGGTGGATCATGTCCCTGTCTGGGCGAAGCTACATAGTGTTTCCAAATCATGCTCCGCATGTGCACCCAACCGCGTCAGCTGAAAACGTGCACTTTTTAACAAAACTCAAAAGTTTTTCATCTAGGACTCAACCTAAACCCCAAAAATATTTATTTATGGTGAAATAAATAATTAAATAAAATAATTGATTAGGTCGGGGTGTGACACCAAAAATAAAAAATCAAAACATCCATGAAAAACTAAGCCTTTATTGCCCAAAACTTGACTTTAACACGAAATTTTTAATAAATTTGTAATAAATGGTCATAAGAAAATCATAAATAGTATGATATATATACACATGGTTCTATATTATATGTATAATAGACTTATATTTACCATATATTGGTTATGAACATGTATGATAGAAGTCGATACTTAAGGTAAGAGTTTTCTATTTCAATTTTCTTTTCATGAGACATTTGTTATGTTATACAAAAATATTTTTTAATGAGGTTTCTGCAACCAATTTAGACTTTTAATGTGATGAATTTATTTATTATCATGATATTTCATGTTTAATTTAATGTTATTCCTTCATGGGGCTTACAAATCAATGTTACCAATGTGGTAAGGATTTTATGTTACAATCTCATCATTTATCAAGTTTGTTTATGACTATGTTTCTGATGAAAAAATATTAGGATCCATCTATCAAGAAAGAATATAATTCCCTTATAATCTAGTTATTTCATGAGAGTACTTGTTTACACTTAGTTTTCCCCACATAATGTACTCAATAGTTAAAAATAAAGTTTTTATGAAAAGTCGTCTTTATTTTTGTCTTCCACAGACAACCCTTTTTTTTGTCCAGAACAATGTATTATAAAAAAGTTTTCAAAAAAGTTTTTAAAATTCTAAAAATGATTTATCAAATAATGTTTTACCCATTTTTAGATCTTTAATTTTTTTTAAATGAATTTTCATTTTATTTTCCAAACAAGGTCCATTTTCATTTTACTAATAAAGTGAAAATAACCTTCATTTTAAAATGTATGACATGAATGAAATTATACACTATCATAAAAATCCAATACATTGATGATACCTTTATAATCATCAAATTTTATTTTCAAATAAAATGTTTTTCAAAAAGTTTTATGTTTTAAAAAGTGTTTTTCAAAGTAGGAAAGATATTTTCATCAATTTTTTTAAATGATATTTAAAGCTTGGTGTATAAGTTTTCATGTTTTTTTAAAAGAAATGTATTACCAAAATATTTTATGAATTTTTAGTTTAAAAAGTGATATTAAAAGAAAAGTTATTTCCTCAAGAAATGTTCTATGTGATCTTTCAAAATAATTTTACATCTAATCTGAAATAATTTGATGCTACTTATAATTTAGAGGGGATATGATCCAAGGATTAAATTCTTATTATTTACATAGATGGTTTGTATTTATTATGGGATTATTTTTATGAAACCTATTTCTTTTCTATAGATTATACCATGAGTAAAGGATTATGAAACACGCTTCTTTTAATGGGCCATGCTATAATGAAATGATGAAATGATTACAAAGCCCACATGTTATGATATGATGAAATGTTTATGAAACCCATTTGTTTTCATTATATATCAAATTATTAATGCTTTAAGATATTTTTTCGTGCATACATATGATTTTCAATATGTGTTGGGTTAGACCTATATATACCTATAATACCTTAGGTAATGATTTATATCTTATGAGATTGATATGATTAAATGGGGAGTGATACCGATTTAGTAAGGGACTTTGTCAGCTATGATGGTTCTGTGAGTGAACCTTCACAAATATAATGGTTTGGTGAGTGAACCCATTCCACTATAATATCTTTGGAATTTGGCTTTGACTAATAAGGAAATGATTTCCTATGCTTATGTTTATGCCACAATTATATTTCTTATGATAATTTTAGGCTTTCTTAGACCATTTTCTTTGGTTTTGTTTTGATTCATGTCTTATGAACTACCAACCTTTATGAAATAAATCAATATTTTTTTATCTTTTATATATAGGGTATGGTTTTCATATGTTATGACCACATTTTCACACACTTATGCTCATGTTACATTTACATAATTCCCTTATTTACAATTACAGAGCATATAATACCACCCTTTATTATGTTTCCTTTCCCCAGGTTATGATGATTGGTCTTATGTGTGATATGTCTAATAATGGTGGTAGTTATGAGAGAATATTTTGGTTATAGTGTAGAACATTTATGATCTGGTTGTCTAAGTTTCTATGTTTCCCAATGAAGTATGCCTTTATGATCCCCAAGTGTGTGATTATGTAATATAATGAATATTCATCTAAAAAGATTTTATATATTCATATTATATGTTTGGGTCATTAAATCTATAGAGTAAATATAGATAATGTGTAAGAAATGAATTATGAGTACTTTATCCTTTCAAAACAGCAACTATGAATTGTTAGAATTGGAACAGAGATAGTTGTAGACATCAACAAAAACAAGATATTATGGGAGGTACCAATGAAAGGGAGAGACCATAATATCTTTGTAAGAATATGTTTATAGTTTATAATTTAACCGAATAATAACCTTTCAATTTTGGTGTAACCTCAGACCTAGAGTAATATTAATGATGGACTATCACTTTCGAAAATATATTTTAATTTTTGGGTAGTTTAGAACATCACAAGTTAACCATTTCTATTTATAATTTTGATGGTGAATCCAATCAATGATTTTCATTGATTAGACACATAAGGGAAAAATAAGAAATAAATTATATGGAATTGATTGTATTTAAATGTAACTTCCATGAAAATTATTTCCCTAAATTGATTTTACTTTCGTTGTAAATGAAATTCAAATTATTGAAGAACTAGAGGAGGACTCAATTTATTCCTATGAAGATAAGTTTAATATTATTTCATGTATGCACAAAATTTTATTCTAGAACAGGATAATAAAATTAAATTTTTTACTTAGGATTGAAGTCATATTTACCAAGGTCTATGATTAATCATATGTTTAGATGTTATGTGAAAATTTTGTGGTGCGTTGCGAAATTCTATATGGATTATATTTGAATTTACCAAATTAAGGATAATAAGAAATATAGGTGGAAGGAATTGGGGAATCATTGATAGAAGAAACCAAATGTCACAAATATTTAAATACCCAATTATGGTAAGTGTGATAAGAAATATTATGTGGAATGTCTTATGAGAAATTGAAATTTTTACCAATGTAGAAATATGGGAAAATTATATTGTCAATGTAATGAAAAGAACAATGGTAATGGTCTAATTAGTAATGAAAATAGGTATTAAAATGTTTTAATTATGATGATATCATCCATTATGAGAATATGTTACCAAAGAAAGGAATTAAGGATGACGATCACTAGGATCATAAGTAGAAAGGTGTGGCAAATTCATTTGCTATTTATAGGCCAAAAAATGAAGTGGTGAAAGGTAGATTACCTGTTTTATTTAAGTATACCAATGTCTTGTTCGATTCAGGATATACAAATCCATTTATTTCAAATTAATTTTATAGAAAAATTGAAATATATCCTTAAGAAATGAAAAAAAAACTATTGGTAAAAACTCATGGTATAATTATTAAAGAAACAAAGTGTTATGTAAAAATTACTATCATTAAATCTAGAATTATTTTTTAGGAAAATAAAGATTTATTTCCCTTTGAAATTTTTTATTTCATTATGGGTTTTGTTTTAATTTTAATTATCAGTCCATGAATTATTATAGTGGTGAAGAATTCATATTCATTCCTCATATTAAGCATTAATTGGAATACAATAATGAGTTCATACTATTGATTACATATCCAAAATATGAAAAATTGATTAAATATGGGTGAGGAAGTTATCTTTCACATATTATTGAAAAAATAAAAACAATTCAATAATGTGATGTGATATTTATAAAGGAATATATGGGTGTATTTACTAATTGTTTTCTTGGTGATATTCAAAATTGAGATGTTCAATTTAATATTAAATAATTTCTTGATGTAAGATAATTTCAAAACATCCTTATTGAATTTCTTTAGTTTAGTTGTTAATATTAAAAAATAAGTTACCCAAGTTTCTTAATAACATTTTCATACACCCTAGAACATCATGATGGAGTGATCATGTTTTTTAGGTTAAAAATATTTATGGATCTATGAGGATTTTCATTGATTATAGAAAAATAAATAAAATTATAGTTATGAACAAGTTTAATTTTCTTTAAATCATAAAATTATTAGATCAGTTCTTAGGAGAATTAGATTTATTAAAGATTATTTTTGGGTCTAGGTACTATTATCTAAAGGTTAAGGAAAAAATTTTCAATGATATAGGACAAAAAAAGGTACAACCATCATGATTTTGTGAATATTTCTTTCAAGTTAGAAGATGAACCGGTTAAATTTATGGAACTATTGAATAATGTTTTACGTGAGTATTTGGATATATTTTTGGATTTCTTTTTCTATGTTATAATATTATACTCTAAATTTTATTAGGAAAATGGGAAAAATTTAAAAATTATTTTAAATACCTCAAAAGAATGATTCCTTGGTCATTTAGTAAGTGTGAATTTTGGTTACATTTGATTTCTTTTTTGGGAATATTATTTCTAAATATGGAATGAATATTGATCATTATAGAAAAAAATTAAGGAATAATGTAAAAGACATAGATAATTCATGGATATTAAATTATTTCTTATATTGTTGGTTTACCATGGTTAGTTTGTTTAAAACCATTCTATGTTACCTGGCCCACTAACCTAGTTAACTCGAAATTGTGTTAAAGTCATATAAAAAAGGAACGTGAGGATTGTTTCCTAGAACTAAAAAGAAGATTGGTTAATAATCCAGTGTTATAATTACCATTTATAAATAATGATACTATGAATTATAATGATTCATTGATGAAGGGGTTTTATTTTTTCTGGATGCAGGATTATCCGGTAATTTCACATTCTTCAAATTAATTGAAAATCAATGAGTAGAATTAAAAAAATCATGATCTGGAGTTTCCAATAAGGGATTTTTCATTAAAACATTAGCGACATATTTATATGGAATAAAATTAGTCATGTATAATGAAAATTAAATTTTACTATATATATTCACCCAAAAAATATAGAACATGAGGTAGAGAAGATGGTTTGAACAAATAATAGATTATAATTAAAAGATTCACTAGCATCCAATTAAGGAAAACAATCAAATATATTTTAAAATTGAAAGGATAATTAAATATTATATATTATACATTTTCAACATGTTACTTTATTATTTCTTTAACAAATATTGGTCTAGAACATTTCTTTACCGAACCACATTCTTTTTTGTTTTAGGTATCCTTGCACTAATCTTTTTAAAAAATAATTAAGTAGTCCTAAAAGGAAGATCATGATTTTTAATACGGAGATAAATTAAAAAGGAAGGCTAATTTTCAACATTTCATTGATGATATGTAAGGATTTATTATATTTTTAAAGAGGTTATGTGTTCTTAGTGAAACCCAATTAAAGAAGGCATTGTTAAGAGAAACTCACAACTCTCTCTTTTATTTTCATCTAGGTAGTAGTAAGATGTTAATATAAATTTGATAATATTACTAGTAATATTATTTGAAGAATTATATTTAATTTTTAAATAATAGATACCAAGTTTTTTCCTTGTAAGACTTTGAAGCATTTCTATATAAATTTCCAGAGTTAGTTGATGAGAAGACATGCAATTACAAGTCCTAGTGTGCCAGAAATTTATTTTATAAAAATATTACATATATTTTATATTTAATTCACATGATACCTTAAAATGGGATTAATCATAAATGGTATATTATATAATAAATCTAAGACTATGGTTGAGTCCTAAATAAGATGATTACCATAGGAGTGACATAAAATGAGTCGATATGGGGCCTTCACACTCCTCGCTCATGGGAATAATTTTTAATGATTTAATTAATTATTAATCTAATTAATTAATTTGTTTTCACATGAAGGATAACACAATAAGATCACTTCCTTTCCAATTTCTCACGGGATAAGTGCATAAACCCTCGGTTAAATCCATATCTCTTCCTCCCACCTCCATTGAAGAATCTCATTAGAAGATGATGGAACTCTAGATGAGAACAAGTCAGAAATTAGTGAATGAAATGACTTGTATCAATCATTTTTGGGCATGTTTGTTATCAATAAATAGTCTATAATAATGGTAGGACTCATCATTTAGTTTTTATACACCCTTTGATTAAATTTTTGAGCAGATCCATCCTTGTTCTTAGATCTTATCCAATTGCGGAACAATTTAATAGACTCGTGTAAAGAAATTAAATTGTTTAAAATTGTTTTCTAACTTTAGGATCCCTGTTCTAGATCAATTGCACCAGAATGTTTGGAATTGATCATTTGACTATTTTTCTCAGGCTTTTCACCCTTGTTTCTTCACATTTATCTCTAGTTGGTTTCTAAGGTCCCAGTTTGACAATTATCGGGCAGTACTGAGCCTGAATGGACCCTTGGATTGGCTGTGATTTCAGGAACAAGGAGTGAATATATGTACCAATTGTAGATCTCATATGATTTTGAGGCACATATGAAATTTCTCTGTTGTTTTATAATAAAATAAAAAGTGGTGTGGATCGTTGGTGTACAAAACAAACAACAAAACCCCCATGGTGAATGGTGGCCGTTTTTTTATTAAAGATGACCCGAAACTAAAATTTCTTTATAGATCCACCAGATTCAGATGAGAATAGTGCTTGATATGAAGCATCATGACTTGATTCAAGGTTAAATATTGTAATTGTGTTTCTATAAAAAATCTGACTATATACCATGTTTAAGGATGAACTGATAATGTATAGCCCCGTAAACAGTGGAATCTGGGGTCGGAGAAATGTTAAGGATTACATGGTGTGTAGTCCACCTAAACACCATATACCCCTTACCCGGATGAGAACCCATGTGATGGATCACACAGGTGGGAAACGATGTAGATTTACATGGCTGTTTAGTTTGGTACATGGACATGGGTTATGGTACTTGGACACGAGGTCCTACACTGGGACATGAAGAGAATGAAAGTGATTGGTATCATGTAACATGGACACCCTATATAGTCCAACTACGTGGTGTGCACTACTACATGGGATGGAGCCATGTGCCGGCTAGGGACATGACCATTTAGTGGAGTGGGACCACATGTGATGTGGGTCCCCTCACACACCATGTACCCATTTTCCCATTTTAAGGAAACATCAATCATCTATATCTACTTTGTTTGAACTTGGATTTTGGCCTACGAGTAGCCTATCCATGGTTTGATTCCATGTAGGAATTCAAGGTTCCTTCATTTGTGGATTCAGAGGTAAGATGAGAAATGGTTTGGGTACAATGATTACTTAGGATACACTTGAAGACAATAGTGATTAGGTATAATACGTAGAGGATTATTTAGTGTAACCCTCTATCAGATATGGCATGGGTCCTAAATGACCAAGAGTGGTCCCCACTATTATATCAGGGCGTGGGTCCTCATCTTCCAAGTGGAACCCCCGTTAGATAGTGTGAGAGTCCTCAATGACCTAGAGTGGTACCCACTATTGTAACAGATAAAGGGTCTTTGACTTTCGAGTGGAACTCCATATGTGATAGTGCATGATTCCCTGATATCCTAGAGTGGTACCCACCATGTTGCAGCAGGGTTTCATTCCTCTACCTATAGAGTTTATAGCCACATCAGCATGGGCATGGTTTATATATCTTATCGAGTGGAAGCCCTCATTAGTATGGGTGTGGGTCCTCATAGCACTAGTGTGGCACACCACATCAACATGGGTACAAGTCCTCTATGGATAATTTTGAGTAGAACGAACTCGAAACTCTTGGGGTAGGTACCTATAATTTTAGTTTTTCCCAATCTACTATGTGATATAGTGAAGAGGTGTAGTTATACTTGTATTATTACTTCGGGGAGGATGCATGTGATGCTGGGCATCGTTGATGGACTTCAGGAACTATTCACTACTCTTATTCTTTGGATAAGCTGTGAGATGGTGATACCCTTACTCTCTAGTTTGGTTTCCTTTGACTAATAACATATATATATATATATATATATATATATATATCCTTATGTATCCACACCTTGTATTTGGTTACTCTTATTATAGGAGATGTGAAGACGCATTTGGTATGCCATGTGATATCTTTTCTTAGCTTCCCTTAGTTGGATTAGTCTACCCTCCTACTATAGGTGGATAAGACTCGATGGGTAGTTCATACACTCACTATGTTTTCCCCTTATTCTTGGATGAACATACTTTCACTCTTTGTTGGTTTGGGAAATTCTCCTAGAATTTACCTTGCTTCCACTGTCATTGTCTCTCTATTGTATTGCTTATTGCTCCCCCATTATTGTCTGGGGCGTCCTGCTGGGTATGTATATACTCCCCCAAATATGGGATTTTATAACATATGTCGTGTCTTTTGAATATGATATACATGTCAATCATGATTTCAATAAATATTTAGGATACTCAATTCTTGGACCACATATGGTGTTCATAGCTTGGGATTATGGAGCTGAGATCTCTCCCACCTGTTTACTTTTTATGTTTCGTTAGGTTGGGACTTGTTTTTAGTAGGGACTGTATTTACCCCATTTACTTTTTAGTTTTCACTACTGTACTTTTGTACTATCTAGAGGTTCATACATCATTTGTTTACTTTATAGTTGTGTTATATATTTTAGTCTTTCCCTGTGAATTTTTTTATTATGATGGATATGTGTGTGCATAAAGGTACTTAGGGAAATGCCTTCTTGATTTAGTTATTCCTTCAGCACTTGTTGCTACCCCATAGCCTATGGAGGTGGGATTGGGGTATTTGTGGCTCTAGCCATGAATTGGGTAAGCGCATGATAGATTGGTATCAAATAATGTTCATTACTTGTGAAATTGTTCAAACTACCTCCCTTAAGATGATTTGGTTAGGTTTTGGGAAATAGTGTCAAAGTTTCTTGAGTACAGTACTCTTTCTAGGTAATCGAATGAAGGTGTGGTGGCTGACATATCAATTCACCAAGACCATGACTACTTGCATGTCTAATCAACATGCAGAGACCTTTTATGTAGGGGTTTAATGGTACATTCATCGTATAGGATTGATTCTTTAACTATTATTCTAGATTCAACACCCCATTTTCATTGATATGTATATGATCATCTAACTATGGTACACCTTGATAAATATCAGGATGCGTCCATGACACCAGCTAGTCAGGATACCAACTCCGGTTCATAAGGAAGACACAATGAGGGATTAGGTCTTAGTTCAAGGTCCATCATATAATCCCCTTCCTCTATGTGGGCAGGTAGAAGCACCTCAACCTGTCGAGAAGCTGATCATTCTATAATAGAAGGAAGTCGATGCATGCCTACTTAGTGCGAACCATGAATCCATTGTTAGAGGGTACTAAGGTTCCATGGTATTTATATTCCACAAGAAGTGGAGGATTATTTAGAGTGAGGGGTATGTATTATTAGGCTTGTTCAAAACCTAAAAATTTAGGTAGTTTCACTAACCACTAGCCTCTTCCATGGAAAAGTTGGGTGCTGGTGGATCCTTATTATGTAGATGAATGATGATTTGACACTCTTATGAACCGAATTGTATATGTTGTTACATGAGGAGTTATACCCATATTTCTTGTTCTCAATCAACATCTAAGAGCTTTTGGAGCTGTAATAGGGAGAGATGATGATGGATGCATACATAGAAAGGTTCAATGTCTATACCTAGTATTCCCTTGACATGATCTGGGATGAATACTTCCAAGCATCGATGTTTGACCTGGGACACCAAAGAGAGATCCAAACCAGCATTGTGGTCCAGTGCATCTCCACCACTGTTAGGGTGTTGGAGAATGAAAAGGTGAGAAATATATTTATATCATAGGGATTACAATCTAATGGTTCTAGAAGTGGGAACTAGAGAGCGGAGTCATCATCAGTAGCTAGCTGACGCTAGGCACCCGGATCTTAGTGAAGGGAACCTTCCCATAATATTTTTACGGAACATGGTCAGATGAATCCCATAGGACTTGGGAAACCAAGAGTGGAGAGGTGCTTTACTTTTAACAGGCGAGGTCACATGGTGTGAGACATCCCAACTCGACGTGATGAGAAACATAGGCTGCTAGCTGATGGATAGACACTACTGAGGCAGGGTGATGATTAGGGATTTCCCAGGTGAGGATAGGGTGCCCCCCAAGGAAGAAGATATTGTATAGGAGTATGAGGATCTATGGGTGGTGGATTCCACCATGAGATCCTTCAAACCCCACCACTAGGATGCCCACAATAAGTATAGGCAGTAGGAGGATGGGGCCACATATATCTGTATGCTTTGGAGGTATATGGTCCCACAACACATGAGATGATAAGATGTATGATCTGTTTTTTTTTCTACACATGCTTCAGTGTTAGAAGACACATGTTCCAGTCATTACATTATCACTATACTCCTAGTGTGGGAGCTAGAGATCCCAGTTGATGTGCTTTCCTTGAAGCTTTGTCTTGAAGATCCTAAAGGGAATGCTTCTTCTATATCTTTTACCTTCCTGTAGTACGAGCTATCGTTTAGTAGAGAAAGGTTCATGTGAGAATTTGTTTTCATCACAATGGATACCTATGAAGTCGTCATGGGTATGTATTTGTAGTCTATGTGCCCAAGCTAGATTGATAGTCACTACTGACAAGTTAGAATCCTATATGTTGATGGGACAAGATTCTCCTTTTCTAGTGAGATAGATATCATGGTGGGGAAAGTGGTTTCATGAGCCAGAGGCTTCAACCCATCTCCCATCAGTTAGAGAGTATATCCATTGGTACTATAAGATGTTTAGTTATCTGGATTCATTCAGTTGGGGAGGATTACATGTAAATATTCCCTAAGTATGTTATGGGATTACCTTCGAGGTGAGAGACATGGTATTGAATTGAATTTCATCTTGAAACTGCTTCTATATGTTTTTTTTTGAATATCGAATGGCCCTTATTGAGGTCTAGGAGATACAGTTTCATTTAGAAATCCTTTATAGAAAATGTTTCATCAAATAAAATGTTTCCCCATGGGAAGCTCTAGTATTTTTTGTGAAAAATTTGGAAATGAGATTATTCCTTTTCATAGATTATAATCACCTAAACCAGGCCATGATAATGAAAAAGTACACAATGCTAAGGATTGATGACATCTTTGACCAGTTGTGATGCATGAGATGGTTCTCAAAAAATTATCCCAAGTATATCTACCACTAGTTGAGGGTTTGTGAGGATAATAATCCAATGTTGGCATTCCAATTACACCATGGAAACTATTAGTTATTATTCATTCCCTATGGGGGGATGAATGATCGAACCATGTTTATAGATTTGATGATCTAGGTTTTCCATCCATACATAGAACATTTTTTTGTTTCCTTCATCGATGAGATAATCATCTACTCCACATTATAGGAGGAGCATATAGATCACTTGAGGATGTTATTGAAATTATTCAAGATAACTATTATTATGGGATATTCTAGATGTGCCAGTTCTGAATTTATGAGGTTCACATTATAGGTAATGCCATTTACGAGCATGGTTTTCCATGGATCCATAAAATTTTTACATAGTTCATTCTTGGGATCCACAAAAGAAAACTTCTAAGGTGTGAAAATTTCATTGATTTGTGGGGTACTATATTGGGTTTGTTGCAAAATTCTCTTTAATTGAAACACATTTGAATATGTTGATGTGGAATGGGCATCCCTTTAGACAGCCTGAACAGTTCTAGAGTCCCATTGAAAAGTTGATTATTAGGATGATAGGTGATTTGGCATGGATACTACCAATGGAATTAATTTATTTTATAGTGTATTGTGATGCCTTAAAAGCTAGTATCAGTTTCTAGTTAATGTTATTGTTATCTATCATTTCATATGAGTCATGGAAGTTGAGATTCCATGAGAAGAACTAGACAAATCATGACCTTGATATAGTAGTGGTAGTCTTATCCTTGAGAATTTGGTATAACTAACTTTTGGGGGAGCAGTTTATAGTTTACTCAGACCACCATACTCTTAGGTTTTTCTGCACACTTAGAGACCAGAACTAGAGACATCGATAATGGTTAGAGTTCCTAAAAGAGAATGAATTCAAGATAGTCTATACTATAGGAATGAGAAATGTTGTAAAATATTCCATCAGTAGAGGTTCTAGTATAACTTAATGTAGGAAGCTTCAAAGTAGTTAAATTCCTGGCAACAGACCCTAGTTGAGTAGGAGGTTACTACTTTTTAGTAGTCAATGGGGTTGACTCCTTCACTTGTTGAGATTGCGAGGGAGTACCTTTGGGGAGACACATATTGTGAGGTCTTATATTACTATATATCCATAGGTGACTGACTAGACAAATATTATGATGGATGTAATCGAGTCATACTATTTTAGGGGAGGTTAGTGGTTCCACTCATATTGGGGGAGGAGGTGATGTGGGAGTTCAACAGTCCCCCCTAGATGTACATTCTAGTGTGATGAAAATGTATAGGGAACTCTAGTGGTAATTATTGTGGTATATAATAAGATGAAGTATAGCTGAGTTCATCACTTGGTGCCTCACCTACGAGTAGGTTAAGGCTGAGAAAAATGTTATGGTAGGTTTTTTATAGCCCCTTGAGACCCTAGAGTGGATTTGGAAGGACATATATATGGACTATGTCACAGAGATTCCATGCACAGTGAAGGAACAAGACACCATCTGGGTGATAGTTGACTAACCCATGAAATTGACACACATCCTTGATACTAGGGAGCCGAGTTAATTGGATAGTTTATGGTAGTTGAATATATGATAGATTGTTCTCCTTTATGGGTTTCCCTCAATGATTGTGTCTGGTCGTGATGTGTGGTTAAAATCTTGATTGGAGAAAGGCCTGTAGGAGGTTTTTTAAACACAAATAAGGAATAATACCATATTTTAGGCCCATAACAATGGGTAGACCAAGCAAAATATCTAGGTTTTTTAGGATACATTGAGAAATTGCATGTTAGATTTCAGCTAGAGCTGGGAGGATCACATTCCCTTGTTAGAGTTTGTGTAAAAAAACCAATACAAATCTACCATTGGCATGAGACCTTTTGAGGCCCTATACGGGAGACACTAAAGGTCACCCTTAAGTTGGAAAAAGATTAGAGTCATTTATTATGGGACAATAGATGGGGAAGGTGATGGCAGGGAAATTCCATGTAATCCATGAGAAGATGAGGATGAACCATAGATGATATAAATCTTACATAAATTTCCATCGTAGGCCTTTGGAGTTTAAGAAGGGAGGCCAAATTTTCTTCACAGTCTCCCCATGACAAGGAATGTAGAGGTCTGGATGAGGATGCATGAAGTCCCAGAGGTTCATTAGGCCATTTGAGATTGTGTAGAGGGTTAGCGAGGTAGCTTACCACTTATCCCTACCCCTACAGCTAGAGTGGGTACAAGACATCTTCCACATGTCGTATCTAAGTTGGTACCAACATAATACCACACTAATCATCAACTTGGGTGATATGGACATTAAGGATGAGGCCACCTTTGAAAAGCACCCAATGAAAATCGAGAATCAGTTGGAGGGGAATATACATGGACATACCATCCCCTTGGTCCCCATGTTTTTTCAGTATAAGAATGTATAGGAGAGTCAGTAGAAGAAAGAGAGAAAAGTATGAGCTTAGTATTCTGAGATTTTTCTTATTTTTTTCTTTTGTGGGATGAAAAATGTGAAGGATGGAATGATGTAGATACTTGGGGTTTTCCTTGTAATATTGTTATATATATATATATGTGTGTGTGTGCTAATATGGAATGCGATTTTTAGGACCGATGTGCCTAGAATTAATTTTATAAAAATATTAAACATATTTTATATTATTTGTTCAAGATACCATAATAAAAATGGAATAAATCTTAAATAGTAGGTTAGATCAGAAACTTGAGACCATGATTGAGTCTACCATGTAGTGTTTATTCTAGTCATGACATAAAATGAGTTTTCATGGGGTGTTCATACTCTTTACTCATTGGAGGTTCATTTAATGATTTAACTAAATATTAATCTAATTAATTAATTTGTTTCAAAAAAATGGATGATCCTATAAGATCACTGCTTGGATGATTCCTCCATGTTAGCCATATAAATCATGGGAGAAATCAAGAGTTCTTCCACACTTCTCTATTGTGGAATATCATCAGACAATGATAGATCTCTGAATTAGAGAATATTTGAATGTAGTGAATGAAATGACTTCTCTCAATCATTAGAGGACACATTATTCGATAGTGAATGATCCAAAATCTAGGTTGGACTCGTATTTTGGTGTTTTTATGAAATTTAATTAGATTTTTGAGTAGATCTATCCTTATTCTTTGATATTAAAAAATTGATAGACAATTGCATGAACCCATGTACATAAATTAAATTATTTTCAAATTCTGGGACCCCCATTCTTGATCAATTATCCAAGACCTCTTGGAATAAATCATTTAACCTTTTTACATGTGATTTACCATCATGTTTCTCTATATTCGTCATGATTAGACCTCAACATCCCGTGTCAACAATTTTTTTGTGGTACCAATCTCGATCAGAGCCCCTAATTGGTTGCAGTTTCACAAATAAGGGGAAAATCAATGAACCAAGCATAGATATAGGAATCTTGGGAGCGAGGAATGAATTTTATTTTTGGTTTTATGTATAATGAATGAAAAAACCCCATGAATAATGTTGTCCATTTTCTGGAGAATGACGACCCAAAAATTATTTTTAGATTGATGCAAAAGATTTAGATGATAAATGAACTAGTTCTGAAGCGGCATGACCAGATTCATGGAGAAATTATAGTATCAATTTTTATTTCAATAACTTGAATACATGATGTGATAATGGATGAAGACATGGTGTGTACCCCCCTCAATGGTGGTGGATAGGGTTTTATAAAAGTTATGGATGACACAACATGTTTTCCACCTACACCTTGTGTACACCTTCCCCAGAAGGTAACCCATTGGATAGATCAAACATGAAGGAAATCCTATGGAAGTAGATAGCTAGGTAGATGTCTGTGTATTCTGGTACATAGACATAGGGTTATGTACACATACACAAGGACTGGTACATGAAAACTATGACAAATAAATGGAACAATCATCATCAACTTAGACATTCCATGTAGTCCACCTACATGGCATGTAATAAAACATGGGATGGATCTGTGTAACATCTAGGGACATGGGCATGTAGTGGGGTGAGACCACATGCAATGTGGGCACACTCACACACCATGTAACTGTTGAACCATTTTGAGGATAATTCCACCACCCACATCTCCTTCATTTGAAACTAGATTATGACCCTTGAGAATTCTATATGGAGTAATTTTCCAGGTAGAGTGATATGGTGCCCTAATTTTTGGATTTGGTGATATGATGTGAAGTGCTTAGGGCATGGTGATTAATTAGGTGATGCTCGATGATGGTAGTGATTAGGAAGAATCATGGGAGGATTCTTACAAGTGAAACCCCCTATTGGATTGGGAGTGGGTAATAGATAACCTAGAGTGGTACCCCTATCGTACTGGGGCGTGGTTTCTTGGATTCTAAGGGGAACTCCCTATCAGATAGGGCGTGGGTCCTTGATAACCAAGTGTGGTACCCCATATTTTACTTCGTCATGAGTCCTTGACATTAGAGTGGAATGCCCTATCATTATGGAGATGGTCGTAGATAACGTAGAGTGGTACCCCCTTGTCACACAAGGGTGTGGTTCCTCGGTCAATAGAGTGTATACCCTCCATCAGCCTAGGAATATGTCCTCTACTGTACCAAGTGTAATTCCTCACACGTAGGGTGTGGGTAATCATGATAGGATAGTGGTACCCTCAATCATCATGGGCACCATTCTTCTATGGATACTTCAGAGTGGAACACCCCTAGTGCACTGGGGAGCATGTACTCTACATCAAGTTTGTTATCACTTGGCTATATGAAACAATGAAAAGGTGTGGTGAGACTTGTACCATTACTTCATGGGAAGACCCTTGAGATTTTGGGCATTTCTGTTGGACTTTTAGAACTATTGGATACTCTTCTTGTTAGGCTGATCTACGAGATGGAGATCCCATTACTTTCTTTTTTGGGTGTATTTTGGATGAGAATATTTATATATATATATATATCATTTTTTATCCACACCTTAGATATGGTTACTCTTCTTCTATGAGAGGCAGAGACGTATGGGCTATGCCACATGATTTTCGTGTTTTACTTCTCATGCTTGTATGAGTATACTCTCCTACTATAAAGGGAGAAGACTTGACAAGTAGTTCATCTAATATATATTTATTCCTATTGCATATATTAATCCCCCATTAAAATTTTAGGGTATCCTACTGGTTATGAATATAGTCACCTCTACATAGACGTTTCCATCACATTTCAGGTCTTATACAGATGACAGACATGTCGAATGTGACTATAGAGAAGCCTAGGGATACTAGGGTTTTGGACCGCGTATGATGGATGTAAATTAGGGTTTAGGAGATGGGATATTTTTTCAGCTATTTAAATTTCTGGTTTTGATATATTGGAACACGTTTCTGGTTGGGTTTTTATTTCTCACCTTTAATTTTTAGTTTTCACTACTGTACTTTTTTACAATCTAGAGGTTCAAGAAGGTGTGATTAATATATAGCAGTGTTGCATATTTTACTCTTTACCTTTGTAATTTTTCATTAATATAGATATGTGTGTGCATACAAGTTCTTAGGAAACTTTCTCCCAAAGATAGTTATTCCTTTGATGCTTGACCCCACCCTTGGCCTATGGAGGCGAGCATGGGGAAGTTAGGGATCGAGCCTCGGCTTGGGTCGGGTCGTGATGTAACCCTAAAATAATTATCCTATATTTTTTTTAAAGTTGAATGAAAACTATTTAATGGTATTTTCAACTTTTGATAGCACCAAAATGGAAATGGGAGAATATATCCATGGATTTCAAGGTGGGAATTCAAAATACATCTGAAGGTAATATTGAGATTTGGGAAATCATTGATCCTCTCACTAAATCTATTAAATTTATTCCTATTTGAGATAATATTTCCTTGGATATTAATTCCAATTCTTATATTAAGGATATAGTCTTGTTACTTGGATCCCTTCTCTTTTTTTATCTAATCATGATACTAGTCTAACCAATAATAGTTTGAAAGGAATTCAAAATTCATTGGTGTTTGAATTAAAATTTAACACAATTTTTCATCTTAAATCTGATGTAAATTCGGATTAAACGATTCAAACATTAGATAATATATTTTGAGATTTATCATTGTATTTCCATGGATGTTTGGATATTTTTTTTCATTAGTATAAATTTCTTAAGACAATATCTTTTTATTCTAGTAAATAAATGACAATTTTTAGGTATGATATTGAATGTGGTGTTGGAATCTATCAGTTTAGGATAAAGACCGTGAAAGGAAGTTATTGGGGCTATAACTGGTAGAAGAAATGGTTTATAAGTTCAATATTACAAAAAATATATAATGAAATATTATATAATATAAAATATTTATGATGATAATACGAGTATATATAATTAATTCAATCTAGGAGATCATGTTTATTTAATATATCTATATGGAATGGAGTAATATGTTTTGTTAATAAGGGAATGTTAATTCCACAATTTATTGGATTCTATAAAATTATAAATAATGTCAGATTAGTTTAATACCTATAATGCTTACCTCCATGTTTTTCTCATGTTCATAACATGTTTCATGTTTTATAGGTAAGGAAGAACGTACATAATATATCGCATGTTTTGATACTAGTGGTTTTTCAGCTAGAATATATTATTTCTGATGAGGAAACAATGTTCAGATATTGGATTGAAAATAATTTATATTTCAAAATAAGGTTATTCATTAAGTAAGAGGATTTATAGAAGAATCACACGGTTGAATAAGAAACATGAGAATTATAAAAAACTAGGAAAGAAAAATACCCTCAATTGTTTATGAAATGAATAAAATTGTAAGGAAATAATTTATAAAAGGGGGAAGAATGTGAAATCCCAAGAAATTTTAATTATAAATCAATTTCATGTCTTATTAATGCTCATATATAATTTTTTATGGAATTATGTATAATATAATAATTTTGTCTGATTTTTTAGTTTGAAATAAATTTTTTCTATTATAGATAAAATGTTTTTCATGAGATATATGTTTTAATTTAAAAAATAAATTTAAAAATTTTTGTTTTTAAAATTTATAAAATCAAATTCATTTTTGGATTTATCATATCTAAATTATCTTATGGTGTGTTTTGGTATTTTTATTAGAAGATTGATTGTCGAATAAATAATGGAAAATATAGATTATTATAATCATTTATTTTTTTCACGTATAGTCCCATTAAGTTTTGGATTTGTTTTAAAGTAAAATTTCTCAATTGTGAATAAAAATAATACAATTAATTCTATTGTAACAATAATTATTCATGATTTTGGTATAAATCCTTTTTTACGGCCAAAACAGTTTTTTTCCAATAATACTATTCTTCATTTCATTTTTTCAGTTATAATAAAATTCATTTTATAAACATATAAAAATTTAATCATGTAAAATGGATTTCATTTTAGGAGTTATATGGATGAAATTTTCTAAGGTGATCAAATTTCATTTTTTCTCATAATGAATAGTTTTGAGGGAAAAACTTCATCACCTGAGAGGGTTAAAATGATTACATGCTGGGGGAGGGTAAACATAAAAATTAGGTATAATATATCACAAAAACATGTATAAATAAGGATGGTTGAATTTATTTATACCTTACCGTATATTTTATTTGAAATGAGACTAATTCAGATCCACTTTACCTAAGAAATAATTTTAAGTAAATTTAATTTTTTATGTATTTACATGAGTGCCACTCCCCTCACATAAAATAGGCACCTCATATCCCCAATTATAGAAACATTTTTAGAAACTCATCTTAGCTAGTCCCTACCCATATACCATCCTTAATATCCTCTACACTTCCTAGAGATCATGGTAATCTCAGAATACTAATCCTAGAAGGCTTAACATGTAAGCGATATGGAGATATCAGATGAGGTGGTTTATGTTATAACTAACATATTTTAAATTTAAATCTTCTTCTACCTCATTTAAATATGTTCTAATGACTAAAATAATGAAAATAGTGTCTTTTCTATACTAAAATTTTATTATTTTTTATTTAAAAACAATTTTTCATCTCATTTTCCTTTCTATGGGAATTGAAAACATCACTCATGCATATATGTGGACCTACACCACCATGAAGTGATGTGTCGAATTTATCATCACATAATATTCCAGAAATATTATTATTATATATTTAAGGTATATATATTATATTTATGAAATTATATTATTATATAAATATAATATATTATTTACCGTCTTTTCCTTAAACTCATTGTAAAATGATACCATTTCCTATGCATACGTGTGGACCACCACCTCCAAAAAAAGATTATATTTATGTTTTATCACTACCTCACAGGGATGGTCATCATAATTTAAAAATGAATAAATATTAAAATTAATAAAATAATTAATATTATGTAAAGTTAAAATATTTTCTAACTTATTTATTTTCCACTTAGTGAAAAATGGAAATGTCACGCATGTATAAGTGAAGACTATGTATAATTTTAATTATGTGATGGGAGGGATGAAAATCTCCATATAATGTAATTGGTAATAATTTATATATCCTAATATGGATAAAAATGAAATGGGGAGTGATCCAAGTTTAGTAAGGGACTTTTCTAGCTATTATGGTCGTGGGAGTGAACCTTGCCTACTATGACATTTTTTTTAGTGAACCCATTCAATTATGATAGATTTAGATGTGAGCCAGGAATAATATGGAAATTATTTTCCATGATTATGTATATTCCACAATTCAATGTCTTATGACAGTGTTATTCTCTCATATCTCAGGTTTTTTTATTTCCTTATTATTCATGTATTATGAGATACCAATATTTATGTCGTGACACAAGATTTTTATCTTTGATATGCATGGTATGGTTTTCATATATTACGATCACATTATCACAACCTTATCCTCATGTAAGATTTATGTATTTACCTTGTCTACCCTTACTAAGAATCGAAGCCCACCTGTTATTATTTTTCTTTTCATCATGTTATGATGATAGGTATTACATGTGATGTGTCTTAGAATGGTTCTAGTTATAAGGATCTAATTGGGATATGATGTAGAACTCTTAAGAACCGATATTTTATATTTCCAAATTTCCCATGGAACTCTTCCTTTATGATCCTTAGGTTTGTGTTTCTTTAATATAATTAATATTCATATAAAAATATGAAATATCTAGGTATTATATGTTTTGATCTCTTTATCCATAGATTAAATAGTGCTAATGTGTTAGAAAATTAATTATGATTACATTATCCTTCTAAACCATCGACCAAGAATGTTTGGAATTAGAAAAGAGATGATTTTTTATGTTAACTAAAACAAGATATTAATGGAGGTTACAATGAAATGGAGATACAATAATCTCCATTTAAGAATATGATGATAGTTTTAATTTAAATAGAATATAACCCAACACTTTTTTTGGATCCTCATATCTAGAGAAATATGAAGGATGGACTGAAAATTTAGATAATATATTTTAATTTTTTGGTTTTTTAGAGCATTATAAATTATCCCATTAAATTAATTGCTTTGAAGGTGAATAAAATAAATGGTTTTATTTTATTAATAACACCAAGGAAACATAACAAATATTTTTTTTGGAATGGGTGGTATTTAAATATAACTTCCATAAATATTATATTCCTAAATATATTTGACATTGAATGTAAAATAAAATTCGTAGAGTTTTTGAAATAGGAGGATTACTCAGTTTTAACCTCTATAGATAATTTCACTGTCTTTATAGGTATGCACAAAATTTAATCTTTAACCATGCTAATAAAATACGATGTTTTACCCAGGATTGAATTCATATTTACCAAGGCCTCGGATTACTCATGAGTTCAAAAGCCATGTGAATATATTGGGGTGTGATGAGAAAATCTAGATAGATTTTATGAGATTTTACAAAATTATGGTTAATAATAAATCTATATTGATGGAAGTGTGGATGAATTCATTAAAGAAACCTAATTTTAAGAAAATTCAAATACCCTATTATGATATGTGTGGTAACAATAATTTGGGGTAATGTATTATGAGTTATAGGGTGTCTTAGTAATGTAGAATGCTATGACACATGGATTGTCTATATAAAGACAAGAGCAATGGTAATGGTTAGATTGGTAGTGAAACTAGGTAATGAAATGTTTTAATTATAATGAAATCATCCATTATGTGAATATATTCACAATGAAAGGTATAAAGGACGGCGATAATTGGGATTATAATTAGAAAGGTGTCGCATAATAATTTTTTATTTCTAGACGAAAAAATATTGTGGTGACAAGTAGATTACTTTTTTTTCTCAAAGTATGGAAATGACTTGTTTGATTTAGGATCTAAAAGTCTTTTTTTCAAATAAATTGTCCAGTAAATTTGAAATATCACATTAAGAACTATTAAAAAAATATTGGTAAGAACTAATTGTGGATGTACTAAAGAAACCAATTGTTATGTAAGATTTCCTATCATTAAATATGGAATTATTTTTTGTGAAAATCAAGTTTTCTTTCCCATAGTGGAGTTTTATGTTATTCTAGGTCGGATTTTAATTTTAAATTTTTATTCTATGATTTATTATAGTTGTAAAGAGTTTATATTCAATCCTTAGAGTGAGTTTTAATTGGTATATAATAATGACTTCTAACATTTTATTAAAAATTAGTAATACGAGATATTGATTAAATAGAGTTTTGAAAGATATCTTCCAAATATTATTGAGAAAATGAAAACAATTCAAATTAGTGATGTTCCAGTTATAAAGAAATATATGAGGGTAATAATTATTTTCCAGGTGATTTTAAAAATTGGGAGGTTGTATTTACTAATGAATTAAATCATAATGCTAAGATAATTTCAAAACCTCCTTATTCAATGGATTCAATTTAGATATTAAAACTAGAAATTAAGTTACAAGAGTTGATTTATATGGGATGCATCCACACTATAAAATTACCTTGGGGAACTCATGTTTGTATTAAAGATGGATATATCTTTGAGGTTTTGAATTGATTATATATAAATCAATAACATTACCATTAAGAATTGGTTTCCTTTTCCTCAAATTGTTGAGCTATTTGATTAGTTCCATGGAGAAAAATATTTTTCAAAGATTAGTGTCTAGTAAATGTACCATTAGATTAAGGTGAAGGGAGATGAAATTTAAAGGATAATGGTTATGAAAAGTTAAAATCATTATGAGTTTGTGGTTATAAAATTTAGCTTTAATGACACACCCACTATATCAATAAAACTAGTGAATAATGATTTATATGAGTGTTTGGATATATTTTGGCTATCTTTATCAATGATATTATGATATAATCTAAATATTATAAGGATCATGTGAAACATTTGAAAATTTTTTAAAGGCCTCAAAATAATTTTCCCAAGAACATTAAGAAATTGTGAATTTTGGTTACTAAATATTTTTTCTTTGGGAATATTGTTTCAAAATATGGAATAACTATTGATGGTTATAAAACTAAAGTTTTTTAAGAGAAGAAAATACCTACCTAATTCATAGAGAATCAAGGATTTATTATATTTATTTGTTTACCAAATATTTTTTTGAAAAGTTTATTAGTTATATGTCCCACTAATATTGTTAACTTGAACATATATTAAATTCATCAACCCAAAATAATGGGATGATTTTTTCCAGGAACTGGATAGAAAATTGGTTAATTCTACTGTGTTATCATTACCACTAAAAAATAATGATATTTTTATTTATATTGATTCATCGTAGATGGGTATTTATTTTTTATTGATTAATGATAATCTATTAATTTCATATTCTTCACATTAATTTAAAATCTGGGAGTAGAATCACCGAACAAATGATCTTGAGCTTATAATGGTTGGTGTTTCATTAAAAATTTATAAATATATTTATATGGGGTAAAATTTTCCATATATACTGACCAAAATATCCTACAATATATATTCTACCAAAAAATATGGAACATGAGGTAGAGAATATGAGTTTAACTAATAATGTATTATAATTGAATGATTCCCAAGAATCAAGGAAATGAAAAAAAATATAGATGTTATATTTAGTTGAAAGGAAAATTTAAAATTAGCTATGATACATTTGGAACCTGATACTTTACATAATTTTTTAATACATATTGGCCAAGAAATTATCTTTATAAAACCCCCATTATATTTTTGTTTCAGGTATTGGTGAACTCATGTTTTTAAAAAACAATTTAAGAGGCCTGTAAGGAATATCATGGTTTGTAGTAAAGACAATAATTTTTCAAGAAGGGTATGCAGACAAATTTTATGGATTATATAGGAGTTATCAGATTTGGAAAGAGGATATATGTTCTTAGTGAATCCTAATTGAAGAAAGAAATGTTAATTGAAACTCACAACGTTCTATTTTCTATTTATCCTAGTTGAACTATAATATTAACATAAATTTGATAATTCTAATAGTGAGAAGCTATGAAGAATAATATTGTTGAATTTACCAAGAAATTATTAACCTATCATTATATTAAATATGAAAGAAAGATATTTAATTTCATTCTAAAAATATTTTTTGTTCCCAAATAGATATTAGATATTATATGCATGGATTTCATGGTGATAATTCCAATGACATTTCAAGGCAATAATGAGATCTAGGTTATCCTTGATCATTAACTAAATATATTTAATTTTTTTCCTATTCGAGGTTTTATGTACTTGGTTTATATTTCTACACCTTATCATAAGAATATAATCATATTACATGGATTACTTATCATTATTATATCTGATTTTGATCTTAGATTGCCTACTAATTTTTGAAAAAGACTTCAAAATTCATTAGGTTTTGAATTAAATTTTCATGAAATTTTTTATCTTTAATCTGATGTAAATTCAAAGTGTACATTTCAGATACTAAATATTATACATTTACATTTATAATTGGAAGACCATTGATGTATGGATCTCTATAATTTATTAGTATAATTTTTTTATGATATTTTTTATTCCATAATATAAATGACACATTTTGGGGTATTATATGTAAAGTGTTTTCAGACTCTAGCATGTTGGTATGAAGATCGGGAAAGGAAGTTATCGGGACAAGAATTGTTAGATGAAATTTTTGAGAAGTTAAATATTATTAAAAAAATATATGATAACATATTAGTGTAGACATAAGATTTATGCTGATAACAAGAGTAAAGGTCTTTCATTTGATGTAAGAGATCTTGTATTTCTTAAGATATCACATTATCATGGTGTTATATGTTTTTTTAATAAGGGAAATATAATTCCATGATTTATTGGACCCTATGATATTGTAAAAACGTTTGGATTAGTTTCTTACTAGAAAGGATTACCATAATTTTTTTATTAGGTTCATGAGGTTTTCCATGTTCTATAGGTAAAGAAGAACATACATCATGCATCTCATGTTTTGAGACTAGCGGTTGTTCAGTTATAATATTTTATTTATTATGAGGAAAAATATTTCAAATTCTGGGTTCAAAATAATAAATATATCAGAATGAGGTTATTCATTAGGTTAAATATTTATGGAATAATCATTTGATTGAGGAAGAAACATGGGAATTAGGAAAATCTATTATAGAAAAATACCACAACTTTTTATGTTATGAATAAATTTCAAGGAAAAACTTTTTAAAAGTGTGAAGAATATGAAAACCCATAATATGTTAATAATAAATCAATTTTTATGTATTTTTCATGTTCATATATAAATTTGATGGATTCGTGTAAAATTTAATATCATTCAATGTTTTTTAGTCAGAAATGAAATCATTTTATTCCAGGAAAAAAAAATTCAAGGAGAAATAGGTTATCATTTAAAAATTAAATTTGAAATTGTTAATATTGTAAATTTATATAGATAACACAATTTTTTCATTTATCATATATAATTTATCTTATAGTGAATTTTGGTTCTTTTCTATGAGTTATTTTTGAACAAATAATGGGAAATGCCAATTTTTATAAACATGTATTTATTTTCATGTAAAATACCATTATGTTTTGGATTAGTTTTAAAGTAACATTACTCGCTTGTGATTTAAAATAATACAATTAATTCCATAGTAATAATAGTTATACTTTATTTTGGTATAAATCAGATTTTAGGCCCAAAACACATTTTTTTCCAATAAAACTATTTTTTGTTGCATTTTTTTACATATAATAAAATTTATTTCATTGTATTCTAAAAATTCAGTATTACAAAAAGGAATTCATATTTGGAATTAGTATGATCAAATTTAGAAATGTGATCTATTTTATATTTTCTCAAAATGATTAGTCTGCATTGTAAGACATCAACACATTGATTGGGGGGACAAACATATAGATAATGAATAATATATAACTAAAACATGACGATATATGATTGGTTGAATTTATTTTTTCCATCCCTATATTTTATTTTAAATATGACTAAATTATAGAAACTTTTCACATGAAATATATATAAATTAATTGAATTTCTTATGTATTTACAAGAGTTCCACTCCCCTTAATTATAAATAAGAACCTCATATCCTCTCCCAAAGACACCTTTAGAGTCACTTTTCTCAGCTAGTCAGTACCCAAATTCATTCATAGCTATCGTATACACTTCCTAGAGATCATGGTATTCTCAAATGTAAAATCCTTGAAGGCTTATTGTGTAATCTAGAGGGAGATATCCGATAAGGAGGTTTATGTTTTAACAGACATATTTTAAATTTAATTCTTATTATACCCCATTAAATATTTTATAACCATTGTAAAAAATTAACAAAATTATCTTATCCATAATAAGATTTGATTATTTTTATGAAACAACTATTTTCATCTTTTTTCCTTAATATCAGAATTGAAAATGCTGTTCGTGTATACAAGTGGACCACCAGCACCACTGAGTGATGTGTTTCATTTATCATCACAAAATTATAATGGGAAATTATTTTGATATATTTTCTATATATATATTATATTTATAAAATTAATGAAAATTTTAAATATAACTTATTACTTACCTTATTTCCCTTTTATCTATTATATAATTATACACTTGAATATGCATATATTTCGATCTCCACCTCCAAAAATATATTTTATTTCTATTTCATTACTGCATCACATAGTTGTTAAAAAAATATAAATAATAAATAAATATGAAATTTATAACATAATTATGGTTATGTAAAAGTATATATTTTTAATTTATTTATTTCCTACCCAATAAAAAAGGAAACGTCACTCATGTGTAAGTGAAGACTATATATGATTTTCATTATATTATGGGAGGAACCATTATCATACTCAAATTCATTGAGTAAAGACTTATATCTCATGATATAGAAAAGAATGAAATAAGGAGTGATCCTTGTTCATTTAGGGACTTGGTCTTCTATGATTGTCATGGGATTGAACCCTGACTATTTTAATGGTTTTATAAGAGAACCTATTCCACTATGATAGCCTTGGATGTGATCCTTGACTAATATGGAAATGATTTTGTATGCTAATGAGTATGGAACAATTCTATGTCTTATGATGATGTTATTCACTCACAGATCATGTTCATTAATTTCCTTATGATTTAAGTCTTATGGTTTGGTAATATTTACTCCATGACTCAAGATTTTTATATTTGATATTGAGGGTATGGTTTTCATATTTCATGATCACGTCCTCATAACCTTTTACTCATGTTATGTTTATGAATTTACTATGTTTACTCTTACTCGGTATCTGATCTCACCCTTTTTTATTTCTTTTCTCACAAGGTTATGATTATAGGTATTACATGTGATATTTTAAAGAATGGTTCTAGTTATGATGAAATAATTTGGAAATGATGTATAACTCTTATGGACCAATTTATTATCAATACTTGAAAATATCCCTATAACCACGACTCATAACTGTGGGTACAGACCCCAAATTTGTGGGTATCAGCTATACCCATGGTTTGGGGAACCATTGCAAACCAAACCATTAGTATAAATCTATGATATACCAATGGTATGAAAATTCTATACCCATGGTTTTAAAACTGTGGGTATTGGTATATTCCATCGTTTCATAACACTGTACCCCTCTTTGAAAATCGTTGGTATAGGTTTTAAAAAATTAGCGGTCACGGGTTTTGATCCCATGACCTATTCATCAAAAAATACCAACTTAAACACTACCCCATTATTTCATATCCATATATATATACACATTAAAATATTTATATAAACCATGGATATAGGTTAAAAAATCATGGGTATAGGTGTTCCATCAAAAAAATCATTCCTGTGGAATTTTTTTCCCATGCTCACGCAATAAAACAATACCCACAGTTTGTCAGAATCGTGGTTATATGTTTTTATCCCATACCTATACCCAAGGTTTTGGGAAAACATAGGTGATTTTTTTGATGAATACCCATGTTTTTTGAGAACTGTGGGTATTGGGTCTTTGTAACACCTGAAGTTTTTGAGAATTATTATTTTTCAAATTAATTTATCTTTTTGATATTTTTCATTTCACATGTCACTGGAAATAGTTATATATATATATATATATTAAAACACTAATTAAAAATTCATTTCATAGGGAATAAAATCTTGTTTTGTGGTATACTCAATACTAACTTGGATTTCACTACAGGAAACACTGACTTGGCGTATGATGAACACACCACTGAGTTTCCATGAAACATATATATATATATATATTTAATCATAAAATAAACTTCAAAAATATTTATAGGAATATAAATAACTAATTTCCAAATATTTTTTATATTTTTTTATATAAAAACATATTGAAAATTAATGATATGATTTTTGGTAAAGTCCTTCTATGTTAAAAACGTCATTTTCTCGAATGACCTGCTTCTAATAATGAATTTAATTTTAGAAAAAAATTAAAAAATGAATTTTATAAATGAAAAATTATTTTTTTAATTCAGAATGTTAATATTATATGAGGGTGATGTTTTGGTATTTTTATGAGAAAGTTCATTTTTTTATGGATATTGAAAAATGCATTTTTTAGTTAAAAAATACCTTTTTATAATTAATTATTAATGATAAATACTATTATAAATATTTTTTAAGTCAAAATTAGAAAAATAAATCATATATTAATACAATTTAATTCATTATATTCAATTTTACTTTGGATCTGAATATAAAATCTTAACAGTCTTTTGATCTTTTTTTTACTTTAAAACCTCGTTATTTCCTCCCATCTACAGGATGAACCCTAATCTTAATTTTTCTTCTTCTGTGATTTGAATTTAAAAAATCCTTTATAAACCATTTAATGCATTCTAAAATTTATATTCTAATAAGTCCAAGTTAACTTTTAGCCAAAATTATTATTAAAAGTGATTAAAAATAATCATAGCAGTTAAGGCCAAATTAATCTTAATTAGGGACTAAACCTTAAAATTTAGGGCCCAAATGACCTAAAAATAGTAAAACACCCCTTTTATACCAATAGTTCTCCCATAAACCTTCCATTACTGATTCTTATTGGTTTTAATTACTTTTTTATGTAAAAACATGTGAACTCTGAACTAGTTTCTAGAAATTCCAAATGAGTCATTTTCATTCCCTATAAATGCCACAAACTATACCCATTCCTCACCCCTCTCAAACATTTTATGTTCATCCATAATCTGCCCAATTATCCAAAAAAAATCCTCTCTTAGTCCTTGAACCCTCACTTTTAACCCAAATATTCTCAAGGAATCCTTTTGGCACAAACCAAAAGGAGTTACCCGATTTAGAGGTAACATATTCTCTCAAGCTCTATTCCTTTATTTTCCATCTCCTCCTATCCACTATCCTTATTAAATTAATTTGTAACGAAAATAGTATCCTAAATATAATAGTATTTTTTTTGAAAATGGTCTTAGCTACACATACATATACCTCCATGTAATGGATGTTGAACCTACTGTTTCTGTGTTTGATAAACTACTGCCTCACGAAATGATGATAGTTCATTTTTCCTTTACCACCAATCATGGTAGCCATTGTGATGGAAAATATGTTTATATATTTCATATATTATATTTGATATTTATTTAAGATTCTTTACTCCTTTTAAAATAGACATATTTTTACTTTTCGTTTGGTGTTGTTAAGATAATCTCGTTTGAGGAAGTGTGGACAACAACCCCCTCAAAGCGATGTGATTCATTCACACTCTACATGGAATGGATTCAGGATTTTTTTAATGAAATTATATGATATATATGATATATATGATATATTCATTCTATTTGAATTATTAAACACACACACAATGATATATATTTCATTTTCATACTTTCTTTCAATACACCAAAAAAGATGGAAATAACATTCACTCAAATGTACGGATTACCATCTCTATGAATGATGTATTCCATTTAAGAATCCAATATTATACAGATTATTATAATAAAATTTAACTTTATATTCCAGATATTTATATCATGGTTTAAATTTTAGATTCATGATATAAGTATAAGGACTAAAGATATAGCAAATTAAGACACATGCGAAGAACAAAGGGAATTTTACCCAAAGTGAAATTTTAACATAATATCATTAACAAAAGAGTAATATAAGGTCATAATAAAATAATATATAGAATTATATATCTGAATATTCTTCTATAAAATATGTATAATAAACTTATATTTATTATACAGGAACCTTGTACAAGTATGGAGAGAGTCAAGATATAAGGTAATGGGATTTTATCTCACTTATAATTTCTATGAAATAAAATCTATGTTCACCACTCATTCCTATTGTGTGGTGTATATAATAAAAATTATGGAATTTTATGTATTCTGTACATAATTTTTTTGGGTATTCAAATTTCCATTATATGATCCTTCATTCTTGGGGTTTATCTTTCAAAATTTACCAAATCAGTAAAATAGTTTTTCTCAATTTGCCATATTTGAGATTCATGTTTTGTTATGAACCTAAAATATTATTAGAGGTGTATATAAATCAATTGTATATGTTATAAAATAAATCTAATTGTTTAAATGATATAAAAATATTTATATAATATATTTTTTTTGAAATGGATAATTCTATCCCATGTAACCAAGTTATAAGAGTTTATTGAGACAATCTAATCGCTTTTCGAGAATGTTAATGTTTATGATTCCCTTAATAAAGTATTATGATATATATATCAAGAATATTCATAAGTTTATTTATCCAATATTATTTCGTGATATAATCATGTATTGGTACCATATTCTACTCTTTGTTACAGAAGATAGTAATGAAAATGATTTTAGGAAAGCCAGACTTTACCCTTTCTTCAGTAAAAATCTATGTTTTATAAAAAGGGTTTCCAAGAATATTATACCATTATCCAATAATAATTAAAATAAAATTTTTCCCATATTAACTTTTACCAATATTTTCAATGGATTATTCTTGTCACTTTTTGAACAAGGAAATTTTCTACCTTTTTTACCACGCAAAATGAATGTTCCTTTGACCTCATATGACATGTACAGATTTTCTCGTCGGCATTCCTTTGAAGATTCCATTGAATATTTAAAATGTTAATATTTATGAAAATGTTTTTAAAAGTATTTTTACAATAAAAATGGATTTCAAAGTGCTTTCAAGATTCTTTTATATGTTTTCAAGTAAAATGGTTTTCAAAACGTTTTCATGCGCTTTTTATATGATTTCAAATTATTTTCAAAGAAATATGTTTTTAAAATATTTTTAAGATTAATTTATAAGTTTTTAGGGAAACATATTTTCAAAATGATTTCATAAGCTTCAAAGAATTTTAAAATAAATTGATTTTCAAATGGTTTTATGTATTAGAAAAAATTTTCCAAACCAAAAAGGGTATTTTCCTCATGAAATGTTTTTAGAGTATATTTTAAATTTATTTTCCATCTAAGAGGACATTTATTAGTGTTACACATGAATTTATGGGGAAATTAGTCAGTGTTTCTATTCATTTTCCATTTCTAAATGTATCATGTTTTGATGGCATGATGTTTAGGAAGCCTATATGTCATTCACGGGTAATATGATTTTAAAACCCACATATTTTCATAAGTTGTGAGGAAATGATTATGAAACTTTTCTCTTTCAATAGGTTATGATATGTTTACATATTTATGATACCAATTAAATTTCATGGGTTATGGTATGATTATTCATGATCATGTGGCACATGTATGTATGATATCATTATGTTATGGGTGAGACCTATATATCCCTAAAATGTATTGGATTTATGATTTATATCTCATGAGATTAATCAAGGATAGAATGAGGGTCACTCGGTTCAGTAATACAAGTTTGGAATGTGGGACACTCAGTTTAATAATATGGGGCTGGAAAGGGGGTCACTCGGTTTAGTAATACATGGTGGAATTAGGGTTACATATTTCAATAATACAAGGCTGAAATGAGGGTCACCCAGTTCTATAATATAGGGCTGGATGGGGGTTACCAAATTCAGTAAAGGACTTTATCCACTAAGATGGTCCAGGAACTAGTGCCTTGGCTACTATGGAAATCAGTATACTCATATGTGTTTCCATAATTCCATGTCTTATACTTACATTATGCTTTTATGGCTTATGTTCTTTATTTAATTATGATTCATGTCTTTATCACTTCCAATATTTTTTCCATGATATTTTATATGCAGAATACAATATTTTATTTCCATGATCACATTATCATAACCTCATACTCATGTTTATACTTATATGTCTCCTTTATTTACCCTTACTAAGAATTTATGATCATCCTTTTTATGTTTCCATTCCCCCAGGTTATGATGATATATACTTTGTTTGATATTTCTATGAAGGGTGATATTCAAGTAGAACCTAGTGGGAGATTTTGTGGCTCACATATATACTAGTGTTTATTTTTCCATGTTCTAAAGGCAATATACAAACTATTATCTTTGGGATTATAAGTCCCCGACCTTAAACCTTACTTAATATTGAATTAAATGAATAATTCACAATGAGGATCTTTTCAGGTTTAGAGTTTTAGAGAATTAGGACATAACTATTACATCTGAAAAGATTACAAAGTAGACACTTCTACTATGTTTCCATAGAATAACAAACTCTTAAAAAGAAACATGTCTAGTTCTATATTTTATATAGCATGACTTTCCCTTGATCCCATCCTTGACCCTATTCCACATTATTTCCTGTGAAAATCATTTCAAAAAAAACTTGGGGTGAGCATAAAAAGCTCAGTAAGGGATAGACAAAAAATGAAAACTGTTAGTTTTTCAAACATCAAGTAAACCATGTATACTTTATCAAAGTAATACCTTCACCTTCATGAAGTAGTAAAAACTCTTCACTGAATAAAATATCATTACTTACCTTTTTGTAACCAAAGGATTACCATAAAACCCATATAAAGAACACATAACATATAAAGGTAACTTGGGACATAAACATACTTAAGTGGAATAACCATACGGTCGACTTCCACACATATCACTTAATGGAATAGTCATAGGGCCAACTTCCATACATACTTAATGGAATAGCCATACGGCTGACTTCCATACCCAATTCATTGGAGGTTATAACGTAACCACCCATCCTGGTATTCACGGCACCACCCGTCATATGGTTTATCACGTAACCACCCGTCAAATGTCCAAGTACCAATATAAAATCATAAAACAAATATAATGGAAAGAAAAAATTTCCACACTTTGATCACAATATATCACATAAATATATTGACATAACAAATCCATTATAAAAAACCATTTTCAATTCCAAAATACATAAAAGATTATATGGTATTTATTTCATTTTAAAAACATTACGGCTTGTTAAGGAATCCAAAGACCAAATAATACTCGTGGCGGCGGAAAAGGTCGTTGTCACCACATACGTTAAAAGAAACATTCCTTTTTGTCATTTTGTAAAATGATTCATAGAAAAATATTCCTTTTATATAAAAGTAAAAGTCAAATGGGTTTATACACCATATAAAAAAAGTTGTGTATAAAACAAAATATGCCTCAATGAAAGGAGATTGAGACGAAGTCCCTTACCTCGGGTCCGACTTGACTCGATCTTTCTTTAACGTCCTGAATAATAAACTTGAGTTAATTTATATTTGCTTAAGAACCTTTTTCAAGTTCATTATTTCTTTTATATCACTTATTTCCATGTTATAAACATTATGTAATCATTTAAGTTAATAATGTTTGTTTTGTCGATATTTGGTTCTTAAGTCGAAAGTGGACTTCTTACAATTACATGTTGTTCGTGTGGTCAAAGGTTCATTATATCCAGAATGATATTCATGATTTGGATATCATATATATCATATATATCCAGAATATACATTTATTTATAATATTACATAATCATTTAGAGGTAAGAAATGAAATGCACCGTTCATGGAGACGGTAAGTCGTATGTACGCAAGAACGTTACTTTCATTTCTTTGTCATATTAAAGGAATTAAAACTAAATGAGAGGTATGTATAATTCAATTCCAGAATTATATTAATCATTTAGATGTAACATACATCATATATATCCATTATATATATGTACTTATAATAGTACATTACATTTGGGGAAAAGAAATTAAATGCACCGTTCATGGAGACGGTAAGTCGTACGTACGCATGAACGCTGCTTCCATTTCTATTTCGTATTTTATGAAATGGAATAATAATGATATAAAGTTATATTATAATTCTAGTGTAATATCATATATAATATCATAACTCCATCCTTTATACGTCCCACATATGGTATTAACGAATCAAATCATTTTGAGGGGGCGGTAGTCCGCACTTCCTTAAATGAAGATATCACGTTTACCCATAATGGAAACCATAAAGGTATGCCATAAATAAAAAAACCGAAGCTTAAGGAAAACATAAACATATTATATATCATATATAAATATAGTGACATCTTAATTGCCACCTTTTAAGATGTTATATGAGTGTTGAACAATCATCGTTTCGTGAGGCAGAAATTCGCCATCCACAGAAACAGTATGTTCTTTAACCATTAGATGTAGGTGTGTGTAAGTGTAGCTAGAATCCTTCTTATAAAAACATCCTAGTGTATTTAATATACTGGAGTTGTTACAAAAGAAATGAATAAAAGGAGTTTAGGGGGTTGGATAAGCAAAATAAAACAAAAGAACACAAGTGAAGACATTACCTTAAAATCGGGTAACACCCTTTGGTTTGAGCTCAAAGGCTTCCTTGGGAAGACTTCTGCCCAAAGTGAGGCTTCAAGGAGTAAGAGAGGGAAGTGGAGAGACAAAATGGGCAGGGTTTGTCCGAGCCAAAGGCTTTGGAAGTGTGGGTAAGGAGGTAGAGGTGGGGGCCTTTTATAAGAGTAGAGGAGGGGCACTCTTGGAAAGTAAGGAAATGTTACTTTATTTTAGAATGAGTTTCGGATTTTAATGGTCCAAAATTGATGTGTTCAGAGGATAAGGTGATAAAGGTTCGAAATCCATCCATACAATAGGTTTTTGACATGTGTAGGTCTTAGAGTTTACATTATCTTTCCATTTTATTTAAATCGTTAAATAATGAGGTAATCGTTGCATCATCATGGTGTCAAAAATAATTTAATTTAATTAATGTCTAAAAATTATAAAAAAAATACTATGATGTAGGAAATATTTTTATATTTCCAATGAATATTTATAGTCAAAAATCTGACTTTTATAACCTCATGTGAAAATTGTTTTAGTAAAACAACTCATGTTTGTGTCATTTTTACTTTTACATTAAATAAAAAGTTATTTATGTCATTTCCCAACCAAAGTGGCTCCATGGGGTCCCCAAGTTGAACCATGGATTTTCTTGGTAGTCCATGACACATCTAATGAGGTTAGGACATGTTTCAAGTTTATTTCATATTATTAAAACATTATTTTTACCTTAAATTACACTAATTACCTCTAATCGCGATTAAAAACTTAATAAGTTACTATTCACCAAAAAAATTATTTTAATCTCATTGAACCAAATTTTACTTCTTAATGAAAACCATGTATGACATATTTTTGAAAATAAAATCACAGAAGTGGCAAAGTTTCATTTAAACGAAAAATCAGTTTTTAAGTACCACTTAGTGGTTTCACTATTCATCAAAAATTGAAGTTTTTCAGAAAAATACCAAAACATCACCCTAAGATATATTTGATATTCTGAATTAAAAAATGAAGTCCATTTTACAAAATTCAAAACATATAAGTTTCATTAATTAATTTAATAATTAATTCCCGCTGTCAGAGAAAATAGCGTGTTTTTATGATATAATAAGTATCAAAAGATTGACACTAGTTTAAGTCTGATTTCAAAGTGAAATTAATTCCAACGACCACTATTGGATTTACTGGTAAAAATATATTCTAATTTCACATTAAATCCAATTCAAAAGATAATCTAATTATATAAATAAATTATATTAAAAAGAGGTTTTGAAATAAAATACAACATTTTACACTATTCATTAAAAAATGAATTTTATCGGAAAAATACCAAAAATTTACACAAAGTAAATTTTGATATCCCGATTCTAAAGAAGAGTTTTATTTGGTCTAATAGAATGTATAAGAGTGAACAAAACTATATTTAATGATGGTTCTCCATCAAAAGGCAATAAGTGAACCTTTAGTGAAAATTAGGGTATATATGCCTAAAATTGAATTCTTTCCGTATTTTACGCATTTATATTTTATTAGATAAATGTAAAAACATTTAAAAAACATATATAATCATATTTTAGATATTTATATCTATTCCCGCCAATACAATGGCTATGTTTTAACTACCGTTTAAAATAATATTATTTTATTAATAGTGTGGAACGTAAGATTTCAAAGAAACCCTTTGTTGCGTATCAGGTATGCTATCGAACATAGAAACCCCTTTAAAGTAAAATTAATATTTAATTTGTAAATATTAATAAATATGAAAATGTTTTATTCATTATTTACCTGGGATGTTACATCCTTCCCCCCTTTTGGGAATTGCGTCCTCACAATTTTATTCACTTATCAAAATAAGTGGGGGTATTTATCCCTCATAGCATTTTCAGATTCCCATGTTGCCTCTTCAACCATATGGTTTTTCCACAAAACCTTTACCTGGTGAATTACCTTATTTCGCAACACTTTCTCTCTTCGGTCAAGAATATGGACCAATAGTTCTTCATAAGATAGGTTCTCTTCCAGTTGAACTACCTCTGGACTCAAAACATGAGATGAATCTGGCATATACTTTCTCAACATTGAAACATGAAAAATATTCTGTACCTGAGATAAACTCGGAGGTAAAGCCACTCGGTAAGCAACTGATCCAACATTCTCTAGAATTTCATATGGTCCAATGAACCTTGGACTCAGCTTTGCTTTCTTACCAAATCTCATCACACTTTTCCATGGAGAAACCTTGAGAAAAACATGATCACCTACCTTGAAAGATAGATCCTTCCTCCGGTTATCCGCATAACTCTTTTGCCTGCTCTGAGCTCTTATCATGTCTTTCTGAATCAACTGAACTTTTTTTGCCATCTCTTCTACCAATTATAGTCCCATCAGCTTCCTTTCACCCACTTCATCCCAAAATGCTGGAGTTCGACACCGCTTCCCATATAATGCCTCAAATGGTGCCATCTGTATACTGGAATGAAAACTGTTATTATAAGAAAACTCAACCAAAGAAAGATGTTGGTCCCAACTTCCCTGATAATCAATCGAACAAGCTCGTAGCATATCCTCCAAGGTCTGAATTATTCGTTCTGACTGCCCATATGATTACGGATGAAAAGCTGTACTAAAATTTAATTCAGTACCCAGTGACTTCTGAAGGCCTTTACAAAAGTTAGAAGTAAACCTGGGATCACGATTAGATACAACGGAGAGAGGAACTCCATGTAACCTGACTATCTATTTAAGATACAAATGGGAAATTTCATCTAGGGAAAAAGTATCTCCTATAGTAAGGAAATGAGCAGATTTAGTCAAGCGATCAACAAAAACCCAGATTGCATTATTACCTCTAGATGTCTTCGATAATCCCACGAAAAAATCCATGGATATATTTTCCCATTTCCACTCTGGCAATGGTAAAGGCTGAAGCATCCCTTTCGGTAACTGTCACTCTGCTTTAACCTGCTGACAAGTCAAACACTTCACAGCAAAATCAGCAATACCTCTTTTCATTCCATCCCACCAGTAATACTCCCGCAGATCCCTGTACATCTTAGTACTGCCATGATGAACTGAAAACGGGGAACTATGAGCCTTACATAAAAGCTCATTATTTAACTGTGAATCACAAGGAACACATAATCTCTTCCCAAAACTCAAAACACAATCATTATCAATGTTGAATTCAGGCAACTTTCCCTTTTGAACCAGCTCTACCTTTTTCTGCGACTCACTGTCTTCCCTCTGTTCTTGCTTAATTCGGTTTTATAGGGATGATCTCACTGATACCTGAAACAAAACAGAAGAACCTACTGCACTCATCCTGGTATTCATGGCACCACCCGTCATATGGTTTATCACATAACCACCCGTCAAATTTCCAAGTACCAATATAAAATCATAAAACAAATATAATGGAAAGAAAACATTTCCACACTTTAATCACAATATATCACACAAATATATTGACATAACAAATCCATTATAAAAACCATTTTCAATTCCAAAATACATAAATGGGTATATGGTATTTATTTCATTTTAAAAACATTAGGGCTTGTTGAGGAATCCAAAGACCAAATAATACTCGTGGCGGCGGAAAAGGTCGTTGTCACCGCGTACGTTAAAAGAAACATTCCTTTTTTTTGTTTTGTAAAACGCTTCATAGAAAAAGATTACTTTTGTATAAAAGTAAAAGTCAAAGGGGTTTATACACCGTATAAAAGAAAGTTGTGTATAAAACAAAATATGCCTCAATGAAAGGAGATTGAGACGTAGTCCCTTACCTCGGGTCCGACTTGACTCGGTCATTCTTTAACGTCCTGAATAATAAACTTGAGTTACTTTCTATTTTCTTAAGAACCTTTCTCAAGTTAATTATTACTTTTATATCACTTATTTCCATGTTATAAACATTATGTAATCATTTAAGTTAATAATGCTTGTTTTGTCGATATTTGGTTCTTAAGTCGAAAGTGGACTTCTTACAATTACATGTTGTTCGTGTGGTCAAAGGTTCATTATATCCAGAATGATATTCATGATTTGGATATCATATATATCATATATATCCAGCATATAAATGTATTTATAATATTACATAATCATTTAGAGGTAAGAAATGAAATGCACCATTCATGGAGACGGTAAGCCATACAAACGCATGAACGCTACTTTCATTTCTTTGTCATATTAATGGAATTAAAACTAAATGAGAGGTATGTATATTTTAATTCCAGAATTATATTAATCATTTATATGTAACATAAATCATATATATCCATTATATATATGTACTTATAATAGTATATTACATTTGTGGATAAGAAATGAAATGCACCGTTTATGGAGATGGTAAGCCGTACGTACGCATGAATGCTGCTTCCATTTCTATTTCGTATTTTATGAAATGGAATCATAATGATATAAAGGTATATTATAATTCCAGTTTAATATCATATATAATATCATAACTCCATTCTTTATACGTCCCACATATGTTATTAACGAATCAAATCATTTTGAGGGGGCGGTAGTCCGCACTTCCTTAAATGAAGATATCGCGTTTACCCATAATGGAAACCATAAAGGTATGCCATAAATAAATAAAAAGAAGCTTAAGGAAAACATAAACATATTATATATCATATATAAATATAGTGACATCTTAATGGCCACATTTTAAGGTGTTATATGAGTGTTGAACAATCATCGTTTCGTGAGGCAGAAATTCGTAATCCACAGAAAAAGTATGTTCTTTAACCATTAGATGTAGGTGTGTGTAAGTGTAGCTCGAATCCTTCTTATAAAAAAATCCTAGTATATTGAAGATACTGGATTTTTTACAAAAGAAATCAATAAGAAGATTTTAGGGGGTTGGAGAAGCAAAATAAAACAAAAGAACACAAGTGAAGACATTACCATAAAATCGGGTAACACCCTTTGGTTTGAGCTCAAAGGCTTCCTTGGGAAGACTTCTGCCCAAAGTGAGGATTCAAGGAGTAAGACAGGGAAGTGTAGAGACAAAATGGGCAGGGTTTGGCCAAGCCAAAGGCTTTGGAAGTGTGGGTAAGGATGTAGAGGTGGGGGCCTTTTATAAGAGGAGAGGAGGGGCACTCTTGGAAAGTAAGGAAATGTTACTTTATTTTAGAATGAGTTTTGGATTTTAATGGTCCCATATTGATTTATTTCGAGGATAAGGTGATAAGGCTTCTAAATACACCCATCCAATAGGTTTTTTACATGTGTAGGTCTTATATTTTATATTATCTTTCCATTTTATTTAAATCGTTAAATAATGAGGTAATTGATGCATCATCATGGTGTCATCAATAATTTAATTTATTTAATGTCTAAAAATTATAAAAAAATACTATGATGTAGGAAATATTTTTATAGTTCCAATTAATATTTATAGTCAAAAATCTTACTTTTATAACCCCATGTAAAAATTGTTTTAGTAAAACAACTCATGTTTGTGTCATTTTTACTTTTACATTAAATAAAATGTTATTTATGTCATTTCCCAACCAAAGTGGCTCCATGGGGTCCCCAAGTTGACCCATGGATTGTTTTGGTCATCCATGACACATCCAATGAGGTTAGGACATGTTTCAAGTTCATTTCATATTATTACAACATTATTTTTACCTTAAATTACACTAATTACCTCTAATCGCGATTAAAAACTTAATAAGTTACTATTCACCAAAAAATTATTTTAATCTCATTGAACCACATTTTACTTCTTAATGACAACCATGTATGTCGTATTTTTGAAAATAAAATCGCAGAAGTGGAAAAGTTTCATTTAAACGAAAAATCAGTTTTTTAAGTACCACTTAGTGGTTTCACTATTCATCAAAAATTGAAGTTTTTCAGAAAAATACCAAAACTTCACCCTAAGCTATATTTGATACTCCGAATTCAAAAATGAAGTCCATTTTACAAAATCCAAAACATATAAGTTGAATTAATTAATTTAATAATTAATTCCCACTGTCAGAGCAAATAGCGTGTTTTTATGAAACAATAAGTATCAAAAGATTGACACTAGTTTAAGTCCGATTTCAAAGTGAAATTAATTCCAACGACCGCTATTGGATTTAATGGTAAAAATATATTCTAATTTAACTTTAAAACCAATTCAAAAGATAATCTAATCCTATAAATAAATTAGATTAAAAAGTGGTTTTGAATTAAAATACAACATTTTACACTATTCATTAAAAAATGAACTTTATCGGAAAAATACCAAAAATTTACACAAAGTAAATTTTGATGTCCCGATTCTAAAGAAGAGTTTTATTTGGACCAATATAATGTATACGAGTGAACAAAACTATATTTAATTATGGTTCACCATCAAAAGGTGATAAGTGAACCTTTATTGAAAATTAGGGTATATATGCCAAAAATTGAATTCTTTCCGTATTTTACGCCTTTATATTTTATTAGATAAATATAAAAACATTTAAAAAACATATATAATTATATTTTAGTTATTTCTATCCATTCCCGCCAATACAATGGCTATGTGTTAACTACCATTTAAAATAATATTATTTTATTAGTAGTGTGCAACGTAAGTTTTCAAAGAAACTCTTTGTTGTGTATCAGGTACACTATCGAACATAGCAACCCCTTTAAAGTAAAATTAATATTTAATTTGTAAATATTAATAAATATGAAAATGTTTTATTCATTATTTACCTGGGATGTTACATCCTTCCCCCCTTTTGGGAATTGCGTCCTCGCAATTTTATTCACTTATCAAAATAAGTGGGGGTATTTATCCCTCATAGCATTTTCATATTCCCACGTTGCCTCTTCAACCATATGGTTTTTCCACAAAACCTTTACCTGGTGAATTACCTTATTTTGCAACACTTCCTCTCTTTGGTCAAGAATCTGGACTGGTTGTTCTTCATAAGATAGGTTCTCTTCCAGCTGAACTACCTCTGGACTCAAAACATGAGATGAATCTGGCATATACTTTCTCAACATCGAAACATGAAAAACATTCTGTACCTGAGATAAACTCGGAGGTAAAGCCACTCGGTAAGCAACTGATCCAACTTTCTCCAGAATTTCATATGGTCGAATGAACCTTGGACTCAGCTTTTATTTCTGACCAAATCTCATCACACTTTTCCATAGAGAGACCTTGAAAAAACATGATCACCTACCTCGAAATATAGATCCTTCCTCCGGTTATCCGCATAACTCTTCTGCCTGCTCTGAGCTATTCTCATGTGTTTCTGAATCAACTGAACTTTTTCTGCCATCTCTTCTACCAATTCTGGTCCCATCAGCTTCCTTTAACCCACTTCATCCCAAAATGTTGGAGTTCAACACCGCTTCCCATATAATGCCTCAAATGGTTCCATATGTATACTCGAATGAAAACTGTTATTATAAGAAAACTCAACCAAAGAAAGATGTTGGTCCCAACTTCCCTGATAATCCATCGAACAAGCTCGTAGCATATCCTCCAAGGTCTGAATTGTTCGTTCTGACTACCCATCTGATTGCGGATGAAAAGTTGTACTAAAATTTAATTCAGTACCCAACGACATCTGAAGGACTTTCCAAAAGTTAGAATTAAACCTGGGATCACGATTAGATACAATGGAGAGAGGAACTCCATGAAACCTGGCTATCTCTTTAAGATACAAATGGGAAAGTTGATCTAGGTGCATTATTACCTCTAGATGTCTTCAGTAATCCCACGAAAAAATCCATGGATATATTTTCCCATTTCCACTCTGGCACTGGTAAAGGATGAAGCATCCCTTTTGGTAACTGCCGCTCTGCTTTAACCTGCTGAAAAGTCAAACACTTCACAGTAAAATCAGCAATATCTCTTTTCATTCCATCCCACCAGTAATACTCCCACAGATCCCTGTACATCTTAGTACTTCCAGGATGAACTGAAAACGGGGAACTATGAGCCTCACATAACAGCTCATTCTTCAACTGTGAATCAAAAGGAACACATAATCTCTTCCCAAACCTCAAAACACAATCATTGTCAATGTTGAATTCAGGAAACTTACCCATCTGAACCAGCTCTACCTTTTTCTACGACTCACTGTCTTCCCTCTGTTCTTGCTTAATTCTGTCTGATAGGGATGATCTCACTAATACCTAAAACAAAACAGAATAACTTCCTGCGCCAACAACTTCCATGCCAAAGCTCATCAAATCCTTAACCAAAGGATCAAGTTCCAAACGCAACATTGTTAATGAAGCATTACTTTTTCAACGCAAAGCATCAGCCACTTTATTTTCTTTTCCCGGATGGTATTGAATTATACAATCACAATCCTTGATTAATTCCAGCCATCTCCTCTGTCTCATGTTCAATTCTTTCTGAGTGAATATATACTTTAAAATTTTTTGATCAGTATATATTTCACACTTTACTCCATACAAATGATGCCTCCAAATTTTTAAAGCAAAAACAACATAAACTACTTCCAAATCATGTGTAGGGTAATTTACCTCATGAGTTTTTAACTAACGTGAAGCATATGCAATTACCTGATCATTCTGCATAAGGACACAACCAAGTCCTTTTAATGAAGCATCACTGTCGATAACAAACTCACCATTCCTGGAAGGAAGTGCCAAAACTGGAGCATTCACCAATCTTCTTTTCAACTCCATCGACAGTAACCTGAGTCAACAGATCCATCAATGCAACAAACTGTTTAGTTCTAATTCTGACCATCTTAGGATAGTGATTTGAAAAGTCATTTCCCTGTGTATTCCTTCCCAGAAAATCTATTCTATTTCCTCTACGAAAAACCATTCTTAACATAGAAATATCTTAGGTGAAGCAACATGGTAATCTTTAAATGCTATATCATTTCAATTTGACCATAAAAAAAATATTTTTGGATAATCATTTAATAAAATTTTAACTCCTAAAGTTATTTAAACTGACATTTGATACCAACTATAAGGCCCCGACCTTAAACCTTACTTAATATTGAATTAAATGAATAATTCACAATGAGGATCTTTTTAGGTTTAGAGTTTTAGAGAATTAGGACATAACTATTACATCTCAAAATATTACAAAGTAGACACTTCTACTAAGTTTCTATAGAAAAAAAAACTCTTAAAAAGAAACATGTCTAGTTCCATGTTTTATATAGAATGACTTTCTCTTGATCCCATCCTTGACCCTATTCCATATTAAGTCCTGTGAAAAAAATTTCAAAAAAAACTTGGGGTGAGCATAAAAAGCTCAGTAAGGGATACACAAAGAATGAAAACTGTTAGTTTTTCGAACATCAAGTAAACCATGTATACTTTATCGAAGTAATACCTTCACCTTCATGAATTAGTAAAAACTCTTCACTGAATAAAATATCATTACTTACCTTTTTGTAACCAAAGGATTACCATAAAACCCATATAAAGAACACATAACATATAAAGTTAACTTGGGACATAAACATACTTAAGTGGAATAACTATACGGTCGACTTCCACACATATCACTTAAGGGAATATCCATACGGCCAACTTCCATACATACTTAATGGAATAGCCATACAGACGACTTCCATACCCAATGCATTGGAGGTTATAATGTAACCACCCATCCTGGTATTCACGGCACCACCCGTCATATGGTTTATCACATAACCACTCGTCAAATGTCCAAGTACCAATATAAAATCATAAAACAAATATAATGGAAAGAAAACATTTCCATACTTTGATAACAATATATCACATAAATATATTGACATAAAAAATCCATTATAAAAACCATTTTAAATTCCAAAATACATAAAAGAGTATATGGTATTTATTTCATTTTAAAAACATTACAGCTTGTTGAGGAAGCCAAAGACCAAATAATACTCGTGGCGGTGGAAAAGGTCGTTGTCACCGCGTATGTTAAAAGAAACATTCCTTTTTGTCGTTTTGTAAAACGCTTCCTAGAAAAAGATTCCTTTTGTATAAAAGTAAAAGTCAAAGGGGTTTATACACCGTATAAAAGAAATTTGTTTATAAAATGAAATATGCCTCAATGAAAGGAGATTGAGATGAAGTCCCTTACCTCAGGTCCGACTTGACTCAATCGTTCTTTAACGTCCTGAATAATAAAGTTGAGTTAATTTCTATTTGATTAAGAAGCTTTATCAAGTTCATTATTCCTTTTATATCACTTATTTCCATGTTATAAACATTATGTAATCATTTAGGTTAATAATTTTTATTTTGTCGATATTTGGTTCTTAAGTCGAAAGTGGACTTCTTACAATTACATGTTGTTCGTGTGGTCAAAGGTTCATTATATCCAGAATGATATTCATGATTTGGATATCATATATATCATATATATCCAGAATATAGATGTATTTATAATATTACATAATCATTTAGAGGTAAGAAATGAAATGCATCGTTCATGGAATCTGTAAGCCGTACGTACGCATGAATGCTACTTTCATTTCTTTGTCATATTAATGGAATTAAAAATAAATGAGAGGTATGTATATTTTAATTCCAGAATTATATTAATCATTTAGATGTAACATACATCATATATATATCCATTATATATATGTACTTATAATAGTACATTACATTTGGGGATAAGTAATGAAATGCACCGTTCATGGAGACGGTAAGCCGTACGTACGCATGAACGCTGCTTCCATTTGTATTTTGTATTTTATGAAATGGAATCATAATGATATAAAGGTATATTATAATTCCAGTATAATATAATATATATTATTATAACTCCATCCTTTATACTTCCCACATATGGTATTAACGAATCAAATCATTTTGAGGGGGCGGTAGTCCACACTTCCTTAAATGAAGATATCGCATTTACCCATAATGGAAACCATAAAGGTATGCCATAAATAAATAAAAAAAGATTAAGGAAAACATAAACATATTATATATCATATATAAATATAGTGACATCTTAATGGCCACCTTTTAATGTGTTATATGAGTGTTGAACAATCATCGTTTCGTGAGGCAGAAATTCCCCATCCACAGAAACAGTATGTTCTTTAACCATTTGATGTAGGTGTGTGTAAGTGTATCTCGAATCCTTCTTATAAAAAAATCCTAGTATATTGAAGATACTGGATTTGTTACAAAAGAAATGAATAAAAATAGTTTATGGGGTTGGAGAAGCAAAATAAAACAAAAGAACACAAGTGAAGACATTACCTTAAAATCGGGTAACACCCTTTGGTTTGAGCTCAAAGGCTTCCTTGGGAAGACTTCTGCCCAAAGTGAGGCTTCAAGGAGTAAGAGAGGGAAGTGGAGAGACAAAATGGTCAGGTTTTGGCCGAGCCAAAGCCTTTGGAAGTGTGGGTAAGGAGGTAGAGGTGGGGGCCTTTTATAAGAGGAGAGGAGAGGCACTCTTCGAAAGTAAGAAAATGTTACTTTATTTTAGAATGAGTTTCGGATTTTAATGGTCCCACATTGATTTATTTCTAGGTTTAGGTGATTAGGGTTCGAAATACACCCATCCAATAGGTTTTTGACATGTTTAGGTCTTAGATTTTACATTATCTTTCCATTTTATTTAAATCGTTAAATAATGAGGTAATCGCTGCATCCTCATGGTGTAATAAATAATTTAATTTATTTAATGTCTAAAAAATTATAAAAAAAATACTATGATGTAGGAAATCTTTGTATCTTTACAATAAATATTTATAGGAAAAAATATGACTTGTATAACCCCATTTAAAAATTGTTTTAGTAAAACAACTCATGTTTGTGTCATTTTTACTTTTACATTAAATAAAAAGTTATTTATGTCATTTCCCAACCAAAGTAGCTCCATGGGGTCCCCAAGTTGATCCATGGATTTTCTTGGTCGTCCATGGCACATCCAATGGATCAACTTTTAATCTCATTGAACCAAATTTTACTTCTTAATGACAACCATGTATGTCGGATTTTTGAAAATCAAATCACAGAAGTGGAAAAGTTTCATTTAAACGAAAAATCCGTTTTTTAAGTACCACTTAGTGGTTTCACTATTCATCAAAAATTGATGTTTTTCAGAAAAATACAAAAACTTCACCCAAAGCTATATTTGATATTCCGAATTCAAAAATGAATTCCATTTTACAAAATTCAAAACATATAAGTTTCATTAATTAATTTAATAATTAATTCCTGCTGTCAGAGCAAATAGCGTGTTTTTATGAACCAATAAGTATCAAAAGATTGACACTAGTTTATGTCCGATTTCAAAGTGAAATTAATTCCAACGACCACTGTTGGATTTAATGGTAAAAATATATTCTAATTTCACTTTAAAACCAATTCAAAATATAATCTAATCATATAAATAAATTATATTAAAAAGAGGTTTTGAATTAAAATACAACATTTTACACTATTCATTAAAAAATGAACTTTATCGGAAAAATACCAAAAATTTACACAAAGTAAATTTTGATGTCCCGATTATAAATAAGAGTTTTATTTGGTACAATAGAATGTATAAGAGTGAACAAAACTATATTTAATGATGGTTCACCATCAAAAGGCGATAAGTGAACCTTTAGTGAAAATTAGGGTATATATGCTTAAAATTGAATTCTTTCTGTATTTTACGCCTTCATATTTTATTAGATAAATGTAAAAACATTTAAAAAACATATATAATCATATTTTAGTTATTTCTATCCATTCCCTCCAATACAACGGCTATGTGTTAACTATCATTTAAAATAATATTATTTTATTACTAGTGTGAAACGTAAGATTTCAAAGAAACTCTTTGTTGCGTATCGGGTATGCTATCGAACATAGAAACGCATTTAAAGTAAAATTAATATTTAATTCGTAAATATTAATAAATATGAAAAAAAATTATTCATTATTTACCTGGGATGTTACAGGGAATCTGTTTGTATATTGTTTAAGTATTCTGTAAATGTTATGTAATTTTAATGTTTGTAAAGTGAGGGTCGCTATAGTTAGAATCATAAGAAATGTATAGTTAACCTTTGGAAATATTTATGGGAAAACCTTAGTGAGATATTTAGGTATATTTATAAATATATGTTTAGGGATATATCTAAGGATAATTATAAGGATGATTTAATGTTTGGAAAATGTCATGGAATTTTGGTAAAATATATAGTGAGTGGTTTCTAAAAAATACATCCCTATCTGGATACTACAAGTGGATGTTTCTACAGGAAAAATGTACCTAGGGGTAACATCTATGAAAATATGTTCTGTTATTGACTTGGGGTAATCTGGTACATGACAACAGGCCTTGCTACTCACCTAGTTTGACACTCCCAGGGGATATGATTTGGTAATTCACAAACTCTACACAAACCATCATGAAGGATTTACATATAAGTTAGCTTCGAAAATCCGAGGATAAACCTAAGGCTTCATAGATTATGTTTGGTTCCTTGATTCATAAATAAAATAGTTAATTATTTTTATGCCTATGTGGTTTTATGGTATGATAAGTAATGCTCACACTATGCTTCTAGTTTTAGTCAATGGAGGTAACCGAAAGGAAGTTTGTTAATATTGAATGTGATGGGAGATTTTCTGATGAGAATTCAAGTGGTATGATCACTGTAGTGGAAGATTTCATGATCATTCCTAATTAATTTTCCTAGAACATTATTAACAATATTTATGTTAACCAACTCTTAGAATAACCAAGGAAGAGAAAGAAGGAGTTTAATAAGTGTTCAGGTAATGGAGACCATGAAAGAAAGAAGATTAAGTTTCCTTTATGTTATGAATGTTGAAATAATCACCTACATTAATATATTATATGAACAAGAAGGTGTTTCGAACATGGAAAAGAAGGTAAAAAAGAAAGTGAATACAAGTGAAAAATAAAGAGTTCGGTTAATGGAATAGATGTGAATTTTGGCCTCTCTAATTCATCATCTATGGTTAAGTGTTTTAAGTGTGGAGAAATTTTCATTATCCAACCCAATGTCATAAGATTAAAGTTACTAAATAGAACCATCTAGGTGGTGTGAGTAGCGGTTAGATTTCTAATGATGACATGACTACAAATTATATGTGAATGTAAAGTGGTATTATTGTTAATATATTAAGGATGAAGTTACTGAAGTATTAATGTATTTAGATTCAGAAGTTATGAATGATGAAATATACATGGATTATTCTACTTAGGTTTTCACTCAGTACTTACAAGTTTATGTTGGAAGTTACCTATGGAATTTTGAAGTGACTTAAGGACAAGGAGATACTTTTTCTATGGTAATGTAACCCTTAATATATTTTTTATGATAAGATAATGTTGTATGGATAAAGATATTTGGATATGAATAAGTAAATTGGACAGTATTTACTACATTGGAACTATGTAATGACTTGGTTATAGGTGGCTTAGGCTACCACTAATGATGTTTACATCATTTTTGGATTTAAAGAATAGATCCCATACACTTTAAAATGAGGAAGATTAAATGTTTTCAAAAAGGATTTATGGTAATTTCAGTTGTTACCATGTTTTAAGAGAATATATGATGAGTTTATTCACATTATTTGAATGTAAAAACCAAGAGATGATTTTTTTTATACAAGGGAATCAATGTTAAGCTAACTTCATGAATCTCTTTAGAAAGTTTTGGATTTTTATCTTTGATAAGGGTTATAAGGCTAATTGTTCATGGAAAGTTTAAGTTAAACTTTGGACGTAGTATTTGTGCTCTGAGTTAGTGTTGAAAACAATAGTTAAAAGGATAATTAGTGATTAACACTACTTCAAGGATGTATATATTATTTATTATATTACTATGGTTTTAAAAAAATTACATCACTTATTTCAGGTGACAAACACTCAAGTTTGGAAAGGCCACTGGTCTTGAACCCTTGATCGAAGGGCGATAAGGGTTTAATACCTACCACATGCCTACATGATGTCCTGGTTAATGTATATTTATTTGTAATGAATAAATATTTATGATAAACTATTAGTGATAATTTTTATTTCTATAGATTAATTCATGTTGTTTTTTAAGAGAAAAATAATAGGAGTTTTATTTCTTTTATGGGCCTTAAGATCCTTTAAAAGCATATTTTAGTGCTCTATTAATCAAAGTAAATTTATAAACAGTAATTCCATTAGATAATGGATGTATTAAAAAAATTTCAAATAAAAAAAACATGAATTAAATTTTTTCTATATAAATTTATCAATAATTACTCAATATTCTGAAAGTGATCATTTTTTTGTACTAATAACTTAATTTTCGTTGAGTTGATGGCCTTTTAAATCATCAAAGTTTTGTGACTTTGAGTCCCTAAAAATTCCTTTTATCATTGACATGATTATTTTTTATGACCTCAATTAGTCCCTATAAATATTTATTCCTTTCCTGCATGTCCAATATTTACACCCAACCATTATTCTCTTATGTGGAATCCTAGTTATATGTTACTTTGGGAAACCATTGTGGCCCAAAATTTCCATTTTTAGGGGATGTATTAGTATATATTTTTATGATGTGGGTTTATATGAATAAAATGTTCAATTATTAATCCTTTTACAAACCAAATGAATTTATTGGGTGAAATTAATTTTAAGGTGGGTAGAATGTTACACCCAGAGACATTGGGAATTATTATTTTTAGAATTAATTTTTATTTTCAATATTTTTCATTTCACATGACACTAGATATAGTTTTATATATATATATATATATATATTAAAACATTATTTCAAACATTAGTTTCACATGAAATACTAATTTGGCTTTCTATACATGCAAAACCAACTTGGCTTGCACTACAAGCAACACCAACTTCACGTACGATGCTCACAACACTGAGTTTCTATAAAAAAAATTATTAAATATATATATGTATATATAATTAATTAATTTAGATAATTATAACCTAAAAATTAAACATAGTTATAGGTATATTGATATTTACTTCAAAATATTGGTCATAATTGTTTTATATAAACAAAATATATTAATAATAGAAGATAGACTTTTCGGTATTGTCTTTCTCTGTTAAGAAACATCATTATCCAATATGAGATGATTCTAATAATAGGAGTAATTTTAGAAACATTTATAAATTTAATTTGATAAAAAAGAATTAATTCGTAATGTATAAATTGACCTAGGGTGAATTTTTGGGATTTTTTTGAGAAAGATCGTTTTTGAGAAATAGTGAAATATGCAGCATTTTAGTTAAAAATGCTTTTTTTCTTCTAATTAGGTATTTATGTTAAATGATATTATAAATATTTTTTAAGGTGAATTTATATAAATATTAAATATTTTAATACAATCTAATTCATTATAATCAATTTCACTATGAAACTGCATATAAAATCTAAACAATCTTTTGAACTTTTTCCAACTTTAAAACCAAGTTATTTCATCCCTTCTACGAGATGACCACTATTCTTAATTTTTTCACTTTTGTGATTTGAATTTAAAAGATATTACATAAAACTTTTTATTTAGTATAATATTTGGAATATTATAAGGCACTGTTAATTTGTGAAAAAAATTATTTGAAAAAGTCATTAAAATTAATCAGAGGAGTTAAGGCCAAATTAATCATAATTGGGGACTAAACCTTAATATTAAGGGCCCAAATGACCTATAAACATGTCCAAATCCCCTTGGATGTCCCTATTTCGTACATAAAACATCCATTATTGAGATATTTTGGATTTTATTACTTTTTGTAGTTAATAACATGTGCAAACCTAACTTTATTCTTGAAATTATAAATGAGTGTTTTTCCTTCCCTATAAAAGGCCACCACCTATACCCATTCCTCACACCTCTCAAAACTTTTAGTTTCGTCAATGATCTACCCAATTATCTAGAAAAAATCATCCCTTCAACATCTAATCCTCAATTAGAGCAGAAAGCTTCTAAAAGAATCCTTTTGGAACAAACCAAAATGAGTTACCCAATTTAGAGGTAACATCTTCTCTTTGGATCCTTTCCATTATTATCCTTCTCCTCCCCCTACACGCTACTTATTCCATTATTGTGTGAAAAATCATTATCATCCATATACTAGTATATTTTTATATAAAGGTTCTTACGTAAACTTACACAAACCTCCATCTAATGGATGTTGAACGTACTGTTTCTATGTTTGATGAACTACTGTCTCATGAAACAATGATTATTCATTTCTCCTTTACCACCAATCATGGTGGAAATTATGAGTGAAAAATATATTTATATATGCCATATATTATATTTAATATATTTTAAGCTTATTTATTCTTTTTAAATTTCATATATAATTACATTCTATTTGGTGTTAACATGATAATCTCATTTGAGGAAGTGTGGACTACCGAACCCTCAAGGTGATGGGATTCGTTCACACACCACATGAAATGTATTATGGATGGTTTTAATGAAATTATATGATATATTAATTATAATTTAATAATGATATATATATATATGTCATCTACATACTTTCTTTCAATATGACAATAAAGATGGAAATAACGTTCATGCATACGTACGACTTACCGTCTCCATAAATAATGTATTGTATTTAATAAAATTATATTATATAGATTATTATAATTAAATTATACTGTATATACCTGATATTTATATCATGTTTTACATTTTGGAATCATGATATAAGTATACGGACCAAAGATATAACAAATTAAGACACATGCGATGAACAAAGTGAATTTTACCTGAAGTGAACCATTGATATAGGATCGTTAACAGGTGGGTAATATAATGTCATAATTAAACCATATATAGTATTATGTATATGAATATTATTCTATACAATATATATAATAAAATTATATTTATTATACATGAATCTTGTACGAGTATAGAGAGAGTCAAAACACAGGGTAAGGGGATTTCATCTCACTTTTAATTTCTGGGAGACACAAGCTATGTTCGCCACTATTTAGTATTGTGTGGTATGTTTACAAACCATGATTGTATTATATTTATATTGTGATTAAATTTTAGGGTATTAAAATTCCCATTTTTGATCCTTATTTCATGGGGTTTATCTTTCAAAACATAACAAATCGGTAAAATATTTTTGTATCAATTTTACTTTTTTGAGATTCATGTTTTTTATACACCTAAAATATTCATAAAGCTATATATATATATCCATTTTACATGTTATATAATTAATCAAATTCTTTTCATGATATAAAAATCTTCATGTAATTTTTTATATGGAGTGTATGATCCCATGTTACTGAGTTATAAGATTTTATTTTGAAAATCTCATCTCTTTCTGAGATTTTTTTGTTTATGATTTCCATGATGAAATCATAAGCTCAAAATATGAAGAATATTAATGAATTTAATTCTCCTATATTATTTCATGATATTCTTTTGTATTGGTACCATATTCTACTCTTGGGTATATAATATTATCAAGAAAGAGTTTTTAGGAAATACTGACTTTACCTTTTCTTCGGTTGAAGATCTATGTTTTCTAAAAAGGGTTTCCAATAATATTATAAAATTATACAACATTATTTAAAATAATTTTTCACCCATTTCTATTTTTTCAATGTATTCAAGGGAATCTTCTTTTCGCTTCCCAAAAAAGGAACTTGTTTAACTTATTTTACCGTGCAAGAGGAATTTTCTTTTGACCTCATATGACATATATGAATTTACCCACCATAATTCCATTGAAGCTTATTATAAATTGTTAAAAGGGTTATATTATAGAAAAAAAAATTAAATTTTTTTTTAAATAATATTTTTTTCGTAATGTTTTAAACCACTATTTATATGTTTTTAATGTACTTTTATAAAATATGGTTTTCAAAATGTTTTCAAGATTCTTTTATAAGTTTTTATGTAAAATGGTTTTAACTTTTTTTCAATATATTTTTATATGTTTTCAATTTTTTTGTAAGAAAAATTATTTTTAATTGTTTTGAAGATTAATTTATATGTTTTCAAGGTAACATATTCTCCAAATTATTTCATAAATTTCACGATTTTTTCTATAAAAATGATTTTTAAATTGTTTTATGTATAAAAAAACTTTTTCAGACAAGAAAGGATATTTTACTTAAGAAACATTTTTAGTGGATATTTCAAAATTATTTTCTATCTAAGATGACATATATTGGTGTTAATCATGACTTTATGGGGAAATTATTCAATGTTTCCATTCATATTCTTCGTCTGAATGGATTATATTTTGATGGAATGATGTTTATGAAGCCTATTTCTCATTTATGAGTTATATTCTTTTAAAACCCACTTATTTTAAAGGGTTATGATAAAATAATTACGTTACATGTCTCTTTCTATATGTTATGATATTTTCACATGCTTATGATACCCATTTAATTTCATGGGTTGTGGTATGGTTATTTATGATCATGTGGCACAAGTATATATTATTTCATTATCTTATGTATGAGACCTATATCTCTATAAAATTCATTGGGTTAATGATTTATATCTCATGAGATTAAAGAGGTCTGGAATGAGGGTCACTCAGTTCAGTAATACAGGGTTGGAAATTAGGTCACTTGGTTTTTGTAATACAGGGTTGGAATGTGAGTTACCCATTTTAGTAAAGGAACTTTCTCAATAAGATGGTATGGAATTGATGCCTTGGATACTATGGAAATTAGTATATGATTATGTGTTACCACAATTCCATGCCATATTTCTATGTTATACTTTTACAGCTTATGCTTTTATTTCATTATGATTCATGTCTTGTGAACTACCAATCTTTGTTCCATGATCTTTTATTTTTATGGTATTATCTTCTATTTTCAGGATCACGTTCTTATACTCATGTTTATTCTTACATGTATCCCTTTTTTTATCCTTAATGTGTATTTTAGATCACCCATTTTTTGTTTCCTTTCCCCCAATTTTTGATGTAATATGGTTGATATGTCTAATAAGGGTGTCATTAAAGAAGAACTTAGAAGGATATGTTATAGCTCACCTATGTACTAGTTTTTATATTTCCATATTTCTAAAGAAACTATACCAAATATATTCTTTTGGATTATATTTGTATAATGTTTATGTACTCCATAAAAGTTATGTAACATCAATGTTTGTAAAGTGAGGGCCTCTATAGTATTAAATAGAAATCGTACCCATGCTTTTCCAAAACCTGAGGTATGGGGGTGGGGAATATACCCATGGGTTTTGAAGACTATGGGTATCGGTACCCTATAACAATAGTATTGGTAAACCATGGGTATAGGGTTTGGTTCAAGAACCTGTATCCATAGTTTTGGGAAAACTGTGGGTATATGCCCATTTTATAAGAGTGTATTTTCCATGTTTCTGTAGGAATTATACCTTTATGATCCTTAGGGATGTGTTTTTGTAATGTAATGAATATTTATCTAAAAATACAGAATATCTTTGTTTTAGATTTATTGTTCGTTACATCCCTAATGAGAATAAAGATAATGTGGTAGAAACTAATTATGAGAATAATATCCTTCTAAACCCATAACATAGAATGGTTGGAATTGGAAAATAGATAATTGTATCTATCAACATCCATAAGATATTAATAGAGGTACCAATTAAAGGGAGAAACCATAATATCTATAGAATAATATGATGATATTTTAGAATTTAATGAAGTAATAACCTCCAACATTTTATAGATCCTCAAATATAGATACATATGAAGGGTGGAATAACACTTTATTGAATATATTTTAATTTATTGGTTGTTTATAACATCATATGTTAACCCTTTATATTTAATATTTTGAAGGATAATCCAATCAATGGTTTTATTTGATTAGGAACATTGAGAAAAAATAAGAAATAAATTTTATGGAATGGATAGTATTTAAATGTAACTTCCAAGAAAATTATTTTCTTAAATTTAGTTGTATTTTAATGGAAGGTAAACACATAGTCTTGGACAAATAGATGTAGGACTTATTTTCTACATATGAATCTATTTTTATTAATATTTCTAAGTATTCAAAAAATTTCAATCTAGACCATGATATAAAAATTGAATGTTTTATTCATAATTGATGTCATGTTCAATAAGGGATCTCATAACTCAAGATTTAAAAAATTATGTGGAAATTTTGTGTTGTGTTGAGAACGTCTAGATGGATTTTTTGGGAATTTATAAAATAAGAATAACAAGAAATCTATGTGGCAGAAAGTGGGGAGCAATTCATTTCAGAAACCTAAAGTTATAAAAATTAAATTACCATGTTATGATAAATGTTGTAATAATTGTAAAGACCCGTAAAATTCAAGGGAAATTTTTTCTTAATTTTCTTTAGAATTTTACAAGAGCGCGGTTTCAGACGGCACCTGATTCCGAGGCCCGGAGTGCCCGAAATCAATTTCCGAAGTTTGGCTCGGGTACGTTCAGTGAACGAACGAGCGGGAATTCCTAACTTTTGATCCGGTGCTCGGAATTGAAATCTGAGGGCACCGATGAACTCGCAGCGCCGATATTCGCTTAAAGAGACCTTTTCGGGAGTTGCGTTTGTTGCGGGTTGAAAGTTAATTTTGGGGTTTTTAGTTTGAGTTAAATAAAATTTGTGTAGAACAAATTTTATTATAACTTGATAAAACCTACCAAAGGGGGTTGGAAGTGGGACCCACACCCACTTAACCTCCCTTGGGAGGATTAAGTGTGGTGGGGCCCACACGAACCCCTAATCCTTTCAAATTCTCCCAACTCCCTTAACGCCTCATTTATTGACTTGAGTTACTTATTTAATTATGGGAGTTAATCCTTTTGAATTTCAAACTTTTGAAATTTTATTGTGTTATGTAATAATAAAATAAGTTGTTGTCTTATTTTATTTTGGGTTATTTGTTTGTCTTCTTGAGAGGTGGAGAGCTCTTCTTCTTCTTCAACTCTGACGAAGAACTCGAAGAACGTTCATCTTGACGAAGAACGCTCAAGCTCCGACGAAGAACGCCGCACCTCCATTCTTCGTTTATCGTGTCAACGAAGGGGGCACCACTTCTTCCTCGGACAACCTTCGTCGGCGTACAAGTTTCGCCAACGACGTGTCTCTTCGAACGCATCCCTTCGTCATCGGATTTGACGAACGGCTACCGCGACGCCCGACCTCCGTGACGTCGTCTTCCGCGGAACGTTCACAATCTTCGAACCTTATACCCGAGGTAGGGGTTGTTGATTTCTTTTTGGTTTCCTTATTTTATTCTTGATCGTGATTTTAACAAGTCTAACGTGTGGCTTGAATTATTTAAAGTTGCGTTATTTTTTTTAACGTGAGGGGGCCGGACCGCACGAACACGGCCGAACCCCCTCCATCGTTCTTGTTTATTCTTGCTGGTGGAAGCAAGTGGCGTGGTGCCGTCGCACCACACGGATAATCGTGCAAATATTTTTACGCGGCGCCGTCGCGCCACGCCGAGGAAGAATCTTCAAGAACGCGACGCCGTCGCGCCGCGTTGAAAGGAATCAAGGCACGGTGAAGGGGCGCGGTGCCGTCGCACCGCGGCCGGTTCCGGGCCGCGGCGGGACGAGGAGACCGCGGCCGGTTCCGGGCCGCGGCGGAAGAGAAGACCGGCGGCCGGGCCGCCGGCGTCGGAAGCCGAAGGGGGGACCGGAATTTCCGGTCCCGTTAGAGAAAACCGGCCGGCTGGCTGGCCGGCCGGATACCATTAAACCGGGGGAATTAATCCCCCGGACAACTCACAAAACCCCCCTCTTTATGAGGGGGGCGGTTCTTTGAAGAGAGGGGGGCAGCCGGCCCCCCGGTTTGTTTCCAGCCGGCCCCCACGTGCGGGGGGCCGTTTCTTGCAAATGGCGCGGCACAAAGGCCGCGCCGCCTTATCAATCAGCGGGGGCTTAGCCCCCGCGTGCGGCCTCCTCGCGGCGACAAGCCTCCGCGGCTCCCCGCGCCACCGCGCCGCCGCCGCGCCGCCCCAGGGGGGGTCGGGCCGGGTCGGCCCGGACCCGGACCCCCCCGTTTCGAACCAGAATCGGTTTTTAGCCCATATCCTGAGCCTCGGACCTCCGAATGACGAACCGTCTGCGGCAACGCGGTCCTTGGATCGAGACGGTCGTTTCGGTATATCGCACTCAAGGTTTCGGTTTACTTTGAGTTCGGCCGGGTTGGTTCGTTCACGAAACCAACCGGGCCTTCGGAGCGGAAACGCTCATATCTTGAGCTTCGAACGTCCGATTAACGCGCCGTCAGTCGCGATGTGTTCCTCTTAGTGAAACGGATCTTTTGGCATACTCTGCCCGAGGTTTGGACGCAGGTGGAGTACGGTCGGGTTGGTTTTGCCTTAAAAACCAACCGGGCCCCGGAGACGAAAATGCCAATAACTCTCACACCGGGCGTCCGATCGACGCGCCGTCTGTTGCGTTGAGTTCCTGTTGACGATACGGAACTTTTGGATACATCAACTCTGGTCTTTGTGACAGTTGATGTATCAGCCTCTCGGCTCGTGGAGCGGACCCTCCGAACGAGCTTGCTATGTGCGGGAACCCTAGTGCTGGCTGCGACTGTTCTACTGCTACGACTACTACTGCTACTGTGACTGCGACGACGACAGTACAGAGATCCTGTGTGGATTCGACGATGACGACTACAGCACTCAGCGATCCTACGTGGATCAGTGCTACAGGTCCTGTGTGGGCCCGATCCTGTGTGGGTCCTTGCGCTCAGCGGTTCTGTGTGAGCCAGCGCCTACAGGTCCTGTGTGGGCCCGATCCTGTGTGGGTCTTTGCGGGGGTTAGTTACCTATCGATCCTTCGTGGGTCCGACGACTTAGATGGATCAGTGATCATCTTTATCTTCCTTGAAGAAGTATACCTGTGTGAGCTGAATCCTTTTGCTTTCCTGAGCGGATTGTGTTGTGCAATCCTGTGTGGATTATGTTTTGCTTTCCTATGTGGAATACGTATACTTTCCTGCATGGACTGAGTTGTACTTGGGCTCGGAGGTTGGAGCGTATTTGAATTGATGACATAGGTATATGTATGGGCATATACCTAAGCAGTGTCGGTTGTTACTTCGTGATTGTACTTTTCTTCGTGGATTATCCTTTGTGGATTTGAGAGACCTTCAGGGGTCTCGGGGTCCCTACTGAGTAGCTTATACTCACCCCTGCACGGGCTTTGCCCGCACTACGTTGTGTTGGTTGCAGACGACGGACAGCGTTGACCTTAGCTGAGGCTTGCACAGCGGGACGGTACCCGGAGGTGGACCACTGGGCAGGACGTGCTCGGAGCGGACGGCGGAACCCGTGGAGCAGAGGAGCTATCTGTACCCACCCTTCAGGTGGGATTTCCTGTGGACAGCTCGGAGTAGCAGCTTTTACTTTTCAGTTGCTGTTTTTTCCCTTTTTGAGTTGTACTTTACTTTCAGTTTGGGTTTGTATTCTGGCCCAATTACCTTTCCGCACTTTCAGTCGTACTCTGTTTGTTTAGTGTTTACTTTCCACTTGTTTACTCTGTGGTGTGTGTTTACTTTTCAAAGGCAATTCCTTCCCTTTTTACCGGGATTTACGCCTTGGTGCTAGTCGCCAGCCCCTGGCCTACGGAAGGCGGGCTTGGGGTAGTCACGGCACGGACCCCGAGGGCGGGTCGTGACAAATTGGTATCAAAGGAGTTCGGTTCTACCGTGAACTCTGATCTTTTCTATGTGAAACAATAATGTTTAGTGTATTGAGTGTGGTTATCAGTCCAGGGAGTCCAGTGTTGGTGCGGCGGCCGACGTATCCGTACACCAGGACCCTGACTTCTGATTTCTGACTTAATGCACGAAAACATTGATTGCATGTGTGTTTCAAAGTTTTCTTTGTGATTACTTATATCAGCTCACCAGGTATACTGTTCTGACCGTGGCGCACCTGTTTCCTTTTCAGGATGGCCCCACGACGGCAGCCAGCTAGGGTTCCGAGAGTCGAGCGTGACGACAGCCCACCGAGCGACGAGGCCTCGGTGCAGGGCCCTTTTCCAGTAGTAGCACCGGCGGTAGCTCTACCCGCCGAGCCCCCGATGCTTCCAGCAGCAGCCGCTGACGATGCACGTCGCCTCAGCGCACTGCATGAGTTTCAGCGCCAGCGACCGCCCAGGTTTCGCGGGGAGACGGATCCCCAGGCAGCAGAGGACTGGCTGGAGGCAGTGGTTCGAGTGTTTAGGCTAGTGAGGACACCAGCAGACCTCATGGTGATCCTCGCTGCGAGCCTACTACACGCAGCAGCAGGACGATGGTGGAGCTTGATGCTCCAGGTGCACGATGAGGCATCTCTACTTTGGACGGACTTTGAGAGCCTTTTCCGCTCGGAGTTCGTCCCAGCCACCCTTCGTGCGGTGCGTATCCAGGAGCTTCTACAGCTGCGGCAGGGCAGCATGACGGTCGCTCAGTACTCGGCGAGATTTACCGATCTCTCGCGCTACTCGACCGACATGGTACGGGACCCATTCTTCCGGGCCCGGACCTTCGAGCAAGGTTTGAGACACGAGATCAGGGCATCGCTGATCTCCCTCAGCATACCGACTCAGACAGGAGTACTGGAGCGGGCCCTTCTGATCGAGAGCTTCCTTGCTGAGTCTACACCAGCACAGCGACCCACCGCAGGGCGGCACGTGGCAGAGTCATCTGCAGCAGGCAGTCGACGGATGACTCAGGGGTCCAGACAGACCAGACCTTCGGGCAGACGATCTCAGGGCACTGGCTCAGCAGTGCGGGGCACACAGCGCGGGGCCAGTCTTCTGAGAGGCAGACAGTGCTACTCGTGCGGCGGGCAGGGCCACATGGCTCGTGACTGCCCGACCCGCCGTGCCGAGGAGCAGCAGTCAGTTGATGGACCACCGAGGAAGAGGCAGAGGATCGACCGTGGCGGTCCGCAGGGAGGAGGCGGATGAGGAAGAGGAGCTGGACGAGCAGCTGGTGGTGGCCGACGCTTTGAGGCTCTACCACCACCACCACCAGGAGGTCCACCCCGACCACAGGGAGCTGGCGGGCAGCGACAGGCACATCTCCAGGCAGCAGAGGCCTACGACCACGGCGCACCCGAGATGATTCGAGGTACTATCTGTGTCTATTCCACCCTTGTTGTAGTTCTTATAGACACAGGAGCGAGTCATTCTTTCATAGCCGCTGCCCTTGTTCGGAGCTCGGAGATTCCGACAGAGCCGTTGGCTCGATCCTTACGGCTAGAGACTCCTACGGGAGCAGACTCGACGATTACGCACTGGTGCCGGCAGTGTGAGCTTACTCTAGGAGGCGAGAGCTTCGGCTGGGATCTTCTTGTAGCAGCGTCGAGGCCTTACGACGTCATCTTGGGCATGGATTGGCTATCTACGGTCCATGCACAGATTGACTGTTTTAGGCACAAGGTGCGTTGTGTACGCACCGACGGGAGCAGGTTCACCTTCACCGGCGAGAAGGGAGCCTTAGCAGCACAGGATGGACTTCCGTGGAGGAGAGGACAGCCCATCACTCATCAGTTGGCTAGCCTTATCCTTGGAGCAGTTGACGTGCGGAGTCCTGGTTTTCCTGCAGTGGTGGATCAGTTTGCGGACGTTTTTCCCGACGACGTTCCAGGGCTACCTCCTCGCAGAGAGGTAGACTTTTATATTGACTTGTACCCCGGGACAGCCCCGATATCCACTCCAGCATATCGGATGGCCCCCGCCGAGCTTCGAGAGCTACGGGTACAGTTGGAGGACTTGCAGGGCAAGGGATTCATCCGACCCAGTGTTTCACCCTGGGCTTCCCCGATATTGTTCGCCAAGAAGGCGGACGGGAGCTTGCGACTTTGTGTTGACTATCGTCGCCTGAACCAGGTGACAGTGAGGAACAAGTATCCGCTACCAAGGATTGATGACCTCTTTGATCAGCTCAAGGGAGCACGGTGGTTCTCGGAGATAGACCTCAGGTCAGGCTATCATCAGCTCAGAGTCAGAGACGAGGATGTGCAGAAGACGGCCTTCAGATGTCGGTATGGCCACTATGAGTTCTTGGTTATGCCTTTCGGTGTAACCAATGCTCCAGCAGTGTTCATGGCTCTCATGAACAGGATCTTTCATCCATACCTCGATCGGTTTGTCGTAGTCTTCATCGACGACATTCTGATTTACTCTACGACAGAGGAGGAGCACGCCTATCACTTGCGAGTTGTTCTTGACACACTCCGAGAGCACCAGCTTTATGGTAAGATCTCGAAGTGCCAGTTCTGGATACGTGAGGTCCACTTTTTGGGACACGTTATCTCTGAGGCGGGAGTTGCAGTGGATCCCGCGAAGATTGAGGTTGTGTTAGCATGGGAGCCACCCAGGAGCGTGACTGAGGTTCGGAGTTTCTTGGGACTAGCCGGATACTATCGGAGATTCGTGCCAGACTTCTCTAGAGTCGCGGAATCACTCACAGCTTTGACGAAGAAGGGGAAACCCTTCGTATGGACAGACAGATGTCAGCAGAGCTTCCAGGAGCTGAGACAGAGATTGACATGCGCACCTATCTTGAGGTTGCCTGAGGAGGGAGTAGGGTACGTAGTCTACTGTGATACATCAGGGACCGGACTCGGATGTGTTCTGATGCAGGAGCGGGCCGTGATCGCCTATGGATCACGTCAGTTGAGGCCGCATGAGCAGAACTACGCTACCCATGACCTGGAGTTAGCAGCAGTGGTCTTCGCTCTGAAGACATGGCGACACTATCTGATGGGCGAGCGCTTTACAGTCTTTTCCGATCATCAGAGTCTCAGGTATATCTTCTCGTAGAAGGACCTGAACCTGAGACAGCGTCGATGGCTCGAGTTCCTCCAGTACTATGACTTTGAGATAGTCTATACTCCTGGGAAGGGGAACGTAGTAGCCGATGCCCTCAGCAGGAGGACGGGCATTCAGCTACTTGAGGAGGCGACGGAGCAGCTAGCCTCTTTGCAGATATCCTTCGTGGATAGAGATGGAGCAGCCTTTCTTCAGTCTCTCACAGTCACTCCTCCACTACTGCAGTGAGTCAGGGAGGCACAGCGCGGGGATGCTGACTGTGAGACACGACGTGCACAGATATCCTCAGGACAGGCACCTGATGGTTTCTCCCTTGGAGCAGAGCACGGCATCCTTTTCAGAGGACGTACCATGGTACCAGTCACATTGCGAGAGGAAGTACTGAGAGAGTTTCACACTTATCCTTTAGCGGTACATCCTGGAGTGGCGAAGATGTACCAGGACCTCAGACGACAGCATTGGTGGCCGGGTATGAAGAAGGATGTAGCAGAGTTCGTTTCTCGATGCCTCACCTGTCAGCAGGTGAAGGCAGAGCATCAGGTACCAGCAGGCTTGGTACAGCCCTTGGAGGTTCCGGAGTGGAAGTGGGACGGCATATCTATGGACTTTGTGACTGGACTTCCACGCACTTCCAGAGGTCACGACTCCATCTGGGTGATTGTTGACCGACTCACCAAGTCGGCACACTTCTTACCCATCAGAGAGCAGGGCTCAGTGGAGAGCTTGGGACGTCTCTACGTTCAGGAGATTGTGCGGCTCCACGGCGTGCCATCATCTATCGTTTCCGATCGAGATGCCCGCTTTACTTCCCGGCTTTGGAAGGGGTTACAGGAGGCATTCGGGACGCAGCTACGTCTTAGCACAGCCTTTCACCCTCAGACGGATGGTCAGACGGAGAGGACCATTCAGACACTCGAGGACATGCTCTGTTCCTGTGTCCTCGACTTTGGTCGTAGCTGGGAGGACCACCTACCCTTGGTGGAGTTCGCGTACAACAACAGCTACCACTCCACCATCGGGGTGGCACCGTACGAGGCGTTGTACGGCCGACCATGTAGATCTCCTTTGTGCTGGACAGACCCTGGGGAGTCAGCACTGGTGGGACCGGAGATGGTCCAGGCCATGACAGAGAAGGTCCAGGTCATCCAGGAGCGGATGAGGACAGCTCAGAGCTGGCAGAAGTCATATGCTGACAGGAGGCGGAGGCCACTGGAGTTCGAGGATGGCGACCACGTCTTCTTGCGGGTCTCACCTCGACGTGGTATTCGGAGATTTGGCTGAGGCGGCAAGTTATCTCCGCGCTTCATCGGACCTTTCCAGATTCTCAGCAGGATTGGTGAGGTGGCTTATCGCCTGGCTCTACCACCTCAGTTGCACCGGGTGCACGACGTCTTCCACGTATCTCAGCTGAGGAGATACGTGCACGACCCGACGCACATCATTGACCATGGGGAGCTTGACGTTGACGATGGGGCGACTTTTACGGAGGTCCCGGTGGAGATAGAGGATCGACAGGAGCGGGTCCTGCGTGGGCGATCAATTCCTCTTGTGCGCATCAGATGGCAGCACGGGAATCTCCAGGAGAGCACATGGGAGCGGGAGACTCAGATGCGTGCTCAGTACCCTCATTTGTTCCCCTAGTTTTTGATGTATCTTTACGGGGACGTAAAGCCCTGAGGTGGGAGTAATGTAAAGACCCGTAAAATTCAAGGGAAATTTTTTCTTAATTTTCTTTAGAATTTTACAAGAGCGCGGTTTCAGACGGCACCTGATTCCGAGGCCCGGAGTGCCCGGAATCAATTTCCGAAGTTTGGCTCGGGTACGTTCAGTGAACGAACGAGCGGGAATTCCTAACTTTTGATCCAGTGCTCGGAATTGAAATCCTAGGGCACCGATGAACTCGCAGCGCCGATATTCGCTTAAAGAGACCTTTTCAGGGGTTGCGTTTGTTGCGGGTTGAAAGTTAATTTTGGGGTTTTTTGTTTGAGTTAAATAAAATTTGTGTAGAACAAATTTTATTATAACTTGATAAAACCTACCAAAGGGGGTTGGAAGTGGGACCCACACCCACTTAACCTCCCTTGGGAGGATTAAGTGTGGTGGGGCCCACACGAACCCCTAATCCTTTCAAATTCTCCCAACTCCCTTAACGCCTCATTTATTGACTTGAGTTACTTATTTAATTATGGGAGTTAATCCTTTTGAATTTCAAACTTTTGAAATTCTATTGTGTTATGTAATAATAAAATAAGTTGTTGTCTTATTTTATTTTGGGTTATTTGTTTGTCTTCTTGAGAGGTGGAGAGCTCTTCTTCTTCTTCAACTCTGACGAAGAACTCGAAGAACGTTCATCTTGACGAAGAACGCTCAAGCTCCGACGAAGAACGCCGCACCTCCATTCTTCGTTTACCGTGTCAACGAAGGGGACGCCACTTCTTCCTCGGACAACCTTCGTCGGCGTACAAGTTTCGCCAACGACGTGTCTCTTCGAACGCATCCCTTCGTCATCGGATTTGACGAACGGCTACCGCGACGCCCGACCTCCGAGACATCGTCTTCCGCGGAACGTTCACAATCTTCGAACCTTATACCCGAGGTAGGGGTTGTTGATTTCTTTTTGGTTTCCTTATTTTATTCTTGATCGTGATTTTAACAAGTCTAACATGTGGCTTGAATTATTTAAAGTTGTGTTATTTTTTTTAACGTGAGGGGGCCAGACCGCACGAACACGGCCGAACCCCCTCCATCGTTCTTGTTTATTCTTGCGGGTGGAAGCAAGTGGCGTGGTGTCGTCGCACCACGCGGATAATCGTGCAAATATTTTTACGCGGCGCCGTCGCGCCACGCCGAGGAAGAATCTTCAAGAACGCGACGCCGTCGCACCGCGTTGAAAGGAATCAAGGCACGGCGAAGGGGCGCGGTGCCGTCGCACCGCGCCAGACGATGAACACCGCGGCCGGTTCCGGGCCGCAGCGGGACGAGGAGACCGCGGCCGGTTCCGGGCCGCGGCGGAAGAGAAGACCGGCAGCCGGGCCGTCGGCGTCAGAAGCCGAAGGGGGGACCGGAATTTCCGGTCCTGTTAGAGAAAACCGGCCGGCCGGCTGGCCGGCCGGATACCATTAAACCGGGGGAATTAATCCCCCGGCCAACTCACAAAACCCCCCTCTTTATGAGGGGGGCGGTTCTTTGAAGAGAGTGGGGCAGCCGGCCCCCCGGTTTGTTTCCAGCTGGCCCCCACGTGCGGGGGGCCGTTTCTTGCAAATGGCGCGGCACAAAGGTCGCGCCGCCTTATCAATCAGCGAGGGCTTAGCCCCCACGTGCGGCCTCCTCGCGGCGACAAGCCGCCGCGGCTCCCCGCGCCGCCGCGCCGCCGGCCGCCGCCCCAGGGGGGGTCGGGCCGGGTCGGCCCGGACCCGGACCCCCCCGTTTCGAACCAGAATCGGTTTTTGGCCCATATCTTGAGCCTCGGACCTCCGAATGACAAACCGTCTGCGGAAACGCGATCCTTAGATCGAGACGGTCGTTTCGGTATATCGCACTCAAGGTTTCGGTTTACTTTGAGTTCGGCCGGGTTGGTTCGTTCACGAAACCAACCGGGCCTTCGGAGCCGAAACGCTCATATCTTGAGCTTCGAACGTCCGATTAACGCGCCGTCAGTCGCGTTGTGTTCCTCTTAGTGAGACGGATCTTTTGGCATACTCCGCCTGAGGTTTGGACGCAGGTGGAGTACGGTCGGGTTGGTTTTGCCTTAAAAACCAACCGGGCCCCGGAGACGAAAATGCCAATAACTCTCAGACCGGGCGTTCGATCGACGCGCCGTCTGTTGCGTTGAGTTCCTGTTGACGATACGGAACTTTTGGATACATCAACTCTGGTATTTGTGACAGTTGATGTATCAGCCTCTCGGCTCGTGGAGCGGACCCTCCGAACGAGCTTGCTATGTGCGGGAACCCTAGTGCTGGCTGCGACTGTTCAACTGCTACGACTACTACTGCTACTGTGACTGCGACGACGACAGTACAGAGATCCTGTGTGGATTCGACGACGACGACTACAGCACTCAGCGATCCTACGTGGATCAGTGCTACAGGTCCTGTGTGGGCCCGATCCTGTGTGGGTCCTTGCGCTCAACGGTTCTGTGTGAGCCAACGCCTACAGGTCCTGTGTGGGCCCGATCCTGTGTGGGTCTTTGCGGGGGTTAGTTACCTATCGATCCTTCGTGGGTCCGACGACTTAGATGGATCAGTGATCATCTTTATCGTCCTTGAAGAAGTATACCTGTGTGAGCTGAATCCTTTTGCTTTCCTGAGCGGATTGTGTTGTGCAATCCTGTGTGGATTATGTTTTGCTTTCCTATGTGGAATACGTATACTTTCCTGCGTGGACTGAGTTGTACTTGGGCTCGGAGGTTGGAGCGTATTTGAATTGATGACATAGGTATATGTATGGGCATATACCTAAGCAGTGTCAGTTGTTACTTCGTGATTGTACTTTTCTTCGTGGATTATCCTTTGTGGATTTGAGAGACCTTCAGGGGTCTCGGGGTCCCTACTGAGTAGCTTATACTCACCCCTGCACGGGCTTTGCCCGCACTACGTTGTGTTGGTTGCAGACGACGGACAGCGTTGACCTTAGCTGAGGCTTGCACAGCGGGACGGTACCCGGAGGTGGACCACTGGGCGGGACGTGCTCGGAGCGGACGGCGGAACCCGTGGAGCAGAGGAGCTATCTGTACCCACCCTTCAGGTGGGATTTCCTGTGGACAGCTCGGAGTAGCGGCTTTTACTTTTCAGTTGCTGTTTTTTCCCTTTTTGAGTTGTACTTTACTTTCAGTTTGGGTTTGTATTCTGGCCCATTTACCTTTCCGCACTTTCAGTCGTACTCTGTTTGTTTAGTGTTTACTTTCCGCTTGTTTACTCTGTGGTGTGTGTTTACTTTTCAAAGGCAATGCCTTCCCTTTTTACCGGGATTTACGCCTTGGTGCTAGTCGCCAGCCCCTGGCCTATGGAAGGCGGTCTTGGGGTAGTCACGGCACGGACCCCGAGGGCGGGTCGTGACAATAATCATTATATGGAATTAATTATGATATATAGGATATTTTACCAATTTATAAACCCAATACACCTAGATTATCACTATAATTAAAATTGACATGGTAATGGCCAGATTGGTAATTACAATTGGTTTTGAAATATTTTAATTTCCTTTATTTGGGCCATTATGTGAATATGTTCCCAAAAAATTGGATGAATGATGTTGATCCCCAAGATCACAAGAAGAAATGTGTGTCATAGTCATTTAATATTTCTAGGAAAAAAATGAAGTGGTGACAAATAGATTTCTGGGTTTCAATAAGTTTTCCTATAACATGTTTAATTTATTGTTATAATTAATTTTATTTCAAATAAATTTTCTGGTAAATTTAAAATATCACCTCAGAAAATGACAACACAACTATATGTACAAACTCATTTTGGAATTATTAAATAAATAATGAGTTATTTAAACATCCATATAATTATATGAGTATTTTTATAAATCATTATATCTTACCCTTAGTGGAGATTGATATTATTGTAGGTTTGGTTGTACTATTATTTTATTAGGTCAGGATAAATTATAGATGTAAAGACTTAATATTAAATAATCAGAGTGATTTTTTATTGGTAGATATGAATGGGTTCATACCTTTGAAAAAATATTAGGATTTTGAGAAATTGATTAATGATGAGGGAGAATGTTATCTTGAACATATTATTGAAAAGGTGATAAGTCTTCAAATTATAAATTTACCATTTTTAAATAATTATATTTGTATATTTACTAATTATTTTCCTGGTGATATTCAAAATTGTGAGGCTAAATTTACTATTGAATTAGTTATTGATTCTAATATAATTTCCAAATATCCTTAATGATGGATTAAATTATGTATTTAAAATTGAATAAGATGTTACATGAGTTTCTGGATAAGGGTTTCAAACACCAAATAGTTTCACCTTGGGTTACACTTGTTTTTCTTGTTAAAAAGATAGATAGATCTATAATTCTTTTAATTGATTATATAAACTCAATAACATTAAATTTAAGAATAATTATCCAATTACTCATACCGTTATCTTAATTAATAATCTCTAAGAAGAACAATGTTTTTCAAATATTAGTGTTGATTCCAGGCACCATCAGTAAATGGTGAAGGAAGATGACATTTGATGGATAATGTTCAAGAAAAGGTAAAACCATTATTATTTTGTTGTTATGCCTTTAAATATTCCAAATTCACCCACTATATTTATGGATCTACCAACTAAAGTTTTATATGAGTATTTAGATAATTTTTTTGTTGTCTTTATTGATGATATTCAAAAATACTACAAATGTTATAAGGATCAAGTGAAACAATTATGGATTAATTTAAAGTCCTTAAAAGAAAAAAATTCATAGTACAATTAGCATGTGTGAATTTTGGATACATTATATTTATTTAATTGGAAATAATGTTTAAAAATATGGAATAAAAATTAATAATTCTAAAACTTATGTGGTGGAAAAATTTTCATGAAAAATATAAGTAATTGAGATTCAATAATTTCTTAAAATTTTAGTTTACCACAGAGTCCTTGTTTAAAAACATTCTCTATGTTCTAGCCCACTATCCAAGTTAACTCAAAAAGGCATTAAATGTATCCATGAAAGGAATACAATGAATGTTTAGATGAACTGAAATAAATATTTTTTAATGATCTAGATTTTTCCTTACCATCTAGAAATAATGAGATTACTATGTACAATTATACTTAATTTAAGGGGATTTATGGTTTGTTGATGGAATATTATTTCATAACTTCATATGTTTTACAGTAATTGAAATTATATTAAAATAACTACCCAACAAATGATCTTGAGATTGAATTAGTGATTTTTCCATCAAAAATATTGAGAGGTTGTTATTTTGTGAAATATTTGAAATATATACTAACTATAAATGTTTTCTATATATATTCACTAAAGAAATGTTGAATAGGATGTAGAGAAGATATTTAGAAATGATAATGGATTATAATTTCAAGATTCACTAGTATCTAGGTATGGAAAAAATATAGATGATGTATTGAGTTAAAAGGATTGGTAATCTTTAGCTATGCCACATTTGTAACATGTTACTTTAGGAAATTATTTAACAAATATTGGCCTAGAAATTATCTATGAATAACCCCATTATATTATGGTTGAGGTATCAGTGTAATATTATTTTTAAAAAATAATTATGGAGGCCTAAAAGGGAGATCATATATTGAAAGAAAGTGTAAAATTGGATAAGAACTATACTTTTTTAGATTAAATTATTGATATAGAAGGAGTTATCATATTAGGAATGTGTCTATTTATTCTTAGTGAATCCTAACTGAAGAACAAATTTTTATGATAAATTCACAACTCTATATTTTTTGTTAATACTTATAGTAATAAGATATTAATAGATATTTTATAATATTATTAGGGAGATGATATAAAAAGGATACTTCTGAATTTACCATGAAATGTTTGACCTGTCATTCTGTTAAAGCTTAAAAACAACTATCAAATGTGATGCTTCTACCTTTTTCAGTGATACAATGAAAATGGGTGAATACATCGATATATTTCATGGTGGTATTTCTAAATATATCTTAAATAATTAGTGATATTTGGGTTATCATTGATCATATAACTATATATATGATCTTTATTCCAATTTGAGATACTATGTCCTTGTAATTTATTTCCAAAATTTATCTTATAGAGATAGTTAGATTACATGGAGTACCTCTATTTATTTTTTCTAATTGTGATATTATCCTAACCACTAATATTTGGAAATTACTTTACAATTAATTTTGTAATGAATTAATCATTAATAAAACTTTCATCTTCAATCTGATGTAAGGATGGAGTGAAAGGTTCATAAATAGGGTAATATTCTTTGAGATTTCTCATTATATTACAAGGTATGTTTGGTTATTCATCATTGATTAGTATAATTTTTTTAAAAGAACAGTTTTTATTATAGTATATAAATGAAAATGTTTCAGGGATTATATAGAAAGTGGTGTCAGCCTCTAGAATATTGGAATGAAAATCATGAAAGGATGTTTTTGGAACTAGAATTGATAGATGAAATGGTTGGGAAGTTTAACTTTATTTAATAATATATGATGAAATATCAAAGTGGACAGAAGGGTTATACTGATAACTGGAGGATATATATTTCATTTGAGATAGGATATCTTTCCATTCTTATGTTATCTCCATGGAAAGGTGTAATACATTTATCTTATTAGTTAATGATATGTCCACGATTTATTGGATTGTATGAAACTATAATTAATATGGGATAGGTTTCTTTCTAGGTATCCTTATGTTCAAGGTTATCTCATTTTCTAGACATGTTTCCATCTTTTATAGGTATGGAAGAACATACAAGATGCATCTCATGTTTTGAGACTAATAGTTGTTTAGTTAAAATAAAATCATTATTTTGAGGAAAAAAGTTCTTATATCAGATTTAAAACATTAAATATTTCAGTGTAAGGTTTTTAATTAGGTAATTTATTTGTGTAAGAATCACAAGATTGAGTAATCAAATTGGGTGTCATAAAAATATATGAGGGAAAAATTCCCTCACTATTTAATTAATGTATAAAATCTCAAGGACACAACATATAAAATGGGGAATATTATGAAAACCTAATTAATGTTAATAATAAATCAATTTCATGTCTTATTAATGTTTATATTTAACTTTTTATAGAATCATAAATATAATAATAACATTATTTGACATTTCAGTTTCAAAAGAAATTTATTTACTCAGGATAATTTTTTTTCATGAGACATTTTGTTTTATTTGAAAATTAAATTTCAAAATTTTAGTATTTTATATTGATAAAATGAAATAAAAATTTTGATTTATTATTTTAACATAATCCTAGGTTGAATTTTTGTATTTTTATAAGAATATTTATTTTTAAATGAATGGCTGAAGATATAAATTTTTATAAACTACAACATCATTTCATGTAATATTACATTAAGATTTGGATTGTTATTGATTTAGAATTAGATCCTTCTGAACAAAAAATAATCTATTTAATGCCACAATAATTATAATTATACTTTATTTTGGTATAAATTCATTTTTAGGCTCAACAAACATGGTTTTCCAATAAAACTATTATTATTTTTCATTTTTTTCACTTTTACTAAAATTTACATCTTTAACCAATAAAATTTAAATCATGATAACAAGATTTAATATTTAGAATCAGGAAGATCATACAATGTAATTTTATAAATTTTATTTTTTTCTCATAATTAATAGTTTTATTTTCAAACTTCATCCGCTCGATAAGCTTTAAAATGATTAATGTAGGGGTAATAGAGATAAATAATAATATATCAAAAAAACTTTTATAAATATGGTTGGTTTGTTAGATTTTTACCTTAACCAATATTTTATTTCAAATTTTACAAATATGGGGTCCATTTTTATGGATATTGAAAATTAAAATTAATTTATTGTTCTAAATATTTACAAGAGTGACACTTACCTCAATTATAAAAAGGCACACCCTATCACCACATAAAAATAGATTTAGAGCCAATTAGATCAGCTAGTACTTACCCAAGTCACATACTAACTATATTACACACTTACTAGAGATCATGGTTTTCTCAAAATACCAATACTAGAAGGCTAAATGAGTAAGCCAGAGGGTGATATCTTAAAAGGAGGTTTTAGTCCTAAATGACCAACTTTAAATTTATTTCCACATCAACCTTATTTAAATATGCTCTAATCACTATAAAATAATTAAAATAGTATATTCACTATACTAAAACACTATTCTTTTTATGTAAAAACTATTTTTCATCTCTTTTTCCTTCCTAAGGTAATTGAAAATGTCCCTCGAGTGTACATATGCACTACCACACCACAAAGAGATGTATTTTGTTTTTCATCACCAAATATTCAGGTCTGTTTATTATGATATATTTAAGGAAAATATGTTGTATTTATGATGTTATTTCAAATTTGAATTATTATATATTGTTTTTCTTCATTTCCTTCCCTCCATTGTAAAATGATACCGTCACTTGTGCATATGTGTGAACCACCACCTCTAAAAATAGATTATATTTTTTTTAGTACCACTTCACAAGATTGTTCATATGAATTAAAATAATGAAAAATATTAAATTTATAAGAAAAATAATACTATTGAAAATTAAAATATTTTCTACTTTATTTATTTTCCATGTAGAAAAAAATGGAAACATCACTGATGTGCACGTGGGGACTACCGTTACCACAAAACAATGTGTGTCATTTATAGTGACCACATTATATGGTTTGTTTTAATTTTTTTTGAATTAATTGACATAGTAAATATAAATTTTTTACTATTATATATTTTATAGAATCATGAAACCTTTGACCATGGGCAATCGATGAATGTTATTTTGAGGTTATATACTGAATGACCTGAAAACATACCATGTAAAATTAACCATTTTAGAAAATAAATAAAATTTCTTAATAAATCTAATAATGGGAGTAATTATGATTGAATGAACATGATAACCTTTCTTCATATATTATAAATATATTATAAATTAATTAATAATTTGGGTAAATATATAAAATAAACAAGTCGGTACTTGATGTACAAGTCTTTATTTTAAAAATATTGTTTTAATGTTTTCCCTCCATATAATTTTCTTCCATTTAATTTTTTAAATGTTCCATGGATGTTATTATTTATAAATTATTGTTTGGTAAATATCATTTTATACTGTTTTTCTTTACTTTCAATACAAATTATTAGAGAGTAATATTTTCAATGCTTTTGGAATGGGTAATTTTTGACTTTTTGAAAATAAAAAATATAATGTTTTTACAATATATTAGTTGATATAAATTTCCAATCATCATAAGAGTTATTAAATATAAATATTAATATAACAATTAATTTTTTTTGAAAGAATATTCTATTTATACTGTTCAGGGAACATTTAGTTTTAATGATTTTTTATAATAAAACTGAAAATTCTTCCCATTTTTATGACATAACTAAATGTGTAATTTATTACAGTCTTGGATGATATTTAAAATTATATTAATGGTTAAAGTGAAATACATATTTGGCTTTTTAATTATATGGTTCTTTAATATTTTATATGAATGATAGGTGAGACCAACATAGCTCAAATGATGTATGAGCCAGATATAGCACTCCAATGCATTGGGTAATATGATAGAGTTTATCAGTAATAGGTTACTCCTAAGAGTTGTTGTAATAATCTTATCAGGGGGTTTTACTTTATTGATTCTTATAATGTTAAATGAATGTTCAGTATCAGAAGGTATCTAAATGATATGATTGTAATAGTTTTTTATGGAAATATTTTTTTAAATGTAAGAAAGTGTGCTTTTTTAGGAAAGTTTATGACCTTTTAAAATGAGAATGGATTTATTAAAATGAAATTTACTTATGAGTTTTATTATTTTCCATGAAACCCTAATGATTATATTTTCCATTTATGACTGCTTATGAAATGATTTATAAAAGACATTGATCAAATAATTTTAAATTTATGAAAAGATAAATGGAAATTTTAGCAAAAAGTATATCATGAAAATGTAATACATTATTATTGATTTATAGGTCTACAAATGGTCTACCATATTTATTTCATTTTACATCCCTTATTGAGTTTTTTATCATGTAAATTATAAAATGTTTTCCATCGTGATTAAGGATGATTCGAAATTGTAACAATTTCAGAGATCTAGTTATCAGAGTTTTCATTAATGTAGCAAATGTGTCTTTATAAAGAACTTATTTTTATGTAAAACTGGACAACATGAAAAATTTTGCACTTTATAATATAATGGATATTCTATTTATATAAAAAAATAAAACTAAAAACCCCTTTATGAGGTATGTGATGAAATGTACACCTAAAATCACTTAATTTAGGGGATAGTTATGTGTGAATTGTTATAAATATGGAAAGGTTGGACCACCAAACTCCTTATATATATATATATTTATATATATATTAAATATTCGAAAATTACAAAATTTCAAATAAATATATAGAATTTTTAAATGGGGTTCAAGGAAAATAAGTATAACTAAAAAATAATAAAAATTAATTTACTTGTTTAAAATTATTTATTGATCATCGTGACACATTTAAAAAAATCATTAGGATTTTTGATTTTATTTTGAATAGTAATGAAGTAGAGTAACCTATGCTTGTTTGGATTTATTAATTTATTTTATTTTAAATATTGGAAGGTTAAAATTTATCATATTTATTTTCAAATTAATACTAATAATATAAACATCGTCCATCCTTCAAATTATATAAGGGCATGTGTGCCCAAAATTATCTCTTAGATATTATTTCCAATATATTATTTCCCCTCACATGTGTATGAGAATAGAATTATAATTTTTGATATTTCCCAAAAAATATGTCGAGTTACTAACTTTAGATTCCAAATAAATGTTAATCATATGAGAATTATGGATTTTATGAATTGAATCAAGACATGCTCAATGAAGATTTCACCTTAGGTTCTATATTGGCTCATTATCACTTGATATGTGAACTAATAGCTTATAACACCTAATTAAGTAATAAATTTTTTATTATTCCATGTTTTGAGATTAAATTTAATTTTATTACATAATATATAACAGTTAAAAATGATTCTTTGTTAAAATAATAATATTACACATAAAATATAGTTTTATAGTATATTATTAATTATACTTATTAGTGTTCACATTGAAAAATTTACAACAATTCTACGTAAAAGTATATTTTATATGAATGTTTAATTGAACTTCCACAAAAGAAATTATTAATTCATTAAGAAAATTATATTATGCAAATTATAATACAACTATAGTTTGTGTTTCTCATTTAGCTGTTGTGAAGAGTGATTTCACCTATAATTGAGTTATAATATTGGTAATTGATTGAAAATTCGATTCAAGAATAAAGGTTATAGTACAATTATTTTCATTTGGGAGGGATTTATTGTGTAAATTTGAATATATTATTTAAGAATTAGTGGTTCTAAGTAATAGATCAAAGATCTATATGTTAATCTAGTTGAAAAAAATTAAATATTATATAAACAATATTTTGTAGAAGCATGGAAATATCATGCACTACAGGAAAAGAAATATTAATCCATTACACAAGAATATATTAATAATAAGATATTATAAATAAAAATTGATGGATATTTATGTTTGATAAATTCATTAAAGGCATAAAAAATTCATGATTATATTTTTTATAAAATAATAATTAGGATAATATACTAAAATTTTATTTTATTTTATTGATAATTTAACGTATTATTTTTGATTGATTATCACTGTGGTATATTATGAAATAATATAATGTCCTTATCAAGTTAAATTTTTAGTAGTGGTACATGAACATTCATTTCATACTATGATTAGAGAGGAAATATTATGTATGAAAACCTCCATAACCTACCTGGCCTCCCTATGAAAAAATGTGGATGAGAAAAATATAGTTTGAATACATGTAAATGATGCATTGGATTTTAAATTCATTATATTATTCTTGATATCAAGTGATATTGAAAAGAATAATTAAGAAATAAACATACATAACCTATAAAAGGTTAAAGGTAACAATTTTCCTTGAATATTTTAGTTGGAAAATAAATTCACCTTGTTATTTAATGAAAATGAAAAATCATTGAATATTAATTTTATTGATCCTATATGATAATTTTTTCCCATTAAAAATGAATTCTAGCTATGTGTATATAAAAGGTTTGTTCATGCTATAATGTTTTTCTTATAATATATGACATTGAAAAGTTTTTAATAGAAAAAGATACAAATATTATAGTTAGTTAAATATTTGTTAAACAAAAGTTTCTCCATGAAATACATAGATTAATCTCTAAATATTATTGTGGTACATATTTGAATATATATATATATATATATATATATATTTATAATAATCATTTTTATCTAATCCTATTAACAAGCATTAAAAGTGAATTGATAGACACAATATAGAGAAATTAAGGGAGGATTATTACATAAATAACAAGGCATATTGAATTAGTAGAACTCATTTTACATTGATGATTCAATATATTATTTATATAATTCTATATATTAAAAAATCTAGTATATATTCATGTAGTGGAAGGAAAAAGTATATTAAGGCATTGAAGTTAAAAATAGGATATATTCCTCATATAATATGGTTCAATATATTTATTTTATTATACTAGAGAAATTATCTTATGGTTTAATTTTTTTTAAAACTTTATGGTAGAATTATGATATATTTAATTATAGTAACCCATGTAATTAATAATCCATGTTTCTAGATTATTTTATACTTATTTGAATATAGAGAAGAGATATTTGAAAAATACAAGATTCAAATTTTATTTTTGAGTCTCGGGACATACTTTAAGGTTTTTTATATTTGGAAAACCTAGTGTTGGAATAATAATGTTGTTCCAATATATCCCATGTACGTCATGTTTTTATGATACCAAATACCATTTATAAACTATCAATTATTTTTTTCTTAAGTATATTCATCATGTTTTATATGTATTATTAGTGTTTTGGATGTCAAATTCCTTAAGTATACAATTATGGACACATTTGTTGAAATTTTCACAACTTTGAAAAGATTGGATATGTCAGGAATTTTGTTATGTGGATAAATGACTAAATGAGTGTTCAAATTTGTAAATAACCGATGTGACAAACTTTCATATGTAAATCAGCTATATCGTGGAATTCTCTATGTGAAATTTTCTTACGTGTAGATTTCTCCAACATAGATATATCATTTATATGAATCTATTAGATGGAGAAATCATATACATGAATCAAATACGTATATAAATCAGCTAAAATATAATATTTGGCAACATCATATTTGGATATATGAGTAATAGACTACGTGGTTTTATTTAGCTATGCCAGATTTGGATATGTGAGTAAAAGCCTGCATGAATCATTTTGGCTATGCCAGATTTATTACATAGAAAAATTATCTACATGAGGAAAATCACTTTCTTTAAAAAGGCCACTGAGAACAATATTTTTAGATAATATGGTTATGTGGATCAAATCAGTTATGTGAAATCAAATATAGAATTTGGCTATGTGATGATCTGTAATCTTCTAAGTCACCATGCAACTTATATTTACAAACATTGAAGTACATGAGTGAGATTTTAATATTTCCATAAAATATTAAATTGTTAAAATACTAATATATGGTAAAAAATATTATAATTGGGAGAAATTACCATGATTGTAAACATGTACACTGATAATTTATTTGTATTTACTATTTCTGAGGTATTACTTAGAAAAGGATATGCATTTTTAAATTGATTGATATAGATTTTATAGAGATGGGTGGTATGTTTAAAAGTTATGTTTTTTTATGTGTTTTGAATATAGATGTTATTTTATGAATATATATTATTGAGATGAATAGATGTTACTAAATTATATTTGTATTTTTCTCTCTCTATCTCTCTTGAAGAACTTTTATAGTGCTCTATTTTACTCGAGAAGAATACAAAGCTTTGTGATCTTCAGTTTTTATTTATATATCATCTTTTCTATAATTTATAAAGACTCACTGAGATATTATATTTATTATTATTATATCTCCTAGATGTTTATTATTTGTTTCAAATGTATCTTAAAATTACGATCTACATCAGTAAACACTTTGTTTATCATGTGTTACATTGTAAAGGTTATTGATAAAATAACCTTTAAGGACTTTGTTTTTTATCCTTGTTGGAGCCCAGTTGAAAGATCCAATTATATTTACCATGTGTTAACTACTTTCACTCTATCACGCAGTTCTAGGAAAAATTAATAATAGTCCCAGAAAAAAGAATTGGTCTGGTAAAAATCCCAAAACTAATGGAGAAGAGTGTTGATTGAGTGGACTTGGGTACTTCTATTCACCTAACAACTATAAATATTTATTTTAGTTTTTTTTATTTTATTTCCTCAGATAATTGTATTTTAGAATATATTATAAGTTAGTTATATCAAAAAGAGGGTTGTTTTCAATGAAAATTAAATTACCAGAACTCAATTCACACAACTGTTGAGTCTTTTTGCAGACCTTTAAGGACCACAATTGGTATTAGAGATAGTGAATCTGGAGTTCTTAGCTATCAAAGTTTATAGTATAAATAACATGATTCAAATGTATATAATTACTGATAATAGAGATGATATTTTTATGGTAAGATATCCCTACTATAATGGTGATAAATATAGGTACTAGAAGGCATAAATGTTCATATATCTTATAAAACATGGTATTAAGGTTAATCTCAATGCCTTAGAGCATTATGAAATTCCAAAAAAACAACCAAAAACATGGGATGTTGATAATGAAGTTTCAAATTATTGAAATTCTTATTCTGTTTGTTATTTAATTAGTGGACTAGGTCAACATCATTTCAACCAGATTTCTCAATGGCACACAACCCATTAACTATGGACTAATTTAGTGGTTTCTCATGATGGTATAGATAATGTGCTATCAAGAAGGTATAATAATACCAAACAAAAGCATGTTATATATATAAATAATGATGGAGAAGTATCACATAGTTTAATGTAAGACTTAATGAAGTGGTAAAAAATGTTAATACTTTAGGAACACATATTTCCAAGACAAATAATGTGGTATAAATTATCATCATTCTACCACTAAGATATAGTGGGATCTTGAATCCAATAAGAGAATCTATATAAGTTAAGAACATAAAAATAAAAAAAAAATATTATAAATTTAATGATGTATGTGTTAGATATGTAAGGTGAAGTTGGATAGTATATATTAGTTAAGAAGAATAATGCTTCTATGACTTACAAAACTTCAAGGGATTATAATAAGTATAAAGAAATTGATATAGTAGAGTCAACTAACGAATATATTTAAAGAAGTTCTACTTTATACAATTATCTTGATTACTTTTCTAGAATGTTTAAAAAATTCTATAACAAGAGGTGATATTTTAAGAAACCCATGAACATGTATAATGAGACATATAGAAATTCTAAATAATTGAGATGTTATGAATGAAAAAATCACAGAAACATAAAACTATATTTTTAAAATCTTAAAGAAAACAAAAAATTTATAGAATTGGTACTTAAAGAATGTTTTCTAAAAAAAAGAATTCCATTAAATACATGAAATCCATATTTATTTCTTTAAATGATTTTATTTATGTCACATATTCAGAATCAGAAGTGGAACATTCTAATCAGAAGGCCACCATGTTATTTTTCGAACTTTTTAATGAGGTACATTCATATTATTATTTTGACCATGATTATGAAACTAAAAATGAAAATCTCTCATATATAAAATTAAACAAATACTATATCACCTGAGAAAATATGTATATATATTCATGAAAAGAATAAAAATCTCTTAAAAATTCCAATAATTATATGGAAAATGAAATCATCTACTTAAATAAATAAATATAAGAGATGAAAACTATATTGGAAAATTTTTTTGCATCATGTTTGGAACATGGTATTAAGAATGAACAATTTCAAAATAAATTTCATGTCTTTAAATATGTTACATGTTTTTTTATAGGAGGTGAAAAATATTTAAATCAAATCATTGGAAACAAAAAACTCATCAAAAATAAATTTGGAATAATAATCCAATGTATAATGACCCTTAATTTTATTAAATGACTATTAGATCATATTATAGATAAACAACATAATAGAGATACAAATATAGGATCCAAAGGATAAATGTCATGGGAGAAATGGAATCCTACACAACTTTTACATAATGATACATAAAGATTAATTTAAATTATTCATTTTTATCCTTATAAAACTATATATCCTCCTTAGTACATTTAATAACTTTAGGATTTGCATTAATGACAGGGGTGAGCTAAAATCCCAGTAAGAGGAGGAATACAAGACATGAATCAAAAGTACTGAGGTGAACATAGTCAACATAATCATATCATAATATTAAGACCATGATCAAAATCATGAGGGAAACATCTGATAAATGTATGGAATATTGAAATTTATAAAAATGAATCATCATGTTATAGTGGTCAAATACCCCACATAGTTTTGAATAAAACTAGCTGCATGTTCACACATAACATATGTGAATAATCATAACATCATCATTGGAAAAAAATATTGAATAATTTTCCCACCAAATACAACTTATATAATGATATTAATTACATTACCCAATGAATTTGATGGATATATAATCCAGGCCCACCAGTCACATCCTAAATTCTCATAATCATTCATGCCAAAAATAATACATAAAAATAATATTCATGAAATAACCCATCAAAATGAATAGGATGCCTAAGTTTTTTATAAATAATTATTTCCTGAATAATCATCTACGGTTATTAAATGAATACGCGAGAACATGATTTTCCTAAAAAAACCTCATTCTTAAGTAAAGAAGAAACAAATCAAGTGGAGTCAAAGATGTTTTTTGGAATAAAAACTATTTTTGAAAAATCACTACATTTTTCTTAAAAATCAATTTTTCAAGGATAAAAATGTGTATTTTTATGAAAATAAATGGGAAGAATAGTGAAGTTTTTTTTAAAGAATATTAATGGAATATTCATACTGAAATAGATTAAAAATATGTATAACCCAATGAAAAATGTTGGGTTTGAGAATACCCTTACCTTAAATCCTACTTTATATAATCTCATTAACTCCCATTGAATAATAAAAATACATTTAATAAAAAATTTATATTGAAGTGGAGTATGTTTATTTATATAACTATTTATCAACTGTAAACATTGGATTATATTTCTTAATTTCTTTTGTTGAAGTTGAAGCATTTTGATATCATGTTATCCTTAAAAATCTCTTGTTTCATTTTTATTTCTCTATTTTATTAATGTTTATTTATACATAAGTTGAATAAATTCTAGAATGATAAAATATATTTATTTATTCATTAATATATAATAAATAAACTATTTTAACCTTCGATAATATTGTGACAAGGATGGAAGTTTGAGACGTTTTTATTGGTTGATAACCAACTGTTATCGGGAACATTTTTCAAAGGGGGAGAAGATGATTTATAAAATATAAATACATAAAAAATAAAAAAAATTAAATTTTGTTAAAACAATTAATATAATTTTAAAATAATTAATAATTAATATTATATGATTTGGTTTTAAATGTGATTTGGAAAGAGTGTAAGGGAAGAGGTAAAATTTAAAAGAAGATTTGATGAAAACATACTCCCTTCTTATTGTTTCTTACCTTTGACATGATTGAAATATCATGACGATTGGAGTTGGACTACTCGTTAATACCTATGTAGATTATAAGAGGCTTAATAGAGATTATTTGGGTTGATATTTAGATTTGTAATGGGTGGGAGTATTGGTTTTCTAGGTGGATAGTGAGGGGTTACTAATACATGAGGGGAGGGGAATTTTTATAAATAATTATTGAATAAAATAACATATCTAAGGTAAACCCCGTAATAGTGAATTTTTTAGAATATAAATCATATATTTATATATTGTAATGGTTCTAAGACATTAAAATCCATTATAATTCTAATATATTTTTTCTATTAAAAAGGAAAATGAGAATAAAAGAAAAATTGTTATATTAATGGAACATTTTTGACTGTAGACTTTGGAAAATGAATTTTAGGATGGGAAATTAAGATAATTTTATTTTAATGAATAATTTCCATAATTAAATATATTTTTTTAGAAATGAAAATTTATATAAATTTTTATTTCATTATTACATCATGAATGTAGTATTATAATAAATATTAGTTATGACAAAACACTTATTTTTATTATTCATGTGAAAATTGAAGTATTTCTTAGAATTAACAAGAAATCACCATTAAAAAGTTTAAGAATGATGATTTTAGAAATGATATAAATTTTATAAAAATAAATATATAACATTGTTAATTTTATTTTTTAATATAAATTTTTTTATTCTTTTTAAAAATTTATTATAATTCAATTTATAAAAATGTGATTATATTTTATTTGTGTTTTTAATCATAATTTTTTTAAAAAAATTATAAGATGTATATTTACTTAAATTATTCCGGATAAATATCATTTATGTTGCATTTTATTAATTTTAGGTCAAGTTACCATTCCAATAACTAGGTTTTTTATTCTCAACAGTCAAGTAACTATTCCCAATAGACAAGTTACAATTTCAACAGTCTCATTACTATTTATATGGTAACATTTCCTCTTAAAAATAATAATTCATTCTTTAATTAATTATTCACATAAATTCCTCTAAAAGTACTATATTTCAATTTTCAATAATATTGATTGGTCAATTAATAATTTTTTTATTTTATATAGATTTGGATGTGGGGGATACAATTATAGAAGATATGGGGATCCTTATATTTATGTTCTACTTTTCTTAATATAATTTTTTATTATATTTTAATTTTTTTCATTTTGTTTAATACCCAAACCCTAGATGCCCAGATCCAGTGCATTACATAATTACATTGGAATTATTATAAGGAATCAAATCTCAAAGGATTGATTAGTTTAACAGTTTTGGTAAACCACATTACATATATGATACCCATATCAAATGAGGAACTTGAAAATAAAAAATGAAAAATAATAAAATGCAATGAACATAATCCTTGAAAGATCACTCAGTGAATTCTTCTTAGTATCCTAGGGAATGGAAATAAAGTAAGGGTGGGGTAAAATTATCATTTAGGGTAAGTAAAATAAAAGGAGTAAGGAATAAATGTGCATAAAAAATGTATAATATTAAATAATTGGGAACACATTCCATTTATATATCTAGATAAAGAAAAATTAATATTGAAAAGTAATTAATCGAAACACATGACATTTACTCAATAAACTAAAAATAAACTACATCTATAGATAATTTACAGTAGATAATATCATGGATAAATAGTGACCAAGTATGAATGAAGGAAATTATTTATTATTGGACACTTAGATTCTGAGGAACTTGATATATTTACCATCAAGACCTTTCACAAGACAGTTTATAACATACTTGGTAAAGACCTATCAGATTAGTCATTGATTCATCTCATGAGACTACTGATGCATCAAGAAAATATCCATAACTGGGATACAACTTTGTCGTACATATCCAAATAATTCCTTATATATAAAGTAATCTATTTAATTCATGAAAAATAAACCTTATCCAAAATCTCTATTGAGTAAAAGACAAAAATTTATCAAAATTTAACTACTAATAAAATATCATTCAATTTATGAAATATATGTAAAAATGGTATATATTTTAGGAAATAATTATAGAAAACAGTTAATCATATGAATATTTAATATAAATGTAGTTTCCCATGGAAAATGGTCTTAATGAAGTAATTGTTTGAAGAGAATGTAATCAATCAGAAAAGAAAGGGAGATTGGAATGAAAACGTTTACCACTTGTTAATTTTCAATTCAAACCCCTTATATAATATAATTATAAGTGAAAAATAGAATATGATGAAATATTAGTAAATCATGATATTAAATGAAAAAAGGGTATGTATATACACCATATTAAAGTGAATTGGTGCATAATAATGTTTTTTCTGTGGAATGTAAATTGAGATAAAATCTCTTACCTTATGCTCCATTTTTGTTGTAGTCTCATTAAAATCCTATAAAATTGTTTTAAAACTATTATTTACTTATACTATTACTATAATAATATCATATATGATCTTTTTATATTTTATTATTACATATTTGTAAACAATCATTCATTATTTTTATTATTTCATGTATTAATTATCATATTTTTCAAGTGTGTTTTGACTTGTTAATTTTTTTATATCAATCAGGATTTAAGAAAATATAGTATTTAAACCATTATATAAATAAAATATATATTAATTATATATTTATTTATAATAATCTATAAAATTTAGTTATAGTTAATGAAAGGCACCATTCATGGAGACGGTAGGCTGAACGTACACATGAATGCTACTTTTATTTTCTTGTCTAATTAAAAGTAAGTGATATATATATATATTATCATTAAAGTAACATATTTATGTTATTTACATAATATATTTTCATTAAAATAATCTTTAATACATTACATGTAATGTGTGATTGAATCACATTGCATTGAAGAGATGGTTATCCACACATCCACAAACGATGTTATTGTATTCCTAAAAATTGGAGCATGAAGGTATGTATTATATAAATTTTTTATAAAAACCAAAAGATTATAAATAGTATTTATATCATATATAAACTATAAATAAATCATTATTTATTACCTTTAATGGTGATAATGGAAGAACAAATGACATCGACTCATGTGGAAGTAGTCCGCGATACACATGAACGATTATTATGTATCCCATTTGATGGATGTGTGTGTAGGTGAAGTTCATAAACATAAGATAAAAAATCTCATTATATTGAGTATAACTATGTAGTTATATGAGAAATATATAAAAATAATTGAATGTGTGGTGAATGAAATGAAATAAAAGTGATCGTTGAAGAACATTACCTCTTATTCGGGTAACTCATTTTGGTTTGAACGAAAATCCATCCATGATTTTATTTATTCAAAAAGTGAGAATTCTAGGTTAGGGTGGGTACATTGGGAGATTATTTTTGTAGTATTTATATGATCCAAATTACTTTATATGTGTGAATATGTGGGATGGTCTAGTGCCTATTTATAGTAGAGGAGGAGTGAAATTCTTAAATATATAAAAATTTAGACACTATTGGGTGGTATCACTTACATTATGTTCCTAAAATAATGGTCTATATTAGATAAAATGTATTAGACAGTCAAAATTTGTCCTTCAATTTTATTTTGAAAATGTTTCTAGGTTATTTGGTACCTTAAGTTTAATGATTAGTCCCTTGGTAAGCTCAATTTTACCTTAATCGACGTAATTATTGTTAATTTCTGTCACTAATATTTTTCATAAAAAACTATTTTTAACTTACTAGTAATTATAAATTATAATTATAAAATATATTTAATCCATTTAATGAAGTTGAAATCAATTAATTTTTAGAAATTAATTTAAAATTATTCCCTCATACGGGATGAGAAAGCATGTTTTTAAAGGGAAAATGTTCAAAAAATCACTATGTTGTTATATAAAAATTCAACAGAAAAATGATTCCAATGAAAAAATTCTAGTAATAGATATAAAACTAATCTAATAATACTATAAAATCAATTAAAAATATAACTTATAATAATAAATTATTTAGAAAAAAAGTAAGTTTCTAATTAAAAATTAGTATTTTTCACAATTTACCAAAAAATGAAACTTCATAGAAAAATACCAAAAGTTCCCCCAAATTTAATTTTTGATATTATTATTTAAAAAATTTAGTTTATTTTTTCATATAATATTTATAAAATTTCCAAAATTCTGTTTTCATATATGTGTTCCATTAAAAGGTGGAAAAACTGCCTTTATAAAAATATTTATTTTTTATGTGTAATAGTGGGCTTCCAATTATTTTAAGAATTTAAAATATTTTTGATGAATGTAGAAAATATTAGATTAAATATATAATATTAATATCTTTCAATAGTAGTAATTTATTTATTATATTCTAAAATAAATATATTTTAATGTCATCAGGTGTTATATTCTCCTCACCTTAAATTAATTACATCCCCATAAGTCAATCTTGATATTAGTAACCAAGCATTTAACATTAGAAAATAAACCACTGATGAAAAATAAGCATCATAAAGAGTGTTAATAAAAAATATTATTAATAATAGGGAAATATAAATAAGAAGGTCACTAAAAAATAGGCTCTCGTATAGGAGAACATTAGTGGAATCATGGACATGGAAGAGAAATCTAACTATCATTTTATAATTGAAATTTATAGATTACATGTTCATGAGAATGTTTTTGACCTCAAATCCGATAATAGATATGTGAAAAAGGTCACTGATATCATAAAAAGTGAATATAACATGACATAATGTCTATGTGAGGGCCATTTTTCTAGAGTTGAGGAATTATTTCATTCTCTAATAATATTTGTAAATATACATTCTTTAAGAAAACTATTATCATTTGGTTGTTCCTTGAACTATTTATACATGGTTTATTAGAATAGGTTGCATAATATGTTGAAGTAAATTATAAACCTCTAAAAACTCATCCCAAGATCAACTTAAACGATTTAATAAATGGTTAAAATTTCCAAAATATTCGGAGCCAACACTTCATAAAGAAGGTCACTAGATTTAGAATTTAAATATATCAATAGTATTCAATCAACATTAAGTACCTATTTAATAATAAAATAATGAAATTGTGAACACCTAAATCATGTATTCACTTGAAATTTAGAAACAACTTGAATAACCAAAAAGTCTTATTGAAGACACACATAATTCCTTATTCCTTAAATAGATCGTAGATTGTTGGATATATTCTAAAAATACAAAAATGTTGTAAAATCCATAAATGATATCATAAACCATATTGTCAATAAATAATAAATCAATTCCAAGGTAGTTTGTAATACCCAATTTTCTTTTTCCACATCAATAAACTCATTATACAACCTCATTATCTCAACATGAGGAACATATTATGTCTATATTGACTTTTATAATAGGTAAACCTCTATATTTACAGTGAGTATTGATAGAATTATTCTTACTGGATAAATTTATAAACAATTTCATACAATTTATTTGTTTATTAAATTTTCATAATGTATAATTCCATAAATTAAATAGTTATGAATTTCTAATATCATAATAATAAAATATGGTTTCTTTGGGTATAACCATAAATTCAAATCCTTTACAATGGTTTTTAATGAAAATTCAGATTATCCTAAGTGTATCCCTTGGGATTTTCTAACCATGTTCATATAAAGGCCCACTATGTATTACCATGTTACACTTGATTCAAGCCCATCACACATTTTTAGAGTTGTTACCCCTAGATACATCTATTCCAAAACATTATTAACTTGTAGTATCCAAACTGGAATGTATTTCTAAGAACACTTAACTAATATATACCTTAAAAATAATCGAGGATCTTATTCACTACTAATCCATAGATTCTATCATAGACTTATGTGCTATAATCTATGTTTTCCTAAATCTAGTTGTCAATGTTTCGACTAAAATTCCTTTGATACCGAGTATAATTCCCCAACCCTAGAATCCTAGAGCTTTTTCCTTACATTTTTACATTATCATGATTTTAGAGAATCAATTCTTGAAGATCTAATAAGTTTAGCAGTTTTGGTAAATTATATTACATAGATGATACCCGTATTACATTTTGAAGTAGAAAATAAAACATTATACATAATAAAATTAAATGGAAAATATCCTTGAAAGCTCATTAAAATATTTATTCTTTATATATAGGGGAAATGAATAAAAATAATTGTGTTCTAATATTATTAGTATGTGTATGTATAAAATAATGAGTACTTAATCAATGAGAATAATCAACATGGAATGGTAAATAACATAGTACACATTCGATTTATATAACTGGATAATGAATAATCATTATGGAAAGGTATGTAAATGAAACATAATAAATTTAATCAATAATATAATAATGAATTGCATCTATAGATAATTTCAATGAAAAAATATCAAGGACAATAATAACTGAGATTAAATGAAAAAAATTATCAATTATTGGATTCCATCTTTCATAGGTACGTGATACTTTTACCTTCGGTACCTTTCGTAAGATATTTTATAACACACGGAGTAAAACCCAATATGATTGGCTAAAAATATTCTTCTCATGAGAATAATGATGTATAGAGGGTCTATCTATAATCAGCCCAATATCATGTCATATCTATCTAATGTATGTTTCATATATCAAGTAATGGATTTAATTCATGAACAATGTTCCTTATCAAATATCAATATTGAGTAGAAGATACAGTTGTATAAATATTTCTCCAACTAATTAAATATATTTCATTGTACGAAACATATGTAAAAATGGTATATGGTTTAGTAAATAATTATACCCATCACATAAGAGTATGGATATTTAAACTTAATGTAATTACCAAAGGAAAATGGTCACAATGATTTTTTAGTTTCTATATAAATTTATCAATAAAAAAAGTCAGATTGCAATGATAATATTTACCACTTGGTAATTTCAAATTAAAACAAAATTTATGTGATAATTCAATGTGAAACATAGAATAACATGAAATGTTAGTGAATCATGATATTAAATGAAAAATTGGAAGTATACACACCACATTAAATTTAATTGGTGCATAATAACAAATAAGTATAAATAGAATGAAAATTGAGTTGAAATACCTTACCTTATGCTCCATTTTTTAACACCCCTTAAAATATTTTATAATGGTTTTAATAATTTTATTAACTTATACAATAACCATACTTATATCATATTTGGTTTTCTTATAATATATTATTACCTTTTTGTTAAAAATCCTTCATTATTTTCATTGTTTCAGGTGTAAATTGTAATGTTTTTTGAGTATGTTTTGACATGTAATTTTTCTTATTATTACATAAATCATGATTTAATAATCTTAAAGATTTCAAAAATGATTTAAATATCTTATATATCTAGTTTACATTTTTATATAATAAACCATAATATTTTTACATAGTAAATGAAATCTCACTGTTTATGAAGATGGTATGTCGTACATACACATGAACACTACTTCTATTTCCTTTTTGTAATTTATAAGTAAGTGATATCTATTTATATTTTTTAAAAATATAATATTTATGATATATATATGACATATGTTAATATTAACACAAATTTTAATACATTCCATGTAATGTGTGAAGGAAACACATTGTTTTGATGAGAAGGTTTTCCACACGTCCACAAAAATTTTATCATATTCCCATAAAATGGAAAAAAGAAGGTATGTGTTATATAAAAATTAAAGAAGCATAAATAAATTATTAATATCATATATATATTATATAAAATATAAATACATTATTATTTTCAACCTTGAAATGTGTTAATGGAAGAATGAATGACATCTGTTTGCAAGGCGGTAGTCTGTTGTATACACGAATAATGATTGCGTATGTCATTTAATTGAAGTGTGTATATGTACAGGTCATACAATTAATATTAAAAAATCTCAGTATATTTGGTATAATTATGTTTTTATATAAATAATATATATAAATAATTTAATGTGTGGAGAAATAAATGTAACAAAAGTGATCGTTGAAGAAAGTTGCCTCTTATTCAAGTAACTCCTTTTAGTTTATACCAAAATCAATAATTGTTTTGATTTATAAAAAATTTAGTTTTCTAGGATGAGGGAAAGTATTTGGGGGGATTATATGGGTAGTTTTTTATGATATAAAATTTTTTATAGGTGTGATTAAGAGGTAGGGTTGGGTGTCATTTTATAGAGGAGGAGGAATGAGATTCTATTAAATATAAAAAGGTAGACACTCTTGGGAGGTCTCCATTAAATCATCTGTCTCAAATAATAGTTAATTGTTGATAAATTTGATTATATGGTATAAATATGACTATAAATGGATTTTTTATAGGGGTTTAGGTTACTATTCACCTTAAGTTTAAAGATAAATCCCTTAGTAAGCATAATATTACCTTAATCACATGAATTAATTTCAATTGAATTCAATAATATATTTGGTAAAAACTATGTTTAACTTAATATAAATTTCAAATTATAATGAATCCAAAAATATAATACAATTTTCCAAATTCCAAACATTATATTGGAAAAAACTAAATTTAAAATTAATCCCAATGAGTGGTTAGGAAAGCAGGTTTTTGAAGTGAAATTTTTCAAAAGAACACTAAGTTTTTACATCTAAATTCAATATAAAAAATATTCAAACTAACTTAATTATATTAATAGATGTAAAATCTATCTAAAATAACTTTTAAACCAATTGAAAATATTATTTAACACTGAATTATTTAGAGGACAAACTTTTTTTCAATTACAATTTACCATTTTTCACTGTACAATAAAAAATATAACCTCGTAGAAAAATACAAAAAATTTCACCCAGATATAATTATGAAATTATTATTAAAAAATTAATTTTTATTATATAAAAGTTATAAAAGTGCAAAAAAATATTTTTAATATAGGTTCCTTATAAAAAGTCTACAAAAATATCTTCATAAAAAAATATATTTTATGAGTAATATTGAGTTTTCTCTTATCTTATGCTTATAAAATATATTAGTTAAATGTAAAGAATATTTTATTTAATATATAATATTAATATAATTAACTTGAAGTAACTAATTTAATCTATTATAAACTAAATATATGGTAATGTATTGAGGGCGATACAATTTTCAGTGGTTTAGTTTCTGATTAATGTAATAGAATTTATTAGTGAAATAAATAGTTGTTGGATTATTAATGTGATGCATGTGTATAGAATATATGTTATAATATAAATCAAATTTATTTCAACAGAAAAATATCAGTTATAAACTATGGGTTGTAATATTATTTCCACCCTTTACAAATTTTGTCCCAGAAATTTCTACTCATATTATAAGTTTAGAATAAGTGAGGGTAACTCTATTTCATTATTTTACACTATTACCGCATTTCCTAATTATACTTATGGTTCTTCCAAAACATATTTGAAAGACCCTGCTATTTTTATGAGATAGAATTTTTCAAATAATTTGATTTATTAGATAACTTGCATTGAACGCAATTCCATGTTTAGAAAAACCATGAAATATTATTAGTCTATTAACCAAGATGTTAAATTGGAGAGAATTAATATTAATAACTAATTTTTAAAATAAATATCCAACTCAATATGAATTTATTGGTATGTTATTATAAAGTTATCAAACAATTTATTTAATAGATTCATTATATTCTTCGAAAATACATTTTCTTTAAAAATGGGTTCTCTTTATTTTTATGATTGAATATTAAATTAAATAATTTATATAAAATATATGAGAAAGAATTAAATTATTTTTAAATTCCTAATTTGAAAATTTTCTTAATATTGTTTTATTATAATTTTTTGAAAACATTTATTTTTTAAGGAATAATGAAAAATTCTATTTTTTATTGAAAACTAGATTTTCTTTTAATGTTTTATTGAGGTAAATTATTTTTTGGATTAGTTTTAATTTTTAATTAGGTAATTTTGATATAAAATAATCTAATTATGGTATTTAAAATGTATTTTGTACTTGAATTTAGTATATATACATTTTATATTTAAAAAATGGATTTTTTCCAAAAAATGTTTTTCATTGTGCTATGACTGTTTATATTTATATTAAATTATAAAAAATATGTTCTATAATTAGATAAAAAAATTATTAATTTAAAATTGGGATGTAAAAAATTTGGTAATTTGACACCTTTTATTTTATTCAATTTTATTTAAAACTGTGGTAAAATTAATTACCTTGGTAACAGAAAATATAGGTTAATATGAGTAAAAAATAAGTGATAAGGACACAAATTTTAACCTATTTAATGTTGGATGAATTTAAATATACCCTAAATACATAATTTTCAAAATTATTTTATTTAATGGACATATTTCCCTGAAAATAACATAGATATTATTAAAATCAATGAAAGTGAAAAAATGTCACACTCATGTTTCTAATAAGTATAATATTTTTAAAATAAGGATAACTAGAAGTTGTATTAATATATAAATATTATTGATAAAAAAATTTATCATCTTCATGGTTATTTATTTGTAATTTTTAAGAGTTAAATAATTACCATAAATATAGATAATCATTGATGGAGTAATTATATAATTAAATGAAAAATAAAATAAATGATATTAGGAATGTTAAAAGATATAAAATTTTAATTAATTAATGAGATACGACAATTTTCTAAATTATTATTAGATATTACGGGTGTATTAAATTATTTTGTTTGAAGATAATTTTTTTCATTTATTTTTTTAAGGTCAATGTAATGAATAGTTTCAAAATTGGTTTTAATGATATTTTATGAAAATAATTTTTTATTAAATTATTTAATGTTTATAAAAAGTTTAAATAAAGAAAAAATTTGATAAGGTATGGTCTGAAATTTCATAAATGCACAACTTAAGGTCCAATTTACTCTTTATAAGTAAAAATTTCAACCTTTTAATAATGAACAAAATAGAAACCATAATTAAAATTAAAATAGGTTAATTAAGTGTTAAACAAAATTATATGTTATAAAATATAATCTAAACGTGTTTTAAATTTATTTTTTGATTATATTAATAGATTATATTGTCTTATATTATAATCCATGTATATTTGGTGGTATTTGGATAGAAAATGAATTTATTATAAATTAATGTTTTTTAAAATTCCAATAGTGCCCCTATTGTCAACTATAAAAGGGAACCTCCTCCCTTAATTATTTACAGAACATTTAGCCTTTTATCTTGAAAATAATCAATAAATTTCACATCTATACTTCCCTATCAACATTATAATGTTTTTTTTATTCTCAAAAGTCCACCCCGAGAGCCATTTAGAGGAGATCAAAAGGAGACATTTTTGAGAAGAGGAACCACTCTAAACGATCACTTTGTTTTTCTTCTATTCCTTATATCCACTAAATGAAATATTTTTAACATAAAATAACAAATTCAATATCATAAATATGATTTAATTTTGTTATTGTTATTAAAATGTTATTATATACCCTCTTTTCCATCAAATAAGATGTGAAAATATCTCTTGTGCGTATGTATGGCTTATCATCTCCACGTAGCGATACAATTCATTTTTCATCCCCTTCAATTATAGATTTTTATAATGATGGGTTTAATGAATATATATGAAATATATTATATTATAATTATTCATGAAATATATATTATTATTTACCTTTCAATCATTCCCTCAATCGAAAAATGAAAATTTTGTTCACGCATACGCACGACCTACCATCTCCGTTAAAGGTGTAATTCACTTTACATTCCCAATTTATATGAATTATTATTTTTATATATAATTATTATATATTATTTTTATTCCAGGATTAACATTATGTAAATTATGTCACCAAGATCAATAGATAATGAAAAATATTACCGAACCACAACATTCTTGGAGAACAATGGAATTATCACCCATAATAGTGATTTTAATAACAAATTATTATTAAAAAGGTGATAAGATGACATAAATAAATAATAAATGATATGATAATACTTATTTTGTGGAATAAATTTATATTAAATCCTTATTTATAATTCAATAGTTCTGAACCGAAACAAGGAAAGGTAGAACTTGATGTAAGGGAATTCATATCTCAATTTCCTTTCATTTATTTAAAATTATACTTTCTTTTTTATGTTATTCTCAGATAATTTGTGTATTGAAATTTTATAATCATATATTGTATTTACAATTTCATTATATGGTACTACAGGTTATTGACATAATATATTTTTAATGTTCACATCAATGTTATTTTTTATGGTAATTTATTTTTAAAATCCTCCATTAATGATTATTTTTACAAAATTCAACATGAATGATTTTTTAACTATTAAGGCATGACTAGATTTTCCCATTTTGATGATACCTAAATTTCTTGTATATTACAATACAATATTACAAGGTTATTTTCATATACACTATATATTTTTTAATTTCCCAACATTAAAAACTGATTTAAAAATGGAAAGCATATTCTCCTCAACAATTATTTTAATGGATCTTCCAAAATAAATATCCATATATGATTTCAACTTTTGATATGATCTAATGATACCATACTTAATCATTATCTGGATGGTTTATGTTTATGGTGGCATGATATTTATGAATTAAGTTACTTTTATATGGTTTATAAAATGTTTAAATGTTTATTAAAACCATTTATTTTCAGGGGTTATGATATGATGAATGATTTATGTTTATGTGGAAGACATATATATGGTTTGCACTTTGTGATGGGAGGGAATTATATCTCTATCAAATACATTGGCTAATGTTTTATATATCATGAGATTGATAGGGCTAGAACAAGGAGTGAACTCGACTAAGTAATATAGGTATTGAATGAGAAGTGCACCCAATTGAATAATACAGGTTTGGAAAGAGAAGAAAATATGGTTCAGTAATATAGGGCTGTAACATGATGTAAACCTAGATAGGTATTATAGGGATGGAATGGTGAGTAAAACTAGTTCATTAATTTACTTTTTCCTCTATGATGGTCTTGGTCGTGAGAATTGAATAATAAAAAGATTATTTTATATTCATATGTGTATGAAAAAAATTATTTGTCTTATACAAGTATTATTCTCATTGATCATGTTATTTTATTATATTATAATTCATTTCTTTTAAACTACTGGGATTTATTCCATTTTTTAGGATTATGATCATTGATTTATAGTGTATAATTTCTAAATACTGTGTTCATGTTCTTACACCCTTATTCCCATATTATGTTTATGAAATAATTGTTATCTACCTTGTTTACCCTTACTAAGCATCCGAGCTCACCCATAATTATGTATCCCTTCCATAGGATTTTAAGAATGGTATTATGTATGATGAAAATAAAATAGTTTTAGTTATAAAGTAATAAGGAGTTGATATATATATATTTTTGAACTAGTTGTTTATGATTCCATGTTTCCAATGAAACTAGAACTATATGGTTCTCGCATGTATATTCTATATTATATAATGATTATTCATTTTAAACTATGTAATATCTATGTATGAAAATTATGGGATGTTATAGTTTGTATCAGTGGAATGTTTTTTTGCCTTTAGAAACTAGGATGAGAAATGCTTTGTAAGAACCCTAAGGATAAGTATAGGTAACGTTTATTATCCTATAATTTCGGTAAATATTCTGAATACCCAAGGATTAAAACTGAGCTTTCATAAATTTAAATTTTATTAGTAATTTACCTTTATTATGAGGTATTTCCACTGCTATTTTCATTGCTCATACATTTCTACATGGTTTTAGAAAATGGTTGGAACCGAGAGGATTCTTGGTAATGATGAATGTGAGGGACAATTGAATCATATTCCTCAAGAGAAACCAATTGAAATAGAAGTTGGAAGGAAACCCCCTTTTAGGATTCTCAATCAGAAATATCATAATAATATCAATAATCTCAACTGGAGTGAGTTTCTTGACCCATATAATAAGATAATGATAGAGTTTCAAGGTGACCATATGGGATATAAATTTCAATTTTTACCATGTAAGGAATTTGGAAAGAGGTATCAAAGATAATTTCTTGATGGAATTGGTAGATTCATTGGGTGGGGTAAGGAGTGAAAGAATGAATGTAATTGCAGATGGAAATTGAAAGGATCAGTTAACCCAATGGGTTAAAATAATTATAATATCAAAGAATCACAACCAGTTAAATTTTTAAGATGTGGAATGTGTAGAAATTAGGAAAATCAATTCCCTAGGGAGAAATCTCGTGAATAAAATAAAAAAGTTTGTATGAGTAATGGTTATATTTCTACTAATGTTGATACTAAAATTATATAAGATATGAAATAGGTGTTAATGAATAAAATAATGAAGCATGGTTAATAGTAGTGGAATTATTGACCGTTTCTATATTAGAATTCAAGAAAAATATTGTAGAAGTGATTTTACAGTATTATGAAATAATGAAATATATAATTATAGGTACACTATAGTTTTTTCATAAGGATTTGAAATCATATTTTGAATTTTACTGGTAACCATTAGAAGTTATTATGGTGAGAAGGTGATGTTTTTTTGGGAGCACATTATTTAGGGAATGTTAACGCTTAGTAAATGCATGATGAGATAAAGAGATGATTTATTGTGATAAAATAAATGGGACAGTATTTATGACATTGGAACTAATTATTTATATGATAAAAATTTGTTTTATGATATCATGGATTGAGTTTTTATATCTTTTGGATTTATAGTATGAGAAAAGCATTAGTTTTTGAAAGAATGAGTGTTGTCACTGAGGTTTTAGGGTAATTCAACATATTATTATTTTTCAGGTGAATAGATGATAAGGGAATTCAGATATTTGGTGTGTTTTAATTATGATCCACACCACGTTGTTTTGGGGATTAATGAGAAGTTTATTTTGTAAGTTTAGTGAAATTATTTCGAATGAGTTGAGTTTTAATCTTATGGATGGTTTATAAGGGTAACTATTTATGAAATTATTAATGTTGATTTTTGGATGAGGTATTAAAAACGAAGGTATTAGTTCAACATATGAATATCTATGCATATTGGGTATCCCATGAAAAATATATTTTTTAATGTTAACTAGAGAATAAAATAATATCTTTTCATCCTATTATGGATCCTATAATCAACTAGTTATTCGAGAATTAAAGTTTTATCATCATTTCTTAGAGTAAGAGATGAAGTGAAAATTGGTCAATGAACAAAAAATAGTTATATTTCACTAATTAAATTAAATAAACTAAATATATCTTCTAAATGAATTTTGAAATAAAATGTTATCCTATTATCGCCATTTTTGATGATATGAATGAACATCTTCAGAACTATTTTTTCAATCGTTTTGTTGTAAATAACCAAATACTGACCATGTTATCTACAAATATCTTTTAGTTCTTTAATATTTTTTTCTTTCTAGATCCATATTTTTATTTTTCCATCAAATTTTTTCTTTATGTGGAAACCTAGTTATGTGTTACTTATGGTAACCTTTATCTTTCTAACATTCCCTATTTATGGGATGTTTTATTACTCATTTTTAGGATGTGGGTTTCTATGAATGAATCTTTAAATGTTAAATTTCTTATGATCTAAAGTATTTCAAGGGATAAATTAATTTTAAATGGGTTTATAATGTAACTTATTGAGATTTTCGTGAAATATTTTTTAAAATAATTGATTTATTTTGTTTCTTGCATTACATTCAATATCAAGTTTAGTTGAACCAAAAAAATATTATATTCCCATTAACCTAGGAGTTAAATAAGAATGTATTAATATAAAAATAATAATTTATTAAAAAATTTCAAATCAATAACAATATATTGGTAATTTTTTTATAAAGTTATCACAATATTTTTTAGTAAAGTCATTGTATTTTTCAAAAATATATATTTTTTTTAAATGAGTTTATCTTAGTTTTATAAGAGAATATTTATTTATAGATGTAATTTTATTTTTCTAAAAAAATTAATTAATTTTTGAATTTATAATTTAAAAATTATCCTAAAAATACGTTTTTATAGTTTTCTAAAAACATTTATTTTTCACAAAATGTTGAAAAATACTGATTTTTATTTAAAATGATATTTTATTTTAAAGTTTTTAGACTACAAAATTAAGTTTTCGATTATTTTTAAATTTTAATTAGTTAAATTTTAATTTTAATAATCAAAATATAGTTTTTGAAATGGATTTTATACTTGAATTTATTATAAAAAAAATTTATAATTAAAAAAATGATTTTTTTTCTAAAAAACAATTTTCATTTCATTTTTACAGTTTAATTAATAATTAAGTTACAAAAATATTTTGTTTTGAATTAAATAAAATTAATAACATATTTATAATCTTTAGATTGAAAATTTTAATTAATCTGATTTATTTTTATTTAATATGAATAGTTACTGTGGTAAAATTTATTACCTCGGTAAAGGGTAAAACATGTTAATCTCGATTAAAATAAAGAAATAAGGCCATAAATTTTCATCCTATTTTATTAGAATAATTTAATTTGATCATTAACCGATAAATTTATAAATTTATTTATTTAATGGAAAGCTTTCCAGGAAAATGAATTAGATATTATTAAATTTAAAAGAGTGTCAAAATGTCACACTCTTGTTTTTAATAAGTATTATTTTTTTTAATATGTGGAAAATAAATTTATGTGTTCGACTATAAATATTATTTGTAAATATAAAATATTTATCTTCATCATGGTAATTTATTTTTAATTTTTTGGAATTAAATAATTACCCTTAATGCTTAATGCAGTAATTATTTATTTAAATGAAAAATAAAATAAATTATATTTGAAATTTTAAAAGAAATATAATTTAACTAATTAAGGTAATAAAATAATTTCATATATTGTTATGACATATTATGGGTGTATTTTTTTTTGAAGATATCTTGTTATCTAATATTTCTAAATGTCATAGTATTGATTAGTGTCACAAGGGACAATAATGATATTTTATGAAAATAATGTTTAATAAAATTATTTAGAAATCATAAATGATTAGATAAGGAAAAAGGGGATAATTTATTGTGTGTAATATCAAAATTATTCTATTTATTCTCCAATTAAGACTTTATAAGTAAAAATTACAACATTTAAATTTTGAGAAAAATTATTGCAGTAATTGAAATTTAAACATGTTAACTACGGGTTAGTCATCATGATAGTGTTTAATATAATTAAAAAACTTTTCTAAAAAATATTTGGTTATGAGATTACAAACTTATCTTATCTTTTATTTGAATCCATGTCCATTTGGTGGTACTTGGAAATAAAATAAATTTATTAAAATTTAATCTTTAGAGAAATTCCAAAAGTGGCTCTTAACTCAATTTAAAAGGGCACCTCCCCCCGTACATATTTACATCACTTTCAACATTATATAAAGAAAATACACTAAAAATTTATCTTTTAAGATTCTTTACACATATTCTTGAAGTGTTGGAATTCTCAAAAGACCAAACCTAGAGCCCTTTGGAGGGGAATCAGAGGAGAATTTTCGAAGAAGGGGTAATCTCTCTAACAGATCACTTTCTTTTTATACTCTCCCATAACCCAAATAAATGTAATATTTTTATCATAAAATAATAAATTTATAATCCTCAATATTTTTAAATTTTATTATTATTATTAAAACACAATTATAAACCCTGTTTTCCATCAAACAAGAAGTGAAAGTAACACTCATGTGTACGTAGAACTTATCGTCTCCACATATCAATACAATTCATTTTTCATAATTATTTATTATGTATGGGTATTATGATGGTTTTATTAAATATATATGATCTATATGATATCATAATTATTCTAAAAATATGAATTATTATTTACATATCATTCATTCCATCATTGAAAATTTTAAAATAATAGTTATGCATACGTACAACCTACCATCTTCCTGAACAATGTAATTCATTTTTTATTCATAAGACATATGAATGATTATAAATGTGAATATTATTATTATATCTATTTTTTATACCATTATAAAAATTCTTGATATGATGAGATGATGATTAATGTAAAAGGACCAAGACTATCGATCCGTGACATGCTTGAAAATAGAAGCAGTTATAACCCAAAAAATTGATTTTAATAACAATTTATTAATAAATGGGTGATAAGATATCATATATATAAATAATAAAATATATAATAAAATTAGGATTATGTAATAAATGTATTATAAAAATAATAATTATTTTATAGGTGGTTTGAACAAGAATAAAGAAATGAAACACTTGAGGTATGATAATTACTAACTCTATTTCCTTTCATTGAGTTAAATTTATACTTCATTGATTATGTTAAACTCTGATTACATGTTAAATGAATATTTATTTCATTTTTTCCTATTTATTTAATTTTATTTTCATATTATATTGAAAATTGATATTTAATATTCACATAATTATTATTTTTAATGGACATTTGTTTAAAAACATTCCCTGTATTTGTAATTTCAAAAGAGTTAGAATGAATGTTTTTTTCACTTATACAGAATGAGTGTATGTTACCACTTTTATGATACCTTAATTTCTTGATGCATCATATACAATATTTCATGGTTCATTGGAAAGAGAATGTATTCCTTTGTAATTATATGGCTTAAAAAAATGTTTCAAAATGGAAAAGATATTTTACTCATAAAATATTTTAAATTATCTTTCAAAATAATTTTCCCTTTAAGATTTAATACATTTATATTATCCAATGATACCATAATTACACTTTCTATGGATAGTTTATGATTATTTTGGAATGATGTTTATGATTTTTTTTACTTTTATAAAGGTTATACAATGATAAAAATTTTATGAAACCCATTTTCTTCTCAGTGGTTATGATATGATAAATGATTTATGTCTATGTGGAACACATATGTATGGTTTTAATTATGTGATTGGTGGAACATATTTCTCCTTCCAATGATTTGTGTATATATTTATATCACATGATATTGATAGGAATGGAATAAGGAGTAAACTCAGTTAAATAATATTGGGATGAAATAGGAAGTGAATCCAGTTAAATAAACCCAGTTTTGAAATACAGGGTTTAAAAATAATGTGAACCATGTTTATTAAAACAGGGCTGTAATGAGGATTGAACCTCATCCAATAAAGTATTTAGTCATCTATTATAGTCTAGGTAGGGAAGCTCGACTAATATGGAAATAATTTTCTATTCTTATGTATATGCCAAACATTTTGTGTCTTATGCCAATATTATGCTCATGGATCATCTTCATTGATTTCCTTATGATTTATATCTCATTAACTACCCAGATTTATTCCATCATCCATTATTATGATATTTGACATATACGGTATAATTTTAAAAAATTTTGTTAACATTATTATACCCTTATGATTATATTATTCTTAAAAAATCATTTTTATCACCTTTATTTATCCATACTAACCATTTGAGGAAACCATTTAGTATGATTCTTTTCCCCAAGATATGAAGAAAGGTATGAAGTATGATATTTTAATAGGGTTCTACTTATGTAGAAATATGCGGGAGATGATGTAGATATTTTATGAACCAACTGTTTATTATTCCATGTTTCCAAAGACAATATACCTATACGGTTTTGGCATGGTTTTGTTATGTTATATATTGAATATTCATCTAAAAATTTATAATATATATGTATGAAATTTATGCTACATTATAACTTTGACATGTTGAGTTGTCTTATTGGATATAATTTTGTCTCTATGGTCCATGATCTTAACCGAAAGCTCCTCATATGAGAGGTCAATCTATAGTTGTGCCACCATTGGATTTAGTATATATATGGGGTTAGTTATATACTTCCTCAAATGAGATATGTTGAACACATCATGAAAATTACCCATTTTTGGTGGAAGTGCAAGCCAAATGGCCATTTCCCCAGTTGGATAAAGGATCTCGTGAGGGCCAATGTAACTAGGGCTATGATTCTATTTCTTTAAAAACCACATCACTATATTCTATGGTGATATTCAAAGGAAAAACTATCCTCCAACATCAAACTCTAGGTCTCTTATATAGTTGTAAATATAGATCTTTTACCAACTATAAGTATCTTTTATATTATTTTGGATAGCTGGATCTTTTTTTAATCTCTTGTAGAATATCAGGTCCAAGATCATGTTGTTCACCAACTTCATACCAACAAGTTGTATTTCAACATTGGTTTCCCTACAGAGATTCATATGGATCCATTTGAATACATTAGTGGATTTTTTTATTTTACAAGTAATCAAATAATGGGATATATTGATACCATAAAACATTTAATTCCATTGAAAAGTCCCTCAGCATGTCCTTGAGTGTCTGAATAGTACATTATAGTTGGAAATTAGTTTGGGGGTGATATGATATGATGAAATTCAAAAAAATATTAAAATATTGATTTAGAAAAGTATACAATTTAGAAGTGAACCATGTATCATGATCATAGATGATTTCATGTGGAACCCCTTATAGTCTCACAACTACCTTTATATATATCATAGAAAGTTTCTCAAGTGAGATATATTCCCGAATAGAAATAATGTGTTCAGCAAAGGTGATTCAATCCACCACAACCCATATCTCTTGTATTCCTCTACATGTATTTGGGGTACCAATGAAAAATTCCATGGTGATGATTTTCCATTTCTATATGGGTATAGTAAATGGTTTCATCATCCCCTGGGACCTCTATCACTCTACATTATCTTGTTAACATACCGATCATCTTGAGATACACTCAACAATCACTTTCTTCATTATTTCTTAATAGAACTGTTCTTTAAAATCATGGTACATCTTGGTACTTCCCAGATGTATGGATAATGTGAGATATACAAATTTTCTAATATCCCCATTCTTTATGTCAGGTGAGGTAGACACACAATTTGTAGTTCTAAATCGAATGAAACAATCCTCGTCAACATGGAATGCATATAACTTCCCATATTTTAGTAATTTCACATTTTTACGAAGATTTAGATTAATCCTTTATAACTCCTTGATATTATCTTGGATATATGGAAAGGAAATAGTTTTCTAATTGTTAGGATGTATTCCCTACCATTATTATTTCCATATATATCCTTTGTATATCTAGGAAGATAGTGTCTTTGTAAATCCATATCATAGATAAACTAGCTAGTTCTTTTCTTCTAAGAGAATAAGCTACCTTGTTCTTATTTTATGGATTGTATTGAATAGAGAAATAATAGTCCATTATTAGATCTTACCATATTCTTTATTGAATATTTTTCTCCTTCTATGTTAATATATTCTTTAGACTCTTAGGATCAGTGCATTTTTCAAACTTCTCACCATAGAGGTTGTGCCACCAAATCCTTATGGAAAAGACCAAAACTAGTAACTATGGATCATATATTAATTAGTTTTTTCATGGATGTTAAACATTTTCAATGTATAGTATATCACTTTTTCATTCTTCATGTGTACAAAACAAATTCATTTCTTTGAATCATTACTCGATATCAAAAAACATTCTCCACTTATTGGTAGTATGAGTATAGAAACTATCATTAGCCTCTTTTTGACCTATATAAATATTTATTAACATTATTATATATATAAATACTTTACCCCATTCCATGTTAACATATTTAGTGTTATAGAAAATCATTATAAATTTTCTAAAAAAACATTACTACTACCCTACTAAGACATGAAAACTATGGATTTCCATGACACTAATGGGTCTTGTCCATTCCTGAATTTCTTTTTTTATAGAAGGTTCTACATTAATTCTCTTAATTATGATCCCATTCCCCAATAATTTTTATTTCTAAATACAAAAGTATTCATTTATTAACATATAATACATTTCACCCTTCCTTAATGTTGCTATCACAAACCTTATATATTATTTATGTTCATATTTTTCATGGTGTAAATGAGAATATCATCTATAAAGACTTCCATCGATTTGATGAGGCAGTCTCTAATGAATATATTTATCAAATACCTGAATATTTTAGTTTTATTTGTATGTTTTAAGGGTATTACTATGAAATCATAGTGTCCAAACACTATACCAAATGTGGTATTCTAAATTTCTTACTTCTTCAACATTAACTGATGATATATAGAATGAAAATACACCTTTGGGACGTACCAATCACATTATAGTTTATTAAATAAGTGATAAATTCTTAGAAGAAGATACTTATTTTTTATGGTGAACTTGTTGAGTTCCCACTAATCTATACACAATCACATTACCCCATTGTTTTTATTTATAATAGGCACTGATTCACCCCAAGATGATAGACTAGGGAATATGTACTGTTTTTTTCCAATTAAACTTGTGGCTACTTCCTTAACTCATCCAATTTTATAGAGGTAATACCGTATAGGAATTAATAAGGAGGATAGGATCTAGGTATTTGTTATATTGAGAACACTACCTCATGATTTGGGGGAAGTCCTAGTAGCACTTTTAGAAAAAGGAGCATGGGATGGTTCAGAATATGAAAAGTTATTTCCTTTTCCTGAGAATTGTTGTGTGCTCTATGTAATGAGAGATAATCAATTCCCGGTATAACATTTAATTCCAATAAAGGAAGTTTTATGAGATTCATTGGAAGAATCTTCCCACATATTCTAATAGAATAATGTTATAACAATTCAGTTTCATTGATCACACCACTTGTTGTTCTTACACATATCTCTACTTCAAGGTATCGAGGCTTCAATTCAATTGTTCATGAAAAAGTTTTGGATATAAAGGAATTACAAAAACCAAAACAAAATAATAATTTTTCCATTATTGAGTGAATAAAAATTTTAAATTTTAAAAATTCATTTTTTTATCCACTTTTTTAGTAGTAATGACATAAGATTTCCCTTTCTATTTTGAATTTGGCGATTTCTGATGCAAATTAACCTTGAGGTCCCATGGTTTAGTGAACTGGCTTTCGTAGTCCCCTTTCTCCCTAAAATTGAAGAAATGAACAATTTATGGTGAATTAGGTGGTTCATTCCTTTCCTCCATCATGTTGGTCAGATTCTTCTAGTGACATTGAGAATTATGAGCTTGTTGGCCATCTATCCCATAGTTGAGGCATTTCCCTATCCCATTGAGGCAATTCCCATGATGTATCTTCCCAATTTTTTTATATTTTGGTGGTTGGATCCTCTATCTTCCTTTATAATTTGACTCTAAAGATTGAAAATCCTGTATTCTATTGTTATCTCTATAAAATTTGTTCCATTCTCCAGACTCTATATCTATTTTGAGAGGACATCAAATTACTTCTTCATAAATACCAAAGTCTCATTTTTTTAGACAATTTTAATTTTTTGGTTTATAACCACTAAACAATTTATATTATTTTATATCATTGTTGATACAAATCCCGATGAGATATCTTTCAATACTTGAGATGTTTTCCTCATAAGCTATGATAGAATAGCCTTCCTTTTACATCATCATTATGAATTATCCCTAAATATTTTTTTAAGAGTTTGAGTGAAATATTTTTTTAAAAATATTTTATTAATGTCTTCCCACTCCATATCTTCCATTTCATCATTCATCTTGGGTTATTTATCAAAACATAACATTGATTGGAATATCTACATGAACAATAGATGTCTAGAGTTATCTTCCCCATTTCAGAATAATGGGGGACAAAAAATATATTTTCTATTGAGTTAACTCACAATTCCATGATAAGTGGATCTAAACACCCACTAAACATTGGTGGTTGTTGTAGTATAAAGGTCTCAGTATCCAGTTCTTCCTTTTTGGGTGAAGGAGGATGTTCCACATAGTTTGGTTGCTGTTCATTGTAATGACCCAATATTTAATCGATGGAAATTTATCCCCTCTATATAAATGTCATATAGTATAAATCACATAAAATAACTTATATAACATATTAAAAGATTTATAAATGATTAATTAATAGAATTAGAATTATTTATTGAGGTTAAGGAACCAATAAAAATGAAATAGTAACTTAACCTTATGAATAGTAATATGACCCTAATGAATAGTAAGCTAAAAAAATGAATAGTAACCACACCCATGAATGTGTAAATAAAATTTAGGCATCTTATAAGTGAAAATATGATATACTTATATCATAGTATATGTATGCAAATATTTTAAAAATTATTAATTATGTTTTTGAATTTTTTTAAGTCTTAAATATTTAATTTTATGATTAATGTAAAATTTTAAAAGGAAATTTATTTTCAAAAAATGTATTCATAAAACAATATATTTATTTCTTATGATTTTAAGATAATTTGATGAGACCTTATGTAATTTTTCAATGTTTTATAAAATGCATTATAATTTTAAAATATGAATTTTTCAATCAAATGATTAATTCAATTAAAAATATAATTAATAATATTTAGGAAATTATTTTTATAAAATTGAGTTAATATTTTAATTCTACATGTTAAAAAATTGTTAGAGTTAATTTTTGGGATTTTTCTAAATTACGTGATTTTTTGGTGAATAGTGAAATATGAAAATTTACGGTATATATATATTATAAGATAAATAAACTATTCATTGAGTTATTGATAATATAAGGACCATTGGTTAAAACTCACATTATATAATTACTTTATTTATTCTCAATATTTAACACTATATCTTCTCTTGAGAAAAATAATAAACCAATGAATTGAATAATAAGAAAACACCTCACTCTTCCACTATAAAAACCACCCCACCCACCCTCTTCTCCACAAACCTCTCAACCTTTTAGCCCTTTAAAAATTCATCCCAAAACTCTTCCCTAGACCCTAAAACACATCCAGTATCTCTTGAATTATCAAAGGGCCAATCCATGGTGCCTTGAGGGGGATTTCAAGAGGAGAATTCAAGAGGTAAATCCTCTCTTTTTCTTTTGATTTCCTTTCAATTTCATTTATTTTCAGATAATGTTATCACCTCCAGTCATCTAAATTCCATGATAACTCCACTAACATACATATACTGTAATCAAATCATGTTAATTTAATATACATCATTAAAATTTTCTCTCTCACTCTCTATTTTATTTTAAAAATGAAATCGTTTCTCGTGATGTGTCCATTTACCGACATAATGCACGATGTCGATTCATATTTCTTAAACACATTCAAGGATGTTAATAATACCATTGAAGGGTTTTGAAATTATTTTGAAGTTTATTTTATAAAATGTTTTATTTTCTGGAAAGAACATATAATTATAATTCTAAACGATAAAACAAAACGAGCTCATTATGATAAAAAAACCACCAAATTTAACCTAAAACGATCATCATTAACTTTTATATAATGAATCATCCTCATGGTATTCAACCAAATAATTTTTTAGATAATTTATGATTTTGTATGATCATTAATAACATATAATGACAATTCAGGATATTCAACCTCATTTTCGACGAACATCCATTCATGCATACAGGTGAATCGATCATGAAAAGTATGGAAACGAACACTCCTGAATGATGAAATTAAACTCTATAACTCATCCAAAATCCCATAATTAAAAAATAATAAAACTATATTTTATAAAATTATGTAATAATATTTTTTTATATATTAATTAATTAATCTAATTTTATCATACAATATATTAAAGGGAAGGATGAAATCAGACAAAAGGTAAGAGGAATTATTGAACCCATCTCTATTTCTCTAGGTTTTACCTCTTTCACCCCATTGATAGTAACTATATTCCATAAAAATAATTTACTTATCATTAAATTATATTTTCTGGGATATACATGTTTTCTATAAGTGTTTGTGATAAAAAAATACCTTCCAAAAGAACACTTCTTTAAAAAAACACTATTTAATTCTTGAGATTGTTTCTTCTTCATTCGTGGTTGATGATTCGTGGATGTTATTCACTAATTCATTTTGGAACCCAGTGTGTATGAACGTATGATTTTGAAATGAAACCCATTCTATGGGTTATTCTATGTCCAAATATTAATATGTTTTATATATGGCATGCATGATAATGTAAATATTATTATGTGATGGGTGCACATAGATTTATATAGTGCAATGTAAATGTTATGATGTGACAAGTGTGCCCAAAAATATATATCTCTCTAATGAATTGGATAATTTGATGAATATCAATAGTTAATTTGAATTATGAACGAACATGATTCTATATTTGTTTAGAATTTTTTGTGGTAGTTGACCACTAAGACATGATGTTTAATTTTTATTCATTGCCACATTCCACTTATTATATTAACAACTTCACCCTGAAGAAGCATACCTTACTCAAATGGTTGAGTCAAATAAAGGTATAAACCTTGTAAAATTACCATTTTGAGGGAATACAGTGATGTATTTCTCAAAGAGTTACATATACTTACCTCGGATCATGAGGTAGGGTTATCAATAGATCTCAAACCTAGAGCTAATTTCATCTCAAAGTGTACCAAAAGGATGGATCCTATAAAAATGGTGGAGTTAAAGAAACCAAAATAAGATAATATAGAAAAATGGTTTATATACCCCAGTGCATCAACTTTGGGTGAACCAGTGCTCTTTGTGAAGAAGAAGGATGGATAAATGAAAAATGTGTATTGATTATCGTGAACTCCTCAAGAACACCATAAAATCAATTATCCACTTTCATTGAGTGATGACTTGTTCCATCATTTTATAGGAACTCATTAATTCTCAAACATGGATCTCCATTATAGATATCATCATGTAAAGGGGAAGAAGGAAGATATTTAAATGAATTCCTTATGTACAAGGTATGGGCACTATGATTTTTTTATGATTCCCTTAGGACTTACTAATTCCCCTATAATCTTCATGGATTTGATGAATAAAATATTTAGACTTTACCTCGATGAATTTTTGGTGGTGTTTATTGTTGATATTCTCATCTAATCCAAGAGTGAGGAGGAACCTGAACAATATATAAGGATTTTGTTGGTGACATTGAGGAAGGATAAGTTGTAATCCATGTTCAGAAAGTATAAATTTTGGATGCAATAAGTCACATTCGTGGGACATGTCATCACAAGTGAGGGAATTTCTATAGAGCGTTAAAAAATAAGAGAAATAGAGGAATGTACATGATCCTATTTTTTCTCATAAATCTGTAGTTTTCATGGATTAGTAGGGTACTATTGAATTTTGGAGCTTTATTTCTCCTGATTATCAAGAATTCTAAATTAGATAATAAGGAAAGGGGAAAACTATGTCTGAATGGAAGAATGTGACGGAAGATTCATGGAGAAAAATAAAAGGTAGATCACTGCACCTGTACTCACATCATCGAGAAGTGGAGAACGTTTTGTGATATACAATGATTACTCAAATTAATAGTTGGGTTTTGTAATCTTGAAAATTGATAATGTGATATCATATTCCTCATAGTAGTTTAATATCCATGAGTGGAACTACCTTATGCATGATCTAGAGTTAGGATTTGTGATTTTTTCCATGAAAATCAAGAGGTACTACCTCTATGGTGAGAAGTGTAACATATATACTAATTACAAGAGAATAAATTATATATTCAAAAAAAGGAGCTCAATATGCATCAAAGGATATAGTATGAGTCGAAAAAAGGTGATGATTTCTCTTTTCAGTGTCATCCTGAAAAGTTGAACAAGGTTGTAGATTTTCTTAGTAGAAAATAATCTAACACTCTATCCATGTTGTGGATTTAGAAAAACCCTATCCTCATGGATATGCCAAGGTTGTATTTTTAAATAATAAAGTTAGGGAACACATCCAACCTTGCCAAAATTATTTACCAACCATCTATCCCAGAGAAGATTAAGGAGGCACACATGTATTATTTAGAGTTACAAAATAAGGTGACTGACGTAAAGGAAGGGAAGCTGTAATAGTTCCATATCGATGATGATGGTGTGATTTGGTTTTTAAAGATTCTTTATGTGAATTAATAACATGGGATAAAGAAAAAGATATAGGTTAATACACATAGCTCAATATTTTCAATTCATCCTATGAGAACCAATATATACTCTGATCTACAAGAACACTTCTAGTGGGACAGCATTTTTAAGGAGATTGCTGAGTATATCTCATGGTGATTGATATGTCAGAAACATAAATCAGATTGACCAAAGTCCAAATGGATGATATAAACCTTTCCTATACCCTTGTAGAAATGGGATAATTCCCCTATGGAATTTTTCAGTTGTCTCCTAATGACATTGAAATAAAATAATGTGATATGTGTTTTGGTGGACCAACTCACTAAGACCGACGAATTTATCAATATTCGAGAAGATATCTCACTTTGAAAAAGATGAAAATATATATGTGAATCAATTTGTGAGACTACACGAGGTTCCACTCTCAGTTTTCTTTGATCACAATCCATGGTTCACATATATATTTTGCAGGAGTCTTCAAAATGAATGAAGCAATGAATTAAATTTCAGAACAGCCTATCACCCCAAAACTGATGGCTAATCTAAAAGAAATATTAAAATTTTCTAGGATATGATATGATACTACTAATTATAATTCAAATGTTGATGGGATAAACATCTCCCATTGGTTGAGTTCTTATATAATAATAGTTTCCACTCATGTATTCTGATGGCTCTATATGAAGTTCTATACGGAATGTGATGTAGAACTCCAACCTACAGAGATAAAATTAGGGAAGGAAATATACTTGGACCTGATCTTATGTACGAGATGGTAGAGAAGGTTCAGGACATCCAGCAACATATAAAAGCTACTTAGAGTAAGAAAAAGAGCTATGCTGACAACCATCGAAGGGATTTAGAGTTCGACGTTGGAGAAAATGTCTTCCTTCGAATATAACTATGGAATAGGGTAATGCGATTTGGAAAGAATGGGAATCTAAGACAAAGGTACATTGTACCCTTTGAGATCCTTGATCATATAGGGTCTATGTTTTATCTATTTTCACTTCCAAAAGATATGGCTCAAGTCATGATGTGTTCCAAATATCACTCTTGAGGCAGTACATACCAGTCCCTCACACGTACTGAACTCAGTGGTGGTATACCTAGAAGATGATCTCTCTTACGGAAATTATCCAATAAAAATTATGGACCAGAGATATAAGGTTATACACCTGAAGACAACCCACCTTGTTAAAGTGTTTGGGACGAACCATAAGTATGAAGTTGCAATTTGGGAACCAAAAGAGGTGATGAAGGGGAAGTACCCTCACAAGTTTATGTAAAATGAAATTACAAGGGATAGATTTCAAAAGGGGGGAAGAATATAATGACCCAATCTTTAATAAATGGAATTTTATCCCTTATATAGTAATTTCAAATAGTATAAATCACTTATATACCATAATAAAAGTTATACAAATGATTAATTAAGGATTAGAAATATTTATAGATATTAAAGAACCAATATCAATGAAATAGTAACTTGACCTTAGAAATAGAAATATGACCCTAATGAATAGTAATCTAGCGAAATGAATAGTGACCACACCCATGAATATATAAATTAAATTTAGGCATCTTATAAGTGAATATATAATATAATTATATAATAGTATAAGAAAATTTTTAAAAAAAATATTAATTAAGTGTTGGCATTGTTGTAAGTCATAAATATTTAATTTTGTGAATAATTTAATATTTTAAAATAAAATGAATTTTCATAAAATTTATTCATAAATTAATATTTGTTTCTTATGATTTTAATATAATTTTATGAGACCTTACTTAATTTTTTCAATGTGTTATAAAATCTGTTATAATTTTAAAATATGTATTTTCTAAGTAAATGATGAATTTAACTAAAAATTAAATTGCTCATATTTAGAAAAATATTTTCATAAAATGGTGTTCATATTTGAATTCTAACGTTTAAAAAATGGTTATAGTTAAATTTTTGGATTTTCCTGAATTACATGAATTTTTGTGAATAGTGAAATGCGGTAATTTACGGTATATATACATTATAAGATAAATATACTATCCATTGAGTCATCTATGAAATAAGAATGATTGGTTCGAACTCACATGATCAAATTATAGTATTTTGTCTCCTGAATCGACACTATTTCTTGCCATGTGAAAAATAATAAACTAATGAATTAAATAAAAAGAAAACACCCCTCTCCTCTACTATAAATACCACCCCTCACACCCTCTTCTCCTCACACCTCTCAAGATTTTATCCTTGAAACATTAATCCCAAAACACATTTCTAGACACTCCCTACATCCAAGATCTCTTATAATCACCAAAATTCCTATCCTAGGTTCCTTGAGGAGGATCTCAAGGCGAGAATTCAAGAGGTAGATCCTCTCTTTTTTTTCTTTTAATTCCCTTTCAATTTCCTTAATTTTATTATTATATCCTTACCTCCCTTCATCAAAATGGAATGATAACTCTAGTACCCTAAATATATTTTAATTATATCTTGTATATGTAGTATCTATAATTAAATTCCTCCCACCCTCTCTTTTTGATTTTAAAAATGAAATCGTTTCCCGTGATGTGTTAATTTACCGATATCGTGGTCAATGCACTTTCATTTTCTTTAAACACCTTAAAGGGTGTTAATTTGAACATTTCATGGTTTTAAAGATATTTTAAATTTATTTTTATAATCCTTTTATTTTCAGTAAATAACTTATAATCAAAATACTAAATGATATAACAAAACATGTTCGTTGTGGTAAAAAACGAACAAAATTAACCTAAAAGGATCATCATTAACTTTTTCCTAAAGACTCATTATCATGGTATATAACTAAATCCTTTGTAATATCATTTAAGATTTTGTAGGATCATTAATAACATATAATAACAATTCAGGATATTAATCCTCATTTTAAAGGCACTGTCATTCACGTATACAAGTGAACCGATCATGAAAAGTATGAAAATGATATCTTCTGAATGATGAAATTACACTCTATAAATCATAGTAAATACCATAAATGAACATAATAAAACTATAATGAATAAAATTAATGTTTTAATGTTTAAGTATTAGTTAATTAATGAATCTAATTTTATTATATAGTTTATTAAAGTGAAGGAAGCAACCAGATACAAGGTAAGGGGAACTCTTGAACCTCAGTATCTTTCTTCAGGGGTTTCCCTCTTTCAGCACATTTTTAGAATATATATTACTTAAATATAATTTATTAATCATTATATTATATTTTCTGGGGTATAAATGTTTTCTACTTGAGTCTATTATAAACATAGTGTCTTTCAAATGAACACTTCTTTCAAAAAACATACCATTTACTTCTTGAGATTGTTTCTTCTTCAATCATGGTTGATGATTCAAGGATGTTATTCCATCATTCATTTTGGAACCCAATGTTAATGAATATATTATTATGAAATAAAACCAATTACTTTCCATGGTGTATTCTATGTACAATTTTTTTATATGTTCTTTGTGGAATTACTAATAATGTAAATGTTATGTTGTTATAGGTGCACCCAGAATTTTATAGCACAATGTAAATGTTATACTGTGACGGGTGAACCTAGAATTATATAGTGCTCCAATGAACCAGGTAATGTGATGAATCTCATGAGTTAATTTGAGTTATGCATGAACATTATGTTAGCATTGTTCACAATTTTGTGTGGTATTTGAACACTAAGATATGATGTTTCATTTTCATGCATTGACTCATTCTGTGCCTTATCATAATGACATACTCTCCTTATTATGGTTCCATACTTGTGAAATGATGATGATGGTAAGTTAACAATCACCCCATTTTATATTGTTTCATGTTCTTATCCATCCTTTTTTTATGATTTTAGCTCACCTCCTTTTGATATATATCCTCAGGTGATTACATGTAATAAGGATAATTCAAGGGAAAATAAGAAGTTAGAGTAGAAGGAAATAGATAAATGTCATTTTTTATTTTGTAAATGTTATTTATCGTCCTAATTTTCCCAATACACTAATCCTTTGTATCGACATGGTTTAATTATTTTATATTGATTGTCTTTAAAATGATGTAATAGTAATGTAATAAAAATAAGGGACCCTATAATTGGTATGATCAAATAATTTTTTTCATTTGGGAATTAGGATAGAGAACCTTAGTGAAACCCTTAGTATGAGGCTATATATAAGTAACCACCCAAAAAGATTTGTCTTAGAAAATTCCAAACATAGGGATCCTACATGGTATGCATTTAAAATTAATTTCACAGAGGAATAATTTATTTTTTTCAAAAATTGTTTACTTATGGTTTGTTATAAATGTTTATATTTTAGAAAATTGTGGGAACCAGGAGTAACCAGTCCAAAAAACCCATACAAGAGATCATGTAGTGATTTCCCAAATGATATACCCAATTCTTTGAGATGTGGAGTTAATCATTTAATAGTGATGCGTACCCATCAGTATCAGGTTATGAACAATAACCTGAATATTGTGGACCATCTGCCTTCATGTATGAGAGAGAAAGTGGCTTTAGAGTGTTTTATGTGGCAATCCCATGTTTAGTGGATATTTTGAACCACTAGTTATAGAAAAAAGGGTCAAATCTATGGAGAAGATCTTTTATTTTGTTCATTATTCTGAGGTGGAGAAGATGAATCTCACTATTTATCATCTAGATGGAGAGGCTGACCAGTGGTGGACAATGATTTAGAATACCAAGATGATGGATGAAATTGAAGAGATGGAGTGGGAAAACATTTAGATAGTGTTTCATAACTAGTATTTCCCTCAAAATATTCATAAAAATATCGAGAAAGAATTTATAGAGATGATGTAAAAGGAAAGAGAACCTATCACGGCCTATGAAGAAAATTTCATAAGGCGTGCAAGGTATGATTTGTGTTTTGTTATCAACAATAATAGAAAAAATGATAGATTCTTTAGTGGCTTAAAACCACACCTTCAAAATAATCTTAAAATTTTAGATTTTAAGAGCTATGAAGAAGTTACTAGATTTTATATAACAGTGTAGATGTAGTTTTTAGAATGTTCCCACAGATATGGTGATAAGAAAAAAAGTTGGAGTTTCAAAATGGATGATATAATGAGAAAGGTGGAATGAAAACTCAACCAACCGCTTGTAAAAAATGTGGGAATAAGAATCATGGGAACTGCCTAAAAGGGATAGGGAAATGATTCATGTCTGGGAGAGGGCTCCAATATCATGAATACAGAAAATACATGAGGTTGAAGGATAATGTGTTGGAGGAAAGGATAGAGCCACCCCAGATCCAATATTATAACTATAGTGAGAAAGGGCATTATACAATCTAGTGTAGTAAACCTTTTATTCTCTAGGTTAATATATGTCTTCATCCACCAAAGCCAAAGGAGCATGGGAAGGCTATGCCATCACTGTTGTAAAAGTGGATCAATAAAATGAAGTCTTACAAGGTACACTTCCTATTCACTTAATAATTGAAAATGCCTTATTTGATTCTAGTTTTACACCTTACTTTATATCTTTAAAATTTTCTCGAACTATTTAATCTAATCCTCAAAAACATGATGTAGAGATATCCGTAAAAACACATAGTAGTGAAATCATTGTAACCCATGTGTTGGAATATTCTCTAATTGGATTATGTGGGAATATTTTTCTACAAATCTCATAATACTTACCATAGTGGAATTCAATGCTATACTGGGAATGGAATGACTCTTATTATATAGAGCACATATAAAATATTTGGAAAAGAAAATATGTTTTTATATTCTGAACCATCCAATGATCCTCTATAAATTCAATGAAGATCATGAATCTCCTTTGAAAAATACTTCAATGGTGTGGGTGTTGATTCCCTATTAAGATTCATAACTCTTTCAAATGTTTGAGTGAAAGGAAGGTCTCAACCTATAGGAAATTCCTATTATGATGGAATATAGTGATGTATTTCCCTTAGTGTTACCTAGAATTTCCCCGGATTCTGAGTTAAAATTCCCAATAGATCTCAAAACAAGAGATACTCTTATGTCAAAGTGTCCCTATAGGATTGATCCTATTGATCTGTAGGAATTAAAGAATAAGTAATAAGATCATTTAGAAAAATGGTTTATACACCCTAGTGTATTGGCTTGGGATGCATCAATGATATTTGTGAAAAATAAGGATTGATCAATGAGAATTTGTATAAATTATTGGGAACTCAACAAGATCACCATAAAAACAATTATACACTTCCAAGGATTTATGACTTGTTATATTAGTTTAGAGAGGCTTAGTACTTCTCAAAGTTGGATCTCCATTCTTGATATCATCTGCTAAAGGGGAAGAAAGAAGATATTCAGAAGACTACCATTCATAATAGTTATGGTCACTATAAATTTCTTCTAATGCCCTTTAGTCATATTAATTCCTATGAAATCTTCATGGATGTCATGAATATAATCTTTAGGAATTACCTGAACAAATTTGTGTAGGTGTTTATTGATGATATTCTCATCTACTCTAAGAGTAAAGAGTTACATAGGGGGTATCTAAGGATTGTGTTGGTGACAATGAGGAAGGATAATTTGTAATCTATGTTTATGAAGTGTGTTTTTTTATTTAGTAAGTAAAATTATAGAGACATGTGTTCACAAGTGAGGGAAATTCTATGGACCCTTCAAAAATTAAGGCAATTCCGGAATGTCTCATACCCTCTATTGTCATAGAAATCCACCATTTTCTTGGATTAGTAGGGTAATATCAATGTTTTGAGATAAATTTCCCATGTTTTTCAAGACTTATAACTATGTAAAAAAGGAAAGGGGTAAAGTATGTCTAGATTGAAGAATGTGAATAAAGATTCAGGGAGCTAAATAGAAGGCTAGTCACTACACCTGAAATCGCATCACCAAGAAATGGAGAATCTTTTGTGATATACAATTATGCTTCAAAGAAATTGTTGGGTTTTGTACTCATGAAAAATGATAATGTGATATTCTATGCCTCATTACATTTGATGATCCATGAGCAAAATTACCCAATGTAATATCTAAATCTAGAAACTATGATTTTTTTCCTTAAAAATACTACGACACTACCTCTATGTTGAGAAGTGTGAAATATATACCGATGATAAGAGCCTAAATTATATATTCACAAAAAGGATCCCATCATGCATCAAAGAAGATAGTTAGATCTGATCAAAGACTACAATATCTCTATTCACTATCATCCAGTCAAGGCAAACAAGGTATCTAATGCACTTATCAAAAAAGAACATTGTACTCTATCCATGTTGAGGATTCAGAAAGACCTTATCCTCAAGGATAAGAATTGGATGGATTTTAAAATCATAATGGAAGACCAGACATCCTACCTTGCACAAATGATTTCCCAACCATCTATCTAAGAGAATATTAAAGAGGCACAAATGGATGATATGAAGTTACAAAAGAATGTGAATGCAGTAAAGGAAGGTATGTTTCCATAGTTACATATCGATGATGATGGTGTGATTTGGTTTGGAAAGAGGCTTTGTGTGCCTTCATAAATTGGGATAAAGAAGGATCTATTGAATCATGCACATAGCTCAAAATTCTCTACCCATTATAGGAGTTCCACGATGTACCGTGATCTATGAGAACTCCTCTGGTGGGAAAACATGAATAAAAATATTGATGAGTGTATGTCAAGGTGATTGATATGTCATAAATTTAAAGAAGAGTGACATAAATCAAAATGGTTGACATAAACCTTTCCTATACCCATGTGGAAATAGGAGAATTTCACTATGGACTTTGTTAAGGGTCTCTTGGATACATCGAAATGAAATAATGTGATATGTGTTATGGTGGAACAACACACCCATAATTCCCACTTTATCGTTATTTAGGAATATATATCACTTGGAAAACATGAAATGATATACATGAAGGAATTGTTTAGAATGAATGTGCTTTCAATCTTAATTGTCTCTGATCATGATCTATGGTTCACATCAAAATTCTAGAGGAGTCAAAAAAATTCATTGAGTACTAATTAAATTTTAGCACCGCCTATCACCCCTAAACTGATGGCCAATTTGAAGGGAATATTTAGATGAAAAATGATATTCTAATGAACTTATCATTAGAATTAAAAGGTGGAAGGGTTTTGTATCTCCCATTGGTTGAGCTCTCATACAACAATTGCTTCCACTCAAGTATTTAGATGGCTCCATATGAAGCTCTGCAAGGATGGTGATGTGGAACGAAAACATGTTGGGATGATGTTTTGTGAAATTAAGCTACTTGGACTTGATCTTGTGTATGATATGACAAAAATGGTTCGAACCATCCAATATCATATCAAATAATCTCAAATTTGATAAAAGAGATATGCTGACAACCATCGAATGGACTTGGAGTTTGACGTTGGAGGTAAATTAGTCCTTTGAATATCACCATAGAAGAGGGTCGTGTGAGTGGGAAAGAAAGGGAAGCTAAGACAAAGGTACATTGGAAACTTTTAGATCCTTGATCTCATTGGATACATAGCCTATCATCTTGAACTTTCACCGAATATGGCTCAAGTTCAATATTTGTTCCACGTATCACTACCAAGAACGTTCATACTAGATATCTCCCATGTACTAACATCAGATGTGTTACAACTAGAAGATGATATCTCTTATAAGGAGAATCCAATAGAGATTATAGACTAGAGAGAAAAGGTTCTATTAAACAAGGAAACCCACTTATTCATATTGTTTTGAATGAACCATAAGTACGAATATGCAACTTGGGAAGTAGAGGAGGCGATAAAAGAGAAGTACTCACACCTGTTTAAAGTTTTGAGGGAGTAATTTCAAAAGTGGGGAAGAATATAATGAAACAATCTTTAATCAATGGAAATTTATCCCTTCTATAGTAATTTCATATAGTATAAATTATAGAAAATCACTTATATACCATAATAATTTTTTTATAAAAGATTAATAAATTATTAGAATTATTTCTAGAGGTTAAGAAACCAATATTGATGAAATAGTAATATGACTACAGGAAAAGTAATAAGACCCTTATCAATAGTAAACCAGCCAAATGAATAGTAACAAGACCCATGAATGTATAAATAAAATTTAGGTATCTTATTTGTGAAAATATGATATAATTATATAATAGTATAAGTAAATATTTTTCAAAATTATTAACCAAGTACTGGAATTTTTTTATGTCATAAATATTTAATTTCATGAATAATTTAATATTTTAAAAGAAAATTTATACTCCTAGAAGTTATTCATAAATTAATATTTTTATGTCTTATGATTTTAAGATAATTTTAGGAGTCCTTAAGTAATTTTTCAATGTGTTATAAAATCATTTATAATTTTAAAATTTATATTTTTCCAATGAAATGTTGATTTTAATAAGAAATAAATTACTCATATTTAGAAACAAAATTTCATAAAAGGAGTTCATTTCTGAATTATACATATTTAAAAATGGTTATAGAGAATTTTTCATATTTTTCTGAATTACTTGAATTTTTTGTGAATAGAGAAATACAGTAATTTATGATATAAATACATTATATGATAAATACACTATTCATTGAGTCATTGTTTATTTAAGAACCCTTTGTTCAAACCCATATGATCTAATTACAATATTTAGTTTTAATAATCAACACTATTTCTTGTCTTGACCTATATAATAAACAAATGAAATAAATAATAACATAACACCCTCTCATCCACTATAAATGCCACCTCTCACACCCTCTTCTACTCACACCTCTAAATCTTTGTACCTTTCCCAAATTCTTCTCCCAAACTTCCCTAGCCCCTAACCCACTTCCAAGAGCTCTTTGTATCATAATTAGACCAAACCTAGGTTCCTTGAGAAGGATATGAGGATTATAAATCAAGTGGTAAGTCCTCTCTCTTTTTCATTTAATTTCCTATCAATTTCATATATTTTATTATTATCTCTTCACCTAACTTCATTAAAATGGAATGATAAATCTATTACCTTAAATATTTTCTAATTATGTCATGCTAATGGAAGATACATCATTAAACTCTCCCCCCCCCCCACTCTCTCACTCTCTCTCTTATTTTAAAAATGAAATAGTCACATGTGATCTATTAATTTACCGACATCGTGGGTGAGGCACTTTAATTTTCATTGAAAACCATTAAGGATATTAATAATACCATTAAATGGTTTAAAAATTATTTTAATTTTTTATAGACCTTTTTAGGTTCTAGAAAAAACATATATTCATAATACTTGATGATAAAACTTAATGAGTTCGTTGTGATAAAAAAAAACCACCAAAATTAACCAAAAACTATCATCATTAACTTTTATCTAATTAATCATCCCCATAGTATATAAACAAAGATATTGTAAGATAATTAAACCTTATATAGTATCATTAATAACTTATAATATAAATTCTTGATTTTCATCCTCACATTAAACAAACTTCTATTCATGTATAAAAGTGAACCGATCATATAAGTATGAAAATGAACACTCCTGAATGATGAAATTAAACTCTATAACTCATCCCAAAGCTCATAGATGGACACATTAATACTATAGAAATAAAATTATTATATTAAAGGTTATTTATGTATTAATAAATGAATCTAATAGGATTATACAAGATATTAAATTGAAGGATGCAATCAGACATATGGTAAGGGGAATTCTTAAACCCAACTATCTTTCTTTGGGTTTACCCACTTTCACCCCATTTTCAGTATATATATTCATTAAATATGATTTATTAATCATTATATTTTATTTTATTGGATATAAATGGTTTATAAATATGTTTATGACAAAAACAATATTTTCATAAGAACTCTTCTTTCAAAAAACACACCTTTTACTTCTCGAGATTGTTTCTTCTTCACTCATGGTTGATGATTCAAGGATGCCATTTGATATTTAATTTGGAAGACCAAATATTATGAATATATTATTATGAAATTAATCCCATTCCTTTACATGGGTTATTATATGTCCAAATATTGATATAATTTCTCTGTGGCATGCATGATAATGTAAATGTTATGATGTGAGGGGTTCGCCCGGAATTATATAGCGCAACGTAAATGCTATGATGTGACTGGGGCTCCTTAAATTATATAGAGATCCAATTCATTAAGTATTCTGATAAATATCATGAGTTAATGTGAAATATTCATGAACATGATTCTATATTAGTTCAAAATTTTGTGTGATAGCTCACTACAGAGACATGATGTTTTATTTTTATTACGGACACATTCTATGACGTATCTTAATGACTTTATATCATGATTATGATCCCGTTATTATTTAATTATGATGATTTTATGTTAATAAAACCACCATGTTATTTTGTTTCATGTTCTTATCTATACTCTTATATAGATTTTAGCTCACCCCTTTATGATGTAAATCCTCAGGTGAATACTTGTATTAAGTAGAATTCAAAGGAAAATAAGAAGCTAGAGAAGAAGGAATTAAATAAATGTTTTTGTTTTATTTATTAAATCTTATATGTGTTGCTAATTTTCCAAATACACTAAACCTTTTTATCATCAATATGTAATTGTTTTATGTTGATTGTCTTTAAAATGATGTAATAGTTATGTAATAAAAAGTAGGGTTTCTATATTCAATTCTTGAAATAGATTAATAAGGATCACCATAATGTTTTCAAATCCACCTCTAATGGAACTGGGGTTGTTTTTTAGAAAATAATTAAATTTTACCTCCAATGGGTATTTGTAATATTTTTTCATAATTCCCATAATTTTATAAAATATAATTTTTTTGAACAAAACATAAGTCAACAAAGAAAGATTTTTGTTTTGTGAAATTCAAGTCTAAAAATAATTTTTTTGGATTAATTTGTTTATAAAACTTCTAAACAAAATATTATTTGATGTTAAAATATATATATATATACGTATAATTATATATTTCATGAATTTTTTGGAATAAAAATTACAATATTTCCTAAACTGTGGTCTGATACCAACTATAACAACCATACATTTTTTTACACGACTATTACTTCTTTTTTTATATAAAAAACATAATAGAGATACAAATATTGGATCCAAAGTTATATTGTATTTGTAAAATTAGGCTTAAACATAACTTGTACAAAAAAACACAAAAATTTATTTTAATCATTCTTCTTTGTCCTTCTAAAATATCATTTTCTCCTTATTGCATTTAATAACCTATGGATAAAACTTAAGTAAAGGGGTGAGGTAAATGTATAGTACGAGGAAGAATATGGGAAATGAATAAAATGTCGATGGGTCATAATAATAAACATCATATATCATAATAATTAGATCATAATATACATCATGAGGGAAATAGTTGATAATTTCATATAATGTGGTGATGCAAAAAATAAAACATTATGTCATAATGGTCTAATACCACACATAGTTGTGAACAAAGCTAAAAGCATGTTCAACCATAACATATGTGAATAGTCCTAACAAAATCCTTTAGAGAAAATATAGAATCATGTTCATTCATAATACACATCATCTAATGAGATAAATCATATTACCCATTGGATTGGAGAGGTATATAATTTTGATCCCACCCATCACATCGAAAATACTTATAATCATGCATTCCACAAAGAACGTAGAATAATCACAGTCATGAAACAACCCATGTAAATTAATGGGTTTAATAATTATTTCATAAATAATTATTTCAATATTTTTTTGGGATTCCAAATTGAATGATGGAGAATACATTTGGAATCAACATCATCAATCTTGAGTGAAGAAGAAAATAATCAATATGATTCCAAGATGTGCTTTGGATAGAAATTTATTTTTTTAAAACAACAAGTATTTCGATTGAAAATAATGTTGGTATGGTGGAAAAAATGTATATTTCCAAAAATAAAAGGAATAATAGTGAAAGTATCTTTATGGAATACTCGGGGAAAATTGGTATTGAAAATGATGAAAACTATGGATAAACCAATGAAAAAAAGATGGTTTCGAGAATCCCATTTCCATAAATCCCACTTTATTTCATCACTTTTACACATCTTTAATAATGAATTTATGTTTATTAAAACATTGAAATATAAGTGAACTATGTTAATTTATATCACTATTTATCAATTATATTCATTTTATTATATTTCTTAATTTTTGTTGTTTAAATTGAAGCATTTTGATATAATTTTTTCAATAAAAATTTCAATTTTCTCTATTATTTATCAATTTTTATAACACCCTAATATTTTATGGTATTTATCATCTTAAATAAATTCAATTTATTAGATAGCTTACATCAAGCACAAACAAACCGAACTTATTAAATATTATTGTAACCATTAGAAATAGTACTGAGACCACTAGAATAATATCCTCACATATATAATTAAATAAAATTAGTTGTCTCAGAAATTAAAATGTGATATATTTATATCATTTAATATGTTTATAAATGTTTTAAAAATCATAAATTAAGTGTTCTTATTTTTTGAAATGTAAATGTTTATTTTAAAATTTATAATTAATATAATGATTTAAAGTAAAAACTATTTTCATTAAATATATTCATAGATAAAAATTTTATAGTAATATAATTGTAAAATAATTTAATGAGACCATATTTAATTTTTCAAAGTGTTATATAATACATTAAAACCTTAAAAATGATATTTCACAAATAAAAGATTATTTTTATTGAAAATTAAGTTTATCATATTTAGGAAATTATTTTACAAATAATGGAGAAAATTTTTAAAATATACACATCGAAAAATATTTTGGGTGATTTTTTTTGATAATTCTAAAATAATTGAATTTTTTGTTAATAGTGAAATATTGGAATTTACGGTATTAAAATATTTATGCCAAATATATAATTTTTTGAGTCATTGATGATGTAATAAACCCTTATTTCGAACTCAAATACACTAGTTATTGTAATTAGTCACAAAAATCATCAGTATTGATTGTTTTGATTAAAAATTAAAAAACAAATGAATAAAATAATCAAAAAACACCCCTCTCCTCCACTATAAATACCACCCCTCATAACCCCCACTCCTCACACATTATAAGCCTTGCGGCTTGATAATATTCTACCCAATTTTTCTCCCAAACATCCCACCTCCATCTAAGAGCTGCCGGTATAAATAAAAGTCCAATACAATGTTCATTAAAGAGGTTCTCAATTAGATGTTGTACAAGTGGTAAAATCCACTTTGGGTTTCATTTAATTTATTTTAATTTATTTTCATGTCCTATCCTTACCCACTCTATCATAAAATTCATGAAAGATCTATTATATTTTATTTATTTAAATGTTGATATATTAATGGAATATAAATCTTCAAGCCTCTTCTCATTTTCCTTTTATTCTTATAATGAAAACATCGTACCTGACGTGTGGACTTACTACCATCCTCGATGCTGCATTTTAATTTTCCATCAATGCCTTAAATTATAGTCTTAAAATTATTATAATGGTTAATTAAGATTTTATTATACATATTATAAGTTATATAATATTCTTTAACCAATATATTAACTTTAAATTAAATAAAATTATATAAGTCTATGATTGTTTTTGAAATCTCCAAAATAAATGAAATCATTTTCATTAACATTTCATCTAATGAATCACCCTCATACTATATAACCAAATGATATATAATAAAATTTAATCTTATTGATGTAAATTAATAACCTATTATATCAATTCTAGATTATTATTCATATTTCACAAGAATTTCCATACTTGTATACAAGAGAACTGATCCTAAAAAACAAAGAAAACTAACACTCCCAGAATGAGTACATGAATCCTATAACTATTAAAAAAGTCCATACATGAACTTAATAAAATTACAATAGAACTTATACACAATGAAAGGGTTATTAATTCAGTAATTAATTAATCTTATTTTATTATCTAGGAATTTAAGCACAAGTACCAAATGATTTTGAACATAAGGTAAGATATTTCTTAAGTAAATTTTCATTCATTGGATTGAAATTATATGTCATTAGTTATGTTATTACAAGAATATGTGTGAAATTAAATCTTATTATTTGGTATTTCATTTCCAATTTTTTTTTGTATTTACATGTGTCACACATAATTATTTCACTGATTTATCCTTACCCCAATGATACGATCTTTATATGGGTTTTCTCATATCACTTTTGTTTCTATGAGATATTCCTTAGTCACCCCTTATTCCTTAGGTGCAGTTTATTTATACTACCCATTTTTATTTATGATCAATATTCATTGATTTTTTTTCAAATATCCATATTTATTGTATCATGGATATTATTATTTTCTTATTCGTATCCCATTTTTACATATGGTGCTTATTCTGAATGTAAATTTGAAAAGGGAAATATTGATGAATACATACGCTCTACTCAATACAGATATTTTGAAAAGGAATATTGTTCATAAATTAAATATATGTATAATTAATGTTTTTACTTATAGTGATGGGTGGGGTCCAACTATATATAGCCTCTTGATGTATCAACTTGTCTCATGAGACAAAATAGTTGGTGAAAAACACTTTACATTTGTTTCCTAGAAGAAATAGATGGGGTTCTACCCACAAAATTAAACCACTTGGTGAAAGGTCTTGAAGGCAGTGGTTTATAAGATATATACATTATGTCTAATAAATAATCATTTTCTTTATTCGCTATTAATTTATTATTATCCATTATATTTTCACTCTGAAAAAATATATGGATGAATTTTCATTCTCAGTTTATTGGTGGAATGGGTGTTTTAGATATTTACTTATCTATAATTATTATGCCTAATTGACTTTACTTCACATATTATTAATTCATGTAACCCTTATAGATAATTTTAGATCACCCTTTTTTTCCTTCCCTTGGTAATGAAGAATAAATCTTTGACTAAGTTTTAAGGAAGCCATTTATTTTCATTTGATATGTTCTATATTTAGTAACCAATTTAATAAGGTAAAAATATAATTATCTAGTACTTCCAGACTACTAAACTGATCAATCCTTGGTGATAGGACCTATTTTTTATATTCCATTGTAATAAAATTACTATCTACTCTGGGATACTAGGGGTAGGTTTGTTACAGTTGGCATGAGGTAATGTTTCATAGAAACTGTGGGAACTAGATGTTAAATAATCATGAGAATTATAATAGTTACATATAGTGAATTTCTGGCCCAATAATCATAGTGATTGTGATCTAACTCAGTGTTCTCCATTATTTAGTGATGGAGGCTAATAGATGAAAGAGAATTAATACCAACTAACAATGTAGGGATTCCCCACTAATCAAGTCAACATAGTTAGTGTTGGAGCATAGGAGGCCATGACCATATTAGGACATAATACATAGGTTATGATGAATAACCATAATAGACCTTCATTAGACTATTTTATGGGTAATAATCCAATATCTTTTAATGAGAATAATAATCTAGTGGTATCTAATTATTGGATCAAGTCCCATGAAAAGATATTTATATAATTGAGATGTAATGAAAATGAAAAGGTAGTACAAGCAGTATATTATCCCAAGGGAGATGCTCACCAATGATGTAAACTGTTCCCAAATACTAAAGAGGATGATGAAATATAACACATGGAGTGGAAAATGTTTAAAAAAAATTCATTGATAAATTCATCCCTCGTGAGAAATAAATTGAAATGAACATAAATTTCATTAGTTTAAAGAAAATAAAGAAGAGAGTGTTAAAGAGTATGAAGATACCGTCACAAGACTATCCATGTGTGCTATAGATTACATACATGATTTGGAAAACAATATTGATCATTTCATTAAAGGTATTAACATAAGTCTTTGAAGGGAACTATCTTCTCTAAAATTTCCATCATAGGATAAAATAATATTAAGTTCCATAAAAATGGAGAATGAATTTTATACAACCTATATGTTCAAGGGAAATAAATAGAATAAGTTCCTTTCTGATAACCATTGTAATGGTGAAGTTTCAAATGAAAAAAGGAGAATTAAGAAATTTACATTATGAGAAAAATGTTCAAGGAATCATCCTAGGAAATTCTTGAAGGGGATGTGAGTTTTTTTAAGGGTAGAGAAATGGGTCATCATGAAAATGAATGTTAGGGGAATATAAAAATAAATGAATTTAAATTATTCAAATATAATGAATTTGGGAATTATTCAAATCAATATTCCCTCAGTCAAGGGAATCTACAATAGAAGAGGACAAGGGGAGATGTCCAAGCATATGTGATCACCACAATTATAGTAAAAATACCCAATAATGTGGTGGAATATAAATTAATCCTATATTCATATTTATCCAAATATTTATTTGATTCTGGTTCATGACACACTTTTATAACTACTAAATTTTACAAAAAAATAATTCATTTACCTTTCAATTTAATAAGGTATTTTAAAGTAAAAACTCCTAAGGGAAGTCTCATGATAAGGAAAATGTGTCAGTCAATCCACCTTTATGAAAAATAAATGTGATTTAGTTATTGACCTTATCATTATACCTAGGATTTACATGGATTTTATCCCCGACATGAACTATATTTGAAAATATGATTTAAAAATTTAATGGAAGAAGGGAATTGCATTTTTTGAAGAAGGAGGGGAATCCATTTATTTATATTAGATACTTCATCATCTGATTCTTATCAAGATAAACCCCCAGTAGCTCTGCTGAGAAAATTTATTTGTGTGGAATAGAAAACATCATATAGGGATGAGGAAATTAATCTTCAAATTTTGGATGTACTAGTTTTATGGGAATGTATTGATTTATTTCTAGATGAATTATGTAGACATCTCTCAGAGAAGGAAGTTGATATTACCATTTATTTAATCCTTAAAACAAGAACAATATCAAAGAATCATTTTATAATGGAAATTGTCAAATTAATGGATCCGAAGAAACAACTAGAGGATTTTAATAATAATGTATATATTCACCCTACTAGTTCTCTATGGGTAACCCATATTCTCTTTGATAAAAAAGAATGATAGATCGCTGAGGTTTTTCATTGACTATAGAGGTATAAATACTATTAAAATAAATACCATGTATCCCCTTCAATGAATTGATCATTAATTTGATCAACATCATAGAGCTTTACATTTTTTAATGATTAAACATTGTTATGGGGATAATCAATTGTTAGTAAATAAGGATGACTTTTCAAAGAATGTTTTTTTGGAAACAATTGGACATAGAAAGTTTATGGTAATTCCATCTTTATTGACTAATGAACCAAATTCTATAATGGATCTAATTAAAAAATTAATTAATTAATATCATGAAAATTTTATTTTTGTATTCATTGATGATATTCTCGTGTATTCTAAAATAAATAAAGACTATGAGAATTATTACAGGTCCTGAATGGCCCTAAGGACTTCATTTTTTATTGATTTTTGATAATCCCCCTTTCAAGGGATGAGGGGGAACCCTTACAAGGCCCGTAGGCTCAGAGATTACATAGCTCGTAGGCTTACAAGAATACATGAATCGAAGATCTTAGGGAATTCAACCAGACTATCTACAAGGAACTGCCCCTCCCCAGCATCTCTATCCTGATAATAGATCTCCACCTTTTCATGACTGTCCGGCTAGGCTTTCTATGTAAGCACAGGCTGGTACCGATGGCATATCCATACCCTCTCATTCTGACAATACATTTGGCTCTGCTCTGGTTATTGCACCTACTCTGAATCCTCTTCTGGGGCAGCTCCTTTTTTATAGTGTGTATGGGGTCTGCATTCATGTGGCCCGAAGGCCTTGGGGTGGAACTAAGACCTTAAGGTGGCCCGAAGGCCATGGGTGGCCCGAAAGCCTTGTAGGACCCAAGGACCAAACCGGTGGCCCGAAGGCCCAGATGTATGAATAGTTCTGGCTGCTACTATACCGAACAGTGCCTGCTACAGTACTGCTACAGTGGCTGTTACAGTTGTGATATAGAAACCCTAGAAATATGCCTCCACCCATATTTTATCTTGGGTCTCTTGGATGCACCTAGAGATTCCTCATCAACTGGGTTGAGGCTCATGTGCTATTACAGGTCATTCTTGATCTCTCAGAATGAAAGAGTTATATGGTAATTTTAGCTTGTGTGAATTTTGGATATAATAAATTTCTTTTCTTGGTTAGATTATCTCTAATTATATAATGGTAGTTGATCCTATAAATAAAATGTCAATACATGAATGGCCTACAACAAGGAATATATATATGGTACATAGTTACATTGGTTTCAAAGGTTACTATAAGTGTTTCTTTTGGAATTTATCCTGATTAGCTATCCCATTATCCAAGCTCACACCTAAAGAGTTTAATTTTGTATTGAAAAGGGAATTTATAGAATGTTTTTGAATAATTGGAGAGAAAATTATTGAATGATCTGATTTTGAATTTACCATTAGGAAATTATGGGTTGGTAATATATAGTGATGAATTAAAGAAATAACTGGGTTTGTTCCTTATGAAAAATGACAATGTCATTGCATATTCATCAAGGAAATTGAAGATTCATGAAAAAAATAATAAAACTAATGATCTTGATATAGTATCCTTTACCTTAGCTCCGAATATATGGAGACCCTATCTCAATGGTGAAAGATGTTATATATATAATGATCAAAAGTGTTTGAAAAACATATTTACATAGAAAGAAGTCAACATGTTGAAAGGATGATGACTCCTGTTACTCAAAGATTATGATTCTTCAATGAACTATCACCTGATTAATAAAAATTTTGTAGCTGATGCGTTATGAAGGTAAAATCAAGAACTTATGTCCCAAATGAGGATTCCAAAAGATCCTATCTTCATGGATTTAAAAAATATTTTTATTGGAATTGTAAAGGAATGGGAAATATCACTTATTTTTCAAATTACTGTTAAACCATACTTAATGGAGTAGATAAAAATTTCTTAATATGATTAAGAGAATTTTAAAAATAAAGTTGATGTTGTTAAGGATAAAAAATAGGTATACCTCATGTGCAAGGATGTAATTCTGAAATTTAGAAAGATGTTATTTGTTACATCAATAATTGAGATTAAAGGGGGGCTATTAGATGATGTTAATTGCTTAATTTTATATATAAACAATGGTAGTAAAAAGATGTACAGATATATGAAAGAAATGTTTTTGTGGGATAATATGAATCTAGAATTTGATGACTTTGTGTCAAGATTCATAGTTTGTCAACAAGTGAAGGATGAGAGATATAATCATCAAGGAGTCCCGAAACCTATACCTATTACTATGTGATAGTGGGATGGAATTACTCTATACTTCATAATTGTATTACCAAATACCCCTAGAAATAATTATGTGATGTGTTATTGTTGATCGACATACAAAATCAGCACATTTTGTGGCTTTAGGAGAAGATCCACAACTTGAGCGCCTAACAATAGTCTATATTAATGAAGTTGTAAGAATTTATGGTGGAAGTATATCAAATTTATCTAATCATGTTCCCCATTGTACATTAAAATTATGTAAGAGTCTTTATAAGGATTTGGATTCTATGCTTAATTTTTTTACTATTTATCACCCTCATAATGAAAATAAATCTGAAAGGACTATTCAAACATTAGAAGACATGTTGATATCATGGTAACTTTACAATCAAGGTATGTGGGATCTGTATTTCCTTTTGAAGAATTTTCCTGCAATAGTAGTTTCTATTATTGTATTCAAATGGCTAGATATAAAGAATTATATGAAAGATATATAATAATCAAAAAAATTTGGATGATGTTGGTTAGAGGGAAAATATGTTCCTAGAACTTATTAAAGAGAATATGAAAAAGTTAAATACTATTAATGATCATATTAAAGAATCTAAAAGTTTAGAAAATAGTTATAATGAAAACCAGAGAAAGGATTTGGAATTTCAAGTTTGAGATCATGTCTTTATGAAAGTATGTTAATTGAAGGGTACATTAGGGGTTGATAAGAGAGGGAAACTAAGCCCTAGGTACATCAAATCTATTTGAAATTCTAGAAATAATTAGGGTAGTATCTTACATATTATAAATGACACTCACAGATGATGAAATAGAACTAGAACATGATTTTTGTAACTACGAAGTGCCTATCGAGATTCTTGACACTAGAGAGAAATTATTGAGAAATAGAATGAATCAATTAGTACAATTTGTTTGGAGAAATCATAAAATGGAAGAAGCAACATGGTGACTCTAAGATGTCATAAATAAGAAACAACCTTATCTTTTTAGAAGGTAATATTGGTAAATTTTCTTGAGTGTGATATTTTTGAAGGATGAAATAATATGACACCCCAATATTGTTTGGTATGTATCTTATTAAATTAATTGAATCTATTATATAAGTTTCAACAAGCAAAAATGAACCACACTATTCTATATTAATGGGAAAATTATAATAATAACCCCACCATTTTAATTAAAACTAATATTTATTTATCTCATAAATAATGATATCATATATTTATATCATCGAATAAGTAAATAAATGTTTAATAAATGATAAATTTAGTGTTGCTATTTTGTGAGATGCAATTATTTATTTACAATTTTATAAATAATATAATTATTTTAAAAAAATATTTTCATAAAATAGATTTAGAAATCATTTTCTGTTGTATTATAATTGTAAAACTGTTTTATGAAACCATAATTAAATTCTAACGGTATAATAAAATCTATAATAATTTTAAAAATGGTATTTTTTTGAATAAATGATGATTTTAAATAAGAAATAAATTTATCGTATATAGAAAATTATTTTCGAAAAATGTAGTCCATTTTTTAAATATATGTGTGGAAAAATGGTTGGGGTGAATTTCCATGAATGTTCTAAAATATTTTAGTTTTTTGTGAATATAGAAATATGTTATTTTCTGGTAATTTAAATTTTCAGCCAAATACATAACTTTTTGGTTCATGGATATTGTAAGAAATAATTAGTTAAACATAAAATTTACTAGTTACTATAAATATTAACAAGAACTGTCACTATTGAGAGTCTTGTGCCAAAATAAAATAAAAATGAATAAAATAGTGAAAAAACACCCCTATACTCCACTACAAATACCATCCCTCACCACCCATTATCGTTACACCTTCTAAGAGTTGGATATTTATAATATCCTACCTAATTTGACTCCCATATATCTTCCTTATGTCCAATATATTTTATTATCAATGAATAGAAAATCACAAGTTCCATAAGGAAGTTCTTTAGGAGGCACTATATAAGAGGTAAAATCCTCTTTCATTTTATTTTAATTTCATTACATATCCTATCCTTACCTACTCTATAAATTAATTAATGATAACTCCATTTTATAATATATAATTTTATTTTATTTTGTTAATTTAATATCCATCATCAACCCCCTTCTCCATTCCTTTTTATTCTAAAAATGAAAACATCATTCATGATGTTTCAATTTACTACTATCATAAATGATGTGTTTTAATATTCCATTACCACCTTAAATGCTGGTCATAAATGAATTATTATTGTTAAATAATATTTTATTATACATATTACTTGTTATATAATGTTATGGAACCAATATATAAACATTAAATTAAATAAAATTGTACAAGTCTATGATGGTCATAAAGACCCCCAAAATAAATTAAATAATTTTCATTAACATTTTATCTAATGAATCATCCTAAAAACATATAAAAAATGATATATATGATCATTTAATCTTCTATAATTTCATTAATAACATATAATTTAAATTATGGAGAATTATTCCTATTTTATATGAACTTCCATACTCGAATACAAGTGAAACAATCAGAAAAAAACCCAGAAAATAAACACCCCCTTAATGATGAAATTGAATCTTATAACTCATAAAAAGGACATACATGAAATTAATAAAAATATAATCAATAAAATTAATGTATAAAATGTAATTAATTAAGTAATTAATGAATCTAATTTTATTTTATTTTAAATTATGTACAACTACAGAACTCTTTCATCCATAAGGTAAGGGATTTCATAACTTAATTTTCTTTCATTGGGTAAAGCATCAATGTCATTAGTTATGCTATTATTATAATATTTGTGCAATGAACACTGATTTTTTAATATGTTTCCAATTTTATGATTTGGATTTAAATTTCTCACACATAATTATTTCATTGATTTATTCTCACACCAATGATATGATCTTGGTCAGGGGTTTTCTCATCTCACATTTATTTCTAGGAGATATTCTTTATTAACCAAATATTAATTGAGTGTGATGTATATAGACAAACCCTTTTTTATGATAATAATTCATTGAATATTTTATTAAATATCCATATTTATTTCATCCTGTATATGATTATTGTCTTATCCATATAATATTTTTATAAATCGTGATTGTTTTGAATAATGTTTTTACTATAGAAATATTGATGAATCTATACACTATTCTCAATACAGATATTTTGATAGTGTATATTTTTATTGAATGAAATATATGTCTTATGAAATCTACGGACATGTAGTGATTGGTGGGGCATGAAATTATATATCCCCTTGATTCATCAACATGTCTCATGGGACAAAATAATTGGTGAAAACACTTAATGTTTACTTCCAAGAAAAATTAAATTAGTTTTTACCCACAAACATAAATCATCTTATGAAAGATCTTAATGATAGTGGTTAATTTTACCGATACATTATTTCCAATAATTAATAGTTTTTTTCATTTATTATTCAGTAATTACTTTCCATGATATTTCCACTTTGACGTAATCTATCGATTCATTTTCATTATGAGTTTATTGGCGGCATGTGTTTTTTAGTATTTAACTTTCCACAATTATTATGCTTTATTTACATTGCTACACTTATTATTTATTCATGTAACCCTTAGGGATCATTCAAACTCACCATTTTATTTGTTTTCTTCCCCAGGTTATGAAGATTAAATCTTTGAATAGGTGTTAAGGAAGCAGTTTATTTTATATTGTTATGTCTTATGATTAATTTAGAATGTAAGAAGGGAACCAAGTATGTATCGTTTCCTATAATACTACTAAAATAATAAATCCTTTCTGATGTTATATATTATATCTATTCCATTTTAATAAAATTACCACAAACCCAAGGCCACTAGGGTCAGGGTGTAATAATTTTATTCATGGAAATTTACACACAGATATAATAATTTCATGAATAATAAAATAAATATTTTTTTTCATGTAATAAATAATTAATTTCACATATCCCTAATTTTGGGGATATGGAATGAATTTTGAAAAATCCCCATTGTTGGTTAACAATCCATTATTAATAACTTTTTTTAAAGGAGGAGAAATTGAGATAAAATATAAATATTTCAGAAATATAATTTTTATAGTAGTTCAACAACATTAATATAATTCTAACATAATGGATACTTAATATTAAAATATTTGGTTTCTAAATAGATAAATAAATAGATGAAGTGAAGAGGAAAACAAAAAAGAAGTGTTTATTAAAACATACCTTCTTCTTACGGTTTCTTCCCATATACGACACCAGAATTCACCGATATTTGGATTTGTATTAATCAACAACACCCATATGTATTTTAATAGTATTAAGGGAGATTATTTTTAAGATAATTGTCTTTGGATTGTTTTGGCTGAGTGGTTTTCCATAGGGAGGGAGAGGGATTGATTATACAAGAGGATATGTGTATTTTTTGAATAAAATATTGAATAAAAAACTACATCCATGGTAAATATTTTAAAATTGAATTTTTGACAATATAAAAGATATATAAATATAATAGAATGGTTTTAAGACATTGAACCCCATTATAGTTATAATTCATTTTTTGTATTAAAAGGGAAGGTGTAAAAAAATTTATTTTTAAGGATCATCTTTGAATTTAGACTTTGGAAAATGATTTCTAGGTTTTTAAATTATGTTTATTTTATTTTAAAGATTAACTTATGAAATTTAATATAATTTTTAAGAACCCCATGTTCTAGAAATTTTTTATTTCATTATTACATCATGAATGATGTAATATAAGAATCATCGGTTGCAAGAAAACTGCATTTTTACTAAACACATGAAAATTTATTTATATAAGAAAATTACATAAAATTCACCATCAGAAAATTTCAACTTGTTGATTTCAAAAATGATATTAAATCTTTCAATGTAAACTTATAACATATGTAATTTATAATTTTAATTCAAAAATAATGATTTTTATGTAATCCTTATAATTAAATTGACAAAGATGTTCATATATTTTGTTTCAGTTTTTTTATCATGATATATATATTTTTATATTAGAATAATTAAATTTAATAAAAATTTTCTTGTAAAATATCATTTATATTAATTTTTTTGAGGTTAAATTACTATTCCAATAGTCAGGTGACTATTCCCAACAGTCAGGTCAGTATTCCAAATGGCCAAGGTATTATTACAATGTTCACATTACTATACCAATGGTAAAATTTAGTCATATAAATAATAATTCCTACCTCCATTCATTATTCTCCTCAATTCAACTCATGTTTCCCTATTTTCATTTTCTATAATGTTGATTGGTTTACTAATATTTTGTTTCTTTTCTATTGTTTTTGTTTTGGAGTGATGATTCTTACAGATTAGGGTGATCCTTAGTTTCCCATTATATAATAATTAATTTATATAATTTTACTTTGTAATGATTTTCATTTTAATTAGTATAATTTTTGAATAATATAAAATTATTTATTAATTAAATAAATTACTTTTTGTTTCTTTATGTGATTTATTTGTATAATTATATATAGTATAATATAACCCAATTTTATTTCAATGAAAAAATATAATTTTTAATCTTTGGGTTGTTACATTATTTCCCCCATTTTGAAATTTAATCCCAAAAATTTTAACTTATATTCCCGATTGAAAATAGTTTAGGGTACTTCAATTTCATTTTATGATTTGGTTCTCACATCACCTCTCTATAATTATGGTCTTATATCATCTCTTCGTACTTATGTTTCACTATTTGACAAGGTGATTTTTCTTATCGCATATAACTTTGTATATACACAACATGATCATCAATGGATAGTCCTCATATGATAGTTCATTCCATAGTTGTACCAACTCTAGATTAAGTATATGTGAGGGGCCTTGTATGTACTTCATCAAGAGGGATATGGGAAACTCGTTATGATCGTGAGTAGTATTTTGTGGAAGTGTAAGATAATAGGGCACTACTTATATTCAATCATTGATCTCAAATGGTCCGATGACATATGGATAAGTTTCTATTACTTTCCAAACCACATTACTCTCTTCCCTGGTTATATTCAAGGGAAGTATTTATCCTAGACTTTAAACTCCATGTATTAGAAGGCTTTCGGTATAGATATTTTTCCAACACTGATAATGTTATATATATGGTTGGATGGATTGAACGTTCTCTGCAATCTCCTATAAAATATTAGGTATGAGTAGAATTATCTTAGAAACATTATCCCAACAAGAAGGATTTATAAATTTCATCCCATATAGAGCTTCATATGGATCAATTTTAATACTTGAGTGGAAGATGTTGTTTTTTGAGAACTCAAATAATGGGTTATGTTTATCCCATTAGACATTAATTTCTAGGGACCTGACACTCAACTTCTCCTTGTGTGTCTAAGAAGTAATTCTAGACTATTCATCAATTTGGAGGTGATATGACACCATGGAATTCAAATTAGTAATAAATGCATGGTGAAGACTTATATTGCATTTTTATTTGAACATTGGATCATGATCAAATATTATTGAATGTGTATCCCCATAAAGTTTCAACACATACATTATATATATAATGTCTTGTTTTTTAAGAAAGAAATATTCCCAAATAGTGATTAAGTGGGTAGTCTTGGTGAACCAATACACTATAACCCATATTACATTGTTTCCTCTATATGTCTTTGGGAGACCAGTGATAAATTTCCTGGTTATGTTCTTCCATTTCAATGTGGGTATATGAAATGGTTTTATCTTCCCCTTAGGCTCCTATCAGTCTTTTTTAACCTATTAACATACCAAGCATATTGATATACACATTAGAATCTCAATCTTCATTTTTTCCCACAAGAAGTTTTTTTGATGATCAGGATACAACTTGGTACTTCCAGGATGGATGGGTAGAGATCTGGTATTCACATTATCTAATAGATCCTTTGTTATTCAAGGTTACGCTTGCACACAAAATCTTGTTCAAAATTGAATGAAGCCAACCTCATCGATGAGGAACTCATATAACTTCCCATCCTTTACTTATTTCACCTTCTTTTGAAGATCCATATAATACCTTTGTTCCTCCATGATATTCACTTAGATATATGTATAAGAAATCATTTTGAAAATGATGGATGTATTACTTTCTATTAGGATTTCCAGGTACGTCCTTTTCATATCCATGATGATATAGTCTTTATAAATCTGAATCATGGATAATGTAGTAGGTTATTTTCTCCTAAGAGCACAATCTTCCTTTTTCACCATTACTAAATGTTGTGGAATAAAGTAATCAGAGTCCTTGATTAAATCTATCCATATTATTTGATTCATATTGAGACCCTTTTTAAGAATATATACTTTAGACTCTTATGATTATTATATATGTCACACTTCCCACCATAGACGTTGTTCCACTAAATCTTTAAGGAAATGATCATAACTCCTAACTCCAAATCATCCAAAACATTGTTTTTCTCATGGAACATCAACTATTGTGGGGATAAGATCTCATTTTTACATTCTTCATGAGAACACAACCCAATCCTTTCATTGAATTTAAATTTTATATAACAAATATTTCTTCACATTATGGTAGTGTAAGTATAGGCAATGTGATTAATCTTTGCATGATCTCTTTAATGATTCCCTCACATTCCTCTTTCCATTAAAACTATACCCCATTCCATGTTAACTTATATAGAAGACCAGAAAATTGTGATAAATTTCTTACAAAACATCGATAATACCCAATTAAGAATACAAAACTATGGATTTCTTTGACACTAGTGGGTAGATGATATTCCTCAATGGTTTTTTGGGAAGCATCTATAAAATTATATTAGTAGTGACCATTTTACACAATAATGTGACATTATACATCCTAATGTAACCCTTACTGAAATTATCATACATTTTCTCATTTATTAATGTCACCAAAACAATCATTATATTTTATTTTTGTTCTTATTTTTTTAGGGATTAAATGTGAATATCATTGAAAAAGACTTCCAAAAATTTGATTTGGTTGTCTCTTAAGACTCAATTAATAAAATACCTGAATTTTTTAGCGGAAGTGGAATGTTTTAAAGGAATAACTATGAACTAATAGTTTCTATACCTTATACAGAAAGTAGTATTCTGAATATATTCCTTCTTCACCTTCAACTGATGATATCGAGAATGAAGATCCACCTCTTAGAAGTACTAAAATACCCACAGTTTATCGAACAAGTCATCAATCTTTGGAAGGGGATACTTTTTATTTATGGTTTTATTATTGAGCACCTAGTTATATATACACAAAAACATTGATCTATCCTTTTTCTTAACAAAGATCATTGGAGCACCCCAAGGCGGTGCACTAGTGCATATATACCCTCAATCCCAATTCCCTCGAAACTATTTATTTGACTCCTCTAATTCAATATCAGAAATCCTATAAGGGAATATAGAGATAGGAGTGTCTCCAGTTATTAGTTCAATTTATAAATGTAACTCATGATTTTAGGAACATCTAGGTAACTCTTAAAGAAATACATCAGTGTATTCCCTCACAATGGAAATTACCTCTAGGTTGATACCATCATTTGAGTCAACAATATGTAAAAGGTATTCTTCTTTAAAGGGTATCAAAACCCACACTATTGAGGTATTTTCCAATGATGATTTGTGAAATTCCTTACATTTATAGAGGAGTGAGGGATAGTAACAAATATGAAAAGATATTTAATTTTCCTAAAATATTATTTGTACTATTTTTAATGATATCTAATCTATGCCTAGTATAGAATAAATTCCACCAAGGGAAGGATTATGAGATTAACTGGAAGAACTTCCCATATACTCTAATATGAAAGTTTTCTAACACCATGATTTAACTGATCATAATAATAGTTGTTTTTACTGAGATCTCAACTTCATGGTTTCAGGTATTTGATTCAATAGTTACAGATAACAATCTAGATATAAAAATATTCATAGAATCTGAATAAAATAAAATGTTTTCAATTTTTCCATGAATAAGAAGTATAGATTTTGTTTCATTATTTTTATACTCCACATTAACTATAGTTATGGCATAAGATTAACATTTCTTCATTGTATTTAGTGGTTGTAGATACCGATTACCCCCAAGGAAAATTGGTTTAGTGCACTAGGTTATATAGTTACCTTTATCCCTATTGTTAACACATTAAAGCATGGGTTGTGTATTAATTGGTTCCTTACTTTCATCTATCATGTCGGTCATATTATTCTTATATCATTGAAATTCATGATCTTGGTGTATTTTTATTCCACACTTGATGAATTTACCATTCCCATTATGGAAATTCACATGATGTTTCTTCCCTCATTTATTACATGTAGGTGGTAGGATCTTCTTTCTACCTTATTTTTTACATTGAACAACAAATTCATAACTCCCAATGTCTAAAATAGCTACAAAATTTTGAAGGTGTTGTTTTAAAAAACTAATGAATATATCTATTTTTTTATCACTAATGATACAAAATACCAAGGTTTATCTTGAAATAATTGTGACATTTTCATCATATCTCATGATAGATTTTCCTTCATTTTTATTCATGTCAAATAATTCTCTCTCCATTTTTGTTCAATAAGAATGAGGGAAATACATTTTATGAAATATTTTCTTAATGTATTCCCACTTTATGTATTCCATTTCATCCTTCAGTTTGTTGTTATTTATCAACAAAAAATATTGATTGGATTATTCATTTAAAATATATACAAACTGAGTCACATTCATTTTCTTAGAAAAATAGAGCATAGAAAATATCTTCTCAATAGAGTTAACTAACCACTATCGGGAATGTTTTTCGAAGGAGGAGAAACAAAGTTATAAAATTTAAATACTACAAAAATATAATTTTTATTTTTAGGCTAACATCAATAATTTAATCATAGAATACTGAATATTTAATCATATAAGATTTTCCTCTGAAATATATAGATATAAAGAGGAAGAATAGTGGACAACATAATGAATAGTAGATGAAAACAAACCATCTTCTTAGTGTTTCTTTCCATATTTGATGCCAGAATCTTTGGATTATCGGAGTTGGATTACTTCATAATAACCCTATAGAATATAAGAATATTATAGGATCGGATTTTGGTTGATATTTGGCTCTGAAAAGGTTGTAAGGAGTTATTTTCCAAGGGGAGGGAGATTAGTTATTTATATATGAAGAGAGTGGTGTTTTTAGAATAAAATACTGCGTAAAATACTATATCCAAGGTAAGCCTTATAATAGTGTTTTTTTGGAAATATAAATCATATATGAATATAATAAAATGTTTTTTTTTTGAATTTATACAGATTTATAATTCATGTTTATTTTTTTATTGCATATAAAAGTGGAAAAAAGAGAACTTTTTATTTTAATGGAACATTTTTATCCTTAGACTTTGGAAATTTCATTTTATTTTTAGAAATTGTCTTAATTTTATTATATTGAATGATTTATGAAAATAAATATATTTTTTCAAAACCTTATCTTCTTTAAATGATTACTTCATTTTTATATCAGGAATAATGTAATTTAAGATACATAGGTTACAAGAAAACCAATATTTTTACTATTCTCCTTAAAATTGAAGTATTTCAGAAAATTACCAAAAATTGTCCCATGGAAAATTTTAACATGATGATTTCTTTAATGATAATAATTTTATGAAAATAAATTTATGACATATTCAGTTTTAATATTTTTATAAAAATGACTATTTTTATGAATTCCTATATAACACAGTTTCAATAAATCTTTTTATATTTTCTTTGAGTTTTTTAATCATCATATTTAATTTTTGGGATTATATTATTTATATTCACTTATATTACTCATGATAAATATAATTTATATTTTATATAAATTTTTTGGGGTCAAATTATTATTTCAACGGTCATGTTTCTATTACCAACAGTCAGGTTACTATTCCCAATGGTTTGGTCATTATTCCCAAGAATCGAATTATTATTAAAATAATCAATTTTATATTATAATAGTGAAATTTACTCAAATAAATACTTATTCATTCCATAATTCATAATTACCCTCAATTCCTCTCAATGTTATATATTTCAATTTTCTATAATGTTGATTAAATTTATAATATTTCGTTTCTTTTCTATAGTTATATCCATGGGAGAGATGATTCTAGAAGACTGGGGTAAACCATATTTTTTTATTCAACATTTTCAATATATATATTCTTTGTCCCGTTATAATGTTTTTAATTTTCATTGGTTTAGTTGTTGATGAATGAGAAATAATTTATTAATGAATTTTTTGTTTTATTTATATAATGTATATGTATAATAATACATCGTATAATATAAAAAAAATTATTTAAAGAGATAAATATCATTTATAAACACTGGGTTATTACATTTTGTGAGAGAACAATTTTTTGTTAATTTTTTTGTTCCTAGTTATAATTACCTGAAATTATTTAAAATTACTTATTTTCATTATGGAGAGTTGTGAAATTATTCAAAAAAAATTAGTTTTAAATACAATAAATTTTATATAATCAATTATTATTTTCTTTTAAAAGATTAATAAAATAATGTGCTATATTTTTCATATAGCACACATAGATTTGTGATCCCAAATCTCTAGTTTGTAATATTATAGGACCCATGAAAATAGGGTTACCAAAACAATTTATTGAATAGTTTTTATTTTTAGGGGAAAAGATCCAATGGAATCGATGAAAATTGGTATATTGATAGTGGATAATCAAGTAATATGTGCTGATAATTCTCTATTTTACACTCCTTATCATTAATTGATGGAGGATTGGTCACTTTTGGCAATAATATTAAAGTAAAAATTATGGGAGTTGGATCTCTCCACAATCTATGCTCAATCCTCATCAACAATATTCATTATTCTGAGTATTAAAGCATAACATGATAAGTATTTCTTAATGTTTAGGTAAAGGTTATTTTTTTAATAGAATGAATTTTTTAAAATCTATAATCTTAAAATTAAGGCACTCGGAATAGAGAATGTCTATGCTCAATATCTTAATTCATTCAGTAAAAAAAATTGAACTATTTAAATGATAAAAAAATGAATATTGGATTTGGAATATAAGACTAAAAAATTTTAATTTATATTACTTGTGAAAGTTATCAAAAAAAAATTTAGTTTCATTTTTGACCTCGACTTAAATTGAATAAAAGTAAGATATGTTATGCATGAAAAAAGGGAATGAAACACAAGCCATATTTCAAACTAATTAAAGCATTTTTTATTTTTAAGCACCAATAATTGATTCATATGTATTTTTTGGGCTATATATAGTTTCAAGTCTAATTGGGAAATGTTTTTTATCTTTTAGTTTGTTATTTTCCAATATTTACTTGGGTTTTATTTTATGTGTTAAAATTGAATCATTTTATCTATTTATGTATTTTTGAATGTTTATTAGAAAATATCAAGATAAAAATTATTTCATTAAGAAGTTTCTATGGTGGGTAATTTGAAAACCATCAATTAAATTCTTATTACCCAAAACATGGTATGAAACATACTTTTTATGACTCTAGGACACCATAAAACAATGTTGTAGTTGAGAGGAGGAATACGACTTTGCAATAAATTTGTAGAACAATGTTATGTGATTATAACATGCCTACTCATTTTTTTTATAAAGTTGGAAGTACATCATGAAATTTCATTAAAAAGGTTTATTAAGACCTATTTTAAAGAAAACACCCTATAATATTTGAACTAATAAAAATCCAAAAGTTAGATACATAAATGTATTTGGATGAATGGTTTATATTCTATCCACGATGAATGATCATGGTAAATTTGATCAAGTTTGTTGATGATGTAATCTCCCAAGAATATTCTATTAATTCCGAGGAATAAAGAGCTTTCAACAAATGTTCAAAAATTATTGAAGAATCAATTAATGTGAAATTTGGTGAAACTAATCATTTTAATCACAAAATCTCTGAAATAATTGAGATATGTTATTATTTTTAAAAAATCATACATGAACCACTCTTGTAAATTAAAAAATGGTGAAGATTTGGAACTTTATTTTCTAAAAGAAAATCCTGAATGGTTGGATACAAGTGATATGTAGAGTGTGATGCATAGAAAACATATAACCCTAAAGAAAAACACCTTATAAATATTTATAAGAAACTCATCTGAAGGTATTAATACTGGAATTATTATAATAATCCCTATAGAGTTTTATACGTTTCTATCTCAAATTGAGACTAAGACTATAAAAGATCCCATAGTAGATGAGAGTTGGGTTTTAGCAATGCTAGATGAATTAAAACTTTTCAAGAAGAACATGATTTGGAAATTAGTTGTCATATAATTTGACTATCCTATAATAAAAGAAAATGTTTTCATACTAATAAGTTGACTAATTAAGACATAATCAATAGGAATAAGGATATACTAGTAGAAAATATTTATAATACTGAAGAAGCTATAGATTAAGAAGATACCTTTGCAATATTAGCTATATTAGAATCCCTTAAGATTTTCCAAGAATATACATCACAAATTAATTCAAAATTATTTCATATGGATGTAAAATCTTCTTTTCTAAATGTATTTCTTTTGTAGAATGTTTATATTGAACAAGATCTTTGTTTTGAAAAATATTCATTTTCTAGAATTTAGTTTTTAAGCATTCAATGATCTATATAAACGTTAAAAAAACCTTTATCCTATTCTAAATGTTTTAGTTATTTTCTTTTACAAAATTTAATTTTATTACTTATGTTAGATCATTCTCAATTTATGAAATCTTAATCTTGAGATATTTTTTAGTTTAGATATATGTTGATGATGTGGTTTTGGTTCAAAAAATAAAAAATTGTGAAATTAATTTTCAAAACAGAAAAAAACCAGTATAATGGTGGAGATATATTATTTTATATGTTTTCAAATTTATGAACAATTATTTTGAAATTTGATAAATCAATGAAAATACATACTTTAATTACATAAAATATTTTTCCTTGAAAGTGTTAATGTATATACAACCCCAATGCTTTCTAACTAAATTCATGGCATAGCTAAAACTATATAACCAATTGGAAACATGCTTTAGAGAGGAATAAATAGGCATTTATTGTATTTTAATAGTAATAGAACAGAAATTATGCTTTTAGTATGCCACTATGCTATATTTCATGAAAACCTATTTGATTATCATTTAAAATATGGAAAAAGTATTTTAAGGCATTTAAAAGAAACAATTTATCTATTCATGCTATTTCAAACTTCACAATTTTTTAATTTAAATTAATATTTAGATGTTGACTTTGGTAGTTGTATGCTTGATATAAAAAAGTACCTTAAGAACCTTTAAATTTTATTTTAATCCCACAATTTATTGGTCTAGTAATAAAAAACACTCTATTTCATTATATACTACCAAATCAGAATATATTATTGATGGTATTTGTTTTTACCACCAATGTGGATAAAACACACCTTGATGGATTTTTGATTATATTATAATCTTGTTTTAATTAAATTTTATAACAAAGTTTCCATAAAAATTTCTATGAATCAAATAAATCATTCATGAAGAAATAATATAGACATAAGTCATTATTTCATAAGAGATCACACAAAAAAGGAGATATTAATAATGATATTATCTCTACTGAGTATTAGTTAGGTGATATTTTTACTAAACAACTTACCTATGAAGGTTTTGACTATATCAAATATGAATTGGGTTTATTTAATTTAAAATGAATTTAACTTTTTATATATTAATTTATTATTTGATAAGAAGAATAAAATAGTTCTTTCTATTTCACTATTTAAATGTTTCAGGTTTATAAAATAATATTTATTTATTTTGGAATGTATTTTATTATTTATTATTAGTTACAATAGACCCGAAATACTTTTGTGTATATAATGATATTGGGAATCAAAATGATGATCTTAAATCCAATCTACCAATGACCCTTTTTAAATTCATGAATGTATCTTCACCTAGATGCAAAACTATTAGCTCTACAATTTTAATCCATTCTCAACCTTAAACTGACCTTGTATGCCATGGGAAATTTAAATCATGGTGATGAGGGATTCTTAGATTCTTCTATGAAATACAAAGCTTCCTCAACAAATAGAGTTATTATTAGAAATGACATTAATATTGAAAGAATGAATGATTAATAATATGTTTCTTAAAAAAGTGATTTAGTTTCAATGTTGATATTTCAACTTTCCTAAGAAGAATTCAGATTTTCTATTTCAGGAAGTGGTAAATGAATTTTGGAGAAATTTTGAGTTCCTATTAAATAAAACAAAGTATTTTATCTCTTCAAACATAAATGGAAAAGATATATTATTTTCATATTTTTTGTTTGATGAGTTTCTTTATTATCCTTGTGAGTGGGAGTTTAGTTTTGGTTAATCACTAGTGGGAACAAGATTGGTAGTTCCAATAGATGAATTGAATTTCTTATTCAGAACCTTCTAATTTGATATAAAACCTATAATGGATATACTAGTAAAGTGGAAGGTACTATGTATGCTTGTGAAAAATGTGATATATTAGAGGGTTTAAGAGATGGTGAAGGTTCCATTCAAGCAATATATTTTCAATATGTTCTAATAAAAAATTTGAATCTCAATATAGCATGGTAACATATTCAGTTTATACATGAATATTTTAGGCAATACATAAAGATAAACTATTTTCTTTATGGTATGACGATATCCTTAGTAATAAAGAGAAAATACAAGGATCTTAATTCAAGAGATGTATTGAAATTTCAAAAGATTAATACTCTATCTATAGTAATGTTAAAAATAATTGGGTAATTTTGGGACATTGATTCGTGTTCCTTGAGAGTAGTTGGTTAGGAAGGTGTAGATCATGTGGAGGCATCTCACACCTCACCACCCAGCGATGAAAAACTTGTTTTGAGGGTTTCTTCTAGGTAGGTTCATGAGAAAGTGGTTTTCAGGTCATAGAATTTAATTCTAGTTATACATAATACTATGGTGGATCCGGTTCAAATTTAGGAAGTGAATGTTGTGAAGATTCAGGAAACCGGTACAGTTAAGTTTGCTGAATTTTGTCAACATGTGGATCCAATTGTTGAGTAAAATATTTCATTATATATATATAGGAATGTTGAGACTATAACTATGGGATTTTATGCTCTAGCAAGATCTGAGGTTGGAGTTAAAGCTCAGACAACGGATAAAATTCTTGATCATTCACTTACTAATGCAAATTGGGGTAGTGATGTGGTTATGGATATTCTTGGACACTCTCATACAACACCTTCACCATCACAAAAACCTGTTATAAATGAGGAAGAACCATTAGGTCATAAATGATTAGATTGTTTAGAACTAAAATATTTTACTACTCCTATAACAGTTGATATTGGAAATGTTAAGATAGGCTATGATTAGTAGAAATGGGAGATGAAATCCTCTGATATCATAGAACTGAAGGAGTCCTCTATTTCCACTATTCTTTTTTAAAATTTTGTTTGGTTAATAAAAAACCAAACTTAGCTGGTTAATAATATTCTATTAATACCTCTACTATAATAAACTAGTTCTGCTATAATTTCAAAAGAGATTTTGTGATGAAAAATACTGTAAGAGGTTTAACGATGTATGCCTGCAAATTCAATATTTAATGAGCTTGGTGTAATGGTTTCCTTTTACTGTGACTCCCTCCAAAATCATATAATGGTGAAATAATACATGTCTTATGATTTCCACAAAGATATTAGGTCTTTTGTATATAAATAATATAAAACATGTACACATTATGAAGTGTCGCGATAAGACAGTTTGAATTCTTTAAAAAGTATCAACCCTCTATATCTACCTCCCTCAAACCATCAGTTTCTCAAAATTTTTGAGTGGATTTGATCAAATATTATTATAATTAAATTCCATATATTCTCATCTCTTGCATATTAAGTGCAATCTAATTACACTAATGATTATGAAATAATTGAATAAGTATCTATTTGGAGAGTTCCAAGATACCGAAGAAGCAATTATGAATCTTGGTATATATAATAATAGATACTTAAATGAAGTATTGGTATTTTATGATGCATCTTATGAGAATTTGGAAGATATTATGCATGTATTTAATGATAATAAATATATTGTTCTTTGGTTACTTGATCTAGTGTCCAAAAACCATCAATATTTTTTGTATTTTTTTAAAAAGTCTTTAAGAGTGTTAAAGGACTGAAAAATAGTTCCACCTAAAAGTAATCAAGTAAATAATATGGTGTAGTTTTAGCTAATATAGTTTTATATATAGGAAAAATAGTTGGATTTCTATAGACCATTGGGGTTTATTCCTTTAATGGAAATTGTCTCTCCAAATTCCACTATATATTTTTTATGTTGAACATAAGTATCCTATTGTTAATACTCAAATTCCAGAATATTCTATCAGTGTTGGTAATGAATATGTTAATTTTTTTAGACTATGTGTATATTATGGATAAGAATATTTAGTCAATGATTGATATAATGATCTCTATGAAGAGTTCTATGGATCAGATTTTTAAGATTCTTTTTATAGAAATTCCATTAGGCTTATCCACTACATACATTGATTAATTGTTCAATCATCATACTATAAGTGATCCTTATTGGTTTTATTCTAGTAAAATTGATTCTTTAAAAGGGTTTCTATAAAATGGATTAGAAACATTTAGAAAAAAAAGGAAAACATCCACAAGTGTCCTTGAATCATGTCAGTCAGATATCATCCCAATGATAGACATGTGTGCGGATACCGTGTTTAATCGAAGAGGTAGAAGGTCTATTGGACCTAATACAAAACATACATGAAGTGGTGTATGGAAAATGTATATGTTACTTTTTATTCCATTGGGGTCAATAGGAATGAACAAGCTAATGTAGATGCAACCTTAACTGTAGATAATTTAATGGAACATTTTCCTCCGATCCTTTGAAGCACGTAAAAAATAATGCATCTAGAACATATGATTTGTTTACAACATAAGAGAATATAGAAGGGTTTATCAGTACCAATGTTCAAAGGACACATGGGAAGTCATCTATTTTTAGTGAAGAATGAGCTTCTATTGAACATGGATAGGTTATATCACCTCCTCTAATGGATGATCCAACTATATCTTGAGCCAAACCAAATTTCAAGTTACCTTTTCCCAAACAAATTTCTCAGTTCAAACTGATCCATAAGTATGTGTCTTCCAACTGATGTATTATATTTGTGTTTTTATAGGATTTTATTGGATGTTTTTTATACCTTGTGACCATCAATGATAAATTTATTTATTCTTTTTTAATGTTTCATTTAGTGATTATTTTCTTTTAATGTTTATAATTTCGCATATTTTTTAAAACTATTATTTTCATTTAATGTTTTTAATATCTATATGTTATTTAATAAATTTTACTCTTACAATAATTCCATAATCAATTTTAACATAATAATGAAATGGTTCATTACTATAAGTTCTATAATAATAGTGTTCTTCTATTTACCCTTCCATTTTAAATGCACAAAAGGGGGAAAGTTAGATATGTTAATAATAAGGTTAATCAAAGGGGGTGAAAAACTCCATTAATATAAATGAATTAAATTTATAACTAAGGTGGATAAAGAAAATATTTTTAATAATAGAATATATATATAATATAGTATCATGTAAATCTAGTTAAACCACTTCAAGTTTCATGATTAACATTTTATGGGTTTGGTGATCATAAAAAATTGGTATATTGTTGGACTGATAATGTTTCTTTAATATATATGATTTACTTTATATTTTTATGAACTCAAATACACTTCATACTTTATTTATTATTTTTTATTAATTATGTTCATTATGTTTTATTCTTATTTTGAGTTTCTCAGTTGCTAAATTATATAGGTCATAAATTCTTGATAATTTAGAGTAAATTTACAGAAGTCTAGAAAAATTGACTACATGAAGCATTTAGATGCACGGATAAATGGATACAAGATGATTTTACTATTTAAATTTCATACATGAAGGATTCACCTATGTAAATTTTCTACACTATATATCCACCTACATAAAATTCACCTACATCTTGTATTATGCTATGTAGGTCAATCATTTCCACGAATCGATTACATTAATTAATTTGTTATGTGAATTAGATATGTAGTGAATTAGCTATGTGGTTTCATTTGGAAAAAATATATTAAGCTATGCATGTAAAATTAGATCTTTCTTTATTTCACTACAATAGATTTGGCTACATGAGTCAAAACCTATGTGAATCAGTTTGGCTTCATGAAATTCATTATCATTGAAATGTATGATATGTAAAGAAAATAACCTATGTTAAGATTAACTTTGTGAAATTTTTACATAGATAATTATTATATATAGATCTAATTGGCTTTTTGAATTCCAATATTGAATTTATTTGTGTGATCATATGCATTCACCTACATAAAACTTCAACATTTATTTATTATCATTGAATATACTTGAGTTATATCATAATTTTCCATACAATATTTAAATTTAAGACTACCACTTTATGGTAAAAATTATTATAATAAGAAGAACATGCTATGAAATGAAACAAGTACAATGATAATTTATCTGCTTTTTTTTTACTGCTGGGGTATTCCTGAGAAAAGGACTTTCATTTTTAAATTGATAGATGTAGATTTTATAGAGTTGGGATATGTGTTTAAAATAAATTTTTTTTCTTTCATTTTAAATATTTCTCAAAAAAAATAAGAAATATTATTTATAATAATATATATTCCTAAATAATATTTGGATTTTTTTCTCTCTAGATGTACCTTTACACTGATCTTTTTTACCTGAGAAGAAGAATAAAATTTATGATTATCAGTTGTCCTTTTAACTTTCATATTTCTTCTCATTATTGGAGAAACTCATTGAGATTATATTTCTTATTATATAATCTGCTAGATATTTTCACTTATATTAGTTGAATCTTAAAACTATGATCTGTATATGTAAACACAACGTTGTTCATTTCTTTTGTTGTAACGGTTCTCAAAAAATGAACCATGAAGGCTGTTATTGGTAATGATTGGATGGTGATTTTTTGAAAGATCATTTACTATTGTACCAAGTTGAAACTAGTTTCACTCATTTTTTAATCCCTAGATGAAGGACTGATAGTGTTAGACAAAAGGACATTTCTATTGAAAATCATCAAAATCATGGAGAAGAGTTTTGTGGGAGCGGACTAGGGGACCTCTATTCCCTAAAAAACTATAAATATCAATGTAAAATGATTGTATTTTCTTGAATTCAATTTCCTCTTCTACATGTAATAAATTAAATATTAGAAGTTATTTATATCCAAATGTTTGTGGTTTTTATGAGAATAAAATTTGAAGAACATAATTAACCCCCCCATCATGATTATTTTTCTAGACCTCTCATGACAACTCATAAGAAATGTTTTATGTGTTTATATAGAGAATTTTCTTAGTATTATTTTTTGTTGGAGAATTATTCATATCAACTGGTACATGATTGGGGTTTATCATGTTCCCAATTATGTTGGTAGGGGTTAGTGAGCCTATGTTTCCTATTGAGTGGTTGTTGGATAAGCACTAGGGGAATAATGGACCACCTGTTACATATTGGTTCCTAGATATTACCCAGGGTCCATGCTAATTTTTTTTCAAATTTATATATTAATTAAAAAATTATTGAAATTCCCTCTTTTATGATTAGGATATAATCACTTTGAATGTCATCACACCATCCCCCCACTTCCCATATATCTTCTCTAAGATCTTGATTAACAATATCTTGATTAACTAATAAACCATAAATAAAAATGGGATTCTACAGATATGGTTAAGGTATAAACAAATATATCTCTAACTCACTCACTCATTGAGTCACTTTTTGTATTTATTTTTATTTTCCTCATATTGGTTTTTATTAAAGCAACCAATATTTTAATATTTATATATTTTCTTAGTTTCAATAAAATAGGAGTGAATCATCTAGATATATTGGATAGATAACATGAAAATTATTGGATAAGTGGTCCCTTACATGAAAAGAGATATAGTTTTTATTTTATTTTTTTATCCATGTGCATTCATGGGGGGTTTTTTATGGGAAATCGAAATATTTTTTAAGTGGTTTCCTAGTTTTGATTTAGGAAAGGTAGATTCTTTAATGATTATATCATGTGTTGTATTTTTTTGATATAGTTTTGATAACATAGTTAATTTTTCTCCATGGGGAACATGTGACAGATATATGTGATAGACACCAAATTGTTATTGAGGAATTTGTTTTTATTAGAATATCTTAGGAGGGATTCTCTAAGGATTGTATCAAATATATAGTGGGATGAAACCATCCAGATGGTTGATTATGTGGCTGGTTGTCTTGGTGGTGATTAAAGAACTCCCCTTTGAAGGATGATTTGGAATATTGACATTTTTTATGTGTGATTATCCTTCTAAAATGTGAAGTATTATCCCTAGGATTTTCTTTTAATGTAATTTTTTGGTTTGATTATGGATAATGGATTTGAAATTTTATAATCATTTAATGGCAATTGAAATAGGTAAAATTATTGGATATTTATCTACTATCTAAGAAAAAATGTCAGTGTTAAGGAATATACCAAGAGAAACACTCCATATATGATATGAAGAGCATGGATGAGTGCTTTACCACAAAGTGAGTGAAGATGTTGGCATCATGTCAAGTTTCATAACAAGATCATGTTTATGGTTTGGTTTTACATATTATCCTTATTAGAATTTATACACTATAAAAGTGGTTACGAGTGATATTTAGAGTTGGTTAAGTATCTTAAACTAAAATGGATTTGGATTATGGGTGTGTACTTACTATACTAGTTATAGAAACATTTTTCTCATTAATAGGTTAGGTCCAAAGTGAAACTCTCAAGATCCCAGTTGTTAAATTCCAATAGAAATATACATATTATTTTACATTTCACCATTGAAACAAATTGAAGAGACCTAAAACTAAATATTCACTATTAAAATATTACAAAAATATATTTAGTAACTCACACACAAAAAGAACTTTTGGGTTTTGTGTTTAGATGTTTAATAAAAAAATCCTTATGAAAAATCATGTTTTGTTCCCATATAATGTAAAATTATCCTATTATACCAATTATTATTTATTGTAAAATAAATCAAGTACATATCCAAAAAAATATATACAAATGATACCATTCTATAAATATATCACGTATTAATCTTCTTCTAACTCGGGGAAACATAAAAGTAATATGATTAATATTGAATGCCCAGTAAAGGGTTGTATATACCTGAATATATCATGTAATAAAAAATGAATGAATAATATGGTGATAATAAATTAAATAATTTCATATAAATGATCACATGATATTTAAATAAATACATGGATGACCAAAAAATGTAAATAAACACATGAATAACATCAAGACATTTTTTTGAGTTGGAATTCAGAATGAAGAAAATTTCATTACTGCAATTTAGACCTTGTATAATAAATTATACATATCCTTATGAATGCATCCAATTCATCAATATTGCCTTCATGAAAATATCCAAAACATTATTCTCAATAGTATTATTGTAATATAAACAATATTATTACCGTTGTATCTATAGATGTTGTATTATTATTACCAGCATGACCATAGGCAAGAAATTTTTCCTACCATCATGATTGTATCCAAGAAATTATTCATACCAAAATGAATATAGAAAATAAATTATTATTACTATCATTATCATTTCCATGATTTTATTCCTACCATGATGAATATATAGAATCCATTATTCTTAATGTCATGACCTTGAAAAAATATTTAATGATAAATGTGAAATCTTACACCAAATACCCAAATATTTTTTCATATGAGACATACATATGCATCAAAGGGACTAATAATACTATACTCCAACCATCACTTTCACATGTCCAATTATTTAATCATATTTTGAGTAACCAATACAATGTATAATCGACTCGAATTATTAAACAATAAACATCTTTATTAGAAAAATGAACATATGAAATTTTGAATCATTTCCCAGTCAATAAATAGAATAACATTTCCATAAGCCTTCCAAATAAATAATGTGGGTAATATCATTAGATAGTATCCCAGATTTATATAACGAGTTTTAAAGGATGTTGGTATAAATTAAAAACAATGTTTAAAATGAAATAAAAACTTACTTTGAAAAATGAGAAGAAATAATATGTATATTATAATAACATTTTAATAAAAATTATAAAAAATGAAATATAAATTTCTTTATAAAACATGGAAACTTAAAGGGTATGTATCTAAAATTAAACTGACCCTGATGAAAAGAAAATTTTATTTTATTTAAAATTGTTAAAAATAGATTCCATTTATTTTTTAAATAAAGGTCAATGTTAATCAAAACTGGATTAATGAGTAAATTTTAAATATAATATTCTAAAATAAGGAATGAATATTTTTACATTAGAAATTATTTCTGAAGTGACATTTTGGAAAATTGAATTTTGAAAATAAATAATGTTTATTTCCAAATATATTAAGTGAAATATAGAAGATTTGAATGTGAAAAACATTTCTAAATATAGTTACTGAAAATGATATTGTTAATGACAAATAAGAATATCATAAGACATAATACGTATCAATATTTCAAAATTATAATGGTGAACATTATAAGGAAAAATAATATGAATATGGATGAAAAAATCCAAACAAAAATATGTGATATGATAGAAGAAACCTTTACAACTTTGGAAACATAAAAATAGAATTATCTTGAATGTGATATTATGAAATAGTACTTTATAAAGCATTAATTTAATGATAATCATGATATAATATGTTGATAATATAGTATATGAACCAAAAAGAATAAAACTTTTAGTCAATATTGAATATGTCTAAAATAAAGAAAATTAAAATGAGAACCCATATATTAAATCATGAAATTCATCAAATATATTTAACCTCTTATATAATAAAACATTCCATATTATTAACTCAACTCAACATGTTATTCACATATATTACCCTTTATAATCTTCTATTGATTCCATTCATTTTACATTTATTAGATATAATTTATTTATTTTCACTATCAGATATAAGTAAAATTTCTTGTTCCAAATGAGTTTCATAATGGAGTTATAGATTTTTTCCATTTACAAAATATAATCATTACAATATTATTAGAGGTGATATAAAATAATATCCCAAATTATTTCTAAAGGTCCATTATCATTCTACGAGATTTTTAGTTAGGATTCATGAAGATTAATTGGTTAACGAGGTTGTTTCATGTAATTTACAAATTCAATATATTAATTAATAACAATTATTAAATTTTTTGTTTTAATAAAATAATATTGAATAAGTTATAATATAGTGATTCCCATCATCTTTGAAGTTTCTCAAAGTTTAAAATTTATAATTCTACTAACTACTGTTTATGTGGAAAGTAGGGTCAAACCCACAGAGAAGACAAATATAATCACAATTCCTCTAAAAGCGTTCAAAAGATCCCACTATTTTCAGCAGTTTTATCTTTTTCTATTTTTTAACCTTTTTTTTATTGTGAACAAATGAAATACTACAATATTTTTTAGTTTTTGTTCTAAACTGATGTGAAACAAAAAACAAGATAAAAATAGTAAGAAAGAGAGATATAAAATGCTGATAAGTGAACAATCAAGTAAAACACATGAGGAAAAGTCTCCATTCTACTAGATTTAAATGTACTCAAATTCACTTAAAAGTTACTACAACCACCAAAAATAGAATGACTTACCTCCCTCACTAGGAGCTAAGTCACACATGCTGATTGATTTTGGAGTTTGCCACTCAAAAACAAATCAATTACGAAAAGTTCTAATTGAAAATGAAAACAGGATTAACTCGCCGTAAGTCCCGAAGTATTTTTGAATTTATTATTTTTTTGATAGATGTGTCCACGATCATTCTTGTCGATTTGATTGTGGAGTTTTGAAAATTAAGTTCTAGTGGTAAAAGGAAATTGAATGAATTCAGTATTGATCTCACCGATCAATACTGAACACATTAATGTGTTAAAGTGAAAAGGAAGAAAAGTAACCAATAGAAGTATCAATTCCCCCGAGCTCGAAGATTTATCCAATTAATTTGTTTATTATCAGTAGAGAAAATGAAAAAAATACTAGAGCATAGTACAAGAATTCCAACACAATGGAAGAAGAACTCCCTAAATACTACTTTGCTCTCTGCTCATTGGCCTCCAGCTTGTCTCCAGTGCTGCTGTGCTATCTCCCGAGAGTCTTCACTCTCAAAATGGTGTGATCCTTAAAGGAGTATGAGCCTCTCTTGTTTTTAAATTCTGCGGCAGATCTGCTTTTAATCCCATTGCCATCTGCTACGTGTCACCCCTTGTTTTCCATTGACTTATCGTTACTGGCACGTCGCGCTAGTTTTACTCTTGTAACTAACTCCGAATGAGTTAGTTGCATGAATCTGGATGTATACCAGTCTCTTGAATGAACCTGCATAAGAAAAATAAACAAAACAATTTAAATGCGAAGGAAATAAGGAATTATAATTTAACAGAATAGTTTATTAAAAAGTCTTTTTAAAGAATTAATAAACTTTTAGATAATGTTATTAAATAAATTATTTTATTAGTATTACTAATAACTAGTAATTATATTTTAGAAATTATATAATGAAGAAACAATAATGTTATTATTATTAATGTAAAATGGTAATAATTAATTATAAAATTAAGTATTAATAAGTTTATTTAATTGGTTAATGAAAACTAAATAAATCCTTAAGAGCAATTGAATTTGAGAATTTTAATTAATTAATTATTGTTAAACATTAAGTAATTATTTAATTTATTTAATTATTAATTTATGTTTTGAATTAAGATATTATTATATGTTAATTTTGTTAAGTTGCTTTATCTAAAATTTATAAGTTGTTAAAATTCTAGTTCTAAATATTATATTAAATAGTTAAGTTGATATTTTTGACTTAATTATTATTATTAATGCTAATTATAATTATTTTGTTTATTATTATCCCGAACATTAAATTATTCAGTATTAATTAGAATAGTTTGTACTGATTTAATTCTTATTAAAATTTATTTTATTGATAAACATTATTACTAAATCAATATGCAACAATGAATGTAAATTAATTTGAATTAAATTTAGGAGTTTATCAAATTTAGTATAATAAATTTATAATTATATTTAATTGAAATTATTTATCTTATATACATAATTAATTTATAATTATTATTTTAGTTTAGTTATTTATAATTATGTTTTTTTATTTATGTTTTCTTTTGTTTTTTTCCTCAGATCTTCCACCCCTCGCCCTTTTCCATGGCGCAACAGGGGGTAGGGTTCTGCTTCTCCTGCGAGAACCATGGAGGCCCTGCTCCTCGGCTCCGGCAGTACTAGCGGCAAACTGAACGACGACTTGGGCTCCTCCTAGCGACGCAGCACAGCAGACCGACTTAGCTCCACTTCCTCCCGTTCGGATTCTGGGGTGGGTTCTTCTCCTACGGCGACAACATCTCTCAACCGCAGCACGTCGGCTTCTTAGGTGTCACCTCATCCTCTTGAAGAACAGGCACTGACGACTTGATGCAGGGGTTCGGGAACCTCCGGGAATACCAGTGGTAGTCTCCTCTCGTTCAAAAGCCGCAGCGACGACATGCTTATTTTCACACGGTGCCTCATCCCGATGTTAAACTGCTCTGTATTTGGTTAGATGTCATTTTTTTTTAGAAACTCTAATTATAAAATGTTACTAGTTGTGATTGTGGCTATGGATCTGGAATGTAGGTGTGGTTTATTTGCAGAAAGTGTTGCCGCAAAAAATGGTGTTGCAGGTTTAAGTCACTGTGACGGTGCATCCGTGAAGCAAAGATTGTACCATGGAGGAAGAGGATGATAAGAACCCATTGTTTACAAATGTAGCTAACCTAGAGGAGGGCTCGGCTGATGAAGTTGGCAGTGATGGAAAGGAATGAGGATATGAAGAAGCCATAGGTGTGAGGTAGAAGGAAAAGACAGACATTGGTGTGTTAAACCGATCGTGAGGGAGGGAGATTGGTGCCGGGGGAATAGAGAATCTATGCATGAAATCATAAGGGAGGGGACTATGATTGCACGGGAAGAGAATAGGCATCGGTGAGAGATGAGACTGATATGGGAGTTGGTAGGAGGAAAAATGATCTATCAGTGAGTGGTGAAGAAATAAGAGACCAACCCGATTATGAAATGTTGTGAAATCGATGGAGGAAATTTTCAATCTGTGAGTCATTGACTCACCGATAAAAGGAATAATGATGGGTCATTGCGGGACAAAATAAAATAATTAGATCGGTGAGTCACGACATCGACGTGTCATGAGAAACCATTAGATAAAAAGAAATATGAGTCACCGATAGTAAAAATAAATTAATCGGTGTGTCGTTAAACCGATAATGATTTGGGTATCGGTGAGTCAGTGACTCACCGATAATTGAAAATAAAATCAAAACTACCGACGAAATGTGAGACCAAAACCGATGAAATGAGAGACCGAAACTGATGCACATAAGAGACTGAAGCAGTTTCAAAATGACCGGTGACTAATGACTCACCGCTGGTTATAAAAAAATGGTGTGACAAATGATCGGTGAGTAGTGATCAGCGAGTCGAAACATCAGTGCGTCGCAGTATCGGTGCATCGTGACATCGGTGCGTCAATTCACCGAGTAGAACAAATTAAAACATTAACAATAAAAAATAAATTTTAATTAGTTAATAAAAACGAATAAAACATTAATTAATTAAAACACAAATAGAAATTAACTAAACTGTTAAAGGCTTAATAATTAACTTGATTAAAAACTAACTAAATTATTAAACAAACTAAAAACAGAAGCGACTAAATTATTACTAAGAATAAAAATATTAAGATTAATTAAATATAACTCTAAATAAATGAAAACCATATACAAGTAATTATCTGAAAACCTAAAATAAGAACAATTAAAATTTACTAAATATTTAGAACAACTAAGTTAATTAATTGAAGGACAAAATTAAAACATAAAAAAATTAAGAACACATTATTTTTGTCACGACCCGTCCTCGGGGCCCAAGCCGTGACTACCCCAAGCCCGCCTCCCATAGGCCAGGGGCTGGCGACTAGCACCAAGGTGTAAATCCCGACAAAAAAGGGAATACTTTGCCTTTATAAAGTAAACAACACCACAGAGTAAGCAAATAAAAGTAAACTCTAAGTAAAACTGGGTACAATAGTAGGTGCGAAATGTAAATGGGCCAGAATACAAACTCAAACTGAAAGTAGAGTGCAACTGGAAAGAAGTACAGTAACTGAAAATAAAGCAGAAACGTCGAGCCGTCCACTGAAAGTCCCACCTGAAGGGTGGGTACAGATAGCCTCCTAAGATCCTCGGGTCCAGCCGTCCGCTCCGTGTGCGTCCCGCCCAGTGGTCCACCTCCAGGTACCAACCTGCTCCACAAGCCTCAACCACGATCAGCGCTGTCCGTCGTTTGCATCCAACACAACATAGTGCGAGCATAGCCCGTGCATGGGTGAGAATACGCTACTCAGTAGGGACCCCGAGACCCCCGAAGGTCTCCCAAAATCCACAAAGGATAATCTACAAAGGAAAGATACACTCACGAAGTAACATCCCACTCTACTTGGGTATATGCCCATACATATACCTAAGTAATCAATTCCAGTTCGGCTCCAATATCCGAGCCCAAGTTCGATCACGTCCACACAGGATAGTACAACCCAATCCACACAGGAAAGCACAACACAATCCATATAGGAAAGCAAGTCAATCATATCGAAGATAATAATTGAAATTCAAGACTCAGCTCACACAGGTATACTTCTTTGTAAGGTGATAGAGATGATCAGATATAGCCACTGATTCATCTAAGCTGGGACCCACGTAGGATACTAAACCAGCTAAGCTGTCGGACCCACATAGGATACAGACCAGCTACTCTGTCAAACCCACGTAGGATAGCAAGAACAGAGTCAAACACTGCCAGACCCACGTAGGATACAAGAACAATAGTCGTTGTCGTCGAACCCACGGAGGATTTCAGTACGGTCTTCATCGCTACCGAACCCACAGAGGATTTCAGTGCAGTCTTCATCGCTGTCAAACCCATGGAGGATTTTAGTACGGTCTTCATCATTGCTGAACCCACATAGGATTTCAGTGCAGTCTTCATTACCGTCGAACCCACGGAGGATTTCAGTACGGTCTTCATCGTTGCCGAACCCACAGAGGATTTCAGTGCAGTCTTCATTGCCGTTGAACCCACGAAGGATTTCAGTACGGTCTTCAACGCTGCCGAACCCACAGAGGATTTCAGTGCAGTCTTCATTGCCGTCGAACCCACGGAGGATTTCAGTACGGTCTTCAACGCTGCCGAACCCACGGAGGATTTCAGTGTAGTCGTCATCGTCGTCGCATTCACAGTCATCTCTAGGGTTCCCGCACACAGCATGCTTGATTCCGGGAGGGTCCGCTCCACGAGCCAAGGGGGGTCGATACATCAACTGAAATGTAGTTCAGAGTTGATGTATCACAAAGTTCCGTCTCGACAAGAGGAACTCAACGTGACAGACGACGCGTCAATCGGACGCCCGGTCTGAGAGTTATTGACTTTATCGTTCTAGGGGCCCAGTTGGTTTTTAAGTTAAAACCAATCCAACCACACTCCAACTGCATCCAAACCTCGAGCTGAGTAAGCCAAAAGGTCTGTCTCACTAAGAGGAATCCAACAAAGTCGACGACACATCAATCGGACGTCCGGAGCTCAAGTTATAAGCGTTTCCGCTCTGAGGGCCCGGTTGGTTTCGTGTTTGAACCAATGCGGCCATACCTAAAGTTCTCCAAAACCTTGAGTGTAGTATACCGAAACGACCGGCTCAATCCAAGGATCTCCACGCAACTGATGGTGCATCGATCGGAGGTCCGTAGCCCATGTTATGGGAAAAATACCGAAAGTGTTCCGAAAACGAGGGGTCTGGGCCCAGTCCGACCCGGCCCAACCCCCCCCCCCCCCCCCCCGCCCCCCCGGGTCGGCCCGAACCGGGTCCGGGTCCGACCCGGCCGGGTGGCACGCTGGCTCGACCAGGGAGCCGAGCAGGGGACGTGGTCCCCCGCGGCCTGTGCGCGCCACGGACGCGGCGAGCACCGTATCCTGCTCCCCCGAATCCCGTGCAGCCTCGTGATTTGGCCGCCTACCGCCGCGGCTTCGGCCGCGTCGGTTCCTCCTGGCGGCGCGCCGATGCGCCGCCGTGCCGGCGTCCCGCGCTGCCGGTGATGTCCGAGGGCCACCGGAGTTGCTCCGGTGGTCCGTTGTCAATTCTGTCTGCGCCGGTGTTCATCTCGGGTCCCGTACATTACTGCGAATGCCTCAAATTGCCTCTGTGGACCGTTCCATCATCGACCGTCGATCCACACATCAATAAACAATCTGCGGAGTCTTCGAATCGCCTCTACGACCCCGACTCCGGCCGCGGTTTCGTTCGGCCTCAACGGCGCGACGCGAGTGCGCCGCGCTTCTTCGCCGCGTTCCTTCTTGTTTCCGCGCGATGTCGTCGCACCGCACCGCCTTTGTTCGAGCCGCAACAAAGACAACATCTAAGGGGGAGGTGGATCGGCCATGTTCGGGCGGTCCGACCTCCTCCCGTTAAATTGATAACAGGCGGCCCGGATATTAAACGAAGAACGCAAAGAATTATTCACGATCAAAACCAAACCCCTACCTCGATGAAGTCGTCGAACGAGGTTTGTCGCGAGAAAGGGACGTCGCGAAAGACGGTGTCGCGGTACACGGCGTCGCAGAGAAGAGAACCGTCAGCGTCGCGGTACACGGTGTCGCGGTACACGACATCGCGGTAGACAGCGTCGCGGTACACGACGTCGTGGAGAAGAGAACTGTCGACGTCGCGGTACACGGCGTCGCATCGTCGATCTTTGAGGAATCAGCGTTACTCATCGTCCTTCGTCGGAGGTCGATGTTCTACAACGGCGACGGTGTGTTCTTCGCGTTCTTCAAGGAGGAAGATGAAGATTCCAAGGCTTGAGCAATTCTTCTCCAACCTTCTCGCACAACGAAATAACCCTTAAAGAAATAAGAATTTGTCTTATTTAATTAACACACACAAGTCAACATTCAATTCGAAATTCAAAATGAATTCAAGAATTGATTACATTGAATAACTTAATTCAATTCATTAATTAAGAGAGTTGAATTGGTATTTAAAAGGGGTGCAGGTGAGTTACATAAAAAATACACGAGAGGGAGGTTAAAAGGGATTTGAAGGGGTGGGGCTTGTGTGGACCCCACTTCACTAATATCCTACCTAGTGGATTTAGGATATTAGTGGGTCCCACTCCAACCAACAAGCATAGGTTTAACTACTTAGAATAGAAATAAAATTTGTAGCACAATATTTTATTTTATTCTTTAGTTAACCCATTTAATTAATAACATCACCCGAGCAAACGCAACTCCAGAAAAGGTGTTCCTAAGCATTTATCGGTGATGCGAATCCATTGGTGCCCTTGGAATTCGATTCTGAGCCACATTTAAAAAGTTAGAAAAACCCGCTCGTTCGTTCACTGAACGTACCCGAGCTAAACTTCGGAATATGATTCCAGGAACACCGGGCCTCAGAATCAAATGCCGTCCGAAACTGCGTTCTTGTAAAATCTCAAAAAAAAATTAAGAAAAAATTTCCCTTGAATTTTACAGGTCTTTACATTACTCTCACATCAGGGCTTTACGTCCCCGTAAAGATACATCATAGACTAGGGGAACAAATGTGGGTACTGAGCACGCAACTGAGCCTCCCGCTCCCAAGTGCTCTCCTGGAGGTTCCCATGCTGCCATTTGATGCACACTGGAGGAATCGACTGCCCACGTAGGACCCGCTCCTGTCGATCCTCGATCTCCACTGGGAAATCCGCAAAAGTCACCCCATCGTCAATGTCCAACTCCCCATGGTCGATGATATGCGCTAGGTCATGCACGTATCTCCTCAACTGAGATACGTGGAAGACGTCGTGCACCCAGTGCAACTGAGGTGGTAGAGCCAGGTGATAAGCCACCTCGCCTATCCTGCTAAGAACCTGGAACGGTCCGATGAAGCACGGAGATAACTTGTCGCCCCGGCCAAATCTCTATAATCCACGTCGAAGTGAGACCTGCAAGAAAACGTGGTCGCCATCCTCGAACTCCAGTGGCCTCTGCCTCCTGTCAGCAATAGACTTCTACTGGCTCTGAGCTGTCCTCATCCGCTCCTGGATGACCTGGACCTTCTCTGTCATGGCTTGGACCCCTGTGACATCCATCGAATGCCAGCTGTAGAAGACTCTGCTACATGCCGCCCTGCGGTAGGTCTCGCTGCTGGTGTAGGCTCAGCGAGAAATCTCTCTATGAGAAGGGCTCGCTCCAGTACTCCTGCCTGTGTCGGAATGCTGAGGGAGATCATCGATGCCCTGATCTCATGCCTCAGTCCCTGCTCGAAGGTCTGGGCCTGGAAGAATGGGTCTCGTAACATGTTCATCGAATAGTGTGAGAGATCGGTAAATCTCTCCGAGTACTGGGCGACCGTCATGCTGCCCTGCAGCAGTTGTAGAAGCTCCTGGATGTGCACCACACGGAGGGTGGCTGGGACGAACTCCGAGCAAAAGAGGCTCTGAAATTCCATCCAGAGGAGAGATGCCTCGTCGTGCACCTAGAGCATCAAGGTCCACCATCTTCCTGCTGCCGTGTGCATGAGGCTCGCTGCAATGATCACCATGTGGTCAGCTGGTGTCCCCACTAACCTGAAAACTCGCACAACCGCCTCTATCCAATCCTCGGCTGACTGAGGGTCCGTCTCCAAGCGGAACCTGGGTGGTCTCTGATGCTAAAACTCTTGCAGTGCACTATGGCGATGTGCACTCTCAACGGCTGGGGCTGGTAGCATCGATGGCTCGACAGGTAGAGGTACCGCCGGTGCCTCCGCTGAAAAAGGTCCCTGTACCGAGGCCTTGCCGCTCGGTGTGCTGTCGTCTCGCATAAAGCTTGGAACCCTAGCTGGCTGCCGTCATGGGGCCATCCTGAAAAGAAACAGGTGTGCCACGGTCAAAAAGTATACCTGGTGAGCTGACACAAAGCAATCACAAAGAAAACTTTTGAAACACACATGCAATCAATGTTTTCGTGCATTGAGTCGGAAATCAGAAGTCAGGGTCCTGGTGTATGGATACGTCGGCTGCCGCACCAACACTGGACTCCCTGGACTTATAACCACACTCAATACCCTTAACACTATTGCCTCACATAGAAGAAAGATCAGAGTTCTAATTTCTACGGTAGAACCGAACTCTTCTGATACCAATTTGTCACGACCCGTCCTCGGGACCCATGCTGTGACTACCCCAAGCCCGCCTCCCATAGACCAGGGGCTGGAGACTAGCACCAAGGCGCAAATCCCGAAAAAAAGGGGAAGGCTTTGCCTTTATAAAGTAAACAACACCACAGAGTAAGCAAGAAGAAGTAAACTCTAAGTAAAACTGGGTACAATAGTAGGTGCATAATGTAAATGAGCCAGAATACAAACCCAAACTGAAAGTAAAGTACAACTGGAAATAAGTACAACAACTAAAAGTAAATCAGCAATGTCGAGCCGTCCACTGGAAGTCCCACCTGAAGGGTGGGTACAGATAGCCTCCTCAGCTCCTCGGGTCTAGCCTTCCGCTCCGTGTATGTCCCGCCCAGTGGTCCACCTCCAGGTACTAACCTGCTCCACAAGCCTCAACCATGATCAGCGCTGTTCGTCGTCTGCCTCCAACACAACATAGTGCGGGCATAGCCCGTGCAGGGGTGAGTATATGCTACTCAGTAGGGACCCTGATACCCCCAAAGGTCTCCCAAAATCTACAAAGGATAATCCACAAAGGAAAGATACAATCAAGAAGTAACATCCAACTCTACTTAGGTGTATGCCCATACATATACCTATTTCATCAATTCCAGTTCGGCTCCATCATCCGAGCCCAAGTTCGATCACGTCCACACAGGATAGTACAACCCAATCCACACAGGAAAGCACAACACAATACACATAGGATATCAAGTCAATCATATCGAAGATAATGATTGAAAGTCAAGACGTAGCTCACACAGGTATACTTATTCGTAAGGTGACAGAGATGATTAGATATAGCCACTGATTCATCTAAGATGGGACCCACGTAGGATACTAAACCAAATAAGCTGTCAGACCCACATAGAGTACATGCTAGCTACTCTGCCAGACCCATGTAGGATAGCAAGAACAGAGTCAAACACTACCAGAACCACGTAGGATACAAGAACAGTAGTCATCGCCATCGAACCCACGGAGGATTTCAGTACGGTTTTCATCGCTGCCGAACCCACGGAGGATTTCAGTGCAGTCATCATCGCCGTCGAACCCACATAGGATTTCAGTACGGTCTTCATCGTTGCCGAACCCATAGAGGATTTCAGTGCAGTCTTCATTGTCGTCGAACCCATGGAGGATTTCAGTACGGTCTTCATCACTGCCGAACCCACAGAGGATTTCAGTGCAGTCTTCATTGCCGTCGAACCCATAGAGGATTTCAGTACGGTCTTCATCACTGCCGAACCCACAGAGGATTTCAGTGTAGTCTTCATTGGTGTCGAACCCACAGAGGATTTCAGTACAGTCTTCATCACTGCCGAACCCACGGAGGATTTCAGTGCAGTCGTCATCGTCGTCGCAGTGGCATCCAGCTCTACGGTTCCCGCACACAGCATGCTCGATTCCAGGAGGGTCCTCTCCACGATCCAAGGGGGTTAGATACATCAACTGAAACGTAGTCTGGTGTTGATGTATCCCAATGTTCCGTCTTGACAAGAGGAACTCAATGTGACAGACAATGCGTCAATCAGACGCCCGGTCTGAGAGTTATTGGCTTTTTCGTTCCAGGGGCCCGGTTGGTTTTTAAGTCAAAACAAATCCGACCGCACTCCAACTATATCCAAACCTCGAACGGAGTAAGCCAAAATATCTATCTCACTAAGAGGAATCCAACAAAATCGACGGCACGTCAATCAGACTTCCGGAGCTCAAGTTATAAGCGTTTTCGCTCTGAGTGCCCAGTTGGTTTCGTGTTCGAACCAACCCTGCCATACCCAAAGTTCTCCAAAACCTTGAGTGTAGTATACCAAAACTGCTGTCTCGATCCAAGGATTTCTACACAACTGACGGTGCGTCGATCGGTGGTCCGTAGACCAGGTTATGGGCAAAAGACCAGAAGTGGTCCGAAAATGGGGGGTCTGGGCCAGGCCCAACCCCCCCCGGGTCGGCCCGAACCGGGTCTGATTCGGATGGGCGCGGCCCGGTCCGGTCCACGCAACCCGGCTCGGACCGGCCGGGTGGCACACTGGGTCGGCCAGGGAGCCGAGCGGGGGACGCGGTCCCCCGCGGCCTTTGCGCTCCACGGACGCGACGAGCGCCACATCCTGCTGCCCCAGATCTCGCACGGTCGCGGGATCCGGCCGCCTGCTGCCGCAGCTTCGGCCGCAGAAATTCCTCCTGGCGGCGCGCCGGGGCGCCGCCGCCTCCGGGCGGCCGGACGGTGTCGGCGGCCGCCGGTGATGTCCGCGGGACACCAAAGTTGCTCCAGTGGTCCGTTTTCAATTCCGTCTGCGCCGGTGTTCATCTCGGGTCCCGTACTTTACTGCGAAGGCCTCAAATAACCTCTGTGGCCCATTCCGGCATCGTCCGTCGATCGAAACATCAATAAAAAATCTTCATAGTCTTTGAATCTCCTCTGTGGCCCCGAATCCGGCCGTGGTTTCGTTCGGCCTCAACGGCACGACGCGACGGCGCCATGCTTCTTCGCCGCGTTCCTTCTTGTTTCCGCGCGGTGCCATTGCACCGTGCCGCCTTTGTTCGAGCCGCAATGAACACAACATCAAAGGGGGAGGAGGATCGGCCGTGTTCGGGCGGTCTTACCTCCTCCCGTTAAATTTATAACAGGCGGTCTGAATATTAAACGAAGAACGCAAAGAATTATTCACAAACAAAACCAAACCCCTACCTCGATGAAGTCATCGAACGAAGTTTGTCATGGGAAAGGGACGTCGCGGAAGACGGCGTCGCCGAAGGAGGATCATCGGCGTCGCGGTACACGATGTCGCGGAGAAGAGAACCGTCGGCGTCACAGTACACGTCATCACGAAGAAGAGAACCGTCGGCGTCGCGGTACATGGCGTCGCGTCGTTGATCTCTAAGGAATAAGTGTTATTTGTCATCCTTCATCGGAGGTCGGCGTTCTTCATCGGTGACGGTGTGTTCTTCACGTTCTTCAAGGAGGAAGATGAAGATTCCAAGGCGTTAGCAATTCCTCTCCAACCTTCTCGCACAACCAAATAACCCTTAAGAAAATAAGACTTGTCTTATTTAATTAACACACACAAGTCAACATTCAATTAGAAATTCAAAATGAATTCAATAATTGATTACATTGAATAGATGAATTCAATTCATTAATTAAGAGATTTGACATGGTATTTAAAAGGGGTGCAGGTGAGTTACATAAAAAATGCATGAGAGGGAGGTTAAAAGGAATTTGAAGGGGTGGGGATCGTGTGGGCCCCACTTCAATAATATCCTACCTAGTGGAGTTAGGATATTAGTGGGTCCCACTCCAACCACCAAGCATAGGTTTAACTACTTAGAATAGAAATAAAATTTTTAGCACCATATTTTATTTTATTCTTTAGTTAACCCATTTAATTAATATCCTCACCCGAGTAAACACAACTCTGGAAAAGGTGTTCTTAAGCAATTACCAGCGCTACGAATCCATTGGTGCCCTCAGAATTTGATTCCGATCACCAGTTCAAAAGTTAGAAAAACTTGCTTGTTCGTTCACTGAACTTACCCGAGCTAAACTTTGGAAAATGATTCCGGGCACACCGGGCCTCAGAATCAGGTGCCGTCAGAAACTGCGTTCTTGTAAAATCTCAAAAAAAATTAAGAAAAAATTTCTCATGAATTTTACTAGTCTTTACAATTTTAAACTGTGACATAAATTTTTAACTTATTTATTTAACTGAATAATTAAACTAGTTAATTAAAAAAGAATTAATTTAATTAAATAAATCTAATTTAAAGGGTAAAGTTTTAAATTAAAACTATATTAGATTAATGAAAATAATAGTGGACAACTAATTAAATAATAATCATTTAAAATTATTAATTTTTATCTAGATTAAGATTATTAAACTGAAAAGTAAGTTAATATAATTAGAATAATTAGAAAGACTATATAAAAGGAATAAAAACACATATTTAATTATAAAAAATGATTAATTTATAGATTTAGTTATAAAAATACAAATGTGCCATTATTTATTAAAAAGTGTAAGAGTACATAATTAAATAGTTAAAAATTAAATAAAATATGTGGAAAAACTATGTAAAAATAGTGCCACATCAAAGTCCCCCACACTTAAGCATTGTTTGTCCTCAAACAAAACCATTTTTAATTATCTTTGAAAAACAAATTGTATTGTATTTATGATTTTGATCACACTGTGACATGTTTAAAACTTAAAAACAGAGGATAGAAACTGTCAATAGGCTTTAGAAAATGAATTTATCATATGAATCTTGCTTAAAACAAATTCTCAAATAGAAATCTTGAAAACTATGAATCATCACGAAATGAAGATGTCATTCCTTATACGTGAAACTAATTAATGACTGACTTCATTCCAAGATCAAGTTCAAATTCCAAAAGTGACAAGAGGTAAAATTTATATGAAATTCAGAACATAACAATAAGAACTTTGTACAATGACTCAATCCTAGGTACCCAAAAACAATAATAATATTTTTTTGTTTATCACCTTAATGGTAAAACCTAAATGATTCCCGCATAAACATTTTGTCCCCTTTCTTCATTTGGCGTTCATTATTCCCCTCAACCTAAAGAACTCATTTTTGACCACAGATACTTTTTTTTTTAATTTTTCCCAAGCCATGTATCATGTGCTAAGCAATGTGCAATGCACTTATTCAATGTGTACATAGGGGTTAAATTAAACAAAAACGCACCCATTATCTAGTGTCTCAGAGACTCACCGTGGGATCTCAGATGCCCAAACTACTTCAGTTCTAGAAGATTTATATAAAAAATCATTTATATTGGCTCATTAATGTGATTACATTAATAACTAAAATAAAATAAGAAGAATGAAGCCCCTAATATAGAGTGAAACTTCTTGTTCCAGCAGCTAAGATCATCACTGCACAAACATGTAACCCAAATCACTTCCGAAGATAGTCCCTAAACCAAGATATCCATTCAATCACTATGTAAATATCACTCAGCAATCATACATTATAATTAACTTTAGAATCAATGCAGAACTTAACTACCAAATAAATATTATCATTAAGAAAGATCCAATTTAAAAAAGTGAAGCACCTAAAATTGTGCAAGAATTTTGAACAAATGTAACCATTCTTTTGTGAAAAAGTTTTAAGTTGCAGTGGGAGTTTATGGGCTTTCAATTAAGCACAGTTAATAAAAATCAATAATTAACCACCTCCCCCACACTTAGAACCCAACTTTGTCCCCAAATTTGACTTCAAAGGTGGAGAAGAACAATTTGGCATTTAAGGTTCAAAACAGATTTTCAATAGAGCAGATTGATGACATGTTAAAAGGGTCTCTTTGAAGTTCAAAAAGAATTATTTTCCACAAAAATTAACTTACAAAAGGTTCAAAAGAAAGTACATGAATTAATATTTATGACTAATGAATAATTTTCAATACTGCTCAAAAGTAACATGTGACGTGTAATTGTAGTATTAATTGGGGTGAAAACAAGTATAACAGAATTAATTCAGTTGGGTATTCAACACTGCAGACAAAGTTCAAGGTAAACACCCCAGCCCATAGTAGATTCAAAAGACCAGTAGCATGTAACCCCCACACTTAGTTTCAAGGAGTGAATGGTATTAAAAACAATGAAATTCAGTTTTCAACAGTGAAGTACATGCATAATTGTTTTATTTACAGAGTGACATACAACATTTTTTTTAAATTTATGTATCAAGACCTACGACAAAATTTTCATTCCAAAACGAGTAGAATTTTAAACATATGTAGATTTTTTTAAAATTTCAATATCAAAACATGTAGTTAAATTTAATATAGTCGAAGCATAATTTTCAAAAGCAGCAACATATAGAACATAATTTTCCTGAAAGACAAGCAGTAGATTTTTTAAAGCATTAAGGTGCAGAGAAAGGAAACAAAATTTAATAGTAAAATACTTCCCTATCGAGGTTTTATTCATTACTCCTTCAGCATGGGTATTCCACTCCATCTTGATAAAAGCAACAACAACTTCCTAAAAACATCGAGCATGAAAACATGAAACAAAAATCTATTAGATACAGAGCATACATAAGGCTACAAAACAATACTTTACTACAAGGACAACAAGAACAAAACAAAAATGAAAACAAAGAAAGTGCATGGGTTGACTCCCATAAAGAACTGAGTTTAAAGTCTTCAGTTATACTTTATTTAATCAATTTTTTATTTATTAAAACAAAAAAACATAGTTTTCCTCCCATGACATGCTAGATTTATAATCCCCAGCCAGACATTATTTCCCTATATATTTCTATCCATGATGATTTAATGTGAATGAATTATTAATAGTGTGAACTTCACTATTATCTAAAGATTCAAGAATAGGATAAACCAAAATATTCTCATCTATAGTATCAAACAATATTTTCAAATTTTTTTGATAATGACAAATTGCTAATATACTTTCCAACCCATTTTGGCCTCCAAAGACCACTTCCTCAGCTCAAAAAATGTTCAACATCATCCTATGAAAATCACCAATTTGACCAGGAAGGCATACATGACTCCCCCACACATAAAGGTCAGCTCCAACCTAAAATCAGAAGAAAAAACATCCACAAACTCTTCAGTACTTTCATCGAATGTTCCCAGCATAGCTTGAAAAAAGGGAAACTAAGGAAACTCTCAGAAAAAGGAATCATACTGAGGTTCCAACAGGTGGTAGCCAATGACCACAGATGACTCAAACGATGCGAATCTTTCAAGTTCAGGTTGGAAGTCATCATAAACAACATCAAACTGAACAAGAAAAAATGTTCATAGAAAATACACTTGTACATAATGGGAATAATTTAGTTTTTCATCAGGACTCAGCCTAGAACATTCTCCGACTTTAGAAACCCTTAGACAACAAACTTGATAAGGAAAAATTTTCAAAATGGGGTGAGACAGTTCCTAACAAGAATGTGACTCACTTTATAGAATGGGTTCTATGGAAATATTTTTCTCATATAGAGGGAGGATTGGGACAGTAATGGAATCCTGAAGAAAAGTTTCAATAGGCTGGGGAATCAAAATCTCTATGACCTAAAGAGGAAAAGAACTATACTCATCTCGAACCCCAATTTTAAAACATTGATTCTCAGTAACACTTATCAAATCACAACCAACCACATGCTGAGGACTTTAAAACAAGAGAAACTCATGCATATCATTAATATCTTGTAGAGTGAGTTTCCCCTTCGACACATCTATGATAGCACCGGCTGTAGTAATACAAGGTCTCCCTAAGATGATTGGGAATTTTCTATCACACTGCATATTAAAGATAATGAAGTCTGTGGGTAGTGTCAGTTTTCCTACACTCACTAATAGATCATCCACTGTAACATCCCAAGTAAGTAATGAATAATAGATATTTTTATCTATGACAATTAATGAATTATATAGTGTTTTAGAGGCTTAAAATGAAAATAAATCCAATCTTAAGCATGGAATACACTAATATTTTTAAAAGATTGTTTTACTGCCTTTTAATGGCAACCCGTTTTTAAATCTATGTTTTGACAATTTTATAAGCAATGTTTGTAAAAATAAACTTATTCTTTATGAATGGGACATCAAAATTTACTTTTTCTGAATTTTTGGTATTTTTCCGATAAAGTTCATTTTTAAATGAATAGTGAAAAATGTTGTATTTTAATTCAAAACCTCTTTTTAATCTAATTTATTTATATGATTAGATTATCTTTTGAATTGGTTTTAAAGTGAAATTAGAATATATTTTTACCATTTAATCCAATGGTGGTCATTGGAATCAATTTCACTTTGAAATTGAACTTAAACTAGTGTCAATCTTTTGATACTTATTGTTTCATAAAAACACGCTATTTGTCATGACAGCGGGAATTAATTATTAAATTAATTAATGCAACTTACATGTTTTTAATTTTGTAAAATATACATCTTTTTTTAATTCTGAATATCAAATATATCTTAGGGTGAAGTTTTGGTATCTTTCTGAAAAACATCAATTTTTGATGAATAGTGAAACATCTAAGTGGTAGTTAAAGAAACTGATTTTTCGTTTAAATGAAACATTGCCACTTCTGTGATTTGATTTTAAAAAATCCGACATACATGGTTGTCATTAAGAAGTAAAATGTGGTTCAATGAGATTAAAATAATTTTTTGGTGAATAGTAACTTTTAAGTTCTTAATTGCGATTAGTGGTAATTAGTGTAGTTTAAGGTAAAAATAATGTTTTAATAATATGAGATGAGATTGAAACATGTCCTACCCTAATTGGATGTGTCATGGCCGACCAAGAAAATCCATGGGTCAACTTGGGGACCCCATGGAGCCACTTTGGTCGGGAAATGACATAAATAACTTTTTATTTAATGTTAAAGTAAAAATAACACAAACATGAGATGTTTTACTAAAAAACTTTTTACATGGGGTTATACAAGTCATATTTTTGACTATAAATATTAATTAGAAATCTAAAACGATTTCCTACATCATGATATTTTTTTATAATTTTTAGAAATTAAATATATTAAATTATTTATGACATCATGATGATGCAACGATTACCTCATTAATAATGGATTTAAATAAAATGGAAAGATAATGTAAACTCTAAGACCTAAATATGTCCAAAACCTATTGGATGGGTGGATTTAGAACCCTTATCACCTTATCCTCGAATTATATCAATGTGGGACCTCTTAAATCCGAATACCATTTTAAAATAAAGTGACTTTTCTTTACTTTCCAAGAGTGCCCCTCCTCTCCTCTTATAAAAGGCCCCCACCTCTACCTCCTTACCCACACTCCCAAAGCCTTTGGATCGGCCAAAACATAACCATTTTGTCTACCCCTTCCCTCTCTTACTCCTTGAAGCCTCACTTTGGGCAGAAGTCTTCCCAAGGAAGCCTTTGATCTCAAACCAAAGGGAGTTACCCGATTTTAAGGTAATGTCTTCACTTGAGTCCTTTTGTTTTATTTTGCTTCTCCAACCCCGTAACTATTTTTATTGATTTATTTTGTAAAAAATCCAGTATCTTAAATATACTAAGATGTTGTTATAATAAGGATTCGAGCTACACTTACACACACCAACATCTAATGGTTAAAGAACATACTGTTTCCGTGGATGGCGAATTTCGGCCTCCCGAAACGATGATTGTTCAACATTCTTTTAACACCTTAAAAGGAGGCCATTAAGATGAAAATATATTTATATATGATATATAATATGTTTAAGTTTTCCTTAAGATTCTGTATTTTTCATTTTGGGCATACCTTTTTGGTTTCCATTATGGGTAAAGGCGATATCTTCATTTAAGGAAGTGCGGACTACCGCCCCCTCAAAGTGATGTGATTCGTAAATGCCATACGTGGGACGTATAAAGGATGGATTTAATGTTATTATATATGATGTTATACTATACCTCTATATCATTATTATTTCTTTCCATTAAAGTATGAGATATAAATGAAAGTAGAGTTCATGCGTACGTACGACTTACCGTCTCTATGAACGATGCATTTCATTTCTTATCCCCAAATGTAAAGTACTATTATAAGTACATGTATATAATGGATTTATATGATGAATGATACATCTAAATGATGAATATAATTCTGGAATTAAAATATACATACCTCTCATTTAGTTTTAATTCCATTAATATGACAATGAAATGAAAGTAGCGTTCATGCGTACGTACGGCTTACCGTCTCCATGAACGGTGCATTTCATTTCTTACCTCTAAATGATTATGTAATATTATAAATACATGTATATTATGGATATATATGATATATATGATATACAAATCATGAATATCATTTTGGATATAATGAACCTTTGACCACACGAACAACATGTAATTGTAAGAAGTCCACTTTCGACTTAAGGACCAAATATCGACAAAACAAACATTATTAACTTAAATGATTAAATAATGTTTATAACATGGCAATAAGTGATATAAAAGGAATAATGAACTTGAAAAAGGTTCTTAAGCAAATAGAAATTAACTCAAGTTTATTATTCAGGACGTTAAAGAACGATCGAGTCAAGTCGGACCCGAGGTAAGGGACTTCGTCTCAATCTCCTTTCATTGAGGCATATTTCATTTTATACACAACTTTCTTTTATACAGTGTATAAACCCCTTGGACTTTTACTTTTATACAAAATGAATCTTTTTCTATGAAGCGTTTTACAAAATGACAAAAAGGAATGTTTCTTTTAACGTACACGGTGACAACGACCTTTCCCGCCGCCGCGAGTATTATTTGGTCTTTGGCTTCCTAAACAAGCCATAATGTTTTTTAAAATGAAATAAATACCATATAATCTTTTATGTATTTTGGTATTGAAAATGGTTTTTATAATGTATTTTTTATGTCAATATATTTGAGTGATATATTGTGATCAATGTGTGGAAATGTTTTCTTTCCATTATGTTTGTTTTATGTCTTATGATTTTATAAGGGTACTTGGACATTTGACGGGTGGTTACGTGATAAACCATATGATGGGTGGTGCCGTGAATACTAGGACGGGTGGTGCCGTGAATACCAGGACGGGTGGTTACGTTATAACCTCCAATGCATTGGGTATGGAAGTTGGTCGTATGGCTATTCCATTAAGTATGTATAGAAGTTGGCCTTATGGTTATTCCATTAAGTGATATGTGTGGAAGTCGAAAGTATGGTTATTCCACTTAAGTATGTTTATGTCCCAAGTTACCTTTATATATGTTATGTGTTCTTTATATGGGTTTTATGGTAATACTTTGGTTACAAAAGGGTAAGTAATGATATTTTATTCAGTGAAGAGTTTTTACTACTTCATGAAGGTGAAGGTATTACTTTGATAAAGTATACATGGTTTACTTGATGTTTAAAAAACTAACAGTTTTTATTCTTTGTGTATCCCTTTCTGAGCTTTTTATGCTCACCCCAGTTTTTTTGAAATGTTTTTCAGAGGACTTAATATGGAATAGGGTCAAGGATGGGATCAAGGGAATGTTATGCTATATAAAACATGGAACTAGACATGTTTCTTTTTAAGAGTTTTTTTTTATTTTATGAAAACTTAGTAGAAGTGACTACTTTGTAATATTTTGGGATGTAATAGTTATGTTCTAATTCTCTAAAACTCTAAACCTAAAAAGATCCTCAATGTGAATTATTCAATTAATTCAATATTATGTAAAGTTTAAGGCTGGGGCCTTATAGTTGGTATCAAAGGTCGGTTTAGACAACTTTAGGAGTTAGAAAATTGTTAAATTATAAATTAATTTATGGTATGACTGAAATGATATAGCATTTAAAGATTACCATGTTGCTTCGCCTATGATATTTCAGTGTTAATAATGGTTTTTCATAGAGGAAACAGAGAATTTTTTTTGGGAAGACATGCTGAGGGAAATGACCTTTCAAATCAGTATCCTGAGATGGTCAGAATCAGAACTAAATAGTTTGTTGCAGTGATGGCTCAGTTGACTCAGGTGAAAAATGTTGGTTGTTTTTATTGATGATATTTTACTGTTTTCTAAATGTAAATAGGAGCATGAAAGTCATTTAAGGGTTATTTTACAAACCTTGAAAAAAAAGAAATTGTATGGGAAATTCAGAAAGTGTGAGTTTTGGTTACAACAAATTTCTTTCCTGGGTCACATTGTTTCAAAAGATGGTATAACTGTTGATCCTGCTAAAACAAAAGTAGTTGAAGAATGGCCAAGACCCACAAATGTAACCGAGATCCGTAGTTTTCTTGGTTTTGCAGGTTACTACCGAAGTTTTGTTGAAAATTTTTCACGGTTATCTAGTCCAATGACTAAGCTAACTCGGAAGGGTGTTAAGTTTATCTGGACAAAAGAATGTGATGATTGTTTTCAGGAGTTGAAAAGAAGATTGGTGAATGATCCAGTTTTGGCACTTCCTTCCAGGAATGGTGACTTTGTTATATAAAGTGATGCTTCGTTGAAGGGACATGGTTGTGTCCTTATGCAGAATGATCAGGTAATTGCGTATGCTTCACGTCAGTTGAAAACTCATGAGGTAAATTACCCTACACATGATTTGGAATTAGCTGTTGTTGTTTTTGCTTTAAAAATTTGGAGGCATCATTTGTATGGAGTAAAGTGTGAAATATATACTGATCACAAAAGTTTAAAGTATATATTCGCTCATAAAGAATTGAACATGAGACAAAGGAGATGGCTAGAATTAATCAAGGATTATGATTGTACAATTCATTACCATCCAGGAAAATCAAATAAAGTGTCTGATTCTTTGAGTCGAAAAAGTAATGCTTCATTAGAAATGTTGCGTGATCCTTTGGTTAAGGATTTGATGAACTTTGGAATAGAAGTTGTTGGTGCAGGATGTTATTATGTTTTGTTTCAGGTATCCGTGAGATCATCTCTATCAGACAGAATCAAGCAAGCACAGAAGCAAGACGGTGAGTTGCAGAAAAAGGTAGAGCTGGTTTAGAAAGGTAAGTTACCTGAATTCAACATTGATAATGATTGAATTTTGAGATTTGGGAAGAGATTGTGTGTGCCTTGTGATTCACAGTTGAAGAGAGATTTGTTATGTGAGGCTCATAGTTCCCCGTTTTCAGTTTATCCTGGCATTACTAAGATGTACAGAGATCTGCGGGAGTATTACTGGTGGGATGGAATGAAAAGAGATATTGCTGATTTTACTATGAAGTGTTTAACTTGTCAGCAGGTTAAAGCAGAGCGGCAGTTACTGAAAGGGATGCTTCAGCCTTTACCAGTGCCAGAGTGGAAGTGGGAGAATATACCCATGGATTTTTTTGTGGGATTACCGAAGACATCTCGAGGTAATAATGCAATCTGGGTTATTGTTGATCGCTTGACTAAATCTGCTCATTTCCTTGCTATACGGGATACTTTTTCCCTAGATCAACTTTCCCGTTTGTATCTTAAAGAGATAGTCAGGTTACATGGAGTTCCCCTCTCCATTGTATCTGATCGTGATCCCAGGTTCACTTCTAACTTTTGGAAAGGCCTTCAGAAGTCGTTGGGTACTGAATTAAATTTTAGTACAACATTTCATCCTCAATCAGATGGGCAGTCTGAACGAACAATTCAGACCTTGGAGGATATGTTACAAGCTTGTTCGATGGATTATCAGGTAAGTTGGGTCCAACATCTTTCTTTGGTTGAATTTTCATATAATAATAGTTTTCATTCCAGTATACAGATGGCACCATTTCAGGCATTATATGGGAAGTGTTGTCGAACTCCATCTTTCTGGGATGAAGTGGGTGAAAGGAAGTTGATGGGACCAGAATTGGTAGAAGAGATGGCAGAAAAAGTGCAGCTGATTCAGAAACACATGAGAACAACTCAGAGCAGGCAGAAGAGTTATGCAGACAACATGAGGAAGGATCTCTCTTTTGAGGTAGGTGATCATGTTTTTCTCAAAGTATCACCATGGAAAAGTGTGATGCGATTTGGTAAGAAAGGAAAGCTGAGTCCAAGGTTCATCAGACCATATGAAATTCTGGAGAGAGTTGGATCAGTTTCATACAGAGTGGATTTACCTCCGAGTTTATCTCAGGTACACAATGTTTTTCATGTTTCAATGCTGAGAAAGTACATGCCAGATCCATCTCATGTTTTGAGTCCAGAGGTAGTTCAGCTGGAAGAGAACCTATCTTATGAGGAACAACCGGTCCAGATTATTGACCACATGGAGCAAGTGTTACGAAATAAGGTGATAAATCAGGTAAAGGTTTTGTGGAAAAACCACATGATGGAAGAGGCAACATGGGAATCTGAAAATGCAATGAGGGATAAGTACCCCCATTTATTCGATAAGTAAATAAATTGCGAGGACACAATTTTCTAAAGGGGGGAAGGATGTAACATCCCAAGTAAGTAATGAATAATAGATATTTTTATCTATGCCTATTAATGGATTAGATAGTGTTTTAGAGGCTTAAAATGAAAATAAATCCAATCTTAAGCATGGAATACACTAATATTTTTAAAAGATTGTTTTACTGCCTTTTAATGGCAACCCATTTTTAAATCTATCTTTTGAAAATTTTATAAGCTACGTTTTTCAAACTAAACTTATTCTTTATTATTGGGACATCAAAATTTACTTTGTGTGAATTTTTGGTATTTTTTCGATAAAGTTCATTTTTTAATGAATAGTGAAAAATGTTGTATTTTAATTCAAAACCTCTTTTTAATCTAATTTATTTATATGATTAGATTATCTTTTGAATTGGTTTTAAAGTGAAATTAGAATATATTTTTACCATTTAATCCAATGGTGGTCATTGGAATCAATTTCACTTTAAAATTGGACTTAAACTAGTGTCAATCTTTTGATACTTATTGTTTCATAAAAACACGCTATTTGTCATGACAACGGGAATTAATTATTAAATTAATTAATGAAACTTACATGTTTTGAATTTTGTAAAATAGACATCATTTTTGAATTCAGAATATCAAATATAGCTTAGGGTGAAGTTTTGGTATCTTTCTGAAAAACTTCAATTTTTGATGAGTAGTGAAACTACTAAGTGGTAGTTAAAGAAACTGATTTTTCGTTTAAATGAAACATTGCCACTTATGTGATTTGATTTTCAAAAATCCGACATACATGGTTGTCATTAAGAAGTAAAATGTGGTTCAATGAGATTAAAATAATTTTTTTGGTGAATAGTAACTTTTAAGTTCTTAATCGCGATTAGTGGTAATTAGTGTAGTTTAAGGTAAAAATAATGTTTTAATAATATGAGATAAGCTTGACACATGTCCTACCCTCATTGGATGTGTCATGGCCGACCAAGACAATCCATGGGTCAACTTGGGGACCCCATGGAGCCACTTTGGTTGGGAAATGACATAAATAACTTTTTATTTAATGTTAAAGTAAAAATGACACAAACATGAGATGTTTTACTAAAATAATTTTTACATGGGGTTATACAAGTCAGATTTTTTACTATAAAAATTCATTAGAAATATAAAAAGATTTCCTAAATCGTGATATTTTTTTATAATTTTTATAAATTAAATATATTAAATTATTTATGACATCATGATGATGCAGTGATTACCTCATTAATAATGGATTTAAATAAAATGGAAAGATAATGTAAAATATAAGACCTACACATGTTCAAAACCTATTGTATGGGTTAATTTAGAACCCTTATCACCTTATCCTCGAATTATATCAATGTGGTACCTCTTAAATCCGAATACCATTTTAAAATAAAGTGACTTTTCTTTACTTTCCAAGAGTGCCCCTCCTCTCCTCTTATAAAAGGCCCCCAAATCGACCTCCTTATCCAGACTCCCAAAGCCTTTGGCTCGACCAAAACCTGCCCATTTTGTCTCTCCACTTTCCTCTCTTACTCCTTGAAGCCTCAATTTGGGCAGAAGTCTTCCCAAGGAAGCCTTTGACCTCAAACCAAAGGGAGTTACCCGATTTTAAGGTAATGTCTTCACTTGAGTCCTTTTGTTTTATTTTGCTTCTCCAACTGCCTAAAGTCTTTTTATTCATTTCTTTTGTAACAACTCCAGTATCTTAAATATAATAGGTTGTTTTTATATGAAGGATTCTAGCTACACTTACACACACCTACATCTAATGGTTAAAGAACATACTATTTCCGTGGATGGCGAATTTCGGCCTCCCGAAACGATGATTGTTCAACATTATTTTAACACCTTAAAAGGTGGCCATTAAGATGAAACTATATTTATATATGATATATAATATGTTTATGTTTTCCTTAAGATTCTGTATTTTTCATTTTGGGCATACCTTTATGGTTTCCATTATGGGTAATGGCGATATCTTCATTTAAGGAAGTGCGGACTACCGCCCCCTCAAAGTGATGTGATTCGTAAATGCCATACGTGGGATGTATAAAGGATGGATTTAATGTTATTATATATGATGTTATACTATACCTCTATATCATTATTATTTATTTCCATTAAAGTATGAGATATAAATGAAAGTAGAGTTCATGCGTACGTACGGCTTACCGTCTCCATGAACGGTGCATTTCATTTCTTATCCCCAAATGTAATGTACTATTATAAGTACATGTATATAATGGATTTATATGATGAATGATACATCTAAATGATGAATATAATTCTGGAATTAAAATATACATACCTCTCATTTAGTTTTAATTCCAGTAATTTGACAAAGAAATGAAAATAGCGTTCATGCGTACGTACGGCTTACCATCTCCATGAACGGTGCATTTCATTTCTTACCTCTAAAGAATTATGTAATATTATAAATACATTTATATGATGTATATATATGATATATATGATATCCAAATCATGAATATCATTTTGGATATAATGATCCTTTGACCACACGAACAACATGTAATTGTAAGAAGTCCACTTTCGACTTAAGAACCAAATATCGACAAAACAAACATTATTAACTTAAATGATTACATAATGTTTATAACATGGAAATAAGTGATATAAAAGGAATAATGAACTTGAAAAAGGTTCTTAAGCAAATAGAAATTAACTCAAGTTTATTATTCAGGACGTTACAGAACGATCGAGTCAAGTCGGACCCGAGGTAAGGGACTTCGTCTCAATCTCCTTTCATTGAGGCATATTTCGTTTTATACACAACTTTATTTTATACGGTGTATAAACCCCTTTTACTTTTAATTTTATACAAATGGAATCTTTTTCTACGAAGCGTTTTACAAAACGACAAAAAGGAATGTTTCTTTTAACGTACGCGGTGACAACGACCTTTTCCGCCGCCGTGAGTATTATTTGGTCTTTGGCTTCCTCAACAAGCCATAATGTTTTTTAAAATGAAATAAATACCATATAATATTTTATGTATTTTGGTATTGAAAATGGTTTTTATAATGGATTTGTTATGTCAATATATTTGAGTGATATATTGTGATCAAAGTGTGGAAATGTTTTCTTTCCATTATGTTTGTTTTATGTCTTATGATTTTATAATGGTACTTGGACATTTGACGGGTGGTTACGTGATAAACCATATGACGGGTGGTGATGTGAATACCCGGACGGGTGGTTACGTTATAACCTCCAATGCATTGGGTATGGAAGTCGGCTGTATGGCTATTCCATTAAGTATGTATGGAATTTGGCTTTATGGCTATTCTATTAAGTGATATGTGTGGAAGTCGACCATATGGTTATTCCACTTAAGTATGTTTATGTCCCAAGTTACCTTTATATATGTTATGTGTTCTTTATATGGGTTTTATGGTAATCCTTTGGTTACAAAAGGGTAAGTAATGATATTTTATTCAGTGAATAGTTTTTACTACTTCATGAAGGTGAAGGTACTACTTTGATAAAGTATACATGGTTTACTTGATGTTTGAAAAACTAACAGTTTTCATTATTTGTGTATCCATTTATGAGCTTTTTATGCTCACCCCAGTTTTTTTGAAATGTTTTTCACAGGAATTAATGTGTAATAGGGTCAAGGATGGGATCAATGGAAAGTCATGCTATATAAAACATGGAACTAGACATGTTTCTTTTTAAGAGTTTTTTTTATTTTATGAAAACTTAGTATAAGTGTCTACTTTGTAATCTTTTGAGATGTAATAGTTATTTTCTAATTCTCTAAAACTCTAAACCTGAAAAGATACTCAATGTGAATTATTCAATTAATTCAATATTAAGTAAATTTTAAGGCTGGGGCCTTATAGTTGGTATCAAAGGTCGGTTTAGACAACTTTAGGAGTTAGAAAATTGTTAAATTATAAATTAATTTATGGTATGACTGAAATGATATAGAATTTAAAGATTACCATGTTTCTTCACCTAAGATATTTTAGTGTTAATAATGGTTTTTCATAGAGGAAATAGAGAAGTTTTTTTTGGGAAGACATGCTGAGGGAAATGACCTTTCAAATCAGTATCCTGAGATGGTCAGAATCAGAACTAAACAGTTTGTTGTAGTGATGGCTCAGTTGACTCAGGTGAAAAATGTTGGTTGTTTTTATTGATGATATTTTAGTGTTTTCTAAAAGTAAAGAGGAGCATGAAAGTCATTTAAGGGTTATTTTGAAAACCTTGAAAGAAAAGAAATTGTATGGGAAATTCAGCAAGTGTGAGTTTTGGTTACAACAAATTTCTTTCCTGGGTCACATTGTTTCAAAAGATGGCATAACTGTTGATCCTTCTAAAACAAAAGTAGTTGAAGAATGGAAAAGACCCAAAAATGTAACCGAGATCCGTAGTTTTCTTGGTTTGTAAGGTTACTACTGAAGGTTTGTTGAAAATTTTTCACGGTTATCTATTCCAATGACTAAGCTAACTCGGAAGGGTGTTAAGTTTATCTGGACAAAAGAATGTGATGATTGTTTTCAGGAGTTGAAAAGAAGATTGGTGAATGCTCCAGTTTTGGCACTTACTTCCAAGAATGGTGAGTTTGTTATATACAGTGATGCTTCGTTGAAGGGACACGGTTGTGTCCTTATGCAGAATGATCAGGTAATTGCTTATGCTTCACTTCAGTTGAAAACTCATGAGGTAAATTACCCTACACATGATTTGGAATTAGCTGCTATTGTTTTTGCTTTAAAAATTTGGAGGCATCATTTTTATGGAGTAAAGTGTGAAATATATACTGATCACAAAAGTTTAAAGTATATATTCGCTCAGAAAGAATTGAACATGAGACAAAGGAGATGGATAGAATTAATCAAGGATTATGATTGTACAATTCATTACCATCCAGGAAAAGCAAATAAAGTGGATGATTCTTTGAGTTGAAAAAGTAATGCTTCATTAGAAATGTTGCGTGATCCTTTGGTTAAGGATTTGATGAAATTTTGCGTAGAAGTTGTTGGTGCAGGATGTTCTTCTGTTTTGTTTCAGGTATCAGTGAGATCATCTCTATCAGAAAGAATCAAGCAAGCACAGAAGCAAGACAGTCAGTTGCAGAAAAAGGTAGAGCTGGTTCAGAAAGGTAAGTTACCTGAATTCAACATTGATAATGATTGCGTTTTGAGATTTGGGAAGAGATTGTGTGTGCATTGTGATTCACATTTGAAGAGAGAGTTGTTATGTGAGGCTCATAGTTCCCTGTTTTCAGTTTATCCTGGCAGTACTAAGATGTACAGGGATCTGCGGGAGTATTACTGGTGGGATGGAATGAAAAGAGATATTGCTGATTTTACTGTGAAGTGTTTAACTTGTCAGCAGGTTAAAGCAGAGCGGAAGTTACCGGAAGGGATTCTTCAGCCTTTACCAGTGCCAGAGTGGAAGTAGGAGAATATATCCATGGATTTTGTTGTGGGATTACCGAACACATCTCGAGGTAATAATGCAATCTGGGTTATTGTTGATCGCTTGACTAAATCTGCTCATTTCCTTAGTATACGAGATAATTTTTCCCTAGATCAACTTTCCCGTTTGTATATTAAAGAGATAATCAGGTTAAATGGAGTTCCCCTCTCCATTGTATTTGATCGTGATCCCAAGTTCAGTTCTAACTTTTGGAAAGACCTTCATAAGTCGTTGGGTACTGAATTAAATTTTTGTACCGCATTTCAGCCTCAATCAGATGGGCAGTCAGAACGAACAATTCAGACCTTGGAGGATATGCTACGATCTTGTTCGATGGATTATCATGGAAGTTGGGACCAACATCTTTCTTTGGTTGAATTTTCATATAATAATTGTTTTCATTCTAGTATACAGATGGCACCATTTCAGGCATTATATGGGAAGCGGTGTCTAACTCCAGCTTTCTGGGATGAAGTGGGTGAAAGGAAGTTGATGGGACCAGAATTGGTAGAAGAGATGGCAGAAAAATTTCAGCTGATTCAGAAACACATGAGAACAGCTCAGAGCAGGCAGAAGAGTTATGCGGACAACAGGAGGAAGGATCTATCTTTTGAGGTAGGTGATCATGTTTTTCTCAAAGTATCACCATGGAAAAGTGTGATGCGATTTGGTAATAAAGGAAAGCTGAGTCCAAGGTTCATCGAACCATATAAAATTATAGAGAGAGTTGGATCAGTTGCATACAGAGTGGATTTACCTTCGAGTTTATCTCAGGTACACAATGTTTTTCATGTTTCAATGCCGAGAAAGTACATGCCAGATCCATCTCATGTTTTGAGTCCAGAGGTAGTTCAGCTGGAAGAGAACCTATCTTATGAGGAACAACCGGTCCAGATTCTTGACTACAGGGAGCATGTGTTACGGAATAAGGTGATAAATCAGGTAAAAGTTTTGTGAAAAAACTAGATGATGGAAGAGGCAACATGGGAATCTGAAAATGCAATGAGGGATAAGTACCCCCATTTATTCGATAAGTAAATAAATTGCGGGGACACAATTTTCTAAAGGGGGGAAGGATGTAACATCCCAAGTAAGTAATGAATAATAGATATTTTTATCTATGCCTATTAATGAATTAGATAGTGTTTTAGAGGCTTAAAATGAAAATAAATCCAATCTTAAGCATGGAATACACTAATATTTTTAAAAGATTGTTTTACTGCCTTTTAATGGCAACCCGTTTTTAAATATATCTTTTGAAAAATTTATAAGCTATGTTTGTCAAAATAAACTTATTCTTTATGATTGGGACATCAAAATTTACTTTGTGTGAATTTTTGGTATTTTTTCGATAAATTTCATTTTTTAATGAATAGTGAAAAATGTTGTATTTTAATTCAAAACCTCTTTTTAATATAATTTATTTATATGATTAGATTATCTTTTGAATTGGTTTTAAAGTTAAATTATAATATATTTTTACCATTTAATTCAATGGTGGTCATTGGAATCAATTTCACTTTGAAATTGGACTTAAACTAGTGTCAATCTTTTGATACTTATTGTTTCATAAAAACACGCTATTTGTCATGACAGCGGGAATTAATTATTAAATTAATTAATGAAACTTACAGGTTTTGAATTTTGTAAAATAGTCATCATTTTTGAATTTGGAATATCAAATATAGCTTAGGGTTAAGTTTTGGTATCTTTCTGAAAAACTTCAATTTTTGATGAATAGTGAAACCACTAAGTGGTAGTTAAAGAAACTGATTTTTTGTTTAAATGAAACTTTGCCACTTCTGTGATTTGATTTTCAAAAATCCAACATACATGGTTTTCATTAAGAAGTAAAATGTGGTTCAATGAGATTAAAATAATTTTTTTGTTGAATAGTAACTTTTAAGTTCTTAATCACGATTAGTGGTAATTAGTGTAGTTTAAGGTAAAAATAATGTTTTAATAATATGAGATGAGCTTGACACATGTCCTACCCTCATTGGATGTGTCATGGACGACCAAGACAATCCATGGGTCAACTTGGTGACCCCATGGAGCCACTTTGGTTGGGAAATGACATAAATAACTTTTTATTTAATGTTAAAGTAAAAATGACACAAACATGAGATGTTTTACTAAAACAATTTTTACATGGGGTTATACAAGTCATATTTTTGACTATAAATATTCATTAGAAATCTTAAAATATTTCCTAAATCATGTTATTTTTTTTTATAATTTTTAGAAATTAAATATATTAAATTATTTATGAGATCATGATGATAGAGCGATTACCTCATTAATAATGGATTTAAATTAAATGGAAATATAATGTAAACTCTAAGACCTAAACATGTCCAAAACCTATTGGATGGGTTTATTTAGAACCCTTATCACCGTATCCTCGAATTATATCAATGTGGGACCTCTTAAATCCGAATACCATTTTAAAATAAAGTGTCTTTTCTTTACTTTCCAAGAGTGCCCCTCCTCTCCTCTTATAAAAGGCCCCCACCTCTACCTCCTTACCCACACTCCCAAAGACTTTGGCTCGGCCAACCCCAGACCATTTTGCCTATCCACATCCCTCTATTACTCCTTGAAGCCTCACTTTGGGCAGAAGGCTTCCCAAGGAATCCTTTGAGCTCAAACCAAAGGGAGTCACCCAATTTTAAGGTAATGTCTTCACTTGAGTCCTTTTGTTTTATTTTGCTTCTAAAACTGCCTAAACTCTTTTTATTCATTTCTGTTGTAACAACTCCAGTATCTTAAATATACTAGGATGTATTTATAATAAGGATTCGAGCTACACTTACACACACCTACATCTAATGGTTAAAGAACATACTGTTTCCGTGGATGGTGAATTTCAGCCTCCCGAAACGATGATTGTTCAACATTCTTTTAACACCTTCAAAGGTGGCCATTAAGATAACACTATATTTATATATGATATATAATATGTTTATGTTTTCCTTAAGCTTCTGTATTTTTCATTTTGGGCATACCTTTATGGTTTCCATTATGGGTAAAGTCGATATATTCATTTAAGGAAGTGCGGACTACCGCCCCCTCAAAGTGATGTGATTCGTAAATGCCATACGTGGGACGTATAAAGGATGGATTTAATGTTATTATATATGATGTTATACTATACCTCTATATCATTATTATTTATTTCCATTAAAGTATGAGATAGAAATGAAAGTAGCGTTCATGCATACGTACGGCTTACTGTCTCCATGAACGGTGCATTTCATTTCTTATCCCCAAATGTAATGTACTGTTATAAGTACATGTATATAATGGATTTATATGATGAATGATACATCTAAATGATGAATATATTTCTGGAACTAAAATATACATACCTCTCATTTAGTTTTAATTCCAGTAATATGACAAAGAAATGAAATTAGCATTCATGTGTACGTACGACTTACCGTCTCCATGAACGGTGCATTTCATTTCTTACCTCTATATAATTATGTAATATTATAAATACATGTATATGATGGATATATATGATATATATGATATCCAAATCATGAATATCATTTTGGATATAATGAACCTTTGACCACACGAACAACATGTAATTGTAAGAAGTCCACTTTCGACTTAAGAACCAAATATCGACAAAACAAACATTATTAACTTAAATGATTACATAATGTTTATAACATGGAAATAAGTGATATAAAAGGAATAATGAACTTTAAAAAGGTTCTTAAGGAAATAGAAATTAATTCAAGTTTATTATTCAGGACATTAAAGAACGATCGAGTCAAGTCGGACCCGAGGTAAGGGACTTCGTCTCAATCTCCTTTCATTGATGCATATTTCGTTTTATACACAACTTTATTTTATACGGTGTATAAACCCCTTTGACTTTTACTTTTATACAAACAGAATCTTTTTCTACGAAGCGTTTTACAAAACGACAAAAAGGAATGTTTCTTTTAACGTACGCGGTGACAACAACCTTTTCTGCCGCCACAAGTATTATTTGGTCTTTGGCTTACTCAACAAGCCATAATGTTTTTTAAAATGAAATAAATACCATATAATCTTTTATGTATTTTGGTATTGAAAATGGTTTTTATAATGGATTTGTTATGTCAATATATTTGAGTGATATATTGTGATCAAAGTGTGGAAATGTTTTCTTTCCATTATGTTTGTTTTATGTCTTATGATTTTATAATGGTACTTGGACATTTGATGGGTGGTTACATGATAAACCATATGACGGGTGGTGCCGTGAATACCAGGACGGGTGGTTACGTTATAACCTCCAATGCATTGGGTATGGAAGTCGGCTGTATGACTATTCCATTGAGTATGTATGGAAGTTGGCCTTATGGGTATTCCATTAAGTGATATGTGTGGAAGTCGACCGTATGGTTATTCCACTTAAGTATGTTTATGTCCCAAGTTACCTTTATATATGTTATGTGTTCTTTATATGGGTTTTATGGTAATCATATGGTTACAAAAGGGTAAGTAATGATATTTGTTGGGCGGAGAAGAAGAGGAAGTGATGGCAAGAGGGGGGGGGGTGAATTGCCTTTTAAAAAAGAATTAACAATTTAAAAACAAAGTGAAAGTGCAGCGGAAATAAAAGAGGCAAAACACACAACTTGATAACGGAGTTCGGCTTAAACCCAAGCCTATGTCTCCGCTCCCAACTCAACCGTTGAGAGATTTACTACCGCTTGATTTTTAATGGTTTTAGCAAGAAACCCACTAGAATTTTCAGGTAGTCTAGAACCTATTACAGCTTGCTTTTAAATGGTTATGCAAGAACCCACTTGCTTTCAATGGTTGAGCAAGAACCCACTAGCCTTCTTACAGGTGAAGGCTAGCTCACCTATGTCTCAAGCCTTTTAAAGGAAAGGCTTGACCAACCTCTTCACACCTTAAAGGTGATGTGAAAACCCAAAAGAATGGAGGATGAGAGAAATGGGAGTTTGTAGGCACAAACTCAATTTAAAGCTCAAAATGGTAAATATGAAAAACCGTAATGAGGAGAAGCCTTGGGCGCCAATGGATTGATGGAGCTGATGAAGGGCGTTCCCAAGCTTCTTTGGTGGTGATCCTTGGATGTGGAAGTGTGTTGGAGCAAGTGGGGTTCCCTTGGAGCAATCCGCCGGAGGTTCTCCAAATGATCAAAAATGTGTTCGTTGGCTTCACAAAAGTTCTGACATTGATCCTTGGCTTCCTAGTCCTTTATTTATAGAGGGGGAACCCTCATATGGCCTTTGTAGGTCTTCGGAGCCGTTGGAAAGGGCTTCGGAGCCGTTGGGAGGCAAGTGGACCAGCCTGGTCAAAGGCCCAACGGCTAGTTTGACTGGCTCCACCGGCTGACCGGTACTAGGCCACCGGTTGGCCGGTGCTTTGAAAATGGAAGAGGGCTCGGGCTCAGGCGCCACCGGCTGGCCGGTGAGGAGGCCACCGGTTGGCCGGTGGTGAGACAGTAGCAAACACTATTTGGTCTGGGTGCCACCGGCTGGCCGCTGGTGAGGCCACCAGTTGGCCGGTGCTGAGGCAGTGGCTCAGCCTTCTGTCTGGGTGCCACCGGCTGGCCGCTGGTGTGACACCGGTTGGCCGGTGGTCTGGACAGAGGGATGCCTTCTGTCCAGGCCTCTATCGGCTGGCCGGTGGTCTTCCACCGGTTGGCCGGTGGACTGATTTTCAGTCCACTTTGGCTTCTTGCTTTCTTGGCCCAATTCCTTGGCCACTTCTTGCTCCTGAAATCATGCCTATTAACAAAAACACTTGAAAACAAGATTAGATAAAGATGAGAGTGATTGTGATCATGAAAATTAAACCTCTAGGGGTACGAGAGGTACAACAATCTCCCCCTATTTTGATGATCACAATCACCAAAACAAACAATGTAAAAGACTTAAATGAAAGGCATGCTTTAAAGGATTTCTCCCCCAATCAACCAAGAATTTCTCCCCCTTTGTGATTATCAAAATAGCATGGGGCATAAAACTTGATTGAGGGAAACGTTTGAAAAACAAGATAGAGATTTTAAACCAATTGAAATTTTTGAAATTTGATTTGAAAGTTTTGAAATGAAAAATGAATAACAGTTTGAATTGAAAGTTTTGAAATGAAAAATTGAATAACAGTTTGAATTGAAAGTTTTGAAATGAAAAATTGAATAACAGTTTGAATTGAAAGTTTTGAAATGAAAAATTGAATAACAGTTTGAATTGAAAGTTTTGAATCAAAATTTTTGAAATTAAAAATGAATAACAGTTTGTGTTGAATGTTTTGAAATGAAAAACGCAAAAAAGCTTAAACAATCCTAACTCCCCCTAAATAAAAACAATAAATCACCGGGGAGAGGTTTTTGAAACCGAGACAAATTTTGGTCCGGTGAGACTCGCTAAAAGGGATTTTTCAATCCACACTTGTCTAGTGGCGAGTGTTCTCCTATAAAATTCATCGTTAAGGAAAATGGTTTTGGGCCTACCATACCGGGCATTTTTGCAATTGCACTCATAGATTAAGTGCCCGGGTTTTTTGCAATAATTACAAAATTTAAATTGGGAGCTCCCCCTAACAAAAATAGTTGGAGCATGAGAAGAGGAAGCTTGATTGGAATAGACAAGCCCTTCGGTGGTTCTAGATATGCGTTGGGAACCAAGGAGTTTGGTCAAATTTTGTTCACCTTGGGTGAACTTGGCAAGGGATTCCCTTAGATATTTGATGGTTGATTCCATGGAATCAACATCGGGAAGATTTTGGATTTTGAGGGACAGCTCTTCCTTCTCTTTGAGAAGTTGTTCTTTTTCGGAAGAGAGTTTTTTGAAATTCTTTTTTAAAGCAACAAATTTGGAAGAAAGTTCGTGAAAACCTTCCTCCAATTGATCTCTCGCATGTTGGAGATCCTCATAAGACATGTGATTGAAAGAATTGGAAGAACTAGAGGATGAGGAGTCTGAAGATGTTACCTCATGAAATGCCATTAGGCATTTGTTACCGTTGTCGCTCGAGGAGGAGGAGGATGTGGAGCTATCACTCCATGTAGCCTTGAATGCCTTCTTCTTCTCCTTTTGCTTGGCCTTTTTCTTGTTGAGTGGACAATCGGGCTTGTAATGGCCTTTCTTGCCACACCCGTAGCATGTTACATCGGGCTCGGATTTTTCGTTGGATTGAGCCTTGCGGGATTTCTTCTTCTTGTGTTTCTTCATGAATTTGTGCATCTTGCGGGCAAGGTTCTCCATTTCGGAATCGCCACTTGAAGAGGAAGATGATGAGGAGGAGGAGCTTTCTTCTTGTTGAACCTTGAAGGCGATGTTCTTTGGAGTTTTGATCGGTTTGCCTTCCTTTTCAGCTTGCATCCTCATGGTGATCTCATAGGTCATGAGGGATCCGATGATCTCTTCGACCGGCATGTTCTTGATGTCTTTGGCTTCTTGGATTGCTGTGACTTTCGGTGCCCATGAGCTTGGTAGGATCCATAGGATCTTCTTGACCATCGTTTCTGCAGAAATATTATCTCCAAGAGATTTTCTACCATTGCAAACATCAGTAAAACGAGTAAACATTTCAGTTATATTTTCAGAAGGATGCATGGTAAAAGATTCAAAATCTTGATGGTACATATCCAATCGAGTGTCCTTGACTTTGTTGGTCCCCTCATGGGTAACCTCCAATAGTTTCCAGATTTCATGTGATGTAGTGCATGTGGAAACTCGATTGAATTCATTACGATCAAGGCCGCAATGAAGAGCATTCATGGCTTTTCCATCAAGCTCGAAATTTTTAATATCGGCTTGGGTCCATTTGGATTCATCGGGAGAAGAAAGAGTGTAACCATGCATGACAATTTTATAAATAGGATATCCAATGCTTCTAAGAAAAGTGGTCATGCGGGTTTTCCAATAAGTATAGTCTGTTCCATCAAAAAATGGAGCACGACCCAAAGAATAGCCTTCGGGGGCGAAAGAGGTTGAAGCCATCAAAAAAAGGATCTTGAATTTGAAACCGGTTAGGGTATTACTCAAATTTTCCCTTTGATACCAATTGTTGGGCGGAGAAAGAAAGGAGTGATGGAAAGAGGGGGGGGGGGGGGGTGAATTGCCTTTTAAAAAAGAATTAACAATTTAAAAACAAAGTGAAAGTGCAGCGGAAATAAAAGAGGCAAAACACACAACTAGATAATGGAGTTCGGCTTAAACCCAAGCCTACGTCTCCGCTCCCAACTCAACCGTTGAGAGATTTACTACCGCTTGCTTTTTAATGGTTTTAGCAAGAAACCCACTAGACTTTTCAGGTAGTCTAGAACCTATTACAACTTGCTTTTAAATGGTTATGCAAGAACCCACTTGCTTTCAATGGTTGAGCAAGAACCCACTAGCCTTCTTACAGGTGAAGGCTAGCTCACCTATGTCTCAAGCCTTTTAAAGGAAAGGCTTGACCAACCTCTTCACACCTTAAAGGTGATGTGAAAACCCAAAAGAATGGAGGATGAGAGAAATGAGAGTTTGTAGGCACAAACTCAATTTAAAGTTCAAAATGGTAAATAATGAAAAACCGTAATGAGGAGAAGCCTTGGGCACAAATGGATTGATGGAGCTAATGAAGGGTGTTCCCAAGCTTCTTTGGTGGTGCTCCTTGGATGTGGAAGTGTGTTGGAGCAAGTGAGGTTCCCTTGGAGCAATCTGCCGGAGGTTCGCCAAATGATCAAAAATGTGTTCGTTGGCCTCACAAAAGTTCTGACATTGATCCTTGGCTTCCTAGTCCTTTATTTATAGAGGGGGAACCCTCATATGGCCTTTGGAGGTCTTCGGAGCCGTTGGAAAGGGATTCGGAGCCGTTGGGAGGCAAGTGGACCAGCCTGGTCAAAGGCCCAACGGCTAGTTTGACTGGCTCCACCGGCTAACCGGTACTAGGCCACCGGTTGGCCGGTGCTTTGAAAATGGAAGAGGGCTCGGGCTCAGGCACCACCGGCTGGCCGGTGAGGAGGCCACCGGTTGGCCGGTGGTGAGACAGTAGCAAACACTATTTGGTCTGGGTGCCACCGGCTGGCCGCTGGTGAGGCCACCGGTTGGCCGGTGCTGAGGCAGTGGCTCAGCCTTCTGTCTGGGTGCCACCGGCTGGCCGCTGGTGTGACACCGGTTGGCCGGTGGTCTGGACAGAGGGATGCCTTCTGTCCAGGCCTCTATCGGCTAGCCGGTGGTCTTCCACCGGTTGGCCGGTGGACTGATTTTCAGTCCACTTTGGCTTCTTGCTTTCTTGGCCCAATTCCTTGGCCACTTCTTGCTCCTGAAATCATGCCTATTAACAAAAACACTTGAAAACATAATTAGATAAAGATGAGAGTGATTGTGATCATGAAAATTAAACCTCGAGGGGTACGAGAGGTACAAAAATATTTTATTCAGTGAAGAGTTTTTACTACTTCATGAAGGTGAAGGTATTACTTTGATAAAGTATACATGGTTTACTTGATGTTTGAAAAACTAACAGTTTGCATTCTTTGTGTATCCCTTTCTGAGCTTTTTATGCTCACCCCAGTTTTTTTGAAATGTTTTTCACAGGACTTAATGTGGAATAAGGTCAAGGATGGGATCAAGGGAAAGTCATTCTATATAAAACATGGAACTAGAAATGTTTCTTTTTAAGAGTTTTTTTTATTTTATGAAAACTTAGTAGAAGTGTCTACTTTGTAATCTTTTGAGTTGTAATAGTTATGTTCTCATTATCTAAAACTCTAAACCTGAAAAGATCCTCAATGTGAATTATTCAATTAATTCAATATTAAGTAAATTTTAAGGCTGGGGCCTTATATCCACCCTCCATAAAGGGTGTGGGAGTGACCTTCTAGTATGTTGAAGACAAATAGAAGTTGGTTGTAAATCCCTAAGACAAAACCTTCTAAACAGAGAGTAAGGCATAAGATTCATTATTTCCTCAAAGTCACACAAACAATTAAATTTCTCACTTGATCCTATTTTTCATTGAATAATAAAGCTACCAGGGTCCTTCAGTTTTGGAGGAAACTTCTTTAACAAGATCACACTACACTACTCATTGAGATTAACTTTGTACAACTTCTTCCAATCATTTTTATTTTTTATAAACCTTTTGGTAAAATCAACATATGAATGGATTTTATATTAGTATTCTACAAATGGCATGTTGATACTAAAGTTTCGAATCATTTTAAGAAAGCTCAAATAGTTAGGTTCATTATTCTTCTTCACTCTTGCAGGGATGGGAATGGGATGGGCATAATTTTTAAGAATAGGTTTATTATTCTCATTATCCTGAATTAATTTTTTTTCATTTCTTCTTTAATTAATTCACACTTCTATTTTCCTAGTTATTGAACTTTTTCAGATGTATGTTCAATATTCTATTTAGGTTGAAAAGAGCTATCCAGATTCCCATATTCTGTTTCAAGTATATTTTTCTTTCCAGATTCAATTTTTTTTTATCAATTTTAGTTTTCCCAGACTGTAGCTTTACTTGGTCATAGGTGTGAAGGCCAGATCTAGTTGTTAAAACCATGATATTCTCTCTTGGATTAAGAATTGAAGTGTTGGGAAGCTTTTCTTTTTCATTTTCTCCTTGATCCCTAGCTATTGGACTATTTGATGTTCTAAATTGTGAATCTTACCATCTGTTTCCTTTCTAAATGAACTGATATCTCCCAAAACTTGTTATAAAAACCCCTTTAACTCCCCTTTAGAATTAATAGATTTAGACTCATATTGGTTTGAGTTAAAAAAATTTGTATGTGATTGGTAGTTATGGGTAGTGGTATGTTTTATGACACCTTGTTCTTTCCCGGACAAATTTGGGTGATTTTGATAACTAGAAGGGTACTGATTGGAGAATTGATCATTTGTCCCCAGGTTCCTAGCACTAAAATCCATAAATTTGGCACTCTCATTAGGCTGGATAGAGAGAACAAAATTAGGACAACATGTACGAGTGTGACTGAACATCCCATAATGATTACATTGCTCCCTTTGGACCCTATCATTAACAACAACAACCTAAGGATTGACTTCTTATCTATGGATTACCCTCTTCCTAGAATGCTTGTGCTGATATTTTTGTTTATAATTTTCATACACAAGTTTCATCTCATCAGTATTGGAGTCATAAAAGTCGCCCCCATAGAATTGGTCAACTAAATTTTGGTTGAAAGGGGTGAGAGCATTATAGAAGGTCTCCATGAGAAGATGGGGAGAAAATTGGTGATTGGGACTTTGTCTAAGGAGACTTTCAAACCAGTCCCATGCCTTGTGAACTAAATCTCCCTCATCCTAGACAATCCTAGTAATTTTGTGCCAAATCTCAGAGGTGGTGTTCTTAGGATAGAATTTTGATATAAAGGCAGTAAACTCCTCTTCCCAAGTCTCAAAAATTTCTTCATCTATGTTTTGAAACCAAGCCCTTGACTTTCCCTTCAGACAAAAAGGAATCATATTTAATATCAACTCTGCCTCAAAAAGATTTGTCATAGGTAATTGTTTTATAGAACTATAGAACTCTCTAATTAACTCAAGTGAATCCTCTCTTGGAATACCGTTGAATGAAGGAAGTTGAGAAAGGTGAGACTGGTTAATTTAGTAGTTACTAGACCTGGGGGGAAACCTAATACAATATGGGTTACTTGATAAAATTAGATTATTAAACACCCTAAGTCAAGGTAATTGAAGGATTGGAACTACTGGCTGTGGAACATGCATGTTTTGATCAATTGTATTATCCTGATTCTCCATTTCAATGTTTTTTCAGGAGTACTTAAATGTTAGTCTAGTTCAGAATTTGAAGGTCCTAATGTAACAAACTAATTTTCTTGTGCTCAAGAAATGTGTAACAACAGTTCAAAATAGCACAATATTAGAACTAACATGTCTTCATCAATATAGAAAATAGTAGCAATTTAGAAGTAAATGAAGCAGATTTTTTTTTACAGTTTTAAAAATTTCAATTTTGGGGGGTTTTTATATGTTTTTTTAAAAAACTTTAAAAATTAATTGCTCATTCCTTCCCCGGCAACAACAAAAAACTTGATTCCAACCATCGTTGATGTTGGTCAAAGATTAAAATTTTTAATCCTAATAACTACAGTATATGTGGTAAGTAGGGTACAACCCATAGAGAAGGAAAATATGACCACTATTCTTCTAAAAACATTCAAAAGATCCATCTATTGTTAACAGTGAGATCTTTTTCTATTTTTTAAACTTTTTTTATTGTGCAAAAATAAAATACTACAGTATTTTTGAGTTTTTGTTCAAAACTATAATGAAACAAAAAAATAGGATAAAAAAAGTAAGAAACAGAGATATAAAATGTTGATAAGTGAACAATCATGTAAAATGCTTGAGGTAAAGTCTCTATTATTCTAGTTTTAAATGTGCTCCAACTCAAATAAAAGTTACTACAGTGCACCACCAAAAATAGAATGACTTACCTCCCTCGCCATGAGCTAATTCCCACAGGCTGATTGATTTTGGAGTTCGCCACTCCAAAACATATCAACTGTGAAAAGTTCGAATTCAAAATGGCAATAGGACGAACTCACCATAAGTCCTGAAGAGTTTGTGAATTTTTTATTTTTTTGAAATATGTGTCCATGATCAATGTCGCCGATTTGATTGTGTAGTTTTGAAAATTAAGTTATAGTGGTAAAAAGTAATTGAATGAATTCAGTATTGATCTTGTCGAACAATACTTTGTTAAAGTGAAAAGGAAGATAAGTAACACGTAGAAGTAGTAATTCCCCCGAGCTCGAAAAATTTATCCAATAAATTTGTTCATTATCAATACAGTAAATGAAAAAATACTAGAGCAGAGTATAAGAATTCCAACACAATGGAAGAAGAACTCCCTAAATACTACTCTACTCTCTACTCCTTGGCCTCCAACTTGTCTCCAGTGCTACTCTTCTATCTCCCGGGAGTCTTCTCTCTCAAAATGGTGTGATCCTCGAAGGAGTATGAGCCTCTTTTTTTTTAAATTATGCAGGTGATCTACTTTTAATCCCACTATCATCTGCTGCCTGTGTCCCTTTTTTTTCCACTGGATTATCGTGACTCACATGTCACACTAGTTTTACCCTTGTAACAAACTCCAAATGAGTTAGTTTCGTGAATTTGGAAATATACTAGTCTCTTAAATGAACCTGCATAAGAAAAACTAACCAAATAATTTAAACGCGAAGGAAATAAATAATTATAATTTAATAGAATAGTTTATTAAAAAGTCTTTTAAAATAATTAATAATTTTTTTGATAATGTAATTAAATATATTATTTTATTAGTATCACTAATAACTTGTAATTATATTTTAAGAATTATATTAAGATGAAACAATAATGTTATTATCATTTTTTATTATAAAAGTTATATGATAATAGTTTATTATATATTTAAGTATTAACAATTCTATTAAATTGGTTACTGAAAACTAAATAAATCCTCAACAGCAATTGAATTTGAAAATTTTAATTAATTATTAATTATTAATCATTAAGTAATTATGTAATTTATTTAATTATTAATTTAAGTTTTAAATTAAGATATTATTATAAGTTAATTTTGGTAAGTTTCTTTATCTAAAATTTATAAGTTGTCAAAATTCTAGTTCTAAATATTATATTAAATAGTTAAGTTGATATTTATGATTTAATTATTATTATTACTGTTAATTATAATTACTTTTTTTATTATTATCCAGAACATTAAATTATTTAATATTAATGAGAATAGTTTGTACTGATTTAATTCTTATTAAAATTTATTTTATTGATAAATTTTATTATTAAATCAATATAAGAAAATAGATGTAAATTAATTTGAATTAATTTTAGGAGTTTATATAATTTAGTATAATAAATTAATAATTCTATTTAATTAAAATTATTTATCTTTTATGAATTATTTATTTATAATTATTAATTATTATTTTAGTTTAGTTATTTATAATTAAGTTTTTTTATTTGTTCTTTCTTTAGTTTTTTTCCTTAGATCTTCTTCCCCCTATGCGTTTTCCACGACGCAATAGGGGGGTTGGGTTCTGCTTCTCCAGTGAGAACAACGACGGCCCAGCTCCTTGGCTCCGACAATACCATCAACATCCTGAACGGCGACCTGGGCTCCTCCTAGAGACGTGACATAGTAGACCGACCCATCTCAACCTCCTCCTATTCAGCTTCGGTGGTGTTTTTTTCTCCGGCAGCGATGAAATCTCTCAATAACAACGCGTCAGCTTCCTAGGTGTCACCTCATACACCTGAAGAACATGCATCGATGTATTGATGTAGGGGTTTGGGATCCTTTAGGAATACTAGCAGTAGTCTCCTCTGGTTCAATAGCCGCAACGACAACATTTTTCTCTTCACACGGTGCCTCATTCCGATGCTAAACAGCTCTAGATTTGGTTAGTTGGAATTTTTGTGGTGAAACTCTAATTAGAAAATGTAACTAGTTTTGATTGTGGCTATGGATCTGGCATGGAGGTGAGTTTTATTTGCAGAAAGAGTTTCTGCGAAAAATGGTGTTGCTAGTTTAAGTCACTGTGACAACGCATCTGTGAAGCAAAGATGGTACCATGGAGGAGGAGGACGATGAAAACCCAATGGTTACAAATGTAGCTAACCTAGGGGCAGGTTCGGGTGATGAAGTTGGAAATGATGGAAAGGAATAAGAATATAAAGAATCCATCTGTGTGAGGTAGATGGAAAAGATCAACGTTGGGGTGTGAAACCGATCATGAGGGAGGGAGACTGGTGCTAGGGGAACAGAGAATCAGTGCATGAAATCATGAGGGAGAGGACTATCGATGGTAGGGGAAGAGAATAGGAATTGATGAGAGATGAGACTGATCTATGTGTAGATATGAGAAAAAATAAACTATCAGTGAGTGGTGAAGAAATAAGAGACCGATGGGGTAATGAAATTTTATGAAACCGATAGAGGAAATTATTAATCATTAAGTCATTGACTCACCGATTAAAGGAATAATGATTGGTTGCAGCGGGAAAAAATAAAATAATTTGATCGGTGAGTCGTGACATCGACGTGTCATGAGAAAACATTAGTTAGAAAGAAATAGAAGTCACCAATAGTAAAAAAAAGTAATTGGTGTGATGTTAAACTGATAATGATTTGGGTATTGGTGAGTCACTGACTCACAAATAGTTGAAAATAAAATCAAAACCACCAACAAAATGAGAGACCAAAACTGATGAAATGAGAGACTGAAATCGATGCACATAATAGACTGAAGATGTTTCAAAATGATTGGTGTGTAATGACTCACCAATAGTTATAAAAAAATAGTGTGACAAAAGATCGATGAGTAATGATCAACGAGTCGCAACATCGGTGCGTCGCGGTATCGGTGCATCACGACATCGGTGCATCAATTCACCGAATAGATCAAATTAAAAAATTAACAATAAAAAATAAATTTTAAGTAGATTATAAAAATGAATAAAACATTAATTAATTAAAACATAAAGAGAAATTAGCTAAACATTTAAATATTTGATAATTAACTTAATTAAAAACTAACTAAATTTTTATGCAAACTAAAAATAGAAGCAACTAAATTATAACTAAGAATAAAAATATTAAGATTAATTAAATATAAGTCTAAATAAATGCAAAACACATAAAAATAATTATATGCAAACATAAAATTAGAACAGTTAAAATTAACTAAAGATTTAGAATAACTAAGTTAATTAATTAATGGAAAAAATTAAAACAAAAAAAAATTTAAGAACACATTATTTTAAACTATGACTTAAATTGTTAACTTATTTATTTAACTAAATAATTAAACTAGTTAATTAATAAAGAATTAATTTATTTAAATAAATATAATTTAATGGGTAAGGTTGTAAATAAAAAAACTAAATTAGATTAATGCAAATAACAATGAACAATTAATTTAATAATAATCATTTAAAATTATTAATTTTTATCCAAATTAATATTATTAAACTAAACATAAGTTAATATAATTAGAATAATTATAAAGAATATATAATAGACTAAAAATTAATATTTAACTATAAAAAATGATTAATTAATAGGTATAGTGATAAAAGTACAAATGTACCATTATTTATTAAAAAACGTAAAAATACATAATTAAATAGTTAAAAATTAAATAAAAGATGTGAAAAAACTATGTAAAAATATATCCACATCATATATTAATTATAATCATATTTATTGATATATTTATTTCTATTACCATCATTAAAATCACTGATTAAATGAAACACATTGTCTAAGGACGTGCTAACTCGTATGCAACACAGGCAATAATTTCCTTTTACAAAAAATTATTATATTAATAAAATGACCCATTTATATTTATAAATTTTTAATAATTGAATAAATATCATATTTATACACTAAATAAATTTTAAAACCTTCTATGAGAGGTAGTGATAAAAAATTAATGACGTTGATCATAATGGTGATAGTTCATAAGTATGGAGCGGAATCAATTTCATTTTTCAACAGCTGTTAAAAAATAATGTTATATAATAATTTATATTCAAAGATTAAAAATTATGTCCTAAATATAATATTTTTTAAATAAATTTATTATTATAACCATCCATTTAAGGAAGTAATGTAAAATAAAACATATCCGTTATAGAGGTGATAGTCCACACATATACTCCCGTGACATTTCATTTTTTGAATGGTTAATAGGAAGGTGGAAAATTTTTATTATATAAACAAAATATAAATTAAGAATAATAATTCTATTCATGTAATTATTTTATTTTGGTTTTAATATATTTGATGTTGTTAAAAGTTTAATTAACAGAATGGAGTTGAAAAAGTACCGATTAGGAGTTTTCAACTTACTCCTTCCGAAAAGTCCACGAGCCTTCTTAGAATAATATTTTGGAAGTACCAAAACCTATATGATATGAAAATAGTTTTGATGAGTTATTTTATATGATATTATGTTTATTAAATGTATTATGGTGTTAGGATAAGTGGGGGTAGTGAAGGGGTCCTTTTAAAAGTGATAGGGGTTGAATGTTTGTAAAAACCTATAATCGATTGCAACATTAAAAAAAAGTGGATCAAAAAGATAAAAATAATAGATAGGGGAGGGCTTTTTTTCAAAAAATATCACACATAGACACACATTGTGAGACATGTTTTTGAGAATTTTTATGAATTTAACCCCTATGATTTTACCATTTACCATAATTTACTTTTACTGTGATAACATATATTTTTAAAATATGGTAAGTAAATTTTAGGACTTGAAATAAATATAAAATTAATTAATAATATGGATATTCTTATAAAAAATATAAAAAATATTTTTAATATTAAATGTTAATAAGTGAAAAAAAATTATTATAGAATACTTTGTGTATAATGCAACAAAATATTTTTTTGTAAAAACTACAATTTGGTTAAAAAATGAAACTTAGAGTTTTCAAAATTAAATAAAATATTTTAATTAAATAATTTCAATTATTAAATGAATATTTAATTAATTAAAAATTTTCTTAATTTTTATGTCATGCTTATATCCTAATGTTATAAAAAATTCAATGTATTTGTAAAAAAATTATTTTTTAATTCTCACCTATACGTTATTATTTAAAGTAAAATACTAAAATTTATTCATAAAAAAATATTCTTATGCTATGTATAAATATGAAATGTCATTTTCTCAAATTTAATTTGTTAAATATAAAAATTTATCTTTTAAATATGGAAATACAATAGTTTGAAAAAAATATTTTTATTAGAAAGTGACTTTTTCTTACTGGATGTCATTATTCTTTTTTTCCTAAAAACTATTAATTAATTTAATGTGGTGCTAAATGAAGCCTAATTGTCTTGGAAATTATTTATTTAGTTTTGGATAATTCTGATTTTAATTAGTTTCAGTGGGAATCATTACTTGACCCATAATCCTAGAGGGATAAGGCTCAATATATAAACTATAGGTGCAAAGAACTGGAAATGCTAGAACTATCCCTCTCTAGAATCTTCTTCATTGATTGTGCCTAGATCTCCAAGTCTGTTGGCTAATGAGAAAGAGTTTCCAGGTTCAAAACAACATGGTTCCGGGTATAGATAACCGTTGTCATACCCTCTTATTCTTCAAATCTAGTTTTATATGCACCGGTGGATATTACTTGCTTTGATTTCAATTTTTAGGCATACTTATGTGTGGTTAGTCCTGACAGCTTCATGGTATGAGGATCATATGGATTGAAATCTAATGTCTCAAATTCATAATGTGGCCCAAAGGACAAGTGGCTCAAAATCCTATGGTGGTCCAAATGACTTGTGAACTAAAGGTCCAAATCTCTAACCTGTAGGAACCAATCGGAGGAACAACACCATAGTTACATTGACTTCCATAGTACCCACTACATTAACTACAACATTAACTACTACTGTACGTACTACAGTTCTAATAAATTTACCTATGCTAGGATTTGATCATGGGCTTCATGCAGGATTATTAGGTGTGTTAACCACATTAATACCATTCCCACTGCACTAATTAAAATAATTTATGTTTTTAATTCATATATAAAATTTACATCATCATAATTGAACTGAAATATATTTAGTTTATTAAAATAAAAAATATTACCACCCAAAATGGAATTTTTTCAAAAAATAAATTCTTAAGCATAAAATGATTTTATTAGTCATTTAAATGAATTAATTAAATTTTATCAATGCATTGTTAATAAAAATAATCCTTATTTTTCTTCCTACTTATATTTGAAAGTGAATTTAATTTTATTTATACCTTTAATATCATAGGATAAATTATTACAATTACATTAAATACTTAAAATTTTATCTTAATGTTTCATGACTTGTTTTTGGATAGTATTGAATGTATTAAAAATATTTAAATTAGTAATTATTTAATTTGGAATTTTATGTTGAAATCATGGGGTGTTTTATTCTCACCCAAAAAATAATTATATCACCCTATTTTTATTATCACCCACCAATTAAAATCTCTAAGGGTATTGAAATTATAGATACAACATAACAAATAATTTCAAGTGAGATATCGACCTTAAAAACTTGGGTAAGACTAGGAAACTCATATAATGATAGATTATTAAGACCTTTATAAAGGTAGTAATCTCGATATAGGGAATATAGTTAGAGTTTCATTACCAAATTACTATAGGTGGATTCGATATTTGAAATATGATTTCCCTATTTTATTAACTAATATGGGTTTAATGTGGACATAACCTATACATTACTAAAATCACATAAAAACTATATAAAGGAAGAATATTTTTATTTCCTCAAATCACATTCACAAAAAATTAAATATGAGATAGAATAATCATATAATATAATTTTTTCTATAATAATACAATGAAAAATAATTTTGGTGGTGATATAATGATCTAAAAAACATTATAGTTATAATATAGTGGAAAAAACCAAAATCTGATAAGGAGTATATAAATATGGAGTGAAGGATAAGTGTACTGTAATTATCCTAATTTACCTCAGTGATTAGAATATCATAGGCCCTTACCCATTACCTTAGTTTAAAAGGTGGCCGATCTTCATCATCCTTTTTATCCCCTGGATTAGGGAATTGATCTAGATATTTCCTGAGTTCCCCACATTGATCTATTAGTAGTATTTTGGGATGAAATTTATTTACATACATCAAACATCTATTTTTTTCTTTGAAAATGGCATCTGCATGACTTTAATTTCTAAAGATTAATCATCTTCTAGGTTTGTTGAGACATTTCTATGGGTGCTTTTTCCAACATCATTAACATATAGGAAATTAAGCCTTCATTACTCCATGGTATTTATCAATAGATATAATTGAAACATTATCATCATCATCTATAGTGTTTTTATAAATTAAAAAATGTTTAAATTGTTAATCATAAATCGATATAGATGGTTAGGCATGCGAATAAGATTATGGACACTATCTCTCATCCTATTTACTTTCTCATTTGGACAATAATTGTACTTCTAATTACACCCACTGTTAAATCAAGTTCTTCTTTCTAAAACAATTTCATAAATAAAGTATAATTAATTATAGGAATGTGATAATATTATATAATAGAAAAAAATAATAATAGAAAATTAATTAATCATTGATGAACTGTTTACCCTTAAAAAATTATATGATTTAGTCAAGGTTTTGAAGGGTTAATTTCCTATTATGTTCTCTAACCATACAATAAAAATGTTTTCAAATTCATATTTATGGTTTATAAAGTGAAATTTAATCCCTGAAGAATATCTCCTAAAAGTGTGAAAACATATTTATAGTAATATATTTTTGTAATGAACTTGGTGAAGACTGAGTTATCAACCAATAATCATTTTCTGGTTTTTTACACCTTGGTTCATCTATTCCAAATCAAATATCCACCTATTTTTATACAGGAAATGATTTTATTTCATTGAAGTCACACACTCTATATGTTAGAAAATTTTACGATATTATCTTATATATAGGATTATTTACAAGGCTTATATCAATATTATATAATCCTAATCTATAATAAAAATAAATATAACTCTTACTATATTCTAAACTAAAAATTAATTGAATCATATTCTCTAATAATTAAACATAACCCTCATCCCCACACAGGAAATATTTTATACCGATCAATATGTACCATTATCATGTATACTCCCTAAGGTATAAATATATTCATAAAATATTATAAATATATTTTAGAAAAAACCACATACCAAGATTAATGGTTTTATATACCTTGATCATATACACTTCCTAACCGTTTAATTTTTAAAAACTAACATTGATACCCACTATGATTCCCCAGACATGAACTCCAAAAAATATTTATAAATAAATATATTCTTTTACATATTAGATTTTAAAAGAAATTAATCAACCCAAATATCCCTATTAATTATTAAAATATCAATAATAAATTTTGAGCGACATACGCAAGAAATGAGATTTTGTGTTTAAAGTTTTAATTATTTGGGAAAAACTGTTATATAACACACACTGTATCATTCCCATTCAATATAAAATTTTTATATTATATGAATAATTCATTATTCTGTAATATGTGTTCAACATATCCAACATATTTACATACACACAAAATCCTTCTAGAAATATAATATGAATTACACTTCCCCTTAACAAATGGAAATAGAAACATAAGAATAGTGAGATCGCACACTCAGTAAAGGGTAGCATGAGCCAGATGCTATTATGTAATAAATAAGAAATTTATAATATGGTAGGCCCAAATTGAATAATTTCATATAAATTAACAAATGATATTGATATATATCCATGAATGACATATAAATGTGAATAATTATGTGAATAACAAGAAACGATTCTATAGTGATGGAATGCATAATGAAATAATAATAGTTTTACCATCAAAGAGTAATCTAAGATATTATACATACCGCCATGAAAAAAATAAATTCATCATTCTTAACAACATGAAAATACATAATAAATTATTGTTTCCATCATAAAGGCAACCAAATCACTATTATTACGATACTAATTAATGTTAATCTGTTATTCCTACCCTTATTATGGAATCAAAGAAAATATTCTTACCACCATGAACTCATCAAAGACATTACTCTTATAATAATCACCTAAACAAATAAATTATTCATAACTCCATGACTGCATCCATAACATTATTCATAACATCATGAGTATAACCATGTTATTATTCATACCACTATTACCAAATCCAAAAAATTAATAATAAATGTGTATTTTTAAACCGAATACCCAAAATAGTATTTCTCATGAGTCCTACCAACGTGTTGAGGGGCTATAGAATTTTGAACTCCACCCATCACAAGAACATGTACAATGCTTTAATATTATATTGAATAAGAAATAAAATACTTTATCTACATGACATAGTAATTAATAAACATATATGTTCGAATAAAGATCAAATAACTCCCAATATTTTATGTGTAACTTCCCCGACCCGGAATCCACTAAACTGGTGCTCCGAGCCACGTCATCACATGACCTAAAGTGCACCTCCCCATATGCCAGAGGTTGCCGAATAGCAGCGAGGGTCTAATGCATCACATGGGCAGAATATACCCTATTTACTAGAGTAATGTACATAAAAACCTAATATAAATAGTGTAAACAATATGAACTGCCAATAAACGTGCATAACCAAGTGTTTCCCAAATAGGGTACAAACCAAAAATCAAATAAAACCATGTCATACCATACTAGTAGTGAAAAGTGGAAGAATACCAAGATAAAAAATGGCTAAAACTCCAAATGGGTCTCAACTCTAAGTCCAGGTCCTTCCCCACATACATCCTAAGCCCATCTCAACATCTCAGAGTAGGGCCATTACCCTTGTCCCGACCTGAAACTAGGAGATCTTCTTGGGTACCCAACGACTGCCCGAGAAGGCTGTGAGTACAAAAATCAGTAGGCCGCCACCAATGGTGTCTACAAAATATCCAGTCTAATAGACAGTGCATTCAAGTACAAATAAAATGGTAAGTAAACAAGGGACCATTTAGGTGACATTAGTTAAGAAGGTTCATTTAGTTCAGGAATAGAATTAATCCTAATTCCATTTCATATACCATCTTCATTACATAATCCATATTGATCACATGTTCTATGTGTCAGGAATAAATATCCTCTACATAAGGGACAAATGAAATCATTCACAATGTATAGAGAAATCAAATCATGTACCTATCTCACTAGGGATCCACATATCACATCAACACATTTTCCTCTCCTCGAAGCCTGAGTTCGGGTTGAAGGAAATCAATATAATCACCTCACCTCGGAGCCTCTGTTTGGGTGGAATGACATCAATACAATAACCTCACCTCCAAGCCTCAGTCTGAGTGGAATAACGCCAATATAATAACCTCACCTCAGAGCCTCAGTTCGGGTGGAATGTAACCGTTAGGGTAATAGAGCATCAATCCTCATCCCAATCCCGTTCATTAGGGGTGGAGTTTAGAGCATCAGTCTAACTTACCCATGGGTGTAGAACCTCAGTCAATACCCCACACCACCAAGCCATGTACGCACATGATTATTTATCAAATCACTATAACCATACCATAACACTACCAACTATATTCAATACCATTGGATATCACAATACATAAAACAACATAAAATAACCAATGCCATTGGGAATCAACATTCACAATTCATAATAAACAACATGGGAATTAATATCATTCCACAACCCATTTACACATTTATCACATTTCACATCATTTTTCCATTTATCATAGTTCCCTTTTTATCACGTTTATCTTAATAAACATTCAATCATTGTGCTTATCTCACTTGGCATCGCCCATTAAGCCTAAATCACTAGGCTCCATTACCAGGCTCATAATCCATTCCATTATGTTCTCTAGTCATTTCCACATAATAACCCATTAACATGATTTCTAATTACAATTCATATCCATCTATCCAAATTCCCATTTCTGTGCCTTAACCCATTAGGTGTATTCAACACCCCCTTTACCTTATCCAAATTCATCATTGTCCATTGATTAACCCATTTAGCCAATTTATCATTTCACAAGAATTTACCCACTTATGCATTTCAAACAAAATTATCATATCACATAACACAATCCATTAATTACATTGAATCATTTAGGTGAACCACCTAATTCTAATGTATTAACCCTTTCCACAATTCATCCCCAACTATCATTTCCCATTATTATCTCACTAAGAATAATCATGTAAAAATCTATCCCCTTAGAATTTTCTTTTATCTCACTTAACCCCTTTATAATCCCACCAACACCCACATAGGTCACCGCCCAACTCATGGGTGTTACTTGGACTCCCATTCACACCCTTCAATCTTAATATCATATTCACCCTAGGCGTTATGTTCTCACACAATGGGCCTATATTTAATTAGCTAAACTATATGTCTGGGAACGTGGGAACACCCCATGGGTGGCCCTAACATAGGTCACATCGTCCTCCATGCATCCCATGGGGATCAAGTGGGTTCCATAAGGTTGTTTAGAATCCCTAAACATCACATCACCATAATGGCACAACGAACTCTTCACAACAGGGTAAGAATCAAAACACTTTATGCAAAAATATCTATAAAACCCTAAGGGATATAACCTATAGACCACCAAACTCAAATCCGATGATGAACTCACTCTTAATCGTGGCCTCAGATCTAGATTCAAGAACCCCTTGATATCCCAACCAAGGTTCCACTAGAAAAAGGGGTATAGAGAATTGGATGAAGATGGGAGAAACTAGAATCCCTAATCTGAAGAAGAGAGGGGTGGGGAGGATTAGACATACCCAGAGCTTCGATCTGCATGAAATGACGTCCGAAATGGATAATAATCGAAGGAGAAACACCTATTTGAAGCTTAGGTCATCCAAGTTCATCATTAGGGTTGAAGGGGATGAAATAGAGGAAAATACCAAGTTGAATTTTTAAATCCTGAGATTGAAATTTTGTAAATTTTTCATCTTTTCTAGGCCACACGGTTTACCTACACAGTTTTCCAAACCATGAACAAACCATCGCAAAGGATACTATCCGAAAACACCCATTTGACATTGTTTCCTAGGATCCGACATGGTTTCCCCCAACTGTGCTTAGACCGTGCAAAGGCTACTATCCGAGGATGGCTGTTTTACACAGTTTACCCACACAATTTCCCCAAACCGTGCGAAGACTATGCACCATGCCCTGCATGGCCTGATTTCTCTTCTCTTTGCACCTCGCACCCCCGGGGTGTGACAACAGGGCCCCGGTGACAGTACAACCACCCCGCCTTAGCATGGCCGTCAGGTCCTGGCCTACCAGGTACCACCAGTTACCCCGCAGTCACGTGGGGCCCACCCCAGGGTCCCCCCACGTGCCCGAACGGGTCATATGACTAATGAAATTCCCCACAGGTCAATACATGTCCTTTCCAGTGTGCTTTGTCTCACTCACACACACCCTGAGAAACTTCCCAGAGGGTCACCCATCATGATCACTACTCCAAGCCGAGCACGCTTAACTGTGGAGTTCTAATCAGACAGGCTCCCGAAAAGGAAGGTGCACCTTGTTGACATGAGTCATATCATTTAGTAATTTAACCCTTTATCATTTGGGGATGTTACAATCACCCCCCTTTAGAACACAACGCCCTCATTGTGGGCCCTACATCTCAACCCAGGCAGTGCACCACACTTAAGGCTGGGTTCCTCCTCTGATACCAAATGTGACAACCGGGCCCCGGTGACAGCACAACCACCCCGCCTTAACATGGCCGTCAGGTCCTGGCCTACCAGGTACCACCAGTTGCCCCGCAGTCACGTGGGGCCCACCCCAGGGTCCCCCACGTGCCCGAACGGGTCATATGACTAATGACATCCCCTACAGGTCAACACATTTCCTTTCCAGTGTTCTTTGTTCTCACTCACACACACCCTGAGAAACTTCCCAGAGGGTCACCCATCCTGATCACTACTCCAAGCCAAGCACGCTTAACTGTGGAGTTCCAATCAGACAGGCTCCCGAAAAGGAAGGTACACCTTGTTGACATGAGTCATATCATTTAGTCATTTAACCCTTTATCATTTGGGGATGTTACACGGGGCAACCCCTATCCCCCAACTAAACTTTTGAAACACTTATCTTGAGAAAAGAAGAGTCCAAACTGAAACATAAAGAAAAACATACCTTAAAATGATTCGGGATCTTACTACCTTCCCATCTTATAATGACTCATCCTTAAACCGATCTTCCGAGCATCACTAACTTCTAAATCAAGGGATAATTACACAAGCTCTACCTATCCACTCCCACTTTCCACGTTTTTGGTTGTAGATCACAATTCCTACCTAATGAAAATCCATGACACAAACTTTCCCCACATGCCTTCCCCATTACAACCACAAAAAGGCTGGAAACTCCTATATGAATCATAATCTTCAACCGTTCTCACCATGAGAACTTCATGGGGGAAAACATAGGCGACAAAACCTAACTCATAACACATGGAAACTTAACAAAAAACATCTTATCGTTATAGGAAAACCAATTAGCACCTCATCGGCCTGATCCTCTGCACAACTCATGACCCAAATCACTTGGTATACTTTTCTGTTCACCCAACCCTAATGGTGACCCAACCTAGTATCACTTGGAGGAAAACACCCAACCCTTAAAATCACATCTCCTAAAGATTTCCCTCCTCAACTATACATCCAAATGCAACTCAAAAATCTTAGCTACTCGACCAGATAAACCATGCCAAAGCTCTCTTCCAGGGCCAACTCACCTGAACGGTGACCACTCAAGTCCTTCCAACCCGAAATTATAATCACGTCATCAAAAAACCATTTTTCTGGTATGGTTCTCTCCATCATTTATGGTTAGCTAGAACCTCCTCCATCAACGAAGGACCATTAAAACTTAACTTGACTTCCCCATCTCCTAACATGTTCCATCTCACCGTGCCCAAGCTCAACCCTTGCTTTGCATCCACCCACACCGTCACAACCATTGGGAAGACATCCCTATACCATAATTTCATGCACTAAGATCATCCTAACCTCATTAAGGTGCATTTTTGCTTTGAAAGGCACTTTATGATACAACATAAGCCCAGAGTTGGTCACTCTCACCTCACCCATTCATGTTTCCCGTCTCAGGTCAGACCACCTTCGAAAGTCTTTCCCCAGAACACCCACCTTCCATTGATGGTATGCTACCCCTTTATCACCTTCCCAAGGTGCTCACTTGCTTGAAGTATATCATTATCATTCCATGTACCCACTAAGGTTGTTTCCCGAGTTCTGGTAGAGTTCATTATCTTGGCATTACCGTCCTCTAGACTATCATCGACTTCACCCTTGGCCTGACACCACATCACATGTACAAGGTTCTCCCAACTTCACAGTATCCTAAAACCACACAAGAATGATTGACCTGGGTCTAACCCCAATCTATGTTGGAGTTATAAGACCCCAACATCTCTTTCCATAACCTATTGTTATATCCATCCATATCCTCCCATGACCCAGCACAGGTATCCTAAGCTTTACTTGGAGCCACCCTGAGTTGAAATCAACCCTTGGATCATTTATCACCACATCCAAGTCCCACATACCTCTCCAAGGAACCTGGCACACACCTCATGGGTTTTTCGTTACTACCATGGTTCCACTATGTCATATCGATGTTATGTTTTCCACATCCAAGGCTTAATTATCACTCCCAAGCTTAGGGGTGTCGTTACCATTGCTGACCATGAGGGATTCCAACCATCACATATTAAAAATAATCACAAACCAAATCCTAACCATAGATATGACCATCCAGCCTTTATCCCAAAACAAGAGAATCAACATCAACCAGTGCATGTTCTCAGATCCTGTTAACAGAACCCAAGACATTTTTCAAAATTTGTTCCATCCCAAGGTCCTCAACATACTCCATCAAGGGTGTACATCTCTTCATCGAACTCCTCACATACCTCTTTCTTGCATATAGACTCCATGATACACCTCATCCAACCAATCAACTCCATGTCTATTAGTGAGATCCAGAGATTCTCAACATAGCTGGGATGATGTCAATATGTTTGGCATGCTCGTCACTAGCTGAGGTATGCTAATAAGACATCAAAGAACAACACCACCGAATTATCCATTTCTGATGTCAATCTATGGGACACCATGATCTTATAGGAATCTCGGAAATCCCTTTCAAACATTCCACATAAACACTTAACCATCACCACTCAGGTGTGATTGCCATCCAGGTTCAACAATCACTCCATAGCCAAACCATTTATACAAACATGATCATCCACATGACCACTCTTACCTCTAGTGTCACCATCGAGCAAAAGTATATAACCAAACTGTAGCCACCCTTATCTTTTCTGTTCAAATCAACTTCCAGACCTCCATTAATCCTCACACAAACAGGTGAGTCCGGAATTTAAGTGACACAACCATTTGAAAAAAAACATACCTATTATTACAAACACTTGGGTGCCCTTATGAAAGAACCAGTCTGAACTTGACCCTCAACCTTCCCACTTATCCTTATGTAACAAAACTACACAAAGAAACACTCTATTCCCCACTTTCAAAGTCCAAAACATCCACATGTGTGACACAAAATCAAAAGAACTAGAATCCCTATCTGACCACTCTCATTGTTCACCTTGAAGGTTGAACAAATCCAACTCCCTTGACTAGAGTAAAAACCAGGATTAGTCATTGGCCCTCTCTCCAGACCACACTTATAATGACATGAACAAAGCAAAGAACATGAATGAAACTCGCACTCCATTTCTGAAATTCACTATTCCCTACGTACCAAGAAACCTTTTTCTCTAGGTTCCACACTAGAGTTGTACACATTCATCGAAACTATGGAAAAAAAATCTCTTAGAATTCGATTCACAACTTAGAAGGTCTCTACTCACAAGGTCACCAAGACCTAGGAACCATATTTAGGGTCCGACATGCACTCCATACAGTCATGAACCACGTAAGTTTCCTCATTCAAATTACCAAACAATGCCTCGCAACCCAAGGGCCACAACCCTACCATAGGTTCCCTAAACAGACCACCTAGGTTATATCATGACTAGAATGGCCTCACATTCCTAGCCCAAAATCTTCATTAGGGAACTCTCACTGCCCCAACCCATACATACATGGGTCAAACTGAAAACACCAAGGACACCCACCTTTTCACCCAACCATTCTCATTACAAACATTCCATTCAATCGACACTTCAAAGAATGACCGACTGAATTTGAACACAGATGGAATGATCCCACGCGATCAACCTTGAAAAGGCCATTCATCATACTTTATGCCAATGATCATCATCACACTTAGATCACCACCCCATACCATACCTACCGCCGTCATGGTCATCATGGGGTAACCGACTTACTCAAACCCAAGTCTTTCATCAACACATTTTCAATCCAATTATTCTTTCACAACATGATCCTTTCCTCTTCAGCACATTTCCCATTTCACAAAATGTTAAAATAATAATTTTAAAACATTTAAACCTTTCATTAGAAAAAATTCATTAACAATTTTACCATCATTATGCAACTGCTTTTTCTTTTGGACATGGAAACATCCTTTACAATTATCACAACCCAAGATATTAACCTGGTCACAAAATTCTCTATACATGATATTACTTAACTATTTATTTGAATTATTTTCATTCACCCACATTTATTACCATTATTAAGAATAATTTTCTTCATATTTATCAATAAAAAACGAATTTCACTCTCTATGCCCCGCACACCCATCCCCTGTGTGTTCCAATAAGGATGAAAGTCACCTGTATCCTTAGGTACCTAAAATGATGCATGAATGTACATACCCATGCCATTCCGGTAGTGAGAGAAATATCGTAAATTAATAAAATAACACAACATGTTCATCACCCAATGGTGAAATATCACTCAACTGTAATAACAAACATCATGAAAAATAGTTCCCACCCATGGGGACATTGGTTTTCCCTCGTACATGGTTTAGCTACTCTCAAGAACGAGCTCATTACCAAGTCCTGACACTGTCCTAATATCACATCTACCATATCCAAATATTATGAAAGAGAAATGAACTCCTACTATACCACTTCGTAACATCCCGGACCTAGAATCCACTAAATCGTGGCTCCGAGCCGAGTCATCACATGACCTCAAGAATGCATCCCCATACGCCATAGGTTGCTAACTAGAAGCGATGGTCTTATGAGTCTCATGGGGATACAATAACCACTTTTCCAGAGTAAGCCACAGTAGAACACAATGTAAATCGAGGAAACAATATGAACTACCAATAAACGAGCATAACCAAGCATTTACCAAATATGGTAAAACCCACAAATCAAATACAACCATGTCATTCCATACTAGTAGTGCAATGTGGAATATTCCAAAAATAAAAAAATTGCCAAAACTCCAAACAGGTCCAGACTCCAAATCTGTGTCCTTTCCCACATACATCCCAAGCCTAACTGAACATCTCAGAGTATGGCCTTTTCCCTTGTCCCGACCAGCAACCAAGTGATCTTCTTAGGTACCCAACGACGGCCAGAGCAGGGTGTGAGTAAAAGCCTCAGTAGGCCACTACCAATGGTTCCTACAAAATATCTAGTCTAATAGATAGTGCATTAAAGGAAAAAGGAAATGGTAAGTAAATAAGGGACTATTCATGTTCCATTAGTTAACAAGGTTCATTTATTTCAGGATTAGTATTCATCCCAATTCCATTTCTTATACCATCTTCATTATGTAATCCATATTGCACACATGTTCCTTGGGTTAGGCATAAATATCATCTACCCAAGGGTCTAAGGAAATCATTCACAATGTATAGAGAAAAAAAAAAGAAAGTCCTTATATCACTAGGTATCCAAATATCACATCAACACATTTTCCCCACCTCAAAGTCTCAATACGGGTTGAATGAAATCCATATAATAATATCACCTTAGAGCCTCAGTCGGGGTGGAATGACATCCATACTATAACCCCACCTTAGAGCCTCAGTCCAGGTGGAATGAAATTAATACAAAAACCTCACCTCAGAGCCTCAGTCCAGGTGGAATGCAACCATTAGGGGAATAGAGCATCGATCCACATCCCTAACTAGTGCATTAGGGCTGGAGTTTTGAGCATCAGTACAACTTTACCCGTGGATGTAGAACCTCAGTCAATACCTCACACTACCAAGACATGTGCACATGATTATTTGTTAAATCACCACTACCATACCATAACACAACCAAATATATTCAATTCCATTGGTTATCACAATACATAAGACAACATAACAAAATTGATGACATTGGGAATCAACATTCACAACGCAGAATAAACAACATGGGAATTAATACTATGCCACAACCCATTTACACTTTTACCACATTTCACATCATTTAGACATTTATCCCAATTCCCATTTTATCACACTTATCTCACTAAGAATTAATTCTTTGTGCTTATATCATTGGGAATCCTTCATTAAGCCTAACTCACTAGGCTCTATTACTAGGCTCATAATCCAATCCACTATTGTCTCTTATAATTTCCACATAATAACCCATTTACACGATTTCTAATTACAATTCATATACATCTAGAAAAATTACCATTTCCACGTCTTATCCCACTAGGTGTATTCAACAACCCCTTTTCCATAGACAAATTCATCATTAGCCATCCATTAACCCATTTATCCCATTTATCATTTCAAAATAATTTACCCACTTATGCATTTAAAACACAATTATCAGATCACATAACACAATCCCTTCATTACATTCAATTAATTAGGTGCACCACCTAATTCACTTTTACTAACCCATTCAACAATTCATCCCCAATTATCATTTCCCATTATTATCTCACTAAGCATAATCATGTATAAAGATAACCCCTTATCATTTCCCTTTATCTCACTTATCCCCTTTTTAATCCCCCCAACACCAACATAGGTCACCGCGCAACCAATGTGATTTAATAGGACTCCAACTCAAATCCTTCAATCTTGATATCATATTCACCCTAGGATATATGTTCTCACACAATATACCTATATTTACTTAGATAAAATCTAAGTCCGGGAATGTAGGCACACCCCATGGGTGGCCCTAACATAGGTCACATCGTCCACCATGCATCCATTAGGGACCACGATGGTTCCATTAGGTTGTTTAGACTCCCTAAACATATCATCACCGTAATGGAATGAAGAACACTTCACAATAAGGTAAGAATAAAAACACTTCATCCAAAAATAACTATAAAACCAATGGGATATAACTTGTAGACCACCTACCTAGAATCCCATGATGAACACACTCTTAATCGTGGCATTGGATCTAGATTCAAGAACACCTTGAAACCCCAACCTAGGTTCCTCCAGAAAACAATGGGGTTTAGAGATTTGGATGACCTTAGGAGAAACCACAAGCCCTAATCCGAAGCAGAGAGGGTTGGGGAGGATTAGACATACCCGAAGCTTCGATATGCAACCAACGACGTCCAAAACAACCAGGAATCGAAGGAGAACCACCACTTGGAAGATTTCGTCGTCCAAATTCATCATTAGAGTTATAGGAGATGAAATGGAGGAAAATCCCGAGTTGGGGTTTTAAATCCAAGGATGGAAATTTGGTAAATGTTTCCCCTTTTTCGGGCTGCACAGTTTACCCACACAATTTGCCTAACCATGTGCAAACCGTGCAGATGCTACTATTCAAAAACACCCATTTCACATGGTTTCATAGGATCCCGCATGGTTTTCCCTAACCATGCTCAGAACGTGTGAAGGTTACTATCTGAGGATGGATGGTCCACTTAGATTACCCATATAGTTTCCCTTAACCATGCAAAGACTGTGCACTATGCACTGCTTGGCCTGATTGCTCTTCTTTTCATGCCCCGATCCCCCGGGGCACCCCCGATCCCCTACCTAAACATGGGAAACACTTATCTAGCCAAAAGAAGAGTCTATAATTAAAATTAAAATAAGGATACCTTAAAAATATCTGGGATCTTACATTATCGTATGTCTCTTTTAAGTATATTCAATTTTTTTGATAGGTTATGTTGCACGAAACATCATGCTCAATGAACCAAGATTTAGTATTAGTTTTATAATATGTTATTTAACGACTATCCTTTGGAATAATGGAATGAATAAGATTAAATATGTTATGAAAATATATGGTTGAATTCATCTACTATTAATTAATTATAGAAGAATATAAAAATTAATAGTATATAAATGAGATGTTAAAAAACAAATATTTTTCTCCAACGGTGTTTTATCCAAACAAATTGATTTAATTAATCTTTGTGAATGATGCTAAATAATTTATATATTCAACAAAATACTTTTACGTTCATCCAATATATTTGACTTCCATAATATAAGAACAAATCCATGTTTACTTATAAAAGCTATATTTTTCTAAAGGTAGTTTTGCTTCCTTTTAATGGAGGGCTTGTTTTTAATTTCTTTTTGAGACATTTATAAATTTTATTTGAAAAAATAATAATATTTTTTGAATTATTAATTTAAAAATTATCTTAGGGTGATGTTTTTATATTTTTCTGAAAAATAAGTATTTTTCTATGAATAGTAGAAAATAATGATCTTTATAAAACAATCAATTTAATTCTATTGAAAGTCAAATTACAATTTGAATTTTATTTCAATGTAATATATGCAAAAATTATTTATAATTAATATAATTTATTTCATTTTAATAATCTATAAATCATATTTTATTACGAGTACATGTAAGGGCTTAAAAAATGTATTTATGAAGAAAACCATTTTTCATTATAATTTTTTGGTACGATTTTGAATTAAAATATGAGAAATATATGTTTTTAGTTTTAAACAATGGTTCCATATTTTGATTCAGAGGGTCTGAATTTAGTAAATATGACCCTTTTTTTGTCAAAATGAATAGTAACTGTGGTAAAATTTATAACCTCAATAAAGGGTAAATTAGATGAATTTACGTAAAATATTAGTGACGAATTCATAATTATTCACCCTATTTATTATTAGATGAAAATTATTAAAACATAATCACAAAAGGGTCAAATGTTTGTAATTTAATGGATGCTTTTCCATGAAATTGACTTATATATAATTTAAATCAAATAAGTTACTGAATATTACACTCTTTATTTTTAACAACTTTCATCTATCCACGTAGAAGAAAATTAAAATATTAATGAACCAAACTATGAATTTTGAGATAAATGAAATTATTTCCATAATATAAATCTATATTTAATTTTATAAATTATATAATTAACTCAAATAATTCTTTAATGCTAAAATAATTTTTATTTAATTAAAAAAAATAAAATAATTGATTTTAACAATATTAATTTTAAAATATTTTTGATGTTTTAACATGTATAAATAATTTCATAGATATATAAGAACTATTAAATATTTCATGAAGCATTATATTTTAATTTAACATTTTTCATTCTATATTTGATGGAAAATTAAATGAATAGAGTCAAAATTGATATTAATAATAATTTATAAAAATAATAATTTATTAAATTATTTAAAATTCATAATTATATTATCCTCATAAAATTTAATGTAAAATAGTTGAAAAATCATACTAGTAAAATTTATAAGTCATTTTTCTGTTTATAATAACATTATTAACCCTTTATAATTATAATAATTATTACCAAGGTTAAAATAAAAAATAATTAACCTAGGGGTTAATCAAATAGATAAGGTTTAAGATGACACTAAAACTGGTTATTTTAGATTTATTTTCTTATATTAAAACCATATCCCGTATTATTGTCAAATTAATTTCTATTCTGAGACATTTTACTTTATAAATGAATTTATTATAATTTAATCTTTCTAGAAAATTCCTAAAGTTCCCTCACTTCAATTATACAAAGTGAAATCATCCTTTAATTAATTACACAACTTTTAACCATCTACATCAACCAAAATATAATGATTTATATTATAACCATCTTTAAAAAACCCAATGAGGTTATGGTCCTTCCAAAAGACCTACCCTAGATCCCTGAAGAGAAGTTATAAAGGAGATCCTTTGAAGACGAGGTAATCATCTTTACTAACTCTTCCAAAATTATTTCTTCTTCTACTTGAATTCACGAGTTGTTTCCATTATAAAATAATATGTTGAGTATAATATATATATATATATATAATGGGATGTTATTATGATTATGGTATAACCAGATTCCATGTTTTATCAATCTCATGGAAAATGAAAGCCTTGCGTGTGCGTAGGTATTGCTTACCGTCTCCACGCCACGACAAAACAAAATGACCAGAATAGTAATTGGCTGGGAATAATGACCGAAAAAATGGATAAATATGATAATTATTATATGATATTAATATATGGAAAAATTAATCTTCATTCCGCTTTCTTTCCCATTAACCATTAACAGAATGATGTCATCACAACTGCGTACATACGTCATATCGTGTCCACAATGTGATGCGATTCATTTTCAATTTTCACCATTAAAATATGATTATAAACATGTATATAATGAATAAATATGAAATTTTCTATCCTAATGTCATTCTAGAGATTTAATAGCTATATCCAATTCATAAGAGTTGGGACTTACATGACAAATATTGCATAATAAAATGAAATAGTTAACCCATAAAACAATTGTAATTAAAATATATTATTAACAAATTGGTGATAAGATAATATAAGAGGATCATATAAGAAATCATAAATATGAATTGGTTCTTTTATATATTAATAACATGATATAAACCATTCTACATGAGGTTAAATCATTTATAGATAAATGGAAGCATGGGGTAAGGGGATTCGTCTTAATTTCAATTTATTAAGGAATATTTTAATATTATGTAGATAGTTTCTTTTATATATTGTATATGATACTCCTTTTATTTATGATCATAATTTCTATTAAATAATTGTTTTTTATTTATCATGTTTGTGATTATTTTATAAGTAATAATAAATTTTTATATACGGTGATTACTTTGAAATTTATTTTATTATCCATGGAAATAATGTTAAATTCATATATTTTCTTCAATATAGATATTTTTCAATAATGAATATTTTTTCATGAATTAAATCAATCATTTTGATATACGAGGAATGATTTTTGACATGCTAAAACAGGTGGGATGTGGTTATATATATCCCTCCAATGCATCTATAGTCTCATGATATAGATATGTTGGTAATATTAAATGGGTTTTCCCATAAGGATTAAAATGTCTTGTGAAAAGTACTAATGGTATAGACACAACGATGTCTCAAATCAAAGAATCGAATATTAATCATTTCCTTCATTAAGAAATCATTTATTTTTTATCAATGTGATTATCACTATGATATTATCAGTGGATTCAGTTTGTGCACTAGTTATTGATTAAATGGAATTTATTTGAAATTATTTACATTTCCATAATGTTTATGTCCTATCCTCTCATGATAGAAAATATATTGATTAAATTAAATGAGGGATAATTTATTTATCATGTCATAGATTATTTATTCTATATATCTTCCAATGTATGTAACCCTTATTGAGAATCTAATTTCACCTTTTTATTTTTTCTCTTTTCCCTAGGATCTAAAGAGGGAATGCTTGAATGAGCTCAAGGATAAAAATTAATTTCTTTTTATGTTAATTTTTTATTAAAAATGTAATAAGTGTCCCATTTATGTATCTTCTTCTCTAGAACAACTTAACTATTTGGTCTATTGGGATGTGAGTCCTTGTATTTAATACCAATGAAATGAAGTAAACACCAACTCTGGGTTACCTGAGTCGGGGTTGTGGGAATTGGTATTAGAGGAAGTTTAGTACAAACCTTTAAAACTAGATTTTAAAATAAACATAACCAACATGAGATCTACAATAATTATAATAGTATTTAAACACTTTTACCCTTAGGTGAATTTTTGTTTTGTGGCTCAATACTAATGATTTATATGGGAAAACTTTGTGTGTTACACTATATAGTTATAATTAATAATTTAATGAAGGGAATCAATACCTACAAAAAATGTAGGGATTTCCCCTCAAATAAATCCAACACAGTTGGTGTTTGAATTGAGTAAACTGGGCTATATTAGGATATAATAATATGGTTATAACAATTAAACTTTCCCAAATGGAGAAACATGTTCTTCCACATCATTATTACACTATTTTGGATCCCTATATGTGACATAAAACTCTAGCATTTAGGGGAAATATTAATCCTATTGTATCTAAGAAATGGATTATGTCCATTGAGAAGATATATCAATAAATAAAGTGTAATGAAAGGAAAAAAGGTTATAATGTAAATTTATTAAAATAGAGTATATACTGATCAATGGTTTTCATTAATCTATAATACCATATATGAATAATAAATATAACTTATGGGTTGGAGATATTTTAATGTAATAATATTCAACACATATTTCCATCGTGAAAAATGAACTATGTTGAAGATAAATTTCCTCAGCTTAATGAAAAACAAGAATGAAAGTATTATAGAATATCAGGATAATTATTCAAGATTAAATAGGTATTCTACAAATAATATACATAATCTAGAGAGAGACATTGATAAATTCATTGAAGGCCATAAGACAAACCTTCATAGGGCACATGTTGCTCAAAAGTTTTCTTTATATGGTTAAAAATTATTATCTTTCATCAAAATAGAGAAATAATTTTCTATATCTTAAATATTCAGAGGAAATTAAGAGAATAAGAGGTTGGATGAGAACCATGAGAATGTTAAAGCACCAAAGAAGAAAAAGGGAATAAATAATTTGAAATCTTATGAAAATTGTGGGAAGAAAAAATTGTGGAGATGTCTCAAGGGCATAAGAGTTTGTTATAGGTTCAAAGAAAAGAGTAATTTTCTCACTACTTCAATAAGAAAAAAAATTAATGATATTATATGAATTTAATTAAATGAAATATAGAATTACTCAAATTAATTTCCTATTTTTCAGTGGAATCTTCTACATAAATGGACAATGGGAGATTGCCTTGATTATGTGATCACTAAAGGTGAGGTAGATATACCTAATGATATTATGGATATCACATTAATACTATATTGAGATTAAGATAATTTATTTTTATTTTGGATCATTACACTCTCTTATATCTACCTAGTTTTATTAGGAAAATAATATATTTACCTTTTGATTTAATAATTGAGTTTTAGTAAAAACACCTAATGGAAGTATCATTGCAACAATGATATGTTGGGGAGTCCCCATTATGAAACATAAACAATTATTATTTTAATACCTTATAATCATCCTTATGGTTGAATTCTATATAATCGTTTGTATATATTGGTTTTCAAAATATGATGCAAACCATTATTACAAGAGGAAGGAAATTAAGATTTGTATGGAAGATATAGAATTACTTATCTTTAGAGATAAAACTTTATCATATGTCTTTTACATTGATCCACCCCAATATCTATACAGAATAAAGTTATTAGAGATGAAGGGAAAACAAAATATATGGATGATGAAGGAAATGCCAGAATTGATAATGTACTGAATGTATAAGAATACATTGATGTTTTTCCTAAGGACTTTCCAAGACACCCATTTGAGAATGATATTGATTTTTTATTGATTTATTCCCTAATTCAAGACCTATATCAATTTATACCAATTAAATTTCTACTATGGAAATATTTGAGTTGAAGAAATAGATAGAGGCATTGAGTGTAAAAGGACTCATTCCACGAAGTGTATCACGATGGGGAGACCATGTTCTCTTCTTTAAGAATAATTATCAATCCATGAAGTTGTGGGTTTGTTATAGAGAAATTAATGCTATTATGATAAATAAAATTTATCATCTTCCTTACATTTATGATTTATTTAACCAACTTTACAGAGATCAATATTTTTCAATGATTGAACTATGTTTGGGATGTCACCAATTGGAAACAAAGAAAGAAGAAATTCTAAATATATATTTTCAGACAAGGATTGTATATTCCTAGTTTTTAGTAATTCCATTTGGGTTGACTAATTCATCAATTATTTGTGGATCTAATGAATAATGTTTTCATGTAATATCTAAAATATTTTTCTATATTATTCATTGATGATATTCTGGTGTACTCTAAAAGCTATGAAGACTATGAGAATCACTATTGTATCATTCATGAGACGTTCAAAAGGAAATAATTATATGTTAAATTTAGGAAGGGTGAATTTTTCTATCAAGAAATTTCGTTTCTTTCCCATATTTTCTCTATGGATAGAATATCAGTTCATCATGTGAAGACAATTGAATTCCAACAATGAAATACACCAATGAACATAATTAAGGTAACTAGTTTCATTGATTCATCAGGATACTATCTGTATTTCATTCAAAAAATATCTAGATTGGATATGTAATTGACCAACCTCACATGTAATGTGGTTACATTTATATAGATAAATGAGTGTGAAGAATGTTTTGAATAATTCAAGAGTAGATTGTTCAATGCTCTGATTTATACATTTACTTTATCAAATGATTGGTTTGTGATAAAAATGATGTAAAAAAGAAAGTAATCATTTGTGTCCTTATGTATAATGATAATTTTATTTAATATTCATCAATATAGTTGAAGACTCATAGACAAAATTATCTAACTCATGATCTTCAGTTAGTAGTCATAATATTTACTCTGAATATATGGAGACACTATCTCTATTGTGAAATATGGGATATATATATATATAGATAAAAAGATTATGAAATACATATTTTTACATAAGTAACTCAACATGAGGCACTGATGATAGATTAAGTTACTCAAATATTATGATTGATCAATAGACAACCACCAATGAAAAAAATAAGGTAGCATATGCATTAAGAATGAAAGATCCTAGACTTATGACCCTAATGATAATTGAGAGAGATACCATTTACATGTATTTATAAAATAATAAAATGAGAATTATAATGGAATGGGAGTAACCTCTCTATTTTTAAATGATTATGAAACCATATTTATAAGAAAATAAAAAATATCTCAATCAGAGGATGGGGATTTTTATAATAAAATTAAAACATCGAATGATGGAAAATGAGAAGGATTTGTTTGTGAAGTGGGTGTTATGAATTTAATAGAAAGGTTATGTGTTTCATAAATACATTATCTACAAATATAACTATTATATGAAGTTCATAGACCAAATTTACCTATACACAATGGAAGTACAATGATGTATGTGAATCTGAAGTAACTTTTTTGGTGGGATAATTTGAATTGTGAAATTGATGGCTATGTGTCAAGGGGACTAGTTTACAAACATGTTAAGGTTGAGAGAAAAAATCCTTGAAGATTTATGAAATATATACCTATTATTATGTGGAAATGGTATTACGTTTCTATGGAATTATTCACTAGATTACCAAATACCCCAATAAATAATGAGGCAATATTGGTCATTGTTGATTGCCTGAAAAAATCGGCACATTTTTCTATATTGGATAATATTTACCTCATATAAACCTTGAATTAATCTATATTAATGAAGTTTTAAGACTTAATGGTGCACCTCTGAAAATTGTGTCTGATCGAGGTCACCTTTTAGTAGAAATATTCTATAAGAGTGTTTAGAAGGCACTAGATATTGAGTTTCATTTGAGTATCACCTATCACCCTCAAACTAACGGATGATATGAAAGGACTACTCAAACATTATAATACCTTTTGAGATCATTTTGACTCAGCTTTCAAGGTATGTGGGATTATTATTTACCTTTGGTAGTTTTTTCCTAAAATAATAGATTACATTCAAGTATTCATACAATGTCATACGAAGCATTATATGGAAAGAGATATTGTACTCCAACTTTTTTTGGTTCAATTTAGTGAATGTAAACTTATAGGATGGAAATTTTTTTAAGAGACAATGACACATTTAATGACAATTTAGGATCATATTCAACCATTTCAAATTAGGAAAACAAGTTATGCTGACCAGTATAGAAAAGAATTGGAATTTCATGCGGGAGATCAGGTATTTCTAAAAGACACTTCTAGGAAGGGTGTCATAATATTTGGTAAGATTGGGAAAATAATACCCATGTACATACTACCATTTTAAATTATGGAAATAATTTTATCTTTAGATTATTGATTATCAATGCTGTAATGTATCTCCAAAGTTCATGATGTATTCCACAAATAATTGTTAAGGATGTACATGCTAGAACAAACTCATGTACTCACCTCTGAAGAAATGGAACTGGATCCAGATCTATCTTATTATGAAGATCCTATAGTAATTTTTCACACTAGAAATCTATTTTCGAGAAAAATGATGACTCAATTGGTAAAGGTTTATTTGAGAAACCATAAAATAGAAGAAACAATATGGGAACATGAGGAGTTATTAAAATGAATCACCATCAACTATTTATAAGGAATTATTCTTGAAAATTTAGAGTAAATTGTTTTGATGGAGGGAATAATATAACACACTAATTATTTATAGTATGTCTCTTTTTAAATAAATTCAAATTATTTGATATATTACATTGCATGCAACACCAATCTTAGAAAAATATTGATATAATATTAATTTTATTATGTGATAGTTACTCCATATCCATTTGAATAATAAGTACTAATAGGATTAACAATGTTTTGAAAATATATAGTTGTCTACATTGGCTATCAATTAATTATAAATTAATATAAAAATCAATTTAATATAAAGGAAATGATTTCATAAAAAACTATTTTGATTCTCTAATGGATTTTTGTCTTACTAAAAAAATTAAGTTCACCTAGTGAGGGATCATATTGAATTTTTATATTTAATCAATTTTTTTACATTCATACAATATACATGATAGGTATAAGATAAGAACAAATCCAATTTTATGCAATAAAATCTATATTTTTCACAAGGTAGTGTTGCAACCTTTTAATGGTGCACTTGTTATTATTTTTTTTGAAACCTTTTTAAATTTTATTTTAAAAAATAAAATTATTTTTTTAAAAAATAATTTCAACAATATATTAGGGTGAATTTTTTATTTTTTATTTCTAAAAATATCTATTTTCTAGTGAATAGTGGAAAATAGTGATTTTTATAAAACTATAAATTTCATTCTATTAAAAGTAACTTTATGAAATGAATTTTATCTCAATGTAACATAAGTAATAATTATTTATAAATACTAGAATTTATTTCATTTTATTCATACTTATTCCATATTTTTCTATAAGTAAATATTTGGTCTTAAAATAAATATAATTTTCTGGAAAACCATTTTTTGTTTAAATTTCATGGTATGAAATTAAATTAAATTATGAATCAAATGTGTCATGAATTTTCAAATAATGAATTCCATATTTTTATTTAGAAGGTCCAAATTTAAAAAATATGTCCCTATTGTGTTTCATCAAAATGAATAAAGACTATGGAAAAATTTATCACCTCAATAATGGTTAAATCAGATAAATTTAGGCTAAATCTAAATGATATTTCCCAATTATTCATCCTATATCTTATTGAATGGATTATGTTACAACCTTATCAAATAAGGATCTAATTTGAGTTATTTTTTGGACACATTTTGATAAAAATTACATATATATTATATTAATCAATGATATTTACAAAATACCACTCTCTTTATTTTGAATATATTTTGTGTTTCCACATGAAAAAAATTAAAATACGAATGAAAATAAATGTAAATTTCAGATTAATGAAGTTATATTAATCAGGTAAATTTATATTAATTTTAGAAATTATATATACACCTTAAACGCTTCTATAATTCTAAACTAGAATTTATTTAATTAAAATAATATTAGAACAATTGACTTTAATAATTATAAATTTTTTATATTTTTATGTGTTAAACTTTATAATTAATTTAATATTTTAATTATACATATTTCAGATATTTGAAATCATTATATTCTATTTTTCAATTTTTTATTATTTTATTTGAAGTCAAAATAAATTAATAGTGACAAAATTGATATTAATGAAAATTTATCCAAATAGTATTTAATTAAATTATTTTAAATTCATAAAAATATTATCTTAAATAATGTGAATAGAATATAAATTAAAAATCTTAAATTGTCCATTTATAATTCATTTTTACATTTATAGTAACATTATTAACCCTTTATATGTAAAATAATGGTTACTGTGGTTAAATTCAAAAATAATTTACCAAGGGGTTAATAAAAAGATAAGGTTTAAAATGACACATAACCATCTTTAATTTAAATTGGTTGACTATATTATAACCTTATAATATCGATTGTTCAAATTAATTTCTATTTGGACTCATTTTTCAAGATAAATTAATTTATTATGATTTAATCTTTTGCGATATTTTTATAGCACCTCTCACTTCAATTATAAAAGGGTACCTCCTCCTCCACTTATTTACACCACTTTGATATATATATATATATATCGATCGAATTCCTAAAATTTTTATAAACAACATAACTATTTATGTTCTTGAGGTTATTTTCCTTACAAAATACCAATATTAGGTCCCTATAAGGAAGTAAAAAAGGAGTTCCTTCATAGAAGAGGTAATCATATTTGCTGACTCTTCCAAAATTATTTCTTCTTCTAATTCATTTTAAATAGTTTTTCCATGATAAAATAATAAATATAATATAATATATCTACTAATATTTTATTATGAATATGGTAAAACCATATTCCACATTTTATCCATTCTATTAAAAAAGAATAAACAACATTTGTGTATGTACGAATTACCATCTCCACACCAAAGGGAAATTTTGTATTTATCAGCATTTTATATGGATGGGTATAAAGATATGAATAATGGAAATATATGATAATTATGAAATTATATTTATTATTTGAAAAATAATATACCATCCAATTCCTTATGCATTCACCATAATGGGAATGATACCGTCGCTTATGCGTACGTATGGCCTACCCTCTCCACGATATGATCTGATTAATTTCCCATGTTCTCCCTCATAGAATGATTGTAAAATATATATATAATGAATAAATATGATATATATTACCTTAATATATTTATATAAAGGAAAAATATATATCCTATTCATAAGAAATCATACTTACACAAATAACATGCATCAGAAAATAAAGCAGTTAACACCCAAAAAAAGGGTAATAATGAAATGTTATTAAAAAATGAGTTATAAGATTATATAATAGGATCATATAAGATATAATAAATATTAAAATGGTTATGGAATAAATTAATGTCCTTATTTAAACTATTATACATGAGGTTAAAGAATGTACAACCAAAAGGAAGCGTGAGGTAAGGGACTTTGTCCAAATTTCAATTAATTGAGTCACATTTTAATATTATGCCCATAATTTATTTATTTTGGTGTATTTGACAACCATTTTATTTATTATCACAATTAATCATAAATATATATATCCTTTGTATCATTAATACGATTATTTTCTTCCCCGTATTCCATTTCTTTAAACATTTATTACTTTGATAGTTATTTCATTAATAGGGGAAATAATGTTAAATCAGTATGTTTTCCTCAATACAAATATTTTTTGATAAGTAATATTGAATCATGAATTGAATATATCATTTTGATATATGTGGAATTATTTGGACATAAAGACACAGTTGGGCCCCATATATATATAGCCCCTCGATGCATCAATTGTCTCATGAGACGAGTAAGTTGGCCAAATTAAAATTCGTTTTCACAAATAATGATTAAGATATATTTTTATGGTCTTAATAATATAAATAACTTTATTTATAAGATCATGGAATCTATTGGAAATTATTTACTTCATTAAGTACCCCTTTATTTTTTATCCATGTGATTTTTGTTATAATATTAATTATGGATTCAGTTTGTTCACAAGATATTGATTAAATAGAATTTTTTCTAATTATTTACTTTTATATAATGTTTATGTTTTATCCTCTCATGATAGAAAATTTATTGATTAAATTTAATTAGTGTTAAATTATATATTATTTAATTCAAAAAAATTTCCATTGTTTGTAACCTTTACAGAGCATCTAAGCTCACCATTTTATTTTTCTTTTTTACATCATATCTGAATATGAAATGTATGAATGGGGTATAGGATTAAAATTATATTCCATTATTATGTTCTATATTTGATTAAATATTTAATAAGGGTTCCATATATGCATTTTTTTTCTAAAAATATTAAACTATCCATTACTATGGGTTATTATTCCTTGTATTTAATACCAATTTAAAGAAGTAACAACCAACTCTTGGTTACAAGAGTTGGGTTTATTACGGAAAATAAAAAATTTAAGTAAAATACCATATGAATAAATAAAATAACATAATCATATGAAATCATTATAAATACTATGGATAGTATCATTAGATAATACCTCAGATGAACCCAAAGAGACTTAAAGGATGTTTGATAGTTGAAATACTCATAAAAAATAATAAAGACAATTTACTTAGAGAAAGAAGAGAAAATACGCTCTATATTTTTTTACCATATTAAAAAATGTTTTCTAAAAAAATAAAATAAATATATTTTTAAAAACATTTTAAATTAGAGGGAACGTTTCTTAAATGAAATTTATAAAGGTAATGTGGAAAATGCACTTTTATAGAAAATATTAAAATAGATTTATTTTACATTCTATAATTAAGGTCTACATTAAAAAATTTTAATTGGAAAGTCACATTTAAAAATCATTTTGATGATTATGAAATGAATAAATTTTCCAAAATTCTATTTACAAAGTCATGTCTTATAAAATTAAAGTTTTAAAATAAATACATGTTGTTTACAAAAATGTGGTGTAGAATATAATGATAAAAATGTGAAAAATATTTCAATATATTTTTTATAAAGGATATAATAAAGGAGATATATTAAGATCACAAAAGGTAATATATTGATTTATATCAAAATTTTATAGGATATCATTGGTGGGTAGAAGAATATAGATATAGAGGAAAACAATTCCCAACCAAAATTATTCCTAATTGGAAAATAAATCCTTATGTATTTGTTGGTTTAAAATTGAATTATAAAAAAATGAATAACATTAAATGGATCACTAAATACCATGAATATAACTTGAATGATGACATAAAATGTTAAATAGGATGTATACATGCCACCAAAAATAAACCATGTGGTGAAAATAGAATATTTCTCAAAGAAATAAAATTTAGACAAGAACCCTAAATCTAACTCCAAATATCCATGAAAGCGTTTTATCCACCTATATAATAAAAATAATAATAATAATAACTATTTTTACATCATTATTATTATTTATTACCTTGTATAATATTCAATTTTCACATTTCATTGTACATTTTTATCTAGAAATTATTTATTTTCATCATCACATGTTAGTAACATTGATTACATCCCATGGAAAAAGAGTGATTATGAGTTTTTATGATAATACTAAATAAAAAACCTTGAGCATTCCCGGAATAAGAATTTTGGGACACAAAAATAACTAAATAAATGGAATGAAGGCCTTCTTTTTTATTGATTTTTATAACCCCCCTTTCAAGGGATGTGGGGGAACCCTTACAAGGCCCGTAGAATTGGTGATTACATGAACCATATGTCTTAGGAAATATAAAGACTAAACTTGGAATTTCTCCTCCCCAGATTCTTCATTATGATATCTTCTCTAAACCTTCACATGGATTGTTTTACTAGGCTTACCATGCAGGAACAAGCTGGTCCCGATGGCAATTCCATACCCTCTCTTTCTAACAAACCCGCTTAGCTTCTGCTCTAGTGAAAGCACCTTCTTTGAATACCCATTTGAAGTATGCTCCTTGTAGAGCCTGCCTAATAATTTAAGCACAATTTCATGTGGCATGAAGGCCTTGAGGTGACCCTAAGGCCTTAAGCTGGTCTCAAGGCCTTGAGGTGTCCTAAAATCCTTAATGGTCTGAAGGCCTTTGGTGGCCCGAAGTCCTTAATAGACCCCAGGCCCAAATAGGTGGCCCGAAATTTCAAACGGATGAATAGTTCCCATTGCTATAGTACCAAACAGTTTCTCCTATAGTGTATTTTTATAGTTTCTACTATAGTTACTCCTACAATAACTCAGAAATTATGTCTCCACCTAGGTTTGAACTCGAGTGTCTTGGATGTACTTGTCGAGTCCTCACCAACTGGGATGAGGCTCTTTTGAAAATATACAAAAAATAACTATAATATGAATAATGTGGAGGAAAATATTTTTTTATTGAGGTTGATTCAGCTAAATTGGTTCTAGCATGAGGATAAGTGGTGTGGGGAAAACCTCTGTGCATAATTGAGAGTGATGGGTATTTAGAAAATACCCATAACTGTAAATTTATGTTATGTCACTTTTTGAGGATTGTGGAACTAAAAATGCATAATAATGGATATAGGAGGTGTATTGGTCAATACACCTATCATCCACACATTTGGAGATAGCTCTTTAACATGTTTTCAGTCCTTTTACACATTTTATTTAACCCTTTATCAAAATTTACATTAACATTACAACTTATTTTTTTACATTGTAAATTTTTTATGAACATAAATAAACCTATCCCTATTAAATTTTTATAATATTATTATTCCAAATATGTTAATTATTTCATGACAATTAATTTCTATTTGTTGTAAATGTAAATTCTATAATACGAAGTGCGAAAAAGATAAAAAATATATTTACGAAAAATAATACTTTGGTTGTAATATGATAAACATTGGTTTCTAAACATTTATAAATAATTATATTTTTAATTTTAATCATTAAATTGATCATTGATTATTTAAATATGAATCATAATTTTTTTCCATGCTTATATCCCAATGATGTCACAAAAGTCAGGATATTTGTAAAAATATTTTATATTCGCAAAAAAATAATGATTTTCAAAAAAATTCTAAAATTTCATTGAAATATAATATTGATATGAAAAGTAAAAAAATGGTTATTTTTTTATGTTTTTTTTTTAAATTTATAATGTTAACTTATAAATGGATACTGAAAATATAATGAAAAATTGTTTTTATAGGAACATGATTTTAAAAATATTAATTATTCTATTTCTTATTACATATATATTTCAAATAAAAATAAAGTAAGTTTATAATTTATATTAAAATTTTTATTTATCATCATTTCACCATAATATATATAGTTTATTGAAATAAATAATAATATTCTTTTAAAAGGAAATATTTTAAAAAATATATTTTAAACAAAAAATGATCTTACTAGATATATAATGATAGTAATTTAATTTTTCCAATAAATAAATATTAAAAATAATATTTATTATTATTCTTACATATATTTAAAAATATATATTGTTTTATTTATACACTCAAATTTAATTGCAAAATTATAATTACTACATTTAATACATACAATTTTCCCTTAATATAATACGATATGTTTTGGTTTATTCTTGTGTGTGTGGGAAGCTATTAAATAATGAAATATTTTAAAGGGTAAATTTATATTTAAATACTAATGTACTATAATAAGATAGGATTTATTAGAACTGAGTGATATGGTTTCCATTTAATGAGATGACCTAGTTTATGGGTTCAACTAATCTTATCATATGAGAATGTGGAATTATATAGACCTGAAAACCTATACAGATTGGTGAGTGAAGTGATAAATTATTGTTTCTTTAAACTATTTATGGTATGAATAGATCCATGGGTTATCAGTTAGGATGTAAAGCACACTAATATGTCAGATTCTAGTGAAGAGATATGATTTTGTATGTGTGTGGGATTTTTTTGTCTGTTATCCATTCAATAATGATGTAATATATGTGTATGAATTATCTATATTCTTGATTGCGGATGAAGTTATATTGGTAATGGATTTCCATGATCTAAAATCTACATTCCCATTCTACGTGACCAACTATACTACACAATTCTCATGTTTCATGGATTAATATGAGATAATAGTAATATAATGAAAATCTTTGACATTTCCGTGGGATTCGATATGTTAGACCCTTTACATTATCAATTTTTTTGGGAGTATTGGTGTGTCATGATCCATATATGAAATGATCATTCAATAGTATTTACTATGATTCGATTTTCCCAAGATGTTATTGGAATGTTGTGCTATAAGTCTTTTTTTCTTTTGTTTCTATGATGGACTGTAACATTCCTTGACATGGCACTCTATCACATTTACATACATGGTTTGTTATGAGAAATCTAGTGTACCTCACCATATTCGATAGGATTTCGACTAGCACTAGGGGTGTGATATGTATAGGGTGGAGCTATACCCATCGGTTATAGAGTTACATGATAACAAATAATGTAATTTACTATTTTAATTCATTTGGATAATGATATATTGGCCTAATTCCTATATTGAACATACATGATACTAATCATACCATAGGGTTTTGGTTTTGACACCCTATCTTTAAATATCGATCTAAAAACACTTCCAATTGAAAAAACCATGAGAAATAAGGTGAAATGTTCACTAGAAACATACTATATCAAAACTTATCATGCTCAAAACCAAAAACGTAGAAGATCAAGAGATTAAACCAAAAAATTGGATAAAAAATGGAGAGAGGTAAATGATACCAAAATCACTTACTAGGGATTATATGCATGATCGGGATGTCTATAAGCGAGGTTAGAACCCGAAAATCTCATGGAGGGTTGGCCTAGGATGAGAGTAGAAGAGTTGCACATTGGTGAATGTAGAAATCATCTGCACATCATAATTTAAAACTGTAGGTTTGGGAATTACACAACATGTAATATTGTTACACGATGTGTAACTTTTTTAAATGGGATACATTAGAAAACCTATCATCTCAGATGAATATTAAATTATCATAAACATTACAAGACATGTAATAAAGTTACACCTTGTATAAATGTTCTTTAAATGGGTTTACATCCCATATTTCTTTCGAAAAATCCCACCCCTATTTAATTCTTCTCAACCTACAAAGAAAATCATTGCAACACATAACCCATTAATACCTGGAATACATTAACTCAAACAAGAATACATCTCAGAATTTTAAGTTATTTTCACTAAAGAAGGCTCTCCAAATAGATTCTCTCTCATTTTATTAGGTTTTATCACAACTGAAGAAAATGTTTATTTAAACAAACAATTAACAACAATGAAAAAACAACCACCAAGGATTTGAGATGAGGAAAAAAATGAAATTATAGAAGTTTAAATAAAAACTCAGAGAGATATGTACTTGGAAGAAATGGGATCTAACTTCCTCCTCCCCATATAATATATTATCCCTGAACTACTCCCAAAATTTTATTCGGGTCTCAACAAACAAGCATGGTCACTATGATCACATATCGAAATCCATCTCACCTATCACCTCCTGAAATCTCCTATGATTCCACTACACCTGAAAAATAGACATAGTCCTACCCTAGATATAATTCTCACTATAGTACAAAAATTTTATTAGATTATCCCTAAAGGATTCATCATCACTAAGATCGACGTGTGCAACATCTATGATGTGAGAAGAGTTTGGATAATTTTTTTGATCCTTCGACTCAATAAAAACATCATGCTTGATAATGAATTACTATGGAATGGATAAAAAATATTCCACCCGAACACCCCTATCCACTATATCAAATTTCTTAAAAAACATGGGAGCTATATTTCTATGATTCTGGATACGATGTTATCTTAACCTAGGTGATAGCCAAAGTAAAACACAATGAACAATATAAAAAATAGAGGTTGTCTTTGAGGGTGAAAATATGAGTTCTATAAACTTTTCATGGTCACCAACCACGTTTTGATCAACTATAATTAGTAACACACCCCCCCATATGAGACCAGGTTCATCAAGCACCAACTCACCAGCCTCCAACCATCAAACTGGGGAACGACACAACATTCCATAAAAGGCCTCAAAATGTGAATTCTGGATTGATTCCTAGAGGACATTATTCTATGGAATCTCCTTGAGTTCCATATGAGGCTCCCAAAAACCAATGAAATCTAGAACAATAGCTCACACCATATCCTCTAGAACCTGAATAGTCCTCTCAGATTGACCACTAGTATAAGGATAATAAGATGTACTCAAAAGAACTTACGATTCTAGATCCGTTTGAAGACCCTACCAAAAATTAAATGTAAAATGTATATATCTATATAAAACAAAACTCCTTGGATCATTGTGTATTTTAACTACCTCACACACATAAATATTCACATATAATCAACTATGAATGTCTCCCTAATAAGAAAACAATTGGATACTTTCATCAGTTAATCCACAATCACCAATAAAACATAATTATTATGAGTTTTACTAGATTATCATATCCAAAAAAAACATAGTGAAGTCATCCAATTTCCAATTTGGATTTCTAAAAGATTGAAAAATATTATATGGCCTCTAATGCTAAGTATTCACATACTGACAGGTGAAATATATCCCAAAAAATCCTGTAAACTTCTTCCACATTCCTGACCACCAGTACTATCTACAGAGATCGTGATACATCTATGTTAAACCAGGATCTACCACCCATATATAAGAATGAAACACATTCATTAACTCCTCACACCGGCCCATAGGTACCCATAAGAACCCACAAAAATTGAGATAATTTCTAATTCGAAGAGACCATCCTAATGAAGTCTCCCTCCCATATAATCTATCTGTCAGAACTATTCCCTCTGAATGAAAAATATTAAATTTATTAATATTATCTAAAATCATAGTTATAGATGTTTTCTATGTTAGAGGTACTTACACCTAAGAATCCTGGACATATAGTTTCATGTATGTAAAAACAACCACTGTCATCGACTGGTAACAAGACTCCCATTATACCTCTTCTTGTGGTTTTTGGCTCAATGAATTGACAACAATACTTCCCATTCCCATTGAATAATCCAACTCAAAGTCGGAATACTATAGATACTCAACCGACCTCCTCCTCCGATGGTTCAGGTCTTTATTAGAAAATATATTTCTGAGCCTATTATGCTCAGTGTATACTAAAGAGTTATCACCCATCAGATAATTCATCAAGCATCGCAGGGCACACACTACTGCTTCAAACTTCAATTGATGAGTATGATAATTATTCTCATGGGGCCTTAGATATCAGGATCATAAGAAACTACTAGATCCTCTTGCATGAGAACTTTTCTATGTCTAAATCAGAATGTGTCACAATAAAAACTATATTCTTTACTCAACCCAGGTAAAGTAAGTATATGTGCCGAGGTTAACAGATCATTCATCTAATGAAAAGATCTCACTTAAGAATAAAAAAAATTCACAACCTTTTTATCATGACATGACATTGGTGCTTCTAAATGGGAAAAGTCCAGGATAAATCATCGATAACAAACATCTAAACAAAGAAAGATTTGAATCTAGAAGAAATCAAGACACGATGGCTACATTGTTCTCTGGGTCTATTGACACTCATGCCTCTAAGATGACATGCCCATGAAGTGTAAAATATCAATCCAGAAACAATATTTGGTTTGATTTACATATAGATAAAAATATATCAATATAATACAGATGATTTAATTATATTTTTTATGATTGTATTCTTACCGGGAGTTCACAAAGATTCCATCAATTAAAACAGAAAAAAAGGATCCAAAAAAGGATGAAAGATCATTTTCATCAAGGAAATTAATATCGCTGGGGAATTAGCCAAATCAAATGTCATCACAATAAACTCATACAATTCATATATGCTCCTAAAAGTAGTATGAGGTATGTTCGATGATCTCACCCTCAAATTATTGTATTCGAATATCAGATCAATATCTGTTAATATTTTTAAAATTCTCAATAGAATGAAGAGAACTCCGTTGTTTGGAAAAGGCTAAGGTTCTTGACTGTCATCTCACTCACTCTCCAATAATCCATAGACAATCACTAAGTCACCTCATCCTTATTAGAAAAGGAAAATGGAGAACCCCATGGAGATATACGCATCCATATGAATCCTTTAACTTTTAGATCTTCCAATTGGACTTTCAACCCCCAATTCTCTAATGGTTCCATTAAGTAAGGTAGGCTATATGTTGGCTCTATTCTTGGCACATAATTGATCATAACAATGATATATCAAATTGGTGTTAAGTCAAATAACTTTTCCAGAAAGACATACTAAAAATAGTCTATCACTAGAGGATAATTATTCTGATGCCTTTCACCCTCATCAAGAGAAATAAAAACTATATGAGCTATGAGACAATCCATTCTATACTGAATTGATCCGACATGACTAGCCTCAAGATTCGACTCATCTAGGTGTAAATAGCTTCCACCATAACGATATAGATAGGTAACACTTCTCCAGTAATAGTCAATATGTACATATTTTTTAACTAATGCAACCATTCTATGAATCAAATCGAAACATGTCATTTCGAACATGAAGAAAAATAAATGGTAACCTCCAATTTCTACAGAACATAACTTATAATGTTTGATATTATCTGACCAACCTCCCAAAGGTGTGTTAATGGTCAAAACACTATCAAATATTTCCATATCTAAGCCCAATTTTTTTTAAATATAGAATATAAATTGAATGAAATGTTATTTTATATAAAAAAAGAAAGGGTAGATGATAAATTAATCATCACCTCTAAACAAATATGGTCGTTCATGCCCGCTAGCCAAAGTAGTATACATAAAATGTAGATAACTATTCCATCTTCCATAGGCTCCAACTTGTCTCCCCTGAGATATAAAAATACCATGGTACTTCCATTTCTTTATTGTGGTACCATGTCCCCAACCACGACCAGAACATCCTGTGGAACTCAAGATAGAAATATATAGAGGCATATCTGAGTCCTCCCAAGACATTGGTACCAATCATGTTCCCATAAAACATATCTACTACTACATTACCCAGAAAAACCTCCTTATTTTTCCAATATTACTCCTGTGTGACACACCATAGATGGGTATGAAAACCAAGGCTGTTTGTGACCCATATACCCACACTGATAGAAACTCCATGGAACACAGTCCTAAGATAGCTTCCCACTACCCTGACAGCTCTGAACTCTATTTCATTATGGAATAGAATCATGATGGAACTTTTTTCCTATAGAATTATAGTTCATTGTTTTCCCTACGGGAACATCCTTTATACTACTCGGGTCCTCCCTCATCTTTCCTTCCATTACGAGTGCTTTATTAATCCTATATAATAAAAAGATCATAAGGAACACATTCATCTATGAAATAATATCATAGAGAATACCATCCTCAAATCATATTTCCCTAGAGATCTCATCAGCTACCTATTATGGTGCAAAGCACTGATGGTTGGTGAAATGTTAACCATTATCCAACAATGAAATGCTACCATGTTTCAGATGCATTAATTCAAGAGCCTTCACACCCCACAACATTTCCTGATTGAAATAGACTAGGAAATTCATCTCCATTTACTTCCATGATAAACCCCCTTTGATCCCTTCATACTCCATAACATCTACTCTCTTGACACTAAACTCGGAGATGAAGAGGATGAATTTTATATATAAGACACACAAACTTCTTATAACACAGTCTATGATAATGTCAACCTCAACCATTGATATAAATAGAAAAACACTTAATCCTAGTCTCTCTAAAAATGTCTTACAAGTGTTTTAGAATGAAATAATTGTTCATTTATTTTTTATTTCCTAGTTATAAAAAATATATCAAATCATAATTCAATAAGAAAGTATATATCACATAAAGAACTAAATATGTCCCTATCAAAAATAATACATGTCAATATATATCGTTATATGCCTATAATGATGAATTCCCACTCTATTCATTCCATACCAAGACACAAGTATAAATCTTAATAACCAATAAAATCATAAACCCATAACCTCACACAACATGTGAATCACTCGGGGTGAAATAGAATCAACTCCAACAAGAACATAGTATAAACACCAATCCACCCATGGGAACTCTGATTTACACCATACATGGGTCAGCTACTCCCATGAACAATCTTATTTCCAAGTAATGATACATCCTTGTCTCCTTTTTACTCTACCAAAAAATTAATGATATAGAATGAAAAACTGCATCCTCTGATACCACTTTATAATGTGCCTCGATTCAGAACTCTATCACATCGCTACAAGGGGTTGGTTATGAGACCTCACAGATCCCTCCCCATATTCAAGGCTTCTGACTTGTAGCGATTGCATGATATGTATAGTGGGGAGAAAATACCCCATGGTGATAGAGTTATAATAGAAAAGAATAATCCAATTTTTCATCTTAAGTCATTCGGTGAACAATATGTTTGCACAATTTCAGTATTGCACCTACATGACACTAATCTACCATTATAGTTATGTTTTAGAAACCCTAATTTTAACTGATGGTCAACCAACACTTCCTATAGAAAACTACCACATGTAAGAAGCTGTAAACCATCTCAAGAAAGATCCTAGTTCAAAACTAATATAGATGAAAACCAACACTGTGTAAGATCAAAATATTACTCCGTAACTAATAGAGAAACAAAGGAGAGGGGAAAACCCTAACCAAAATGACATACAAAGGATCATATGCATGATCAAGATGTCAAAATGGGTGGTTAGCACACCAAAACTTCTTATAGGGTCTTCTTAGGTTGATAGGATAAGTGATGCATGTGGGTGAATGAAAATATCAACTATATATCATAATTTAAAACAAAAGGTCCTGGAATTACATGAAACCTAAATATTTACATGTCATGTAATTATTTTTAATCGTATATTCTAAAATACCCATAACCTCAATTGGATATTAAATTTTATCGAACATTATATGATGTTTAATATAGTTATAAGGTATGTATATGTTATGCTGATGGTTTTTCATCCCATTTTCATTATAAAACACCAAAAACCCATTAAATATTATCAAAATAATAATAAAACATGAAAAAACATGAATAATACATACATGGACTCCCTTAAATCATACAAGAATACATCTTCAGACATATTGTAATTTCCCCCAACAAAGTCTCTCTACATGGATCCTCTCTAGTTTTCTCATGTTTCCACAAAACCAAATAATTTTTTTAATCAAAAAATAATTTCCAACAGTGATCAAAACACAACCACAAAGGATTGGAGATGAGTAAAAACTCAACTAAGAGAATTTTTATTAAAAAATCATAGAAATACGTACCTGGAAGAAGAATGGATGTTACATGGACATACTACCTTCAGTCTATGAAATTATTACAAAACAACTTGTTCCAAAATTATTGAAATGAATAACTAAAATTTTCTAAATAAACTATGTTCTAGGGTTTTCATATCCTAGTCATGACATAATTATTCGACTTTATTATATGCATTATAAATTTTGAATCCAATTTAATTTCATAATAATATGCTAGTATGTGTGGAATTTATATGGGGCAGTGTTAATGGTTCCCAACTAAGTTTTAAAATAACATCATATATCTGTATTTATGTTAATTTATATACCTTTTATAAGATATTTAGGTCTTTTTATATGTTATTCAAGAGATTAGGGTAGAGTATCTTGATACATTTTGGGAAATAGTGCTAAAGAGAAGCTTAGGACTTTTTTTGACCAACCCCTTTACATAACTTTTTCCATTTACTTATAATAAATATAATAACCTCTATAGGAAATGATTTTTATGTATTCAATGTATTACACCCTAGGATAAAATTTGATATATAATTATGGTTACTTTTTAATGATCATTTTTTATTTTAGTATAATTACAAATGTGTACTTTAATACTCTATTATGTACAATGTTTATATTTTTTCTTTTCCCTTTATGTCAATAACATTGTGGGTATATTCTTTCCAATGTTAAATATAGACCCTTTCTACAATTAAATAACCTTTGGTACAAGAAAATGAAAGTATGAGGTTAGTGGTGGACTGTCTTTGGACATGAAACATTGGATGTGTCATGAACCGTCCCCTAGGGCCCATGCAGTAACTACCCCAAGCCCACCTTCCATAGGCTAGTGGCTGGCATCTAGAACCTAGTAGGTATATCCCAAAAGGGTATACATTTTCTTTAAACTTGTACACATGCACAAATCTGAAACTAGTGGAAAGTAAACAAAAATTAAACCACAACTATCACTGAGAAAACTAAAAAGAGTACAATACAAGATGAATGTAAAAAGGGGCCAGAATACAAGCCCAAAAACAGAAAGGAATTTGTCAATTCCATGGTGTTTCCACACGAGACCCTATCAGAAGGTTAGGAAAAGGGTAGCTACCTGTAGCCGTAGAAGTACGCATGTTTGTCTTGTCTCACTAAGCACCACCTATTCTTGGACCACCAAGGCCTCCATCGAAGTGTCGATCACTTGAACAGGACAAGCTACTTGTGGGAAAAGCCTGTTCAAGGGTGAGTAACTCAATACTCAATAAGGAATCTAAAAAAAATGTAAGACAACAAATCAAGACCAAAAAGTAAACTCAACAAAGAAAAGCCATCCCACACCAGGTATAACATAATTTATAGAATGTAAGATTATCACTCTTAAAGATGAATCATCTTATGCTGCTGAGAGAATCATCCCCGATGAGTAACTAAGGTCTACTCATCTGCCAGACCACTAAGTTTCACTTTTATACTGGATAACCACGATCCACTTTGCTACTAGACCACTAAGGTTCCATTGGCCACTGGACCACTGAGGTCTACTCTGCCAATGGACCACTGAGGTCCGCTCAGCCAGTGGACCACTAATGCTATCTCTTCTACTCGATGATAGAATTATGCTCTACTACAAGACTACTATGGTATGATGGAAAACTAGAGCAATAAGGTCCTCTCCTCTAATGGACCAATGAGGTCCGCTCGACCGTGGGTCCATTGAGGTCCACTTCACTACAGGACCAATGATGTCCCTCTCATCATATCCTTCGCATCACAACCAGTCATAGGATTCCCATTCGTAGTGTGATAGATTTCAGGATAATATACTCCTAAATCCATCAATCATATCCCGAAATCCATAAAAACTCACTTAGAGTACACCCACAAGACCGCCTCTTCAGAAGGGTCCCAATGCCACATACAACGTGTAAATCAGACACCCAGAATAAATGATATTAGAGATTTAGTGAATAGTGGGCAGGTTGAATCTGGGCGCAGTCCGAATTGGAGGGACCAACCGAACCAACCGAGTTTGGGTGTCACGCATGACCTACCCCGATTCATCCTACCCAAATTGGTCTGGTTGTGTCTGGTCCAACCCGTTCTTGCCAGTACCATACTAGTTGGGCCACGTGTCCGGCCCGCTACCTACTTGACCCACCCCAGTGGGGTGAATCCCACCCACACCAGCTTGGCCTACATCGGAGTGGGCTAGTTCCTCCACCCCTGATTCTATAGTTCCGCATTCGTTCCATGCTATGCAGCGCTAGGGTGGCGCTACCTCCTTTCCCATCCAGTCCGCTCAAGGGGACTGGGTCTCCCTTGTGACCCACAGTAGGTCGTTCATCTAGCTCAACACTATGGTGCAAGGACTATGGATATTACCAAGATGGAACCTTCAATGAGGCCAAGTGACAGCGTTTTTTGGCCCTCCGCCCCCGGTGCCAGTGCACTGGCGGTCTCCTCCACTGGCCAACATAGAGGCTTCTATGGTCCATTCTTCAATTTGAGAATTTTCCCAGGATCCTTGGGCCATGTAGATGTCTACAGTGGGCATTATATCATTTTACTATCGCTCCAAAGAATCTTCCACATTCGGAATCACCCGAAAAAGGCCCAAGATGACCCTACGTCCACAGGCGAAGAAAGCGAGAGAAAAAGGGGGAAGATCACAATGAACACCCAAGGCGTTTAACGTATGCCTGGTTCGTTTTTCCTTGATTCGTCACATTAGAAATGAAGATGGAATATATGATAATTAATCCACATTCTTCAAATCCTTTAAAGATAAGTTCCTGTCCTTCATGAATGAATGGTTCTCAGGTTAACTTGTTTGTGATTTTACCCGCATTCGTCATTCAAAAAAAGGAATATGGAATAAAAATTCATATAGAAAAGCATCAAACCCATATATTTTAAAGGATATTTCTCGAGGATGATCATCCATCATCATTTTTTGATCTCAGGTCCCGAATCCACTCTCTAAGGGTGTCGTCACTGTCATATGATTCGTCGATATATGTCATCGGAGAGGTTTCTTTTTTCGGTCATTGTAGGAATTCTAGGGTTTTTTCATCCATGAATTCCTTGTTTAATTAAAGAAGGAATACATGTACATTTTGTAACATCACAATGTTGATTCATTAATGATGTTCATTAATGGGATTCATTATCATGTCGTCGATGTACAACAGTGAATATGAGTCATTGCGTAAAAAAGAAGAAAATTTAACAAAACAAAATATTAAGTTATTTTATTTTTATTTTGAGATGTTTGGAAGATATCCATTTTAGTATACCTGTATTGGTTGATGTTAGGCACTTCTTAAGTGAATTCAGAAAACTTGAGATCAATGGTGCCCTCAGATTTTTGATCTGGGCACTAGTTTGAATGTTATAAAAAACCGCCGGCATGTTTATTTAATGAACATTAAAAATAGTATGAAAAAAATTCTGGAAAATCCAGGCCACATAATCACATTTCCTCTCAGAGTTTGGTCTCGAAATATTCCCATTTAAATTTTCAAAAAATTCACATGGAATTCTGGGACATTTCATTACCCCCACCTTTAGGTATTTTCATCCCCATAATCTAAAACAACGGCCAATAAAAAAATTAGGGGTACTGCGCATGAATATGTGGCACCCACTCCCATGTTATCTCTTAGAGATTCCCATGATTCCAAAAAAAACACACTAGAGGAATCAACCATCCATAAATTATCCTCTCTTGTTCATCCTCTATCTCCACCAAGTACTTTGGGGATATTGCCCCATCATCAGTATCCAACTCATAGTGGTCGATGACGTGAGAATGGCTGTGCATGTATATCTTTAGTGGGGATATGTGAAATACATCATGAAACCTCACTAACTATAGTGGTAGAGCTAAGAGGTATGCCACCTCACCCACACTATGTAGTACCAGGAAAGGTTTGATGAACCTCGGAGGTAACATGCCAACCAGACCAAATATCTATATCCCTCGTCGAGGAGAGACCCTTAGGAATACATGGTCCCTCTCCTCTAACTCCAAGGGTATCTATTTACTTTCATCATAGTACTTATATTGGATCTGTGTAGTCTTCATCCCCTCTCATATAACCTGCATCTTCTCAGTGGTAGCCTGTACCATCTCTGGAACCATTAGTGCTGACTCCCCTAGGCATGTCTATCATAATTGTAACCTGCATGGTCATTTGTATAGTTCCTCGAACGGTGTCATATAAATGGTGGAGTGGTAGTAGTTTTTGAAAGAAAACTCTACCAGTGGAAGGTGGTCCCCAACAACTACGACCAAAATCATGAATACAAGCATGAAGCATGTCCTCCATGTTCAGTATGGTCTACTCTGTTTGACCATTTGTCTGTGGGTGAATGGTTGTGCTGAAGTGTAGCTGAGTCCCAAACAACTCCTTCAATCCCTTCCATAATCTAGATGTAAATTGAAAATCATTATATGAGACTATAATAGATGGGACTCCATGGAGTCTAACTATTTCTATCACAGAGAAGCATCCCAAGCTCTCTACTAAACCCCACTCTCTAATGGGTAAGAAGTAGGACGACATGGAGAGTCTGTTTACTATTACCCAGTTGGTCTCATATTCCTTGGACATACATTTTATGACCATCACGAAGTCTATTGATATTCCATATCACTTCCACTCTCGTACATAGATGTGTTTTGTCAAACCTTTTAGAACCTGGTGCTCAACCATCACTTGCTGAAAAATGAGGCATCTTGAGAGAAACTCTTCCACGATCTTCTTCATCCTTGATTACCAATACTGACATTGGAGGTCCTGGTACATCTTTTCCACACCTGTAATTACTACAAAAGAGGATGTATGGAACTCTATCAACACCTCCTCATGAATCTCCACTAGTACTATGGTGCGTCCTCTGAAAAGGATGAAATTCTCCTAAAATTTTGAATATCCCTTAGGGGAATGCCCTATAGAAATCTGTGCACATGTAGTCTTAGAGATGTAATCTCCATGTTTCACCTCCATTAATCACTATAATATTGGTGGTAAAACTACCATTGACTAATGAAAAGATATCACATATCTATCCATGAAGGATATCTGATGTGAGGCCAACTACTTTAAGTCCTTGTTTAGTATCTGTGAACTCGATATCTTATTAAGAGAATATGACACCACATTCCTCTTCTCAGGAGTATTGACTATCTCGAAGTAATATTCATAGAGGAACTCCATACAACATCGCTTTATAAGATTCATATCCTTTTGAGATAAGATATTCATGAAAATCGTGTGGTCAGCAGATACAATAAATCATTCTCCCATAAGGTAGTGTCACCTCATCCTCAGTGTGATGACAACCACAACCAACTCATGGTCATGATACACATATTTCTGATCATGTGGTCTTAGTTGTCATGATATATATGCAATCACTTCTTTAACTAATATCTGGACACAACCAATCCCAATTCTTGATGCATCACTGAACACCACATAGTCGGTTCCCTCCTCTGGTAGTCTCATGATAGGAGCACTCGTCAAGCTATTCCTTATCTACTAAAATCTATACTAGAATATTTTTCTCCACATGAAGTGGTTTCCCTTCTTTTTCAATGATTTCATGTGTGATTATACTCTGGTGAAGTTTGGTACAAACCTTCGACAGTACCTAACCAGTCCAAGGAAACTTCGAACCTCGGTAACTATCTTTTGTGGCACCCAAGTAAGAACCATATCGATCTTTTCTTGATCCACCACAACTCTAATCTATGATATGGTATGTCCTAGGTAGTGGACCTTTTGTATATAGAACTCACACCTCAAGATATTTCTATAAATCTAGTGCTCTCACAGAGTTTCTAGAATCATCCTCACGTGTGTCACGTGCTCCTCCTTAGACAATGAATACACTAAGATGTCATCAATGAAGACAAATATAAACCAGTGTATGTATGGTTATATGATCTTGTTCATGAGTCCCATGAACTTAGCTTGGGATCTCATCATGCCAAACAACATCACTAAGTACTCATAATAGTCGTAGAGACATCTAAAACTTGTCTTTGGGATGCACTCATCTCGTACTCAAAGATTGTGATAGCCTAATATGAGGTCTATCTTCGAGAACCATATCGCTCCCTTCAGCTGACCGAAGAGTTCATCAATCCTCGGTAGGGGATAATATTTCTTCATTGTCATCTGGTTCAGGCATTCGAAGTACACAAAAAACCTAAAACTTCTTTCTACGTTGTTGTCAAACAACATTGGGGACTCCCATGGTGAAATGTTAGGCCTTATGAACCCCTTCCTCCCCAAATCCTCAAATTGTAGCCTTAGCTCCCAAAGCTCTATAGGTGCATCCATTATGCAGGTGTAGATATGGGTGCCATCCCTAGGGTACAGATCAATGCATAAGTCTACATCTCTATGAGGTGGTTTTCCTAGAACATCATACAGAATTATGTCCTTGTACTCATCTACTACTATAGGAAACTGTGGACTCATCTAATCCACTACACCAAGGGTTAGGCTAGCCAATTGGTTTGTTATTGACTAGATCATCTTTCGAGAATGTATGCCCAATGCTACACACATTCCATTTTCACCACTTAAGGAGAACCTGTTTCCACCTCCATAGACACACCTCACTCTACACCTAAAATAGTTGATCAGATCATGGACTATGGGTAACCCATCTATACCCAGAATGACACCGTAAGGTCTCTACGCCTCTACTATGAGATCCCAACTGAATCTCTCACCTCACAATGTAAGGTCACACTCTTGGAACCAGTGTTTGATAGTCAAATCCCCTCCCATATGAGTCTGTTATCGTAAGGATCAAGCCAACAGCTCGACTGAAATCTCCGAGATTCGAAAATGATCTGTGATAAGGAAATAGTGACTGGAACATGGGTATATAAGAACTACATCTAATGTGGAGAATACATAGACCGTAACTCTTATCATTTTTGGGAATTTGGTACCATAGGCCTTAGTTTCCTAAAAATGATCCTTCCCCCATATACTTACTCATTGATCCCATTATGGAAAATGTGGGGGGGGGGGGTACCTCATACCTACACCATCCTTCTATCGCATGGCCCGATCCTCTTCCACATCTATCGCTTGGAAGACCACCATGTTCTTTTCTGGGCCACTACCTCGGTGGTCCCTTGATCATTTATTGGTCCTCTATGTGGTCAGTCAGGAAATACCAAGCCATGTTCCCCCGCCCACCCCACATGTTGCATACTCTACTCTTCAGATGACTCCCTATTCCTCGGGAGCCTTGTACCACTGATTTGGAGTCTTAGGGTTTCCCTACGAATGGTATGGACCACTTGGGCATCTGTTTTATCTGTCAAATACCTTCCCTAAATGGCTCTAACAACTATTTCACTATGGTATCTCCCACCATTGGTATCTTCTCGGTGAGGAATCTCTCTACCAATAGAGTTCGCTCCATCACCCCATCCTACGTAGGGATGCTGAGAGAAATCATTGTAACCATAATCTCCAATTAGAGTCCCTGCTCAAAGGTCCGAGAAAAAAAGTAAGGGTATACTATCAAATCCCTAGTGTAATAGGAGATGTTTGTGAAACTTGCTGAGTACACATCCATTGTTAGGCTTCTATGATATAAGTGAATCAGGTTCTCTATTTTCACTGAACAAAATGTTGCAGGGAATAACAATTCCATGAAAAGTTGCTCGAAGTCAAACTAGGTGAGGGTCACCTCCTCATGAGTCTATATGGTCAAAACCCACCTTCTACCCACTGATCCTTGTAGATGGTTCAATACTAGAATCAACATTTTGTATTGTGGAATCCTTAATAAGCATAAGACTTGGGTCATTACCACTAGACAATCCCTAGCAACCTGAGGATCTTTCTCTCCTTGAACCTATGAGGTCTCTGTCTCTGTAACTTGTGCAATGAATTTAACCAATGTGCGTCCTCAACCGTTATCACCAGTAGTAACTACAAAAATACATGTGGTGGTATCACCAGAACACTACTTGAAGGTTCCATCTCCGACAAAAATCCTTACATCAAAGCCTTATTGCTCTGCAGACCATCCTCGGGGTCATGCACTAGAATCCTAAATAGTTTTCTATGTGGAGTCATCCTGAAAGATATAAAGATGAAAAAAAATTAATATATTATACCTGGTGAGCTGAATCTAACTCAAAACGGTCATGAGAAAACACTCAAAGACACAAGAAACCAATGTTTTCATGTATCATGTCAGAAATCTGAATTAAGGGTCTTACTATATGGATATGTTGCCCATTTCACCAACACTGGGATCCTAGACCTAAAATCTGAACTCATAATACTTAAAACTATTTCCAATCAATATTTACAGAATCATAATTATTTTGGTAGAACCATCCACACTATGATACCGCTTTTTTATGACTCATCCCCCATGTCTCATGCCGTGACTATGAAAATCCCGCCTTTTATAGACCATGGGCTTGCGACTGGCACCGAGTAAGCATATCCCAAAAAGAGAATGCATTTCCTTTAAACCAGCACCCAAACACTAAACTAAAACTAGAGGAAAGTAAATACAATGTAATCCACAATGGTGTCTAAGATAACTACTGAGAGGAAAATACAGACAAAAAGTACAAAGGGGCAGAATACAATCCCAAAACAAAAAATTAAAGTACAACTGCCCTGGTCTGTCTGCTCGAGACCCTACCTAAGGGGTGGGTGAAGGGTAGATGCCTATAGTCATAGAATATTGCAAGTCTGTTCCATCCCATTGAGCACCACTAGGTCTTGGAACACCAAGGTATCCGTCAAAGTGTCGATCAACAACAAGAGACACGAAAAATGTAGGAGAATCCCGTGTAGGGGTGAGTAACACAATACTCAGTAGATACCCAAAAACAAAAATGTAATACAACAAAGTAAGACCAAAAAGTAAATTGAACAATGAAATTCCAACTCAGACCATGTATAACATAAAGTATAGAAAGTAATATTATTATTCATAGAGCTGAATCATATTATGTTGTTTTGGAACTCATCCCTAAAGAGTCACTGAGGTCTACTCAACTTCTTGACCACCATAGTCTACTGTGCTACTAGAACAATGAGGCCCACCCGCTACTAGACAACTGTGGTATATTCGGCCCCTAGACCACTAAAGTTAGCTCTGCTTCTAAACCACTGAGGTCCGCTCGGCCAATGGACCATTGAGGCCTGCTCTACTACTAGACCACTGAGGTCCACTCTTCTATTAGACCACTAAGGTCTTTTCAGCCACTAGACCAACAAGGTATACTCTGCTACTCGACTACTGAGGTCCACTCATCCATTATACCCTTGAGGTCCACTCTGCTACTGGACCACAGAGGTCTTCTCTACTAATAGACCACCATAGTCTCTCTCTTCATATCCTTTGAATCATAACCAAGTATATGATTCCCGCTTGTAGCGCGCTTGATTCCATGAGAATATACTCCTAAATCCATCAGTCTTATCTAAACATCCATGAAATATCAAATAGAGTATACTCAAAGGACCATACCATTGTAAGGGTCCCAACACCACAGATGATGTATCAACCAGATGCCCGGTCTAAATGATATTTGTGTATTAGTGAATAGGGGACAATTGCATCTGGGCTCAGTCTGACTGGGTCTGACCGACTTGACAAACATGGCCTAGGGGTCCTGTAAGACCTAATCTGGGTAGGCTGACCTGACCTGACCTGATAGGGTATGGGCCGACCCAATCTTTCCTGGCCCAAACTGGTGGGTTTGCACTCATCCGACCCCCCTGGCTGGGTGCAGCTTGAGAACAACATCCTGACCTCCATCAGAGCAGGTTAGTTCCTATAGCCCGGACATGGTAGTTCCACATCCATTCCATGCTACATGGAATTATGGTGGCACCACCTGCTTGGTCGTCCAATTCACTCATGTGGACTGGGTCTCCCGCATCGACCGCATAATGTCATGGGTCGAGCTCACAACTGCGGTCCATAGACCACAACTTTTCTCCACGCGATGCCTCTAACACAGCCAGGTGATCACGTCCACCTACCACCAGCTTCCAATCTCTTTGATAGTATCCCCAGTCACCTCCGCAGTGGGCTTCCGGCACACTTCCTTCCACCTACTGGCCACCGCTGGTTTCCACTACTGGTTCTGACACACTGATGGTCTACTCTGCATGCCACGAAATGTTCTTCGGGGGTCCGTTCATCAATATGGGAACTGTTCTAGGATCCTTAGTCCATTTAGATGCATGCAGTGGGATTTATAACATTCTATTATCGATTTGGAGAATCATCCATGTTCGGTATCCCCCAGAAAAGGCCTGACGTGACCCTGGGATTCGCTGGAGAAGAACGTGAGAGAAAAAGGGGGAAGATCAAATGGAACACCCAAAGAAATGAACGTCGAACCTCTATGTTTATCCTATGTTTCTTTATTTATAAGGGATGTCTGAATATATTATAATAAATACCCTTTCTTCAAATCCCTACAAGATAAGTTCCTATCTCGCATGAATGATCGATCTGCGGGTTAACTTGTTTTTGAGTTAACCCACATTTGTCGTTTAAAAGAAAGAACAGGGAAAATCAATTCAAAAAGAACATAATAAAAACCCTAACTGGGAAATGAGATTTCTTGAGGATAATTATCCTTCTTTATCCTTTAATTTGTATTCCCGAATCCACTTTCAATGGTTGTCTTCATCATCGTTCGATTCACTAGTGTTCGTCGTTGGAGTGGTTTCCTTCGTCATTCATCAGAGGGCTACTAGTCTTTTTTGTCAACAATAAATTCCTAATTTAATTAAATAATGAAGATTTGTCTGGGTTGAAGTGTCACCACACTAATTCATTAATGGAATTCATTATCACCTCATTGCTACCCCGCATCACTGATGATTCGCTGTATAATGAAGAATAAAATATAATAAAATAAAATTTTATGTTATTTTATTTTTCTTTTGAAAGTTATGAAAATTTTATTTTTAATTAAACCTATGATGGTCAATGTTAGGTTCTTTATAGGATAATCTCAACACTTTTAATTCAATGGTTCACTTGGATTTTTGATCTGGGAACCAGGTTGAAAGATAGAAAAACCCGCTCACACATTTATTTAATGAACATTAAAAATAGATCGAAAAAACATTCCAGCCACTCTAGGCCTTAAAATCATGTGTCATCTCAGATCCTGGTCTTAAAATATTCTCATTTATATTTTCAATAATTTCCAATGGAATTTTAGGACATTACATGATGAGGAACTTTAAATGGATTCAAATCATTGTTTCTTTGTTATATGATATTTGAGTATAGTATAAAGAGATATGAATAGTCTGAACATGAGATCGACATCAAAATTGTTCATCATGTACCCCAAAAGAGTGAAATTTATAGGTTATCAGGGAGGTGGAAATTTTGTTTTTGGTTTTCAATACTATGTTTGTGTTCTTAATAATCGAAGAATTCATGGTTTTTATTTATTGTGTTACTCTTAGAATCAACCGTAACAACTATATCATTTCAATGAAAGCTAAAAAATTAAAATTAAAATTAATAAATTTTTTTTTGGAGTTAGTTGAAAAGGAAACAATAATTGGGGATGGATGGTGGAAATGGGAGGACCCATAGAACATAGGGACCCCTAGGTTGGAGGTGGTCATCGAGAAGGTACCCAAAGGTGTATCATAGGTTTGGAGAATCTGTTCAGTCTACTAGGTGACTATTAGACTTATAACTGGTTCTTAGAAGACTCCAAGGTGAGAACCCTTAATATAATTCCATTTTTACCTTATAGACCATTAATTAACAACCACTTTACTATTCACAATAGATCTCAATTTAATTTTCCATATTTTTCTAATTTTGGGTCCCCCTTCACTTAAACCCATCATCCCTTACCTATAGCATGATTCATGAATCAGATTAGACACCATATTTAGAAAAATAATTTCATCATTATGGTTAATGTATGCTTCCCCATGTTTAAATTAAAATTACTTTAGTAGTGGATTTATTTTCCCATCGAACACTTTTTTAATATAGGATTCAAATACAAGATCATCTCCTAATTGTTTTTCCATTGAGTGGTATTTGGAGTCTATAATCATATTTTTTGGGTATGGATTAAAATTCACTTATAGGATTTACTTTATGCAAATTTGGGTTGTAACTTAAATCCTCTTGGTTAATTTTATGTTTCTAGACCAATCAGTGGTGTACTGTCTACATATTTTGGAATTTTAATATGAATTTTTGTTTGATTAAGTTATTGATCCTATTTTATTTCTGTCATTTTTTCACCAAGTGGTTATTACAAGGGCATGCTTTAGAGTGAGAATTGAATAAGACTTCAGTTTAAGTAATTTTTTTTCTTCAAAAATTGGTTTTCATATATAAACAAAAATCATTCAGTCAATATAAAATCTTCAAAAATTTATTCTTGGTAGTAACCCCATATTATGTATTTCTACTCTAGTTATAAATTAATATTCTTATAGACTCCCCCAAAAGTTAATTATTGATTTGATATTGGATTTATTATTTTATATAGTGAATCCTTTTATCTGGTTCTTTTTTCATCCAATTCCATAGCATAAATCCATATAAAATTCCTATATAAAACATTGAAGTTGGGGATTGTTTTTTCATTTAGTTATCATTACAAATATTCATGTTTACCTATATTGAATATTTTATTTTATGTAATCACATATCAATATTCATGTATTTTTCTATATTGCATATGTAGGGATTGAGCCTCTTCTTTCATGTTCCAACATGAGGCTTATGTATTGAAATATGATGGGAAATTCATATATAAATATGATAATATCCTCCCAATGTGTGAATTGTATTTTATAGTGGAGGTCTACATAAAATAGTTATATATATATATATATTCATAATAGAAGATGAGTGACCACCATGGTGAGGGTGTTATATAATTTTAAATTGTTCCTCTATATAATGAGAGAATATACTTATAGGTGGATATTTATCTACACAAACAAAAAAAACACACAAACAGAAACACACAAACACACACTTCCTCCTATGGAGTATGTGTTCAAGTTGATATCCTTGATATTCAAACCCATAGGGTTGATATGTACCCTATAGAGATTACAATTATGGTTCAAAGATGTTTTAGGAAATTTGTTTAAAAAAATTTAAAGTAAAATTTGAAAAAATTATTTTTTTCTAAATAGATAAATATAATGTATATATTTTTTATAATTCCTTCTTGATTTTATGGATTTGATTGATTAGATATTATAACTTGTTGTCAGATTCTTATATTGTCTTCTTTCATTGAACACTTCACTTTATGAAAGGATTATTGTGGTAAGGAGGTGACTTATATGGTGTATGGTAAACCCACAACTAATCTGTTACCCAAATGAAAGCATGCAAACCTTTATTTATGGAACCAAGGTAACGATATAGTGATTTCATACAAGAGATGATGTTATTGAAGAATTGGTAAAAACATTACATGGAATTTGGAGTCTAGATAGGTTCTTTTATATTTTTATAAGACATATGATGTGGCCATAAAGTGGGTTTACACTATGATTTCCGTAGGATCAAACTCACTGTAGACATTCATTTTTTCTCCATTTGTCCCTGTTTGTCCTAAGATAATATATAATGTTGTTTTTTGTTTAGTTTAACACTTTATATTGTATTTTAAAGACACTTGACTATGATATAATGTGTGTGTATAGACATGTAAATATTAATTCATGTGTTTATGAAGTATATTATGAATAATTATCCCATTGAGAATACTTCCACATATATCTCTTAGCCTAATAAGCCTCATGGTTTATGATAAATTCAACACGTGACTATGTATTTATTATTTATCGATTTTTCAAATACCTAAAATAGAAAATAATCTAACAATTATGAGGTATCATCCATTGGTTTTTATATTATCCTTTAGTGATCGAGAGGTGTGCCAAAGGACTTATGGTGGTTTGATACTAAAGAATACCAAGATAAACATATCTTAATTAATACATTAATCGAAAGTTTTTCGTTACACATTTGAAAGATAATCGCACAATGGAAGGACATAAATGTTTTGTTTCTTGGAGATTAGTTATCTGAATATCTTATTTTAAAAAAAGATTAATCATTTCTCCTTAATAATGCTCCTATATACCCTCTATTGAAATATCACATGATAGAATCATCTTCATAACCTTGGGAATGGAAAATTAAGGAAGACTTTATTTTTTATGCCCAGTAAAGATAAAACATATCATAATGTGTTAGATCCTAAACATGAGGAAGAACATGAAGAAGATATAAACATCTTAATAGGATATTTTAATAACATATATGAAAATTATAAAACAAAATAGAGAAACATAATATCTTAAATATGTCATTATGGATGTGTTAAAGTAGTGAAATAGATTAAAATATGTATCAATAATTATAAAACATGTTTGCATTTTATAAAATTGATGAATACTTTAGAAGTATTAATTAATCAGAAAAACATATAATTTCATAGAAAATAGATGGATGTTGAAAATTTATAATAACTTTATAAAAAACTTGTAAATGTGGGATAACTATAATCATAGGAATTCATTTTCAAGGAAAACCATTATACCCACACCTATGTGAACAAACTCAATAGATCTACATTGGAATTTGTGAGAAATCACCTTATGCACAACCCTATATGAAAAAACTCATTATATCTATCCCAAACTCTTTAATGAGATATAAACATCAACCAATGTATTATACAGTGATAAAATACCCCATTCATTATTATACATACATATGTGTACTACATAAAAATAATAATAATCATATCTTAATGAACCTAATAAAACAAAATACATTTCATAAACATATAATAATTAAATCCTAATAAGTAATAAGATATGAAAACTTCCATCATCGAAAAGGAATAATATCATGGTAAAATATAGGGGGGATGAAAATATCACTCCATGAGAGATATAAATTAGAGTAAAAATATAAGTGAAATAAGTAAACATTCATTAAAACATTGAAACAATGTTATAAAAACTAATTAAAAATTACTTTCAAAATGTTATTTGAGAAAAGAATGAAAAGAATTTTGAAAACCATATTGAAAATATTTAAAGATAAATTATATTTTAAAAGGTATAAGGGTTATCCAGAAAATTTTGTCTAAATTTGTTTTTGAAAGAATAGAAAACCCATTTTTTTAATATTTTAAAATTCATTTGTTAAAAATACACATTGTTAAAAGAGTAGAAAAATTATATTGGAAAAATGGTTAAATAGAATAATGAGAATCTTAAAAAATAAAAAATATTATATTTTCCATAAATATATAGGATTGAAATATAGATGTAGATGCTCTATTACAAGAGTGTGGTGAATTGTATGTTTAAATACTCATGTTTTTAACCTTAGGAAAAAATATTTTTAACAAATTCAAACAAGGTTAATGCACCAACCCTCTTTAGTTATAAACTAATAATGAATCTTTATAAGGATCTGGTAATATAGATCCAAAAAAGAAACTTAAGAAAATTTTACTTAGTGAAATAATCTACATTAAAGTGTATAATATCTTATCTATCAGAGTATACAAGTATAAGAATGTATAAGAATTTTATACTTTATTTTTTTAAAAAAATTGAACAAAAAAACTTGTAACAAATCAAGAACAAGAATAATAAATATTTTAACCCAAAGAGAAGGGTATCCACCAAACTTGGATAAAGGTCCCTTGATTTATAATTTCAAGAAATTCTGTCTTAACCACATAAGTGTAAGCCCTCGATAAGAATATCAGAATCTATCTTGCTATCCCCACAAGCACTCACACTATAAATTAGTTAGAACCTCTATATTCCTATCCCCTGATGTCATTGAACATTAGGGTTTTTGGAACCTCTGTCTTCCTATCCCTAGAAGTCTTCGATTGACCAGCCAATTAGAATCTCACTGGGCATGCTGATCAAGTAGTTTATAGCTGAAAAAGAAGTTCATAGATCGCACAAAGCATGTGAGTTTTTCTCTCAAGAAATCATTACATCCACCATTACTCAAACCTTGTTTCATAATCTTCAAAGTTATGGGTATATATAAAAAAAATCCCAACGTTCATATCCTCCTCCAACAATCATTATTTGTTTCTTGAATTTTGGAGGGACCTGAACACGTGTCACTCTACCAACGGTTAGTTGAAAAGAAATTGTATGACATCATTTCCTATATGAAATATTTGGAAACATTATCATGTTTTAGAGACATAAATTTTCTTAAGAAATACTAATAATCTTAAGATCAGAAAAAATGAAACATTACTTTAAGGAAAATGGGTAACTATAAGAAAATAATTTAATCAGATTCTTAAGGAATTGAGAATCAGAGTCTAAAAATTTGATCAATCATATTCTAGAATAATAGATATTTTATGTTTGAATTATAATGAATTTGGAATATGATTTTTAATGATTTTGGAGTATAGAAAAATGAGATTTTAGAGTTTAATTTCTAGATAATTCAGAGTCTAAATTTCAGTGAATTCAGAGTCTAATTTTCAAGGAATTAAAATTCTAAAATTAGATGGAATCAGAGTCTAAAAACATTAATAATTGATATCTATGGAACTCTGTGATTCTGAGGATTTATATATGGGTATGATTATTCTTTTGGGAATTCGTTCTTACAAAAGTATGGTTAATCATGGATAATGATCATTTAGAATAACATATAAATCCATGTTAAGGATTAAGGAAATATATTTCCCCAGAGAAAGAAATTTTTTTATAAGAAGTCAATTCAAAGAGAAAGATTTTTTTCCTTAAGAAAATGTTTTTGTGATTTTCAAAACATAAATGAATGGAAAAGTCATAGGGATAATTATTGACTCAACAATATCCCCCGTTTTGAAAATCCCAAACAAATTTTCAAAAAATAATATAAGGAAAAAGGTTTTACATTTTTGAACATTAAAAAAATACATATCTCTCTTTACTTATAACCCGTGATGAATATGACTAACACTCCCTTATGTTTTGAAATACCTAAGGATCATATTCTTATCTTCCTTAGATTTTTTACTTCTTCTTTCTTAAGAATATATTCTTTAATTAAAATCCCCATTAATAAATATCCCCTTACTTATTCTCCCCCATACAAAGGGAATTCTTTTGTTTTAACTTAATATTCTTTTAATCATTATTTTCTCCCCCTTTTTACTTTTCAAAAAGGAATGTTAGGAATGAAAAAAAATTGTACCTAAAAGGTTAGGAATATAAAATACAAAACAAAGGAATGATAAAAAAATTTCATTCTGATATGAAAAAATTGTTATAAAGAAAAAATACAATAAAAGATCAATGTAACACCCCAAGATTTTATAGTGTGTTATTTCTTCAAAATAATTTAATAACTTTCATTACACGCAACACCGATTTAAATTACACCATGACTTACCAAACAAGCCATTCAAAAGAGGTTATGAATAGTATTAGATAAATTTTAAAGTTTATGTAATCCTTATAATTTTAGAATCCATATTATGAGTTTCTTAGATATAATGCAAGAACAAATTCATTTTCAGTATTGCACTTTTATCAACTTTTAATAGTGAAACCATTTCTAAATACTATATTTTAAACTTTTTGACTAAATGGGGACATCAAAAATTTAAAATGAAACATCCCAAGCTTCTACGATACGCTTCTCTTTGAATAATGTGATAGCGTGTGTTGTACGCAACACCGAGTTCTAACAACCAATTAAACTAGCCGTTATGAATAGTAATAACTACTTTTTGAAATTATATATATTTTATATTTTAAAATGGACTTCATTTTTGGATTCGGAATATCGAATTTATCCTAAGGCGAAATTTTGGTACTTTTCAGATAACTTTCATATTTTGATGAATAGTGAAAATTACTAAATTTTAATTAAAAACAACTTTTTTAATCAAAATAATTAATAGTGATAAATTATGAATTTGAGTGGTTTTAAAGTATATTTAGAATATATTTTTACCGTTTAATATAATGTTGGTCATTGGACATAATTTTACAATTAAACCGAACATAAACAAGTGCCAATCTTTTGATAGTTATTATCTCTTAAAAACACGTTTTTTATTTTAACAACGGGAATTAATTTTAAATTAATTTCTGCCACTTCTGTGTTTTGAATTTGGAAAAATGGATTACATATTTGGAATCAGGATGTCCAAATTATGTAAATAGGTAACTTTTATTTTTACACATTTTGAATAATTACTACGGTAAATATTTTATTTACTATGGTTAAATGGTAAATCCGGTAAATAAGGGTTAAAAAATAATATTATAATAATACAAAATTACCCTAAAACGTGTCCTAACCTTATTGGTGGACACATACCCGACCATGGGCATCCTTGGGTCGATTTGGGGACCCCTTAGAGCCACTTGTATGTGGTAGGGACACATTATATTAATAAAGTTAAAATAAAAATAAAAATGGCATAAGCTTACATCTTTTAGAAGAACAATTTTTACATAGGGTTATACATGTTGGATTTTCGATTATAAATATTCATTAGAAATATAAAAAGATTTACTACATAATTATATTTTATTTATAATTTTTAGACATCAAATAATTTAAATTATTAATGACACAATATTGATGCAATGTTTACCTCATTAATAAATCATTTAAATAAATAAGATTATAATGATTAAAATATTATCTAAAACCTGTCCAATTCTTATTAGTTGATGTTATCTAGAAAATGAGTCATCTTATATTCGACCTAAATGATTTTTGGACCATTATAAACCGAATATAATTATATTATAAAGTAATAATTTCACTCTTTCCTAAAGAGCCCCTCCTCTCCCTTATAAAAGGAGACCACTTCTACTCATTTCTTCACACCTTCAAAGCCTTTTGGTTCGGACAAACTCTGCCCAAATACTCTCCCAACTTCCCTCACTACAACCTAGAGGCCTTAGTTTGATCAGAAAGCCAACCTAAGGATCCCTTTTGATCAAATCAAAAGGAAGAACCCGAAGAAGAGGTAATGTTTTCACCACCCCTTTTCAAGTTCCTTTCTTCTTCCACTTCTTCTTTATTTGTTCTTAACATTATAAAAAAATAACTCCAGTATCTCACATATACTGTGATGTTATTATAAATATGGTACAACAAAATTCAGTATTCTATCCACCCTTTTAATAACATGTCACCATACGTGCGTACGTACGGCTTACCGTCTCCACGTCGTGGTGTAATTGTTATTCAATATATTATTATTTGGATGGGTATAATAATGATGTGTAACTCATGTAAATAATAAATATAACATGATAATTATTCTGTATATATGATATAAAATCCAATTATATATTATTTTAATATCAAAATAATGATATTGTCGCTCGTGCGTACGTACGGACTACCGTCTCCACAAATGCGATAAGATTCATTCTTCATCGTATCCATTCAAGTATAATTATCATTTGATGATTTAAAAATGATGTTTAAGGACTTGATATCATTCTGGATATGAATAATATACAACCTATCCTTTACAAACATGTCTTACGTAACAAAACATATAAAAGAAAACAAGTAAGCTAACACCCGAAACAACGATAATACTAAGATATTATTATCAAATCAATATTAAAAGATCATATATGATATCATATTAATATATATAATTCTTGTATAATTTAATAACAATTATTTCAATATTATACAGGAGGTTAACCTACCCCAACCAAGTAAAAGTACAAGGTAAGGGATTTTCTTATCTCACATTCAATTCCGTGAGATTTCCATTATTCGCCACTAAATTATTGAAAGTGGTGTATTGTGTACTGACATTTGATATATATATTATCATGATTATCTTTATATTCATGTTATTCTGTAAATAATTTGGTGGTTATTAACTTTTTCCCATACGACTCAGTTGATTAACATGGTAAGGGGTTTTCATCTCACTCTTTATTTCCGTGAGATTCATGCCATATTTACACTATTATCTTTTGTGTGGTGTATGTACTGCCCATAATTGTATTCTTTGTGTAATACACTTTACCTTATGTGTATTTACATTTTCATTGTATGATACCTCTTTCATGGGTTTTATGTTTCATAAGTTACCAAATTGATAAGGGTTTACTTCACAATCTCTTTAATATCCGAGGTTGTCTTTACGTAAGTATCTACAGGGACATATTTACTATCCATGTCCATATTTCATAAAAGAGTTTTCAAAGGGATTATTTCTAAGGGAACTTTTTCTAAAACATCATTTTAAATGTTTTAAATATTTATTCTTCTAAATAATCCTCATTTATGTCCACATTTTCAAAATGGTTTGTAAGGATTTATTTATATGAAAATGAATGTTTTAAAAGTGTTAATTCCATTCAAAAGTTTCAAAGTGGTATGTGACACTTTGATTCAAAAATGTATTTAAATGCCTTACTTTCTAAATTGTGTAACATTAAAATGTTTTCATGAAAAAGGGATATTTCTCTCAATAATTTTAAAAAAAAACATTTTCATCTATGTCAACATCCTTTGATGGATTTTAAGATTATTTGAAGTTGATCTATTATGATATAAAACTTACATATTGTAATGAATTTTTGTGATATGTTTGACTGTAGATGTGTCATTCATGGTTTATGAGTAACGTATTGACATTTCGTATGCTAGTTCCAATAAGAATGTTTATGTTATATTTCAACCTTTACTTCATATGAATGTGTTGGACAAGTATGTTCCAGGTTGGGGACTAGTTGAAGTAAGCCCTCCAGGTTGGGGACTAGTTGAAGTAAGCCCTCCAGGTTGGGGACTGGTAAAAGTAAGCCCTCCAGGTTAGGGACTGGTAAAAGTAAGCCCTCCGGTTTGGTCTCCGGTTATTAGAGGCACTCCGAGTTGGTGTTCGGTTATTAAAGGCACTCCGGGTTGGTGTCCGGTTATTAGAGGCACTCCGGGTTGGGTTCCGGTTACAGGTAGCCCCAAGGTCTTGGGACGAGGCCTTGAAAAGAAATTAAAGGTTAGCATTATGCATTCCATCATTATGAAAGTGGTTATTGATTTTTCATGTGATTATTCGATTAGTAGAATATCCATGTGAATAAGTAAACGACATTATTTCATTTTACTTTTTCCATACTATGTTGAAGTTCAAGTTTAAAAGGCTTTTGTTTTAGTAATGCATTGCCTTAAATGTTTATGCTTATTTTGAATGTTCCGCTATATTGTTATCCTTACTGGGCATTTGAGCTCACCCCTTTTCTATGTTTATTTTCCCCAGGATGTGAAGAAGTAAGTTATGAATGACCTGCAGGGATATTATGAGGGGATAATAGTGTGGAATGTGGAGATATTATGTTGTTGTAGTAGTTTTTCATTTTTTGATGTAATGTCAAACTTATGAATATATCTAGTGTTTCCAAGGCTACTAAACCAATCGGTCTTTCGAGATTTGATATTTCTTGTGATCATGCCAATGTTATGTAATAATGCACCGACTCTGGGTAACTAGGGTTGGGACGTTACAGTTGGTATCAGAGGAAGTTTAGTACAAACCTTGGAAGCTAGATTTAGATAAACTCTGATTAGAGAACATAGACCTAAGATGAACTTTGAGGATTAGTATAGAAGAACTTCCTAGAATTTTGGTATTTTAGAGATTTTGTGAGTTTTCCGAGCAATACATCCCTGTCTGGATACGAGCAGGTAGAGGCGGCTCTGGCACAGATGTACCTAGGGGTAAAACCCGAAAACACCGCTTTGAGCTAGACACGAACGAGAACTGGTGCACGACAACGGGCCTTGCTGCACTCTTGGTTACGACACTCCCGAGGGATATGCTTAGGATAATTCTCATTTTCTTTACACACCATTATGAAGGGTTTATGATTATATACATCCTCAAAGGAGACATTTTTATATGGATTATATCCATAAATAGTTCAATTTATGTTAAGTGTTTTATAAGTACGGGATTATGTATTTTGATTCATAAACTGATCTAGTGTATTCCATTGTTTAGAAATGGTGCCCAGTAGAAGGAATGAGAACTCCAGAAATGCACATGATCCAAAGAGAAGGAAGGATCATATCTTTCATGGTCTTAAGCTAGAATTTATAAGAGAAATAGTCTCCCATGTATTATCATCATATGAAGAAATAATATCATGTGTTGATAAGATAAGTAAAGAGTTTACTGAGTCCTATGGCTTTGAAGGGAATCAAGAGAAGAAAAGGATGGAAGAGAGAAAGATGGATAAAGGGAAGAAGGAAAAGAAGAATTTTCCCATATGTGGTAACTGTGGAAAGAAACACCCTGGAACTTGCCTGAAAGGAATGGGAGTTTGTTATAAGTGTGGAGGAAAAGGGCACAAAATACGTGACTGCAAGGGTAAGAAAATGGTTTTAAATGTACAATGCTTCATTTGCAAGGAGTTTGGACACTACGCGAACCTATGTCCCAGTCATCAGACTATGCCGCAAATGATGTTATTGGATAATAATCAAGTTATGATACTACCGCAGATGAAGAGGAATGATTAGAGTTCTTATGTTGATTATGTCAATTGAGTGTTGTATCAACAATGTACTTGTTATAATAATTATGGAGTATATAAGGATTGTACTGCAGTACTATTTCATTAAGGACTTGAGATTGTGTGGAACAAAGAAAAGTGACTCAATAGCAGGAATTTTTTTTTGGAAAATATATGGTTGAGAGAAAGATAAACCATAATATGGTTCTGATACCGAGTTAGTGATTTTAGAATAATACATGATTGATTTGGATAAATTATATTGGATATTCTTTACTACCTTGAAACTGATTAATGATTTTTATATTCCATCATTTTTTTGGGGTTTAAAACATTTTTGGATTGATGAAATATATCCAGCATTCTATATGGAATAAGGGAGCATGAATGTAATCAATAAGGAATATGGTAATTCAGGATGTTTCAGTTTATTAAAAGAATACATGATTAAGGTATTCATATGCTATTACATGGTAAAAAGGATCTACATTATGTTTACCTTCCTTATAAATGTTGGACTGTGAGTTTGGACATAAGTATTTTGTATAGTTCTAGTTTGGATTATTTTGGATTGCCATAAAAGGACAACCCGGAAGTCGGGCGGCAACCCGTCGCGTCCGGCAAGGCTGTGAGACTTGAACCCGCAACCGAAGGGCGACAAGGGTGTATCACCTACCACTGGCCCACGAGATGTCCTGGATTAAATAATGTAGTTTTTATTAAAAGATCTTGTAGATGAATTATAAATTCGTTTATTTTGGAACCCTATACGAATAGTGTAAATAGAATTTTTTTTACATTCTATTATCTTTTAGAGTGAAAGATGAGTTTGTGGTAGAAATTTATTAATGGATAAAACTCTAATTATAAAGTAAGTATATCTCCTTATGATCTTATCCAATCTCATAAATAAATTCCACAACATTAAGAAAAGGAACTTAGAACAAAAATGTTGTCCTAGATGGTACCTTAAATCATCACTAATTTATGGCTTTGGGATTGTTGGCCTTTTCATAGCCATGTTCTCTACCACTCTCCATCAGATAATTGATGGTTAGATTTCTCCTCCATATCCATATTTTCCTACATGGAACCCTAGTATGTGTTATTTTCGGTAATCTTCATACTTTCCACTCTTTATTTTAAATAGAGGCCTCATTAATTCATTTTTCGATGTGGGATTTCAACTAAGATATTTTGAAATGTCAAAAATGTGTTATCCCAATACCCTATATTTTGTTGAACCGATGGTACTTCAAATCATCATAGATTGATGAGTTTAAGGACCTCAATTTTATACTTGTTTGTGATTGATGACCTCAATCACTACCTATAAATATTTACATTTTTCCTCCAATTATATGTCTCTAATTGCCACCAATGTTCTCCTAATCGAGATCATAATTTGGTGGTGACCCTTTCATTTCTCTTTTCCTCATATTAAGACTAAATTTTAGTAACCCAATTTCCGATGTGGGTTTTCCCACAAAGATATTTTTTATTTTCAACCTTTTATTTTCGAAGAACAATTTCAAATTGCGAGGACGCAATTTATTGAAGGAGGGGAGAATGTAACACCCCAAGATTTTATAGTGTGTTATTTCTTCAAAATAATTTAATAACTTTCATTACACGCAACACCGATTTCAATTACACCATGAATTACCAAACAAGCCATTAAAAATAGGTTATGAATAGTATTAGATAAATTTTAAAGTTTATGTAATCCTTATAATTTTAGAATCCATATTATGAGTTTCTTAGATATAATGCAAGAACAAATTCATTTTCAGTATTGCACTTTTATCAACTTTTAATAGTGAACCATTTCTAAATACTATATTTTAAACTTTTTGATTAAATGGGGACATCAAAAATTTAAAATGAAACATCCCAAGCTTCTACGGTACCCTTCTCTTTGAATAATGTGATAGCGTGTGTTGTACGCAACACCGAGTTCTAACAACCAATTAAACTAGCCGTTATGAATAGTAATAACTACTTTTTGAAATTATATATATTTTATATTTTAAAATGGACTTCATTTTTGGATTCGAAATATCGAATTTATCCTAAGGTGAAATTTTGGTACTTTTCGGATAACTTTCATATTTTGATGAATAGTGAAAATTACTAAATTTTAATTAAAAACAACTTTTTTAATCAAAATAATTAATAGTGATAAATTATGAATTTGAGTGGTTTTAAAGTATATTTAGAATATATTTTTACCGTTTAATATAATGTTGGTCATTGGACATAATTTTACAATTAAACCGAACATAAACAAGTGCCAATCTTTTGATAGTTATTATCTCTTAAAAACACGTTTTTTATTTTAACAACGGGAATTAATTTTAAATTAATTTCTTCCACTTCTGTGTTTTGAATTTGGAAAAATGGATTACATATTTGGAATCAGGATTTCCAAATTATGTAAATAGGTAACTTTTATTTTTACACATTTTGAATAATTACTGCGGTAAATATTTTATTTACCATGGTTAAAGGGTAAATCCGGTAAATAAGGGTTAAAAAATAATATTATAATAATACAAAATTACCCTAAAACGTGTCCTAACCTTATTGGTGGACACATACCCGACCATGGGCATCCTTGGGTCGATTTGGGGACCCCTTAGAGCCACTTGTATGTGGTAGGGACACAATATATTAATAAAGTTAAAATAAAAATAAAAATGGCATAAGCTTACATCTTTTAGAAGAACAATTTTTACATAGGGTTATACATGTTGGATTTTCGATTATAAATATTCATTAGAAAGCTAAAAGGAGTTCCCACATAATGATATTTTATTTATAATTTGTAGACATCAAATAATTTAGATTATTAATGACACAATAATGATGCAATGTTTACCTCATTAATAAATCATTTAAATAAATAAGATTATAATGATTAAAATATTATCTAAAACCTGTACAATTCTTATTGGTTGATGTTATCTAGAAAATGAGTCATCTTATCTTTGACCTCAATGATTTTTGGACCATTATAAACCGAATATAATTATATTATAAAGTAATACTTTCACTCTTTCCTAAAGAGCCCCTCCTCTCCCTTATAAAAGGAGACCACTTCTACTCATTTCTTCACACCTTCAAAGCCTTTTGGTTCGGCCAAACTCTGCCCAAATACTCTCCCAACTTCCCTCACTACAACCTAGAGGCCTTAGTTTGATCAGAAAGCCAACCTAAGGAGCCCTTTTGATCAAATCAAAAGGAAGAACCCGAAGAAGAGGTAATGTTTTCACCACCCCTTTTCAAGTTCATTTCTTCTTCCACTTCTTCTTTATTTGTTCTTACCATTATAAAATAATAACTCCAGTATCTCACATATACTGTGATGTTATTATAAATATGGTAAAACCACATTCATTATTCTATCCACCATTTGAATAACATGTCACCTTACGTGCGTACGTACGGCTTACCGTCTCCACGTCGTGGTGTAATTGTTATTCAATATATTATTATTTGGATGGGTATAATAATGATGTGTAACTCATGTAAATAATAAATATAACATGATAATGATTCTGTATATATGAAATAAAATCCAATTATATATTATTTTAATATCAAAAGAATGATATTGTCGCTCATGCGTACGTACGGACTACTGTCTCCACAAACGCGATAAGATTCATTCTCCATCGTATCCATTCAAGTATAATTATCATTTGATGATTTAAAAATGATGTTTAAGGACTTGATATAATTATGGATATGAATAATATACAACCTATCCTTTACAAACATGTCTTACGTAACAAAACATATAAAAGAAAACAAGTAAGCTAACACCCGAAACAACGATAATACTAAGATATTATTATCAAATCAATATTAAAAGATCATATATGATATCATATTAATATATATAATTCTTGTATAATTTAATAACAATTATTTCAATATTATACAGGAGGTTAACCTACCCCAACCAAGTAAAAGTACAAGGTACGGGATTTTCTTATCTCACATTCAATTCCGTGAGATTTCCATTATTCGCCACTAAATTATTGAAAGTGGTGTATTGTGTACTGACATTTGATATATATATTATCATGATTATCTTTATATTCATGTTATTCTGTAAATAATTTGGTGGTTATTAACTTTTGGTCATACGACTCAGTTGATTAACATGGTAAGGGGTTTTCATCTCACTCTTTATTTCCGTGAGATTCATGCCATATTTCCACTATTATCTTTTGTGTGGTGTATGTACTGCCCATAATTGTATTATTTGTGTAATAAACTTTACCTTATGTGTATTTACATTTTCATTATATGATACCTCTTTCATGGGTTGTATGTTTCATAAGTTACCAAATTGATAAGGGTTTACTTCACAATCTCTTTAATATCTGAGGTTGTCTTTACGTAAGTATCTACATGGACATATTTACTATCCATGTCCATATTTCATAAAAGAGTTTTCAAAGGGATTATTTCTAAGGGAACTTTTACTAAAACATCATTTTAAATGTTTTAAATACTTATTCTTCTAAATCATCCTCATTTATGTCCACGTTTTCAAAATGGTTTGTAAGGATTTATTTATATGAAAATGAATGTTTTAAAAGTGTTAATTCCATTCAAAAGTTTCAAAGTGGTATGGGACACTTTGATTCAAAAATGTATTTAAATGCCTTACTTTCTAAATTGTGTAACATTAAAATTTTTTCATGAAAAAGGGATATTTCTCTCAATAATTTTTTAAAAAAACATTTTCATCTATGTCAATATCCTTTGATGGGTTTTAAGATTATTTGAAGTTGATCTATTATGATATAAAACTTCCATATTGTAATGAATTTTTGTGATATGTTTGACTGTAGATGTGTCATTCATGGTTTATGAGTAAATTATTGACATTTAGTATGCTAGTTCCAATAAGAATGTTTATGTTATATTTCAACCTTTACTTCATATGAATGTGTTGGACAAGTATGTTCCAGGTTAGGGACTAGTTGAAGTAAGCCCTCCAGGTTGGGGACTAGTTGAAGTAAGCCCTCCAGGTTGGGGACTGGTAAAAGTAAGCCCTCCAGGTTAGGGACTGGTAAAAGTAAGCCCTCCGGTTTGGTCTCCAGTTATTAGAGGCACTCCGGGTTGGTGTCCGGTTATTAGAGGCACTCCGGGTTGGTGTCCGGTTATTAGAGGCACTCCGGGTTGGGTTCCAGTTACAGTTAGCCCCAAGGTCTTGGGACGAGGCCTTGAAAAGAAATTAAAGTTTAGCATTATGCATTCCATCATTATGAAAGTGGTTATTGATTTTGCATGTGATTATTCGATTAGTAGAATATCCATGTGAATAAGTAAACGACATTATTTCATTTTACTTTTGCCATACTATGTTGAAGTTCAAGTTTAAAAGGCTTTTGTTTTAGTAATGCATTGCCTTAAATGTTTATGATTATTTTGAATGTTCCGCTATATTGTTATCCTTACTGGGCATTTGAGCTCACCCATTTTCTATGTTTATTTTCCCCAGGATGTGAAGAAGTAAGTTATGAATGACCTGCATGGATATTATGAGGGGATAATAGTGTGGACTGTGGAGATATTATGTTGTTGTAGTAGTTTTTCATTTTATGATGTAATGTAAAACTTATGAATATATCTAGTGTTTCCAAGGCTACTAAACCAATCGGTCTTTCGAGATTTGATCTTTCTTGTGATCATGCCAATGTTATGTAATAATGCACCGACTCTGGGTAACTAGGGTCGGGGCGTTACAATCAATGTTTTTAAAAATCATTCATATTTCTTCTTTTTATCTTGAATTAACATTCTCATGGTTTCCTTTATCTTCTTAAACTCTTTGTTCATCCTCAAACTTTTTGAGTAGCTGATCTTGCTCCTGATTTTTCTCTTCATGAACTTTTATTCATTATTCTTAAGACATTATAATTTAGGCATGATACATTACCACATATTATTGGTCACTGAACTTTTTTTCTAACTCTTCCCTGAGTTCTCTTTCTATTTTAAAATTTAGAGTAATTGAATTTAGCTTTCCATTCATGTATTTATCTTTCAAAATATGAATTTCTTGTTCTTCCTTTATGTTTTCCAAGAAACTTGTTGAAAGACTATTGATCATGTCCTCTAAGTTGTCAAAATAATATTTTACTAAATCATTGAAATCGTCCCTGATTTTCAAATCATCAATAACTAACTTAAAACATTGGTTTATTTATTTTCAAGATCATCTTTGAGGATTATAACTAATGTGAAATGTGTGGAACTTAGCTTCAAGCATAACAAACGTTTCCATGAGAATTCCTATCGAATCAAAATTTTGATTGATAGTTTTCTGATGAAACTAACATCTAGAATCAGTTCTTGGAAATAAGGGAATGATATTCACTAGCTTATTCAAGGACTAAACAACAAAATCTTGTCCCAAAGAAGATTATGATTCTGAAATAGATTCCTTTGTTGGCGAGGAAAATTTATCATGATCTTATAATTTCCTCTTAGATATTCCAACAACTTCTTTCATGTATTTTGAAACATGGGATTTCTTTTGCGAATAAACTACCACGTTATTACCTTTCTCAACATTAGATAATGCTTTTTTAACTTTCTGAATCTAATGTTCACTATCCGAAACTTGAATTATTCTATCATCGTCAAACTGTTTATCTAAACCATCCATAACTTCATCAGGATGGATAAAATCATGATTTATACTTTCATCATCTGAATATTTATCAACATCATCCTGTGCATCATCATCTTTCCCTTATGATATTATTACGGTTGATTTAACATAGGAATTTCTCATAGACAACTTATCAGAAGTAATTTCCTTCACTTTGTATTCTTCCACAATTTTGATTATATCTTCACTTTACTCTTCCTCTTCTTCTTATTGTACATCTATTTTTGAACTACTAGTTCATCAATAATGGGTTTTGGAATTGAATCTTTATTTCTTAGAGTTTCTATTGCATATGAATCTCACAAGAAATATTCTGGTACATGGATTTGATGGGATTCTTTCTCAGTGTCTTTATGAAAGTATTGGACAAGATTAGATTCTGAAATCTTCTTCTTCATCTTCTTTTATATTTATTTATTTTCAATCTCTGTACCTACATTAATTATGAATGATTTTTCCTCAGTAGGGTCAAACCCGAAAACAACATCTCCCTCCCTTTTCTCCTTCTTTCTCCACTTAGCTCCCACTTCATCATAGAATGTATTTTTATTTTTCGGATTTCATGGAGAAGATACCAACTCTATAACTAGTACATTTTCTTTTGGTTTTGTTTCTTTTATTTTTATTGATATTTTCTTAGAATTTTCTCTTACTTCAAATTTCTTGACGATAAATATAACATTACTATCAGGAAGATCATAGAACTCTCATGACGTAATACTAAAACGAATCTTCATTCTTCTGAGAGTATCATCACTCTACAACATAATCATGAATGTTCTATGTTTTGATCTACCATGAATTTTGAAATATTCTAAACAATGAAAAATATTTTTCGACAATATTCCCGGATACAAAATTAGTTGAGACTTGAGGGTTATATTATTTATATTGATGAGGGTAGAAGGATGTTAATGTTGAGGTTTATATTTCTTTGATTCACCAAGAAATCCAACATTAATAGATCACATTTCATAAGGGAATCCTTGTATCCCTTTCTCAGGAGGATAAATCCTTGTATCCACATGTCTAAAAATATATAGTTGGTTGAATGATGATTGATCTTCAGTGAATTAACTTCTTCCAGTCCATGGCACTCAATTTCCCTAACCTTATCGACACTGCCTTCCATATCTATAAGCTTTTGAGAGAAAATGATATCCTCTCCTTCATAAGGTATATCCAATATAACAGAATCATTATTGAAAGATAAATAGTAAGTCGTACTCTATATCTTGAATGAAATACATTCTCTTCATCCATGTTAATAAAAACTAACCGAATCATAGAATTATATAAAGAGATCAAGATAAACCGGATCCTGATTCATTAGCTTGGAAACATAAAGACATTCCCTCCTATTCTTCTTAATTATTTGTGAAATCATGGAATCATACTTAAGAAATAAATTTGAGACCACCAACCTTTCTTAGTAAATTAAACAATCGATGAGTTCCTTGTTAGAGGCCATTGGATATTGAAAAAAAACTTCATGAGACATCTAGAATGTAAGGAAACTGATAAAATTGTATACCTGATTTGAAGGGAACCAGAGCTTCAATGCAAAACCGCTTGAATACCCAATGTGTGATTTTAATATGGGGGGTGTTATATAGGCTTCACGGTGAAAGTTTGTGTTCCCAAATAAATCCAATGGTTGATATTATCTTAATATAATATGACAGTTGATTTCAATGCTGAAGAAGGAATTGAAGGTTCTGATTTTTTGAGGGTTTAAGGAAAAATCAGATCAAGGAAAGAGAATCCAATAATGTTTTCTTAAAACTAGATTGAAATACCAATAATAAAAAATGAAATTACAATAATTTAAGGAAGGAAACACACCTTCCAGATTTCTCATTGTGAATTTCTAATGTTGATGAAATTATTATTGAATAATATAGATTTAAAAAAAATTTAAGTAAAGAACATTTTAGGTTCGTGGAAAAATTATTAAAGGAAGGGAAATTTTAGGTTCCAAAAAATGTTATTGAAGAAAAAATATTTTAGGTTGAAAAACATAATTTATTATCGAAAAAGAGTTTAGGTTCCAAAAAACAAAATTTTTGTTAGGAAAAAAAATTTATGTGTAACATCCCTGACCCGAAAGCCACTAAACCGGTGCCCCAAGCCGGGTAGTCACATAACCTTAAGAACTCCTCCTAGTATGCCAAAGGCTGCCAACTAACAGAGAGGGTCTATGTGGTCATGCGGGGAGACTATACCTCATTTTTATCAGAGTAAGCCACAACAGAAATAAAATAATAGAAGAAAAAATAATCCACAAACAAGGAACATGTATAACCACCATTTCCAACAATAAAATTTCCATGTCATACTACAAGCGCAAAAGTGAACAAAAGCCCCAAAATAAATACCACGACCAAAATCCCCAAAATGGTCTCGACTCCAAGTCTGGATCCTCCACCAAGTTCTACCCATGTCCACTCAACTATCTAGAAAGGACCATTTCCCTTCTCCGGACCTGCAAACATGAAGTTTTCTCAGGTACCCAAGGGTGGCTCGAGTAGGGTGTGAGTACAACTTAGAAGGCCACCACCAACGGTGTCTACAAAATATCCAGTATAAACATGTAGTGCATGAAAAAGGAATATGAATGATAATTTCCAAGAAATTATTTAAGGTTCCATTAACCAGTTCAGAGCCAAATCCATTTCCACTACCATTACCATTCATTTCACACCAATTATCATTACTTACCATTTCATCACATTTCCATGGGTTAAATACATACATTATGTTACATGGGTTTAAGGCCAACAATCACATGCAATAGGGTAACCACATCGTTATCCTATCTCACTAGGAGCAACTCCCTCATAGAAACCATGTTCTCACCTCGAAGCCTCAGTCCGGGTGGATACCTCATAGCAGCCATATTCTCAGCTCAAAGACTCTGTCCGAGTGGATGAAACCACTAGGAGAATAGATCATCAGTACTCATTCCTAACCCGTGCATTTAGGGTGGATTTTAGAGCATCATCCTTCACTCGACCCGTGGCATAGACCCTTAAGTCATACCCCACACTACCAAGCCATGTGCACATGATTATATATATATAAGTAACCATCAACCATCCACACCATTTCCCCTTGGACAAACCATTCAAAACAAACCAAACAGGAATTCATATTATGCCTCAACCCATTAACACCTTACCATTTCACATCATTTAACCATTTTCCAAATTCCTATGTGTTATGCCTATCTCACTAAGCATTCAACACTAGACCCATAATCCATCCCATTATTGTCTTTAATCATTTTTCACATTTACCCATTTAACCCGTTCATCATTCCCATGAATCAACTATTCAACCCATTCAAATTTAACCCTTAGGTTATTGCGAAGTCTAGGTGCATCACCTAACTTCTATTCCAAGTTCAACCAATCATGCAACATATTCATCAAGGGCTCTACCATTTATTACAACAAGGTCTCTTGTTTAATAACAATCCATAAGTCCGAGGAAATCCAGCACATCCCATGGATGGCCCTAAATTAGGTCAAGTAAATCCCAACAAATCCCACAGGGATCGTGAGGGTTCCCATTTTCCATTATAAACACCATTATTACCAAACATGCTGAGGTTATTCAAAACATAACCAAGGGGAAACAAGAACACAACTAAACATGCACAAATACCCAAATAACCATGGAATATAACTTGAAGACCACCTACCTCAAAACCGCGGTTGAACGCACTATCAATCCAATCCTTATAACTCGATCCGACCAACCATTGGAGCATCAACCTAAAACTCACCCAAAAGATAGGGGTTTTGAGCTTCAGAACAAGAGGGAGAGAGGATAAAAACCCTTAACCATAGAGAGAAGCAAGAATGGGATTAGCCTTAGCCGAAGCTTCGATCCGCATCCAACGGCACAAAAAACACCAAAGAAACGATGGAGATCGACCTCTTAGAGCTCTTAGGCGATTTGGTTTTTGCCTAGTGTAAAAAGGGAGGAAATGAGAGGAAAACATGAGTGGGTTCTTAAAATCCCAGAGAGGTAGTTTTGTAAATTGTCCAAAAATTAAGAGGCCGTATGGTTTAGCCACATAGTTTTCCAAACCGTGCGCAAACTGTGCGCATGCTACTGTGTGGAGGAGGAGGGGTTGCACGGTTTTCCTGGGAAGGATGCACAGTTTACCTAGGCCATGTGTAGGTCATGCACCCTATCTTGTCTTTCCCTGCTTCCCTTTCTTCCGTGCCCCGAGCCCCTGGGATACCCCCAAGGCCTCTAATACATTCAGGAAATATTTTAAAACCCGAAATCAAAGGATTCAACCAAATAAAAACAAAAACATACCTTTAAAAAAACCGGGATCTTACAACCTCCTCTCCTTATGACAACTCGTCCTCGAGCCAAGATTCCAAGACTCATTGATCCACCGAAGGGAAGACTTCGGGCCACTGAGCCCGCATATCCGATTCCCACTCACAAGCTTCTTCCTGAACTTTCCCATGCTGCCATAGTACTCACACTAATGGAACAACCTTGCCTTGCAAGACCTTTTCACTACAATCCACCACACGAACCAGATGCTCCTCAAAGGACGCATCAGCCTCAAGCTCAACATCTTCCACCTCAACCATGTGAGATTGGTCAGGGTGATACCGTAGAAGCTGTGACACATGAAACACATCATGAATCCCACCATACTGCTATGGAAGAGCCAATCGGTAAGCCACTAGTATGATCCTCTCCACAATCTCAAAAGGTCCCACATACCTGGGTGAAAACTTACCCTTCTTTCAAATTGGATGGTGACCCAACCTTGGCGACACCCGAAAGAACACTTTATCACCCACCGAAAACTCAAGAGGTCTACGCCTCCGATCTGCATACGACTTCTACCTACTCTGATCCATATCTATTTGCTTCCTGATCAACTTAACTCTCTCTGAAGTCTCCCACACAAGACTTGGCCCTAACAACTCAGATTCAACGGCCTCTAGCCAACACAACAAAGATCTACGTGGCCTCTTGTAGAGCACCTCAAACGGTGCCATCTGAATCGTAGCCTAAAAACTGTTGTTGTAGGAAAACTCAACTAACGATAGGTGTCTCTCCCAAGAACCACCAAAGTCCAAGACACAATCTCTTAACATGTCTTACAACACATGGATCATATGTTTCGACTGCCATTCTGTCTGTGGGTGGAAAGTCATACTCAAAACACCTGCGTACCAAGAACCTTCTGCACTCCTTTCCAGAAACACGATGTGAAATGTGGATCTCTGTCCGAAAATATGGTTCGTGGAACACCATGAAACCGCACTATTTCCAGAACACACAGCTCACCCAACTGGTCGACTGAAAAGGTCTCCTGAATCGGTAAGAAATGATCCACTTTAGTTAACCTATCCATAACCACCCAGATTTCCTCATTCTTCCGTAGCATCCACAGAATACCCACGATAAAATCCATTGTTACATCATCCCACTTCCATTATGAAATGGGAAATGGATGAAACAAACCACCTGGGCGTTGATTCTTGGCCTTCACCTGCTGAAAGTTAAGGCACCATGCCACAAGGCCCAAAAATTCCTTCTTCATTCAATGCCACCAAAACTATATTTGGAGATCACGGTACATCTTGGTCAAACTCGGATGCACTTCCCACTTTGATGCATGAAACTAACGCATCAACTCTTCCCGCACACACTTTAGCACAACCACACGATCACGAACACGAACAACACCTTCCACGTCGACAGTCCAACAAGAAGGTAGCTCCCCACCTTTAAGATTTTACTTCATGATCAAACACTAAGGATCATCAAGATGTCCTTCCTTAACTTGATTCAAAAGAATCAACTCCATCGTTAAGAAAGCTAGAGTGACTAGACCATTCTCCTCCTACACCTCCAGGTGCATCTATGCAAACAAATACATCACCTTCCACTCGGTGCTGGAATCCTGAACCACCTGATTCTGAACCTTCCTGCTCAGAGCATTAGCAACACTATTTCCCTTTCCTGGAATGTACACCAAATCAAAGTCAAAATACTGGAGATATTCAACCCATCATCACTGTCGAAGATTCAGATTCCGCTGTGAGAAGATGTACTTTAAACTATTATGGTCAGTAAACACAATAAACTATTCTACCAATAGATAGTGCCTTCAGCACTTCAAGGCGTACACCATTACAACCAACTCAAGTTCATGAGTGGGATAGTTCCACTTATGGGGTCTCAACTACCTTGACCCATTAGCCCCAACCCGCTCATCCTGCATTAACACAACCCCAAGTCCGACTCCGGATGCATCACAAAACACGATGTACTTCTTACCAGACTCAGGCAAGTTCAAGATAGGTGTGGTCGTCAACCGCTTCTTCAACTATTGGAAGGCGTTCTCACAAGCCTCAGACCACTCGAACCTGATTCCTTTCTTGGTCTAGCCCGAGAGTGGTGAAACTAAGCATGAGAAATCCAGAATTAACCTTCGGTAATACCCGGCCAAACCCAGGAAACTCAGAACATTAGAAACACTCTTGGGTTGCTCCCAAGATACAACTACCTGCACTTTCTCTGGATCCACTGTCACACCTGCCTCCAAGATGATTTGACCTAGAAAATGCACCTCACCTATCTAGAATTGAAACTTTGATAGCTTGGTGTAAAGATGATGTTTTCTTAGCTTACCCAAGACGACGTCAATATGATGGGAATTATCATCATGAGTTTTTGAGTAGACAAAGATATCATCAAGAAAGACAATCACAAACTGATCTAGATATTGATGGAATATTCGGTTCATCAAGGCCATAAACACCTCTGGTGCATTGGTCAAGCCGAAAGGAATTACCACAAACTCAAACAACCCGTACCGACTCTAGAAAGCTGTCCGCGGTACGTCAAAAGACCTCACCCTCATCAATTGATAACCTAACCTCAGATCAATCTTAGAAAACACCAATGCACCCCTCAACTGATCAAACATGTCATCAATTCTAGGAAGAGGGTACCGATTTTTCACTGTCATCTGATTCAAATTTCTATAGTCAACACACAGCCTCAACGACCCATCGGCCTTCTTTGAAAAAAACATGATAGATTCCCAAGGGGACGTACTAGGATGGATAAAATCCTTACGATCCAACTCCCCAGGATGAACCTTCAGTTCCTGGAGTTCTTTCGGTTCCATTCGATATGGTGGAATAGAAACTAGCTCCGCTCCCGGAAACAACTTGATCGTGAGCTCAACATCCCTCTCGAGTGGTAACCCCAAGAAATCCTCAAGAAACACATCCTAAAACCGATTCACCACAGGAGGAAAATTAGATTGTTCCCCTCAGACATCATCATTAAGCATGAGACATGCCACTTGAGCCGTGAGTCCACTCATCCGTTGACAAAACAGCCCCGCACGCCTGCTCGAACATCCCATTCACCACAGTGAACATAAGCATCATCCTCAAGCGAACTGAACAATACTCTATGGCGGTAGAAGTATATGTGCGTCCGATACAACACCAACCAATCCATTCCAAAGATTAGGTCAAACCCTGACATCTCGAGAAAGATCAGGTCCCACAGAAAATGATACCCACCAAATTCCAAGGAACATCCTTTGCACTGCTTGATATCCTCAACCCGTACCCCCAATAGAGTGTCAATTAACATAACTCCACACACCACATCCACAGGTAAACCTAGAACTACCACGAGTTGAGCAAAAACAAAAGAGTGTGTGGAACATATGTTAAATAACACACTAGAAAACTTAGAAGCTACAAGGATCGTACCTCGAACAGTTGATGGTTTGGCCTCACCATCACCGGGTGCAAACTGAACTGCCTGATGTAGACCTGTCCCTCTACCATGGGCCCCAGCTTGAGCACCCTATGTCGCACTGCCCTGCTGGCATGATCGATCTTTCCCTAGAGTTCCACGTCCACCGCCCCTACCAGAACATCCCATGGAGATCCAACTGCCTACCTGATATGGGGAAATAGATCCCCTTCCCATACCCGGTACATGCTTTTCATCATCATGATCACCCGTCTACTGAGGGTTCCAGCAGAAACTATGCAAATTCCCCATCCTGACGCATGAACGGAACTCAACTAGAGGTCAAGGACACTGACCACACATATGCCCTGGAATACCGCACTAATAACAAAACACCTAGTTCCCACTCTGAGAGGCTGACCCTCTCTTCTGACCACCTTGACGGACACCATCCAAACGGCGTTTCCGAACATTGGAAGATGCACCACTTTTCTGCCCTGCTGGCACGACAAGCCCACCACTCGAAGATCCCTTTAGGTTCCCTTAATAGATAAGTGCCTGATCCATCACCTCTACAAACCTATTCAAGCAGAATATATTTACTTGAGACCTGATCTCATGTCTCAACCCGTCTTGGAAACATCTTGCTACCGCTGCCTCATCCCCTGCTAACACTAGGACAAAGCGTCACAAATCATTGAAGTTACTAGCATAGTCCACCACCGATAGCGATCCCAATGTCAGTATCATAAAATCTATAGCCCGATCCTATCTCAAAGTCTCTGGGTAGAAATGCTCCAGAAACATGTCTTGGAAAACCTTCCACGGCATCCCCTTCAGATTGCTCGGTCTGACCCTAAATGTCCCACCAACGCCTTGCCTGGCCCCGTAACATATAGACGGAAAACATTTCTTTCTTTTCAATAGGGGTCTCTAGATGATCCAGTATCGTCTGGAAAAACTCTAACCAGAACTCTGCTGCCTCTAGCCCACCCTCTCCAGTGAAGGTCGTAGGGTGATGCAGTTGGAACTCCATGGTCAGATCAAACATACTCAGTGCAACCCACCCTGCGTCCCGATCCATCATCTACATAAGGCGATCCAAGTTCGCAAGGAACTAGTCTTCTCGACCTTCATTGATCACCACATTTTCGTGCTCTTCTACTGGAGGAGTGTTCTCAACAACATCCTCCCGTCACCCAACTGGTAATTGACGTCACGGTGGCATTTCTCTACATTGCCAAGCACGAGATTCAGCACGCATAGCATAAAACTTTCACGAATTCATAAAAAGATCTTTACTGGCTATAAAAACCCATTTTCATATTCTAATTCAACAACATTAACACCTCAAATTCACCGCCCTGACCATCCCTACCGCGGGCCATGGTCTACATGGGGTAACCAACCACACACTTCCACCAAACTCACACAACATTTCCCAAAACATTTTCCACATCATTTTAAAACCTTATATTTCATTAAACATAATTTACCCACCTGTTTTAATTAATTATTCTCATTATTTCTTGGTTTCATGAAATTCATGATGCACCCAACTTTCCTACCTCACACACCCACCCCGCGCGTGTGCATAACACAGTGCATGTCACCTATCTCCCTAGGTGCCTACAATGATGAATGAATGAAAATCCTCGTGCCGTTAAGGCCACGAGCAAAATATCATAAAATAGTCACATCAAACCACATGTGCATCACCCAACAGTGAAATGTCATCAATTGTAACAACACACAACCAAGAACAACATTTCCCACCCAGTGTGACTTGGTTTTTCCCTCGTACATGAGTTAGCTACTCCCATGCAAGAACTCATTACCAAGGCCCGACACATCTTAACCCTTGGTTACCCATCCCAAATAACAAGACCTCAGAGAATGAGAAGAAAGGCCTCCTCTAATACCACTTTGTAACATCCCCAACCCAGAATCCACTAAACTGGTCCTTCGAGATGGGTAGTCACATAACCATAAGCATACCTCCCCGTATGCCAAAGGATTCCGACTAGCTACGGGGGTCTATGTGGTCAAGTGGGGAGACTATACCCCCTTTTTATTAGAGTAAGACACAACAGAAATAAAACAATACCTTAAACAATAATCAACAATCAAGGAACATGTATAACCACCATTTCCAAAAATAAATATGCCATGTCATAATACGGGTGCAAAAGTGAACAAATTCCCCAAAATAAAGACAACGGCCAAAATCCACAAAAGGTCACGAATCCAATTCTGGATCCTCCACCAAATGATACCCATGTCCACACAACTATCTAGCAAGGACCCTTGCCCTTCTCCTAACCTGCAAACATGAAGTCTGCTCGGGTACCCAATGGTGGCCCGAGCAGGGTGTGAGTACAACTCAGTAGGCCACCACCAATGGTGTCTACAAAATATCCAGAATAAACAGGTAGTGCATGAAAAAGAAATGTTAAAGATAATTGACAAGTAATTATTTAAAGTTCCATTAAACAGTTTAGATCCAAATCAATTTCCACTTCTGTTACCATTCATTCACACCAATTATCAATACTTATTATTTCATCACATTTCTATGGGATAAACACATACATTACGTTACATTAGTCTAAGGAAAAAAATCACTTGAAAGAGGGTAATAACATCATTATCATATCTCACGGGGACCAACTCCCTCATAGAAACCATATTCTCACCTCGAAGCCTCATTCCGGGTGGATGCAACCATTAGGAGAATAGATCATCAGTCTTCATTCCTAACCCGTGAATTTAGGGTGGAGTTCAGAGCATCAGTCTTCACTCGACCCGTGGAGAAGATCCTTAAGTCTTACCCCACACTACCAAGCCATGTTCACATGCTTATATATATAAGTAACCATCAACAATTCATACCATTTCCCCTTCGACAAACCATTCACAAAAAACCACATGGGAATTCACATTATGGCTCAACCCATTAACACCTTACCATTTCATATCATTTAACCATTATCCCAATTCCCATGTGTTATTACAATCTCACTAAGAATTCAACACTAGACCCATAATCCATCCCATTAGGGACTTTAATCAGTTTACACATTAACCCATTTAACCCGTTCATCATTCCCATGAATCAACCATTCAACCCATTCCAATTTAACCCTTAGGTTATTGCCAAGTCTAGGTGCATCACCCAACTTCTATTCCAAGTTCAACCAATCATTCCAACATATTAATAAAGGGATATACCATTTATTACAACAAGGTCACTTGTTTAATAACAATCCCTAAGTCCGGGGAAAGCCGGCACATCCCATGGATGGCCCTAAATTAGGTCAAGTAAATACCAACACATCCCATGGGGATCATGAGGGTTCCCATTTTCCATTTCAAAAACTATTATTACCAAACATGCCAAGGTTATTCAAAACATAACCAAGGGGAAACAAGAACACAACTAAACATGCACAAATACCCAAATAACCATGGGATATAACTTGTAGACCACCTACCTCGAAACCGTGGTTGAACGCACTCTCAATCGAGTCATTAGGCCTCGATCCAACCAACCTTTGGAGGTTCAACCTAAAACTCACCCAAAAGATATTGGATTAGAGCTTCCAAATAAAAGGCAGAGATGATACAAACCCTAAACCAAAGAGAGAAGGAAGTATGGGATTAGCTTTACCCGGAGCGTCGATCAACATCCAATGGGACAAAAAACGCCTTAAAAACGGGGGAGATCGACCTCTTGGATCTCTTGGGCAATTTAGTTCGTGCCTAGGGTGAAAAGGGTGGAAATGAGAGGAAAACCCGAGTGGATTCTTAAAATCCTGGTGTAGCAATTTTTTAAATTTTCTAAACCTTAAGAGGCCGAATGGTTTAACTGCATGGTTTTCCAAATCGTGTGTAAACCGTGTGCATGCTATTGTCTAGATGAGGAGGGGTCGCACGATTTGTCTGGGCAGACCACACAGTTTACCTAGGCCGTGCGCAGGCCATGCGCCCTGGCTTGTCTTTCCCAGCTTCCCTTTATTTAATTCCCCGATCGCCTGGGACACCCCCAATGCCTTTCATACCTTCAGGAAACATTTTAAAACCCAAAAGAAAAGGAATCGACCAAAACAAAAAAAACATACCTTTCCAAAAATCGGGATCTTACATTAGGTTTCAATTTTTTTTTAAAGAAAGAAATGAAAAAGGAGTAAACATATATAATCCCCCTATGAAATGGAGAAACTTAATGTTAGGAGATAGGTTTTAGAAAAAAGTTAATATGGATGATTAACTTATAGTTATCATTCCTAACTTTTTTATAATGTATTCAAATCTAATAGAGGGTAATTATTTTGTAAATATGTTAGAATGTTGATATTGTGTTTTGATAAATTGTAGAATAATATCTCCATTAAGTGTGTGATCCCTAAGAAAGTGATGCCTAATTTATATATTCCTCACATGAGAGTTATGTGAAGTGTTTTTTATTGGGGAAATGGAACTTTTATAATCACATAATATCTGTATTTTGGTAAAAATCATCCCATAGTCAGTGAGTGTGTGTTTCATCTACAACACTTGATCACAAAGACTTCAAACTCTTACATATTTAGCTTCATCTGTGGAATGATCCACTAAATTTTTCTTCTAGCATGACCAAGAAACTAATTAATCTCCTAAGAAATGAAAAATGAAATTTTTTGTTTTTCTATCCATTCTGCATGCACCAAAATCTACATCCGAAAGTCATTTTAAAACAAAATCATTTCTAGAAGAATAGAAATGTAATAAATACATTGTTCCATTTAAATAGAGAAAAATTATTTTCACTACTTTTAAATGAGATTCATTTGTATTATATTGATATCTTTCACATAAGAATACTGAAAACATTATGTCTGGACAACTAGATATTAAGTATAATAGGCTTCCTATCGTACCTCTAAAATATGTTTGATCTAATGGTCTCCCAAATTTATCAAGATCAAGAGAATTTTAGGAACTTAATGGAGTAATTATACTTTTATTATTGTCATATCCATACATTTTAAGAATATCTTTAATATACTTATGTCGAGATATATAAATTGCTCTTGATTTTTGAGAAATTTTAAATCAATGGGAAATGTTCACTCACCCATCATACTCATTTCAAACTCATATTTACTAGGATTTGAAAATGAATAAGTTAAAGATGAATGATTTGATCTAAATATAATATCATGAATATAAATTTGAACAATAAAAACATTTTTCAAATCATTTTTATAAAAAGGGTTGGATCAGCAGTTTTCTTAACATAATTGTTTTGTAACAAAAATCCTATTAGTCTATCATACCAGGCTCTAGGGGCTTGTTTAAGTCCATATAAAGATTTGGTATGTTTGAAAACACTATCATGATGTTTTTTGTCTTAAAAATTAGGAGGTTGTCCAAAAAAAACTTCCTCTTGGACATATATTTCAAGAAAATCATTATACACTTCCATATGAAAATGTTAGAAATTAATGAATGCTGTAAAGGATAAGAGAATATGAATATTTTCAAGTCTAGATAATAGAGAATATGTTTCATTATAGTCTATTACATATTGTTGATTATACCCTTTACCAATTAATATTTCTTTATTCTATATAATGTTTCCATTTTTACCACATTTATTTCTAAAGACCCATTTTACAACAATTACAGAAGTTTCCTTAGGTCATTCAACCAAGCCCCAAAAATTGTTCATTTCTAATTAATTTAGTTATTCATTCATAGATTTAATACAATCACCATCACCTAAAGCTTTATCAGAACATTTATCTTATAATTGGGAAAGAAATTCTAGATGTTCTATTTCATTTCATAAAGAACATATTGTCCTTATAGGTTGATTTACATCACCAATGATACGATCACTGGGAATATTTTTAAGAAACAACTGATTTGGGTTATGTAAAACTCGTTCATGAACATAAGGTAAAAAATATCCCAGGGTAAATATTTCAGAAACATTTTCCTGAGTATTTTCCTTATTAAAAGAATCTTCTACAAAGGTTGATAATTAGTTTTTGAAAAAAAATCTAATGTTGTAGGTTGGGGTTGTTTAAAAACTAAACGACCTATTTCATCAAATTTAACATGCACTATTTATTCAATAATATAATATTTCTTATCAAAAAATCTTTAATCCTTAGAATTAGTGGAGAATCCTAAGAAAATTATTTCTTCTAATTTGTGTGATAATTTTTGTAGGTTATCAGTATTTCTCAAAATGAATACTTTGTATCCATATACGTTGACGTATTATACTAAGAATTTATCATTACAAAAATTTATAAGTAAACTTCATCAAATAATTTTCCTATGCATATAAGGTTTTTCTTAAGAAATTTAACCAAAAAAAACATTTGATATTACTGAGTTCCCAAGAATAACAATGTTACCCATACCAAGAATTTCTCCTTGATCATTATATCCAAACTTTAGTATTTATTAGTTCATATTGATAATATTTTCAAAGAAGTTTTTTTACCACCCATATTCCGGGAACATCGACTATCTATGTATATTGTATTTTGGTTAGAACGTCCTTTATTTTCCTGAAAATAAATCATTTATACTTTTGGAAACCAAACATTCATGGATTTGGAATTTATAGAAATTAAAATCTTTGGTAACCACATTTTCATAGAAAATTATCCTTTATAAAAACCTAAGTATTGGGTTTTATTTAATGTATATATTTTCTCCCAATGTCTACTGCAATGAAACTAAGTGAAAATAGAGCGCTTTGGGAAAAAACATAGTTTGTACAAATTTTGTTTTCAGTGAGTGTAACCAAATCTAGAACTATTCCTAAGAGTATGATGTTTTGAATAAATTTTATAAAATTCATTCATTCCTATAGTCAAATTTGATAAATGTATATTTAAGTAAAATAGTTCAGATTTAATTCCAATGACTATATTTTTAACCACTTATTAATTAATCATAGAGTTTGAGTTATTCTATAAATTTTTTTTCTTAGAAATAAAATTTTAAATATCCTTAGAAACATTATACTTATCATAATTATATTATTTTTTATTTTTAGAAACATTTTTAAAACATAGAGTTTTTTGATCCAGATCGTTAGAAAAATATGATACTAGTTTTATTAAAACAAAAATTCAAGAATTTTCTTGATTTATCTTCTATTTTGTATTATATATCTCATTCTCATGTAATTTAGAAAATATAGAAACTTATTAAAATGAAGGGAATGTATTATCTTATTACGAGGAATATTATTCATCTAAAGACACATAGTATTCTTTATTAGGAAAATTGGTATTTAAAGAAGTATTGGTTAAGGATTCAGAATTTTGTACCCTAACCATAAGGCAATGATTTTCAATAGGCAATTTGGTAATAAGACCAATATTCTTATGACTAGAAGATTCATATTCTGAGGATTTATCTAAAGAGTCACCACCCACACTCAAGGTGTCATTTTAATTTAATGAATTCTTATCCATAGACTTATAGTAAATTTTCCCTTTCATAATGCTTATCATTTCTACATTTTCTCTTGAGCATAGGAAAAGCATGTTTGATAAGTCCAACCCTTTTTCTTTCATAATAAGTTAATTTAGAATATTTAATTTAATTTATATATTTATTCTTATATATGTAATGAAAATAATTCTTTCCCATAATATTTATCATCCTTCGAGAAATATTGGCTAGTTCATTCTCAGACAGATCACTCTCACATGATTCAGATAATATAACAACTTTCCTAGATTCAGATATTGTTACCCTTTTTAGATTCATGGATTAAATTTAGTATTGAGTGAAATAGTTCCATTATCATTTTTCTTCTAATTAAAGTCAACAACTCTCATCATTCTTACTTTATGATGAATTAGGGTTTCAAATCACTCATCAAGAGTGATATTAGATACTTTCATATTTCATCAATAGTTGTCCTTTTATATTCCCACTCATTGGGAATAATATCAATTATCTTGTTCTTAGGAATTTCTTCATCAAATCCATTTCCCTCATAGATTGAAGGTTTTTGACGATAGTCATAAATATTTGTTTCACTTTGAAAAAATGTTCTCCATAAGGAAATATAACCCCATGATATTCAGCTCTAAACATAGCTCTTCTGGTTTCTAAAACTTTTGATTTTCCAAAGTGTGTAACTTGAAGGTTCTTCAAAATTCTTTATGTATCTTTCCAAGAAGATATTTGACTGTAGATATTCCTGGTAAGGGAACATAAAAGTGTATTGTGTACCTTCTGGTTTATTTTATTTTGTTGTTTTTTCTGATTTGTGAATGTTCTGATTTCATTATTAGTAATCTTACATTCACCTGTTAGCATGACAAAATTACCCCCTCCAGTATTAATAAAAAGTTCTTTATCTTATCTATCCAGTACTCATAATAATTACCATTAAATATTGGTGTTCTAATAAGATTTATATTATCTATAAAACCAACATTCATACCTTCCATTCTATTAGAAAATAATAACTTTCCACCAAACTTATTAGTTGTTAATGTTTATAAACAAAAATAAACATTATAAAAAACATGAACAAGTAAAGATGAGAAAGAAAAGTTGAGCAATAAAACTTATTTGTATGTATAAGTATTTCATAGACCTGCTTTGATACCAATTGTTAGATCTAATTAGAGATTTAGATGCCTAATTACAGTAGGGGTGAATTGTATGTTTAAAAACTATAGTTTTTAACCTTATGAAAATATATGTTTAACATAGTTAAGCATGGTGAATTAAGAAACCCTATTTAGTTCCCCAATAAGAAATAATCTTACAAAGGATCCAAAAATATTGATCCAAAAATGAAACTTAAAACATATTTAATTAGGAAAATATTTTACCTTAAAGCATATAAAATCTTATCAATCTCATTATACAAGTATAAGAAATTAAAATAAAGTTATACATTCTTTTTTTAACAAAATTGAAGTGGAAATAAAAACGTGTAACAAAACTTGAACAAGTAAAAGAAATATTATTACCCAAAGAGAAGGGTATCCAACAAATTTGGATAAAGTTACCTTGATTTATACATTCAATAAAGTCTGTCACTCACACACCAGGGTTATCCCTCTATAAGAATATCAGAATATGTCTTTCTATCCCCGAAATCCCACAGACATTAAGGTAGTCCAAACCTCATTCTTCCTATCTTTGGAAGTCCTCAAACCTTAAGGTAGTTAACACCACTATCTTACTATCCCCAGAATTCCTAGATTGATCATAAAATCATTGTCTCACTTGGTAGGCTTGACAATTTGTTCATGACTAAAGAAGATATTCGTAGATTGCACAAATCATGAGAGTTTCTATCTCTAAAAATTAGTAAATCCATCACATGTGAACCATTTTTTGAACTCTTCAATTGGATGAGTATTATAGGTCAAAATACCAATGGTCATCTTCTCCACCAATAATCAAAATTTTCAATGAATTTTGGATGGACTTGGACCCGTGTCACTCAACCAATGGTTCGTTAAAAAAAAATTGTACAACATCATTTAATCTATGAAAACTTGGAAAACATTATCATGTGTACGAAACAAAAAGGTTCTTAAGAAACATTAAAATTCTTAAGATCTTATTAAATGAAATGTAACTTTATAGAAAATGGGTATCTGTAAGGAAATCATTTAATTTATTCTAGAGGAATTGAGAATCAGAGTCTAAATATACGATCTATCAGATTATGAAATAATAGATATTTAGAGTCTGAACTATAAGGAATCTAGAATATGATTTATAAAGATTTCTGTGTCAGAAAAAATGAGAGTTTGGAGTCTAATTTTTAGATAATTTAGAGTTTGAATTTCATAGAATTATGATTTTTATGTTCAGATAATTTGGATTCTGAAATCATATGGAATTAGAGTTGAAAACATAATACTCTATATCAATGTACCTATAAGATTCATAGTTTTTAAATAATAATATGACTATTATTATGGAAGTTAGGCCATATATAAAAAATTGTTCAAATTTTATAAGGATCATTTACCACAGCATATAAAAGCATATTTAAGGATTAAGAAAACAGATTTACTCAAAGAAAGAAAATATTCCTTAAGTAAATAATTCTCAGAGAAAGAAAATTTCATTTAATAATGTGTTTGTGATTTTAAAGACATAAAGGAATGGAAATTTCACAAGGATACTTATTGACTCAGAAATTTAGATTAGGAAATTAGTGTGAAGGAGAATATAGACATGGAAATATTGCGTCATTGGTAATATAGAGTGTTATACATAACAATGTCACACTTTTATTTCAGAAATTATTTTAAAAAATAAGTATATAATCATGTGGTGAATTAATTTCCCCTAATAAAAAATGTAATCAATATAAAAAATAGGTGAATGTTTGGATCGAAAAAATATTAAAAAGAATATTAAGGTAAGAAATACTATAACCTATTGAATGAGAAACTGATTCAATGAGACCCTTATGGAATTTGTAACAAAATAATCAATATATCATGAGATGAATATAAAAAAAATTGATTTCAAAATATCATGAAATTAAAAAGATATTATACGAATGATATTAGGTAGTTAATACAACATAAAAAAGAAGTTATCGGGCATAATATTGAATATGACCCATGGATTTTAAATTGAGGAAAAAACCCTAATCTTTACTCTTAATTCCTATATATGTTATTTGAACTCTTATATAACAAATATAAAAATATTAATAATTAATTTTATAAGAATTATTACTTAATTATATTGATAATTATTATTTATAATCATTATTTACATGTATATATGTTAATTTTGTTAACCTATTTAACCACATTGAGTGTTTATAGTTTTAACGATTTATACAAGTTTCATAGGAGCTATGTTCGTATGCCTTTTTTACAAAAGTTAATTATTCCAAGTCTATCAATGATATTGTAATGGATTAATTTATAATTATCTATTAATTTTTATTTTTATTGATTAATTTTTCATTATTTTTCCATGAAGATGTAATGGATAAAAAATGACAATTTGGTGATTTTCATATATAATTAAAGGTGATTTCATAATTACATTGTTAAATATCTTGGAAAAAATCCCATAAAACTAATAAAATAATTATTTCAAAATTTATATAATATTATTAAATTAAATATATTTTAAATGTTATCCATGATATAATTTTGCATTTTCGTTCATGTAGGTGGTCAAACCAATCCAGACATGAATATACCTTGACTAATGAATGATTATGAGGTGATTTATTTGAAATATTATTATATAAGAGAATCATAATGATCATTTTTAGTATTTATTATAGTGATATATCAAACATTTATGTATTTAGAATAATTCATAACAAATATGAAAACATTACCTAATATGAATAAATTACATTATCTTCTTAGTTTTCTTTTTTATGAACACTTTTTTTAATAACTTCTTATCACTCATATTATTTATAGGTTATAGAATTTTTATTAAAAAAACCTTATTAATATATTACATTTTTATTAATTAAAACCATTCTCATAACCAACCCTATAAAGGAGTGATGAAATGAAAAATAGAAATCCATCATTCCATGGACGCGGTAGTGCACACTCATGAATTGATAAGGATATTATTTTCAAAAAAAAAGGGAAAAATAGGGAAATATTTTATAATTTTAGAATATTAAATATCTAAAAAATATCATAACTATATATTAAATTACTTATTAGGGGTATCCTTGTATGGTTGTGAAGGGAAAAAAACATTGCATCATTTAGGTGATAGTTCGTAGAACACATGCTTTGTGATTTTATTTTTATTAATGGAAAAGTGAAGAGTGGATAATTAATCTACCATAATTATAATTATCTAAATTAATAATAATTATAATTATGTTATCATTATAACATGGATAGAATAATTATTATGAACAATAAAATCAGATAATAAATAGGAAAGAGGGAGGATCGGTTAGATATCTATACCTTAATACTTGGATTATCACATTTGGGAGGGTGTTAAAAATTTTGAGGGATGCTTTTATAAGAATAAAAAAACCACATTATGATTTATAAAATTTTATATGAGAGTTTTGGTTATAGTTTATTCCAAATATAATAGGTTTTTGTTTGATGTGAAGTGAAGATTAGATTTTCCCTTTTATATGTTAAAGGGGTTTCATTTTTTAAATACCTAAAACATTTGAACAATGGGATTTAATTCTCAAATACATTATCTAAAAAGTGAGAATTAAAGAAAATTAGAAGAGATAATTTCGATCCATTCCTAAAAAACTCAATTAGAAAAATGTTTTGTCATGTTATTCCCTTTTTCCTCTTAGAGTATTCATTTTTACCATTTTGATTTTCTCAATGGTGGCTAGATTTACTTTCATAATTTATGATTTTTTGGAAAAAATAAAAAATTTATTGATATATATTTGATACCTAATTATTCAAAAAACATTATCCCTTGGTTTTGAGTCAAATTTGTAAAGTGATCAAAATTAATTTTAAAGTAATAATTGTTTAATGAATTAAAAATACTTTTTGAGAAATATATGTTCGGTTTAATGTTATATATGGGGTTATAAATTAATTATTTTAAAGAATAATAAACTCACTAATGGAATACATTTTAACACAATAATAATTTTAATTTTATTAGAAGAAGAGAGGAGGTACAGAAGGAAAATAAAAAATAAAAAAGGATTCATTCATTTAAAATTCATACATATATACTAACATTTTCATAAAAACCATGTAATTTTTAAATAGGTTATTTTCACTATTTTCCTAAAATATAATTTTTTAGAAAAAAACTAAAAATACATCATAAGATATTTTTTATTCTAAATCTATGAATAAAAGAATTTTTTAAATTTATCATTCAAATATTTATAAATTTTTCTTTTAAATAATAACATAAAATATAATGAAAACAATTTTTATAGAAAAATGGCCTTTGGTATAAAAACTATTCATATTATGATATATTAATAATTAATCTTCTGTCTTGTTATTATTCATAAAATAAATATATATTTTTTATTATTAAATAATAATAATCTTAGTTCCTTTAAATATAATATGAATTTATTAAAATACATTTAAAAGTATAAAGAGACTTGAGTAGAAATGATGTTTCTAAGAGTATAAAAATTATTGATTTTTTTATAAATATAATTGCTTGATGATGTGTTTATATAACTCTTATTTAAAATTAAAAAATCCCTTATGATAACCATGTAATAAATATGAAACCTTTGATATCTAGATATAGTCGGATGTGGTGATTCTACTAGTATAGATCCCCTAGAAATTTTCCCAATCCATAATTTCTCCCTTATATGATTTTGATCATTTTATAATTTTTCAAGTTTAGATCAGTATTGGTCTCAATAAATCTAAAAATATAATACCAGCTTCCCAAACATGGATAAATGGGACTCACAAGGTTGAATTCTAGATCTCAATTTAATTTCATTCCTTATTATATTTAATAATATGGTTACATCCTTTAATAAAACCTAATTTAATGACTACATTATAGTTGTAAAATTTTATTTTAAAATATCATGGTTTCGTTCTTGGTGTAGTTTTTCATGTGAAAAAACTATTATTATAATATTTATTTATGGTTAATATGTAGTGATATATTAGGTCATTACATTATCCCCTTCCGAAATAAGCTGTGTCCTCATATATTTTCTTATTTATAACTACATAATCACTTAAGGGTATCAATGATATAAATGTAACTTCAATTTTAATTTTTAATGAATTTTTATTCACACTATCCCTGGTATAATTAGTGAGCGCATGTTTCCCTTCATTAAAAGAATATAACTAATGTTTATTTTTTACCATTGGTGGTAAATACCAAAAAATAATGGGATTAATTTTTCAATGGGAGTTTATAATCAAAATTGTATTAATATGTTATCATGGGTTTATATTTAGATGTTATTTACTTTTAATGGTAGTTAAAATTAAGAAGAGAGAAAATCAATTCCCAATATCAAATGAAACTTTAATAATGTACAGATTATAAAATGTGTTAGGGGAAAATTCTCTTAAACATATATTAGAAAAGAGTAATACAATTGGTATCCAATAACTATAAAACTGGATGTTTTCATTAATAATTTATCATCTAATCATTATATAAGTCATTTTTATGTTATTAATAGACATTATAGGTATACAAGTGTTGGGGGGAAATATAATAACGAAACAATCACCATTCTTGAGTGAGTGATTAATGTTCCTCATTCAACTCATTTTTAGAGAGCCACATCATCCTTTATGTTTGAAAATAATTTATATTATGCTCTTAGTTTAGGAGGTTTCAAATTCATGGTATCTCTGGTAGTTTTAGGATAGGAAATCAATTAGAATATTTTCCAAACTCCTTGAATTTGAAGCATTGATGTGTGGATGGTGTATTAAGTGACACTTCTATAGTGTCCATTGTATTGTATAACCTCTTTATCTCTCTCTCATAATCATGTTCTGGATACACAATATATAAAAACTTCAAACATATTTAGATTCCATTTATATAATCCCCGTGGTGATTGTTACTATATGTATTTTTTCAATTTTTAAATTTAATCTTTTTCTCTTAGCCATCTTTATCACATGGACTTCTATGAGACTCCATACTTCTCTTATTTGGTGTGCTTAAAAACTCCACTAGGATCATCTTTTTATTCTTATATGTTTAATGATATTTTATTATAATCATAAGTTTTCTCAATTCAGATCACATTCCCATGATTTGTTCAGTAAGGTAATCTCTAAATTGGCCCTCACAGCCCTGGTTCCTTCTAGTTAAACCATTACTAAACCCAAAATGGTTGAGATGAGTGAAAAATAGTTAACAATATGGAATAATTATAATAATAATTTAATTAATTGTACCATAAAATGTATTTTTCTTTTACATTTTTACATTTTCTGATATTTACATTAGTTCAAACTATATCGATTTTAGTTTTATATACGTTACATTATGTTGGTATATCTTATGATTATCATCCTAATCCCTCAATTTAACTTGAAAATAAATCCTTCATAGTTATTAGTAAAGTAAATATGATCAACCAAAGAATATATCCCATATTGTCAAACTAGGTGTTCAATTAGTCCCATTTATCGTTCACCACGTAACAATTGAGTTAACACCCAATACACCATTTTCATGGTTATTACACCTAGGTGAATCTATTCTAGAGAATGTATCTAAATGTTTTTATTTATAAAGGGATTAAATTCTATAGAACACCATCTACCGGTGAATTCAAAAATATTTTAGGATATTATGATTTAAATAGACTCATATCAATGTTTTAAATATGGTTTTCCAAATTAATCCTAAAAATAAATAAACTTGTCTAGAAAAACACCAAAAACATAATGTGATACCAACTAATGTGACCTAATATAAGAATAACCTAAATTTTTTATTAATTTCATTATTTATATATTAAATCTCACAAAAAATCACACAAACCAAGGACCTAATGGTAAAATGTCTTTGATGTTATCTATACAAACATATTATTATAATATAATTTCCAACATTTCACCGTAATCTTTCTCATGTAGACCCTATTTAGAAGTATGACAATATATTATCATCTTTCTCACTTGGTGAATTGAAATATAAGAAAGGGTTGAGCTCATATGTATTGTAAGGGAAAAGATTATTCTAATTTTCCAAGCAAGAAACATGAAGGATAACATGAGGTAGTTATAAATATCATAATATTGGAACGTAATAAAACATATGAAAATCATACAACATGATTAAGAAAAACAAGATCATAAATATATTGTTAAGTAAGAGTAAAAGTCATCCATTTGATCTAAATATGAATAAATCATCTAAAAAATGTGATCTTGGTATCATATTTTTGAATACATAAAAAATATGGAATGATCATGAAATCATGGAAATTAATGGAAGTGAATTACACCTTGAAAATTTGGCATAACTTGATAAAAAACATTAAAATGTGTCTTGACCAAAATATTAGCAAATCCTTCATAAGAAAATTCATTATCCCATTTATGATATGAACGACCTCTTTTTGTCCATGTATGACTATCACATGACATATAAATATAAAATCAATCATTATCATATCTTAAAGATTCCATTTAATATGAATTGGTTACTAAAACAATTCTAAAAAATCAAATAAAATGAACTTAAGAATTAATAAGATATCCAAAAACCATCTTCTAGAGGGAATCATATCATAATAATGTATATTGAATGATGAAAAAATCACTTCATGAGAGAACAAAATCAGAGGAAAAATAGATAAAAAAATAAAAATCATTTCAAAAACTCATTTATAAATTTTTATAAAATATTATGTGAAAATTAAATTCAATTTGTTTTAGAGATTGGAAAGAGAATACTTTAAAAAACCATGTTAATAATGAGAAATAATTTCCCTAGAGGAAAAATAGAAACAACATATAATATAGTGTAATGATACGATCATAGAAACCTAAAATATTTTATTCATGTTAGAAAGACAATAACCTAATAACTCAGAAATTGAGTTGAGGAAACTCTTATCAAATTGGTAAATAATAAAAGGATATTGGGAGGAAGATCCTGAAATGAAAATTGAAATATCATAAAATGGAAAATATTTTCATATGTGAAAAAATTGGGTAGTTAATGAACCATATAAAAGAAGTTATGGTGCTCAATATCAGACATGTCTCATAGATTTGAAAACTTGATGAAGAAACTCTTACCCTTAATCTTTTTTACTCAAACGTAATTTAATATCCTATATAAATGCATAAATATCATTATAATTAATTCTAAAACCATAGTAATTCCTAAAACTATTTTTAGTTTTCATTTATAATCATTAAATACATGTATATAAGTTAGTTTTTATATATTTAACTATATCAGGTTTTTATAGTTTTGACCATTTGTACTAGAATCAGTAGAGAATTGTTATTATTTTTTTATCCAAAATATATTCACAGAAATTTCATTAATGATACTAAAGTGGATTAAATATAATTATGTTTTAAGATTAAATTTATTTTAATGAGTGTTTTATTATTTATCATTGAAGATTAATTTGATATTAAACACACTTCCATGATTTTCTTAATATAAAGAGGGTGTTTCTTAGTTATTGTGTAAAAAATTTATGAATAAATTACTGAATAAAAAAAAGTATTTACATGTTTGTTTAATATTATAAAAATAATAATATTTTGATAGTCATCCATGATATACTTTTTTGACGTATATCAAGTAGTTGGTCAAACCAATCTAATCATGAACATACCATAATTAATGAATTATTATAAGGTAATTTAGTTAAAAATTCATTATACCAGAAGTATATTGATCATATTTAATGTTTATTGATGTGATATTATTTTTTTCAAGGAAGTAGATGAAGAATTAATGGTTATGAAAATATAAAATAAAATTAATTAATTTTTTTTCATATTCTTTGTTTTTCTATTTAAGATTGTTATTTTTATGATGATTTTTTATGATTCATATAATGTATAATTTAATAAATATTTTTTTAAAAATACATCTTAAAATATTAAAAAGTACATTTATCCTTTAATATTATTCTCATGAACATCTATGCTAGGTAGTGATGAAATTAAAATTTAAATCAATCTTTCCATGGATTCGTTAATCCACCAATACACATAGATGACAATTTTTCCCATTTAATGGGGTAAAGGATTAATATGGTTTATCATTTAAAATTATTAAATATATCATAAATATCACAAAAATTTAATAAATTTCCTATTATAAAAAATCATTGTATGGTGGTGAAGGAAAATGAATCATGTTGCGCCGTGGAGGCGGTAGTGCGCACAATAAATGATTCATCCTGTCATTTTTCTATTGTAAATTGGGATTTTGGTTAATGGTTTTCACATCCTTATAATAGATAATTGAATGATAATGATAATTATTTTCTCATTATAATATTGTGAAAATAAATTTGATTAAGAAGAACAATAAAAAAGAAATAGGAAAGAGGGAGTAGTATTTTGAAATCTAGACTATACTACGTGGAATATCTTCTCTACAAAGGGGTTAAGCATTTAATTGACAATATTTTGATAATAAAATAATTTTATTAATGTATATAGGAGTGTTTTTGAGAGTTTTTAGTACAGTGTGAGTGGAATATAAGGGTTCTGTGTGTGAAGGAATGTTAGGAGAGGAGTTCCCATTTTAAGTGAAAAAGGTTGGCATTTTTGTAAATATGAAAATATATTCAATAATGGAAATTCACAATCTAAGAACAAAGATCCAAAAATAAGAATTAATGGAACACAGAAGAGATATTTTTAATCCACACAACAACCACCCAACTAAATTTTTTTTATCATGTTTGGCCCCTTACCTCTTATGATTCCCTTTTTTCCCACATTTGTTTTCACTATGGTAACTATTTTTTAACTCGGTAATTTATACATTATATAAAAAAATCAAATGATAACTATTATATAAATATGACCAAATTATTTAAAATATGAAATAAATTCACTATTAATTTTGTAAAAGTGATAAAAATTAATTTTAGAATACTGGATTTATAATGTATTAATTTTTTTGAGAAAAATAGCCTATATTATAAAATCTAAAATTTGGGATTATAAAACTAATAAACCTATAGCATCCAATGTTTTTGAAATGGATGAAATTATAATGGAATTTGAGTGATTTTAATTTGTGGATGGTCTATTTCATATACCAAGTTTCTGAATGAAATTACGAGATTTGGAACACTTAATTGTGTTGTTTTTATACTTTGTTAAAGTCCCAAAAGGTGAATTGGGTGTTCCATTGATTTTCAAGAGCCCAAAATCAAGAGTCTCAAATACCAAAAATATTGACTAGTGTGCATTGTTTTTATAAAACAATGAAACCGTTTAGAAGAATCTATGTATCCTACATACATTGGATGAGGGTGTCACACAGTTTGGCCTAACTATTTTCACTATAATGCATGACCATGTGAATTAATATAGTTATTGAGGAAGGGAAAATACATAGTTTTGGGAAGATTTCCCCTAACATGCACATGAACCATGAGACTTCCCTTCATGGGTAGTTCTACATGCACAATTTATGCACATTTTGGCCAACAGTGTGGCCTAACTATGTTCCTCATTAATGGGAATGCATATTTTATAAATTAATCATCCTAATTTTTTTATCCCCCATTATTGTAATTCTGAATACCAAGGGGATCTCACTTGAGATCCTCGTATCCTACCATTGGGATATAGAGTTCTCCATTATTTGATTTCAAAATTTTCCAGTTTGAGGTGTGTTGTAATGTCGTCAGTGATTCATATAACCCTATTCATTTTTTACACAGTTTCTCTTACTACCAAAAATAATTTTGTGTTGTGAGCTAATTCACCATATTCTTAGGGAGCTCATCAGTTTCTTTAATTTCTCTCAAACCAGAATGAATGAATCATGAATATTGGTTGTGTGGGCCATCCATGGTTTCAGGTTGGAGGTCTATTTATTTTCCCTTAATATCTTGGTGTTTTTTTAATTGTGTACTTCTAACGCATGCTGATAATTCCAAGAAATGACACCTAAATATGATGCTAATTTTTTTGAACCTAATGACTTAATTTTAGTAACCCAAGATTATTAAATTGGCCTTACTAATGTCTATGAACTTGATATTTGAACCACCCTTAAAGGACTAACCATTGGTTTACATAAAATAAATTATAGAATTTTCTAACAGAATCGCTTAATTATGTGTCCATTATTATAAAACATATTGGGTGAATAATCTGAAGAATTTGATAACTCACTAAGCTATACCCTAGAAACTAACCTTATTCCATGTGGTTTTGAAATGATTATTATAGAATTAGTTTGATTAATTTGTATGGCTGGATTGTTAGCCTAGCCTCTTTGATACCACATGCATGTGTGGTGTTCCTTTTGAGGGTAGTCCACCTATCAATAGTAATTTTTCTTAAATTCATGTAATTACATACAGTCTAAAATTACCACTTAATCAACTAAATTGGTTGTTTATGGGAAATGAACTATTTTAAATGAATTTTATTCATATTATCATCTTATTATGAGAGTGGAATTGTCTTACAATTATGAATGGATTATACACCTTGAGGGATACTCTGTTTCCCTTCTATTGAATGGAAAGTATGGGCTCATGTGATTTTGAGACTTTACACCCAGAAAGATTCATGCAATATCTTGGATACGATATCTATATAGGTTATTTAGATATATATGAGCTATAATGGTTCCTAGGGAAGAACCCATGGATGTGCTCAAGGGAAATATGGTCAAACCATTCCACAAGTGATACTTGGACCCCTATTTATGATACCATAGATGGGATTATAGGGTAAATGTTTTAATTTAGCTGAAGCGTGATACATGGGATTTCATTTATTGATTACTATGGACATAAATCTTTGAGAATGGATAAATGTTACTCTCCTAGTGTAATACATGGGATCCATGATAAGGTTTTCTTTGGATAGGACCATGATGTCGTAAATTTAATAAAGGAGACATTGATTTCAGTAAAATGAACATTTGTGATTAATTTAGTTAAAAGACATTTTCACTTGGCCAAATCAAATGCCTAGGTTTTTCCCTCCATGATGCTAATTTATGTGGACATTTTATTACATTTTATTATATCTTTATAAGTTTACCTCAGTTAGAGACATTATATCTTAGTAAAAAATAGGTATGGTATGACAAGTTTCCTTGGGGAATTTGAGCTGATGTGTAATGTTGATTTTTTAATTTAATTCCATTCATTCTTTATAGCTGTAATCTGTTATAAATTATATACCCAGACTAGATTTTTTTTTCTCATAGATGGTGGAGACATACTTAATATATCTCACACCTTTCTTGGGTTGCTATTTCACAAGGGTAATGGAGCATATCCTCTTATTTACAGGTCCATTATTATTAGATTTTTATTGTATTATTTTGATAGTACTAGGGAGTATGGAGAACTTGACTGAGCTAATACTCAAGATGCTCATTGTGCTAGCCTTTGGGATTTTGATAATTTTTCTTACACTATATCTCTTGCTATATTTTAATATTCTAGTACCTTTGGGATCATTTTTACAACAATGAATTATCATATATTTGGGGGTGACCACTTTTATTTAGTTATTATATTTACCAAATGCCTTGTTGTTGTTTATTTACAAAAATTATTCAGTTGTCTGATATATCCAAACATCTAAAACACCATTATAACACTCTAAACATGAGTTTATAGTCTACACACTGTATGACCACTAGACCCTCTTAGCTAGTTGAAAACCTCTGGCATACAGTAGGTAATGAATAAGGTTGTGTGGTGACCAATCTGACATCCAATTTAGTTTTTTAGTTTAGATGGGACATTACAATGTTGTATCAAAGGGTTTATTTTCCACTTTCTTACAATTTTTGGTGGGTTTAATGGAGATTAGGATTGTGTGGTCACATGTTAAATAAATCTGTATAGGAGTGATCAACCCACATATGTAGAAACTTCTAATTCGAAAATGATTGGATTTTTTGTTTGTAATATTCATTATTACAGTTGATTACGATTTCACCATTAGTGATTAGGGTATTTTCCACTAATTATGTATTTATGAGATTTATTGTATTTTACCTATGGAATGATATGGAAAGGATATAACTTTTCATGTGTCATTATAAGAACATAAGGATTCACATGTTATGAATATTCCATGCCCTGTAGATTACATTACTGGGTTGTTTGAAATTTATTGATGTTCCTTGATTTATTTATTAGAATGAATTTTATATTCCATACTAAGAATTTTATTGACATGTTTAATTTTATTCCATCCTAGGTATTTATTTTTCTTCTTGTTTATGTTACATGTTATGTCATTTATAGTATGGTTTCCTATACATCATGCTTACGTGATTTAATTATCATGAGTTTCTTATATACAATTTTTTTCCTCAGTTACATAGTATAATTCCATAAATATTTTTCTAGATTCTATTATTGTTCTTATTATCCACAATTATTTAGTACTTTTCATAACATTCCCAGAAAAAAATCATTTTAAAAGTTAGTTAAATAAAATTCCATCATCAATATCAGTGTATTTTTCCTATATAGATTGACAGTGAAAATTTATTTGACTAACCAACCATGAAATGTTTGAGCCATAAACCTTTAGTCGTAAGGGATGAAACATTATTGGGTATGATTACATGGGTGCCAAATTGAAATTTATAATGTGCATGGGTGAATTATATATTTTTTGTTGGTGACCCATATAATCAAATCATTATATGAAAATAATGAATAACATGGACTATGGTAAATATAGAGGCTGTCAAATTTTGACCATAAATGAACTGGCTTCATTTATAATGGCTCCTAACTCTATCACTTGGGCATTATGACATATTTGAGAAACTTCCTATATAAACAACCATTACAAATTAAGTTAGTTGGGGGATGTTTCAAAGAGATAAATTTGACTCAACCCTAGAAGGTCAATCATGATGCTTGGGCTTATGATAAAAACCCATTATGGGCGTATTAAAATATTAATGTTTCAGATTAGAATGTGCCAAAATATCTTGACAAACCCTGAGTGACTTGAACATGACCCATATAGTTCGCCCTTATTTTTAAGTTCCTAATAATGAACCCCATGGGGGTATATTTATTCCATGTAGTGGTGGTGATTTAAAGTTTATACATCCATTTATGTGGTTCTACACAGTGTATGGTGGAACCATACTTCATGAGTACCTTATAAATCAATAAAAGATCTATTAATATACTTGAGCCGTATTTATGAGAGGACTTGGTAAATTAAAATGAAAAATATAACCTAAATAATATTTTCCTATATATAATTTAATCAACATTTTATTTAACTATATCAATTGTTAAATATTATAAATAAACGAAAATGAGTAAAATGACATTTAATATCAGTTTCATGTGTTTCCATGTAGTCATAGATAAATAATGTACCAGATGAATTTTCCTTATGATGTGTTTTAGATTTTCATAAAAACTAAACCATGAAATGTTTAAAGAATTATATGATTTTTGGTTTAATTCCTTAAAATAAAACTTTATGTGGTGTTCTTATATTCTACCACTAAGTGACAATAGTTTTAATATTTCTTGAATATTTCCTTGAAAAGGGAACATGAGTGTTACACATAGCTCCGTTATTTTATATCTTGATTCTAAATGATAGGTGCATAATTCTATTGACCATTTTTTATGTGGGACCTTGTGTTGGTTTGACATGTTATGCTTCTATATTGGGATGACCCATTATAGGTAGTACCCTTAGATATTCAAATCCCTTACTAGTTTCATATGAATCTTTTTTAGTGGGTGGTGTTGTTCAAGAGTTATAGCCCTATTTAAGACTCTTTGTTTCTATAATGAAAACATTTTCTAAACAATTGTTCAACAGTTATTTTAACCCATTATACTAGCATTGAGATAATATATTTCCTAGTTCCACTGGTTTAGACATTCATAGGTTATGGTAATCCTATATATAAGTCATTTGACCCTTCATTTCTTCTTTTTCAGTGTTGGAATACTGAATAGTTTGTGAGACTGGTTTTCCAATGGAATGGGATGGTGTGATTCCTTGAAAATTCTTTTAATTGGCCATTAGTCACTTGAATGGATTAGATTGATGTTCCTATGGGTGGTATCAAAGATGTTTAGTTTCTACATGAAACATTGGGGTAATATGCGTTGATAGATATAGTACCTATCAAGTTGTTAAAATTGAACATCAAACCATTTGAGTTCAGTGTTAACTGTTAAATCCTTGATCTATTAAGATTCAATTACAGGTCATGTTATAAGAAGAGTGACATGAGTGTTAATGGAAATTTTAGCTTGTCTCAATGTACGAGATGATTTTCAACAAGGTTTAGGTTCTTCACATGTTGGTCAGTCATTTTGGATTTTATATCTAATGCTATGGAACACATTGATATACCTTGGGTGTAGTTACATGAATATGGAAAAAGGGAATTTGTACCTAGTTCTATTATAGTGGAAGGCATATCCTTTCTTTTTTCCAAATTCGTGTGGAGCATGTCATCCATGCACAAGACCCACAATCTATGGTCGATGAAGCATGGCCCATGAGATGAGATCATTTACATAGAAACAATGTCAAAGACACTCCTAAGGTATAGAGCATCATGTATGAATTGACTTAGTCGGTTTTCCATATATTGGAAGTGAAAATATAAAAAGTCCATTAATGTAACACCCCAAGCTTCTACGGTACGTTTCCCTTCTAATAATGCGATAGCGTGTGTTGTACGCAACCTCGAGTTCTAACACACACCACAACTAATTAAACTAGCCGTTGTAAATAGTGATACCTACTTTTTGAAATCATATATATTTTATATTTCAAAATGGACTTCATTTTTGGATTCGGAATATCGAAATTATCCTAGGGTGAAATTTTGGTACTTTTCGGATAACTTTTATATTTTGATGAATAGTAAAAATTACTAAATTTTAATTAAAAACAACTTTTTTAATCAAAATAAGTAATAGTGATAAATTATGAATTTGAGTGGTTTTAAAGTATATTTAGAATATATTTTTACCATTTAATATAATGTTGGTCATTGGACATAATTTTACAATTAAACCGAACATAAACAAATGTCAATCTTTTGATAGTTATTATCTCTTAAAAACACGCTTTTTGTTTTAACAGCGGGAATTAATTTTAAATTAATTTCTGCCACTTCTGTGTTTTGAATTTAGGAAAATAGATTCCATATTTGGAATCAGGATGTCCAAATTATGTAAATAGGTAACTTTTATTTTTAGACATTTTGAATAATTACTGCGGTAAATATTTTATTTACCATGGTTAAGGGTAAATCCGGTAAATAAGGGTTAAAAAAATAATATTATAATAATACAAAATTACCCTAAAACGTGTCCTAACCTTATTGGTGTACACATACCCGACCATGGGCATCCTTGGGTCAATTTGGGGACCCCTTGGAGCCACTTGTAAGTGATAATGACACATTATATTAATAAAGTTAAAATAAAAATAAAAATGGCATAAGATTACATCTTTTAGAAGAACAATTTTTACATAGGGTTATACATGTTGGATTTTCGATTATAAATATTCATTAGAAATATAAAAAGATTTCCTACATAATGATATTTTATTTATAATTTTTAGACATTAAATAAGTTATTTTATTTATGACACAATGATGATGCAGTAATTACTATAATAGTGAAAAATTAAAATAAGTGATATTATAAATACCCAAATAAATATAATATGAAACTTTTAATGAATTAAACTAATTTTCTAGGATAATATGATATATTAGGATTGATTTAATTGACTTTTTTCGAAGTAATAAATCTGTTATGAGTTTCACAAAAATCAACTAATGAATAGTGTCAAAATTGACATAAAAGAATTCTTAAAACAAATAATATATTATTAATTGATATTAAATTCCTAAAAATCTAAGGTTCGGCCAAGAGACTTATATCATGATAGTTTAATCATTAATGGACCACTTGGGGGTCTCTTGGATGTATATAGTAAGTTTATTAACCATAATATATAAAATACAAAGAGACATTGTAAAAGTGAAACTAATTAACTTAGAGTTAATACTTAAAGATAAGGTTAATATAAGTACCCAAACCTGTCTAAATTCTATTGGATGAGTTGATTTCGACCTATCCCCACCTCATCATTTGAATATTCAACTTTGGAGCCTTTAGAAACCGAATATGAATTTATTATAAATTAATATTTCTAGCTTTTCCAAAGGTGCCCCTCACCCCTCTTATAAAAGGGCACTCCTCCTTCTCATTTCTTCACACCTTCAAAGCCTTTTGGTTCGGCCAAACGCTGCCCAAATACTCTCCCAACATCCCTCAATACAACCTAGAGGCCTTAGTTTGATCAGAAAGCCAACCTAAGGAGCCTTTTTGATCAAATCAAAAGGAAGAACCCGAAGAAGAGGTAATGATTTCACCACCCTTTTCTAAGTTCATTTCTTCTTCCACTTCTTCTTCCTTTGTTCTTACCATTCTAAAATAATAACTCCAGTATCTCAAATATACTGTGATGTTATTATAAGTATGGTACAACCATATTCAGTATTCTATCCACCCTTTGAATAACATGTCACCATACGTGCGTACGTACGGCTTACCGTCTCCACGTCGTGGTGTAATTGTTATTCAATATAATATTATTTGGATGGGTATAATAATGATGTGTAACTCATGTAAATAATAAATATAACATGTTAATGATTCTGTATATATGATATACCATTCATTTATATATTATTTTAATATCAAAAGAATGATATTGTCGCTCGTGCGTACGTACGGACTACCGTCTCCACGAACGCGATGAGATTCATTCTCCATCGTATCCATTCAAGTATAATTATCATTTTATAATTTAAAAATGATGTTTAAGGACTTGATATCATTCTGGATATGAATAAGATACAAAAAACATGGCTTATGTAACAAAACATATAAAAGAAAATGAGTAAGTTAACACCCGAAACGATGATAATTCTAAGATATTATTAATAAATCAATGTTAAAAGATCATATATGATATCATATTAATATATATGATTCTTGTATAATTTAATAACAATTATTTCACCATTATACAGGAGGTTAACCTACCCCAACAAAGGAAAAGTACAAGGTAAGGGTTATTTCACAATCTCTTCATTATCCGAGGTTGTTTATATGTAATAATCTACTGGGATCTCTTTATCATCCACATCCATGTTTCTTAAAAATGTATTTCAAAACATTTTTACTATTTACTAGAATATGGATTAAAGTCATTTATACCCTTTTTGACTTTTATAAGAGGTTTATAAAGGAATCTTTCCGTCGTTTTCAAAACAAGGTCCTTTTTAACCTTTTCGACAGAATTGAGGTAAGAATGTTTTTTTTAACTTATACGGCGGGTGCGGTTATTTTACGCCGTTATAAAATCTTCAAAGATTTCCTTACAAGCTTATAAGAATATTTTCAAAGAAAATGTTTTATTTTATATGGATCTTAAATGGTTTCAAAATGAAAAGAGATATTTCTTTAAAAAGAATTTTGATTTCATCTATGTCAACATCCTTTGATGGATTTTAAGATTATTTGAAGTTGATTTATTATGATACAAAACTTCTATATTGTATTGAAGGTTTTGTGATATGTTTGACTATGGATGTGCTATTTTTATACCATTCATAGTTTATGGTGAAATTATTGACATTTCGTATGCTAGTTTTAATACGAATGTTTATGTTATGTTTAAACCTTTTCATATGGGAATGCATTGGACTTAATAAGTGACGGGTGGAGCCCGCTATAGCTCCTCGATGCATCGGTAGGTCTCATGAGACAAACTAGTGTCTTGGCACAAGGCCTTGACAAAATCTTATTTGTAGTCTTGGCACGAGGCCTTGGCTATGTGGTTATGATAGTCTGGCATTATGCATTCCAACATTATGAAAGTGGTTATTGATTTTTGCATGTGATTATTCGATTAGTAGAATATCCATGTGAATAAGTAAATGGCATTATTTCATTTTATTTATGCCATACCAGGTTGAAAGTTCATATTTAAAAGGCTTTTGTTTTAGTTATACATTGCATTAAATGTTTATTCTTATTTATGAAAGTTTCTGCTATATTGTTATCCTTACTGGGCATTTGAGCTCACCCCTTTTCTATGTTTTATTTTTCCCAGGATGTGAAGAAGTAAGTTATGAATGACCTGCAGGGATTTTATGAGGGGTTAATAGTGTGGATTGTGGAAACATTATGTTGTTGTAGTAGTTTTTCATTTTATGATGTAATGTAAAACTTATGAATATATCTAGTGTTTCCAAGGCTACTAAACCAATCGGTCTTTCGAGATTTGATCTTTCTTGTGATCATGCCAATGTTACGAAGTAATGCACCGACTCTGGGAAACTGGGGTCGGGGCGTTACAGTTGGTATCAGAGGAAGTTTAGTACAAACCTTGGAAGCTAGATTTAGATAAACTCTGATTAGAGCACATAGACCTAAGATGAACTTTGAGGATTAGTATAGAAGAACTTCCTAGAATGTTGGTATTGTAGAGACTTTGTGAGTTTTCCGAGCAATACATCCCTGTCTGGATACGAGCAGGTAGAGGCGGCTCTGGCACAGATGTACCTAGGGGTAAAACCCGAAAACACCGCTTTGAGCTAGACTCGAACGGGAACTGGTGCACGACAACGGGCCTTGCTGCACTCTTGGTTACGACACTCCCGGGGGATATGCTTAGGATAACTCTCACTTTCTTTACAAATCATTATGAAGGGTTTATGAGTATATACTTCCTCAAAGAAAACATATTTATGATTATGGATTATATCCATAGATAGTTCAATTTATGTTTAGTGTTTTATAAGTATGGGATTATGTATTTTGATGCATAAACTGATCTAGTTTATGCCATTTTTTAGAAATGGCGCCTAGTGGAAGAAATGGAAACCGTATCAATGCACGCACTCCATGTAGGGATTGCCCTCCTGCTCAAGATAATTATAGTGGGGCTGGTGATGCAACTGGTGCCGATCAGCTAATCACCGTACTGGGACAACTTACTCAGGTTATGAATAATAACCTTACCCGTATGGAGCACCCTGATCCGCAGCGTGGAGGATCAATGTTAGATCGATTCATGAGACAACAACCACCAACGTTCAATGGGAGTACAAATCCCTTAGTAGCTGAGCAATGGATATTTTCTCTAGAGAAAATATTTCAGGCTTTGGGGAGCAGTGAAAGGGAAAAAGTTATCATGGCAGTTTACCGCCTCACTGGAGATGCTGATCAATGGTGGTCATTGATTCAAAACATGAAGGAAGATGATGAAGTATCAAACATGGAATGGAGGGAGTTCAAAGATCTGTTTTTAGAAAAATACTTTCCTCGCGACCATCGAGCAGATATGGAAAGGCAATTTCTGAGTCTGAGACAAAAGGAGGATGATAATGTCACAAAGTATGAGGCTAACTTTACAAGGTTAGCGAGGTACGCTGGTGATTATATTCGCAACCCAAGAAGTAAGATTGATCGTTTCTTTGATGGGTTAAAACCATTTCTCCGTCGAGCATTAGTCTCATAATCCTTTTCATCGTACGAAGACATTGTCTCATGTGCTATCAAGACCGAAAAGGAATTCTCTAAGTCTTATGACTTTAAAGCAAAGCAAGAGAAGAAGAGACCTACTGATCAATCTGGGAATGGAAATAAGGGGAAGAAGGGAAAGGTTGAATATCCATCTTGTGGTAAGTGCGGGAAGAAACACCCCGGTGCTTGCCTGAAGGGAATGGGAGTCTGTTACAAGTGTGGTGAAAAAGGCCACCAAGATCATGATTGCAAGGGGAAGAAGGAAGCTACCAACGTTCAATGCTACAATTGCAGGGAGATGGGGCATTATGCAAATGCATGTCCTAAGCGTCAGGAGAACTTACCTCAGAAAAGGCCAAGGGATCAAGGCTAGGCTTATGCTATCACTACTGCAGAGGTAGAAGCTCCAAAAGACGTGGTGGCAGGTAATTTAATGGTTTCCTCAAGTTTAGCAAATGCATTATTTGATTCTGGATCATCGCATTGTTTCATATCTTCCCAGTTTGCTAAGAAAATTAGATATTTCCAATTTGATTTAATAAGGGAGTTGTCAGTTAAAACTCCTAAGGGAAGTATCGTTGCAACAAAGTTTTGTGAATCAGTCCCCATTAGAGCACATAAATTTTCTTTATCTGCTGATTTCATCGTCATACCTATGATTGAGTTTGATATAATCCTCGGTATGGACTGGCTTTCGGACTATGATGCGAAGATTTATTGTAAGAAGAAAGAGGTTACGATTCTTGATGATAATGATAAGGAGCACCTTATTTTTAGAGCAGAATCGTCACCACCTAATTCTTATTTAGATCCACCCCCAACAGCTCAACTTAATTCAATTATTGGGGAGGAAGAGAATGAAATAACTGTCGGTGAGGAAAGGAATGTTCAAATAGAGGATGTACCTGTTGTGAAAGAGTTTGTAGATGTATTTCTGGAAGATTTACCTGGACATCCTCCAGAACGAGAAGTAGAGTTTTCCATTGATTTAATTCCTGGATCAAGGCCTATATCGAAGACCCCTTATAGAATGGCCACTGTAGAGCTAGTCGAACTAAAGAAACAACTAGAGGAATTGAGTAATAAGGGATTTATTCGCCCTAGTGTTTCTCCATGGGGAGCCCCTGTTCTTTTTGTTAAAAAGAAAGATGGATCTATGAGGTTATGTATCGACTACAGGGAGATCAATGCTATAACGATAAAGAACAAGTATCCCCTACCTCGTATTGATGATTTATTTGACCAACTGCATGGAGCTCAATACTTTTCAAAGATTGACCTTCGATCTGGATACCATCAGTTGTGTGTGAAGAAGGAAGACATTCCGAAGACAGCATTTCGAACCAGGTACGGGCATTACGAGTTTACTGTAATGCCGTTTGGATTGACTAATGCACCCTCTGTATTCATGGATCTGATGAATAGAGTTTTCAAGGAGTATCTCGATGAATTTGTGGTGGTATTTATTGATGATATCTTGGTATACTCCAAAACCTACAAAGATCATGAAAATCACTTGCGCATTATCTTGAAGACTCTGAGGAGGCATGAATTATATGGAAAGTTTAGCAAGTGTGAATTCTGGCTTCAGGAGATTTCTTTTCTTGGCCATATTGTCTCTAAAGATGGAATCTCTGTTGATCCTTCTAAGACCAAGGCAATCCAAGAATGGCCAGCACCTACGAGTATAACTGAGGTACGTAGTTTTATTGGTTTGGCAGGTTATTATCGACGTTTCGTCCAGAATTTTGCCCGATTGGCTAACCCATTAACGAAGCTCACACGTAAAGGGGTTAAATTTGTTTGGACAAAAGAGTGTGAAGAATGTTTCGAAGAACTGAAGAGAAGATTAGTCAATGCTCCTATATTGACTCTACCATCGGGGAATGATGGGTTCGTTATTTATAGTGATGCATCGAAGAAAGGACTTGGCTGTGTCCTTATGCAGAATGATAGAGTTATTGCCTATGCATCACGACAGTTGAAAATTCATGAACAAAACTATCCTACTCATGATCTTGAGTTAGCAGCTGTGATATTTGCTTTGAAGATATGGAGGCACTACCTCTATGGTGAAAAATGTGAGATTTATACTGATCACAAGAGTTTGAAGTATATTTTCTCACAAAAAGAACTCAACATGAGGCAAAGGAGATGGCTTGAATTACTCAAGGATTATGATTGCACGATACACTACCACCCGGGGAAGGCAAACAAAGTAGCAGATGCTTTGAGCAGAAAAGACCATGGAGTTCTGAACATGATGAGAATTGAAAGGGATCCAATTTTCATGGATCTAGTGAAGATGGACATGGGAATAACCAGGGAAGGTGAAACATCAATGCTTTTTCAAATGGTTGCCAAACCATCTTTACTAGAAAGGATTAAGAGTTCTCAGACTGATGATGAAGAAATCCAAAAGAAGATTAAAGCTGTGAATGATGGGAGATTGAGAGACTTTGCGTATGAAGGTGGAATTTTGAAATTCGGGAAGAGACTTTGTGTTCCCAATATACCTGATCTAAAAAGGGAATTGCTGGATGATGCTCATAGTTCCAATTTCTCTATACACCCTGGGAGCACCAAAATGTATAGAGATTTGAAGGAACATTTTTGGTGGGACAACATGAAGAGGGAGATTGCTGATTTTGTGTCAAGATGTATGGTTTGTCAACAAGTGAAAGCTGGAAGGCAACAGCCTGGAGGAGTCATGCAACCTCTTCCCATACCGGAGTGGAAATGGGACAATATTACGATGGACTTTGTCATGGGGCTACCAAAGACTCCTAGAAGGAACGATGCAATATGGGTTATTGTTGATCGTCTTACCAAGTCAGCACATTTTCTTGCTATAAGAGAAGATCTACCCCTGGAACGTCTAGCAAGACTATACATTAATGAAGTTGTGAGACTTCATGGAGTACCCCTATCGATTGTTTCTGATCGTGATCCCCGTTTTACTTCAAGATTTTGGAAAAGTCTTCAGAAATCCCTGGATACTGAACTTCATTTGAGCACTGCTTACCACCCTCAGACAGACGGACAATCAGAACGGACTATTCAGACCTTAGAAGACATGTTGAGATCTTGCTCACTTGATTTTCAGGGTATGTGGGATCAATATTTACCACTAGTAGAATTTTCCTATAACAATAGCTTCCATTCGAGTATTCAGATGGCACCATATGAAGCGTTATACGGAAAGAGATGTCGTACACCAACCTGTTGGGATGACGTTGGTGAAAGAAAACTTGTAGGCCCAGAACTGGTGGAGGAAACGGTGGAAAAGGTGAAGGTAATCCAAAATCACATTAAAGCAGCTCAAAGTAGGCAGAAGAGCTATGCCGATAATCGAAGGAAGGATTTGGAATTTCAAGTCGGTGATCATGTTTTCCTGAAGGTATCTCCGTGGAAGGGAGTCATACGTTTTGGTAAGAAAGGTAAATTGAGTCCCAGGTACATCGGACCTTTCGAAATTCTAGAACGAATTGGGGCTGTAGCTTACCGATTGGCAATGCCGCCAAGTCTCTCCAAAGTTCACGATGTGTTCCACGTATCTCTGTTGAGGAAATACATGCCTGACCCAACGCATGTACTCACCTATGAGGAATTAGAACTGGAACCCGATCTTTCCTATTGTGAAGAGCCCGTCAGGATTCTTGATACAAGAGAACAAGTACTGAGAAACCGGACGACGCGTCTGGTAAAAGTTTTGTGGAGAAATCATAAGATGGAAGAGGCAACGTGGGAACCCGAGGAACTTATGATGAAGAACCACCCAAGTATTTTTATGCAGTAATACCCTAGAAATTGCGAGGACGCAATTATTTGAAGGAGGGGAGAATGTAACACCCCAAGCTTCTACGGTACGTTTCCCTTCTAATAATGCGATAGCGTGTGTTGTACGCAACCTCGAGTTCTAACACACACCACAACTAATTAAACTAGCCGTTGTAAATAGTGATACCTACTTTTTGAAATCATATATATTTTATATTTCAAAATGGACTTCATTTTTGGATTCGGAATATCGAAATTATCCTAGGGTGAAATTTTGGTACTTTTCGGATAACTTTTATATTTTGATGAATAGTAAAAATTACTAAATTTTAATTAAAAACAACTTTTTTAATCAAAATAAGTAATAGTGATAAATTATGAATTTGAGTGGTTTTAAAGTATATTTAGAATATATTTTTACCATTTAATATAATGTTGGTCATTGGACATAATTTTACAATTAAACCGAACATAAAAAAATGTCAATCTTTTGATAGTTATTATCTCTTAAAAACACGCTTTTTGTTTTAACAGCGGGAATTAATTTTAAATTAATTTCTGCCACTTCTGTGTTTTGAATTTAGGAAAATGGATTCCATATTTGGAATCAGGATGTCCAAATTATGTAAATAGGTAACTTTTATTTTTAGACATTTTGAATAATTACTGCGGTAAATATTTTATTTACCATGGTTAAGGGTAAATCCGGTAAATAAGGGTTAAAAAAATAATATTATAATAATACAAAATTACCCTAAAACGTGTCCTAACCTTATTGGTGTACACATACCCGACCATGGGCATCCTTGGGTCAATTTGGGGACCCCTTGGAGCCACTTGTAAGTGATAATGACACATTATATTAATAAAGTTAAAATAAAAATAAAAATGGCATAAGATTACATCTTTTAGAAGAACAATTTTTACATAGGGTTATACATGTTGGATTTTCGATTATAAATATTCATTAGAAAGATAAAAAGATTTCCTACATAATGATATTTTATTTATAATTTTTAGACATTAAAGAAGTTATTTTATTTATGACACAATGATGATGCAGTAATTACTATAATAGTGAAAAATTAAAATAAGTGATATTATAAATACCCAAATAAATATAATATGAAACTTTTAATGAATTAAACTAATTTTCTAGGATAATATGATATATTAGGATTTATTTAATTGACTTTTTTCGAAGTAATAAATCTGTTATGAGTTTCACAAAAATCAACTAATGAATAGTGTCAAAATTGACATAAAAGAATTCTTAAAACAAATATTATATTATTAATTGATATTAAATTCCTAAAAATCTAAGGTTCGGCCAAGAGACTTATATCATGATAGGTTAATCATTAATGGACCACTTGGGGGTCTCTTGGATGTATATAGTAAGTTTATTAACCATAATATATAAAATACAAAGAGACATTGTAAAAGTGAAACTAATTAACTTAGAGTTAATACTTAAAGATAAGGTTAATATAAGTACCCAAACCTGTCTAAATTCTATTGGATGAGTTGATTTCGACCTATCCCCACCTCATCATTTGAATATTCAACTTTGGAGCCTTTAGAAACCTAATATTAATTTATTATAAATTAATATTTCTAGCTTTTCCAAAGGTGCCCCTCACCCCTCTTATAAAAGGGCACTCCTCCTTCTCATTTCTTCACACCTTCAAAGCCTTTTGGTTCGGCCAAACTCTGCCCAAATACTCTCCCAACATCCCTCAATACAACCTAGAGGCCTTAGTTTGATCAGAAAGCCAACCTAAGGAGCCCTTTTGATCAAATCAAAAGGAAGAACCCGAAGAAGAGGTAATGATTTCACCACCCTTTTCTAAGTTCATTTCTTCTTCCACTTCTTCTTCCTTTGTTCTTACCATTCTAAAATAATAACTCCAGTATCTCACATATACTGTGATGTTATTATAAGTATGGTACAACCATATTCAGTATTCTATCCACCCTTTGAATAACATGTCACCATACGTGCGTACGTACGGCTTACCGTCTCCACGTCGTGGTGTAATTGTTATTCAATATAATATTATTTGGATGGGTATAATAATGATGTGTAACTCATGTAAATAATAAATATAACATGTTAATGATTCTTTATATATGATATACCATTCATTTATATATTATTTTAATATCAAAAGAATGATATTGTCGCTCGTGCGTACGTACGGACTACCGTCTCCACGAACGCGATGAGATTCATTCTCCATCGTATCCATTCAAGTATAATTATCATTTTATAATTTAAAAATGATGTTTAAGGACTTGATATCATTCTGGATATGAATAAGATACAACAAACATGGCTTATGTAACAAAACATATAAAAGAAAATGAGTAAGTTAACACCCGAAACGATGATAATTCTAAGATATTATTAATAAATCAATGTTAAAAGATCATATATGATATCATATTAATATATATGATTCTTGTATAATTTAATAACAATTATTTCACCATTATACAGGAGGTTAACCTAACCCAACAAAGGAAAATTACAAGGTAAGGGTTATTTCACAATCTCTTCATTATCCGAGGTTGTTTATATGTAATAATCTACTGGGATCTCTTTATCATCCACATCCATGTTTCTTAAAAATGTATTTCAAAACATTTTTACTATTTACTAGAATATGGATTAAAGTCATTTATACCCTTTTTGACTTTTATAAGAGGTTTATAAAGTAATCTTTCCGTCGTTTTCAAAACAAGGTCCTTTTTAACCTTTTCGACAGAATTGAGGTAAGAATGTTTTTTTAACTTATACGGCGGGTGCGGTTATTTTACGCCGTTATAAAATCTTCAAAGATTTCCTTACAAGCTTATAAGAATATTTTCAAAGAAAATGTTTTATTTTATATGGATCTTAAATGGTTTCAAAATGAAAAGAGATATTTCTTTAAAAAGAATTTTGATTTCATCTATGTCAACATCCTTTGATGGATTTTAAGATTATTTGAAGTTGATTTATTATGATACAAAACTTCTATATTGTATTGAAGGTTTTGTGATATGTTTGACTATGGATGTGCTATTTTTATACCATTCATAGTTTATGGTGAAATTATTGACATTTCGTATGCTAGTTTTAATACGAATGTTTATGTTATGTTTAAACCTTTTCATATGGGAATGCATTGGACTTAATAAGTGACGGGTGGAGCCCGCTATAGCTCCTCGATGCATCGGTAGGTCTCATGAGACAAACTAGTGTCTTGGCACAAGGCCTTGACAAAATCTTATTTGTAGTCTTGGCACGAGGCCTTGGCTATGTGGTTATGATAGTCTGGCATTATGCATTCCAACATTATGAAAGTGGTTATTGATTTTTGCATGTGATTATTCGATTAGTAGAATATCCATGTGAATAAGTAAATGGCATTATTTCATTTTATTTATGCCATACCATGTTGAAAGTTCATATTTAAAAGGCTTTTGTTTTAGTTATACATTGCCTTAAATGTTTATTCTTATTTATTAAAGTTTCTGCTATATTGTTATCCTTACTGGGCATTTGAGCTCACCCCTTTTCTATGTTTTATTTTTCCCAGGATGTGAAGAAGTAAGTTATGAATGACCTGCAGGGATTTTATGAGGGGTTAATAGTGTGGATTGTGGAAACATTATGTTGTTGTAGTAGTTTTTCATTTTATGATGTAATGTAAAACTTATGAATATATCTAGTGTTTCCAAGGCTACTAAACCAATCGGTCTTTCGAGATTTGATCTTTCTTGTGATCATGCCAATGTTACGAAGTAATGCACCGACTCTGGGCAACTGGGGTCGGGGCGTTACAATTAAGAAATAGTCAGTCTGGTTTAATATACCCCTGTGGATGGTATGATTTCATATATTTATTCTTATGAGGAAACATTATGATATCATGGTTATCTCTATATGCAACTTGTGAGGACACCGTGAGTAAGGAATGAACTCTGGCATTTTTTTTGGATCAATCCCGGGGTGCCTTTGTGGATAATGGAATTTTGGTTAGTTAATGAAGAAGTTATAGAAGAATAATTCACAATTCATCTAAAATAAGATTTCTTGTGTTGGTTGAACACCTCTAACTCTAGTAGTTAGATTTGATGGATTCAGAGTAGTCTCGCGAACATAGTTTTAATGTAGTGGGAGTATCTCAAGTTATCATGGTACATATTTTTACCCTCATTATGTACTATTAATTTTGGATGATCATGAGCCAATCTTGAGATCATCTAGGTTACACTAGGAGATAATCTATTATACATCTTGATAAATTTAACACAATTGGGTTTAGTGAGTAGAATCCATCAGAGTTGTGTGTATGAAGAGTGGTTGATGTAGAAGCTTGGATGAGTAACAACAAGGTTCCCACATAGGAATGCCTAATGTAGAATCTATGAACTAAATATTTTCCCCATTTTATTGTCTTCCATTGGGCACAATCAGTGTTTTGATTAGTGGAAATTTGGCTTTTTACAATCATCTCACCTTTTAACATCAGTGTATGGGCTACCTTGGATAATCTCCCTTCATACTAGTTTATGATTCCATGGATTCTCTGTACATCTTTTCGCATCAGATAGTTTTTTTTATGGATACTTATCCATGAATTCCATATCATTTTTATAACCATTTTCATGTCAAGGTAAGACAACATAATGGTCTTTTCGACTTACAACGTCATCATGGGTCAGGTACCAACATCGGCGGATGTGACCAATGTAACCACAAGATGTTTGGTTGAAGGCACCATGTTTTAAGATGTTTGATTCCAACCGTCTAAGGTGGGGATTGTAATAATGGTTTAACTGATTTAGCTCAGCTAGTTATCCTCTTGTTTCGTTAAATTTGATTATTAAGGATCTTTTATTGACTTTACAACAAGTTAAGATGGGTATGACGAAAATGTTAGATGAGGATTTTCATATAAAGTTCTTCTTGACTAGGATAAATGAGAGAAATTGGGAGATGACCATTCATTTATTTTATAAATATGCCAAGAGATTCTTTAATTTTCTATGGGAATGTTTAATTTGGATATTATGATGGTGGAAATACCGTGACTTGGAATTTGATTATTTTTATTATAGAACATGTAGTGAGATTGAACCATAGGATGGTTGTTTAATGAAATGTTATTATGATCATGAATCTAGATAGAAATTTTTTTTATCCACTGTCTAAGTGTCTCATTTTATTGTACGATCAGTGGGTTGATTTTCTACATCTTATGTAATGTATGCTAATGTTTTTCTCAAAGGTGTGTTGGTTTTTTGGAAACAAAAGATAAATTCTTGAATAGTACATCATGATCCATGTAGTTTGGGGGTAATTTTCATTGTTTCCCCAATTCTAGTTGGGTATGATATGTTTTAAGGTTGGGATATTGTAGCGTCTTGTGTATTTGGACCTAATGAAATTCAAAATGAATTTGAAGTTTGTTGTTTGGTGGATGGTTAGTTTTGTAAACCAATATTCAGAATGGATTTTTTAGAGTTTTAAAAAATAAATCTATTATTTTTAGAATTTTATAATGGACATATAGGTTCCTTGGGTGTTTATTTGAATATTAGGAGTGCTGAACAAGGAGTTTCAAATCTAGAGAAGGTTGGCAGGGTCACACAGTTTGTCTAAAACCATGAAACCCTTCAACAGAAACTATGCAACCTACTCAGAGGGGATGAGGGTGTCACACTATTTGGTCTAATAATATAAACTAGGTCATACATACATTGGTCTTACTGTAGGTCTTGAATAGATGAAAAAATAATGATTTGAGAACAATTTCCAAAATCATGGTCATGAACCTTGCGACCTCCCTTATGGGGATGTTGCACATGAACAGTTGGTGCAAGGTTTGGATAAACCTATAACCAAACCATGAGGCTCATTAATGGGGATGAAAATGACCAAAATTCCCATACTTATTTTTTATTTTCTCAGCTTCCTCATATCCCCTTCATGCACACTACGAGGATCCGACCTGATCTCCTCCTCTCCTACACTTGGGATGATGTCTCCCTGATTTGATGTTATGTTCGAGCACCACCTACAGTGTTTGAAATCCCTTAGTGATTCAGAAACTTATCTTCCTTCATTACTCAATTAATATTACCATTTTAAAAGTAATCACCGCGTGAGCTAATTTGCCCTATTTTTTGGGTTTTTTTTGAAATTCATATATTTCTTTCAAACCAAACTAAATCAAGCCACAATATTGGAAATGTTGGCCACACATTGTTTATTAATCATGGTTTATAGATCTTACCTTAATGTAATGGTGTTTTATAACTTGTGTTTTTGTTCCATGTTCTAGTAATTCCAAGAAACTCCTCTTGTATGTGATGTTTAATTTGTTGAACAAAATTCCTTATTCCTAGTAATGCTTGTTTTTTAAATTGGTCATGTTAATGGAAATGAAACTCAAATTTTAACATCCCTTAAATGTGTGTAACATATTTACCATAAAATTAATTATTATTTTTTTCTAATAAAACCCCTCGACGAGGTGTTATTTCCTCTAAAAAATAATGGGTGAATTAATTAGATTGTAGAGGATGTAATAACTCACCATGTTATCCCTTAGTGATGAACCCTTTCTAAATGGTTATAGCCTAAATCATGTGGAATGAACTTTATGAATTTTTATAGAATGTTTTCGGCCTAACTTTTTTTTATATCTCTTCAATGTATGGTGTTTATCCCATGGAATGTACACCCAACCATGTACATTTATTAAATGCTTGGAATACCATATATGTAAAAAAGAAAACTAAAAAATTTAAAATGCGTTGTTTATGGGAAACACCCTATTTCAAATTGCAATCGTTCATGTTATATTCTATTTATGTGAATTTACTTCCCTTTTTTATTATAAATAGATTACAGAATTGATATTCTTAAGTGCATGACCCCACTTCAATATATAATTGAAATGAGTAATGTTCTTGGCTTCCTTATTTATAGAAGATAAATGCATAAATGATTTAATAAAATGTATTCCCATAGAGTTATACTTTTTATTATTATTTAAGAAACTCCATGGATGGAATCATTTATTATTGAGACATTACCTCAAGAGTGATATATTATATATCATGTATAGGATCGTAGTGCGGGTTTTTTAAATCCATAAGAGTGATACCATTTCCTACAGAAGAACCCATGGATGAGATAATTGGAAATATGTTTACACCGTTCCTTGAGTGATACTCAGGACCCATTTTGAGATAACAGGGACATACTCAGAGGGTTCATGTTTTACTTTATGTTGAGAGTGATAGTAGGGATTCTATTTATTGATTACCATGGATGGACTCCTTCAGATTTGGATAACTATTATGCTCTTGGTGGGATACTTTCATCCTTTATAAGGTTCTTCGGGGATGGTCCCATGATTCTGTTAATTGAATATAATAGATGAAATTATTGTTAAATGGAAATTGGAAATTAATTAAATTAAAGGACACATCCACAATGACAAATCACGTCCCTAAGTTTGGTCCCACCCTTCTGGTTAGTTATGGATACCTGCTATTACATAATATTCTCCCTATATAGGTTCACCTCATTGAAATACATTCCTGCTTAGGCTAAGAAGGTAAGGTAAGCTAGGTGTTCTTGATGATCTTGATCCAGCATGTTATGTTTATTTATTTCACTTCATTCATTATACCTGCACACTATCATTAATTTTATATCCCAACTATATTATTCTTTAAACAAAATTGGTGTTTTCTTAGTGAGTATATCATACACCGTTATCGGGCCTCTATTACACTAGGGTACCCAAGAAGATCCACTAGTTTTCAGGTCCATGATTATTTTATTATTATTTTTCTATTCCGTGAGTACTGGTTAGTTATAAGCACAAAACTGAGCTAGTTCTTAGGATTCTTGTGGAGTTATCATGCGGGATTTTTTTTTCATTTTTCTGTATTACTCTACTTACAATTGTTTATTCTTCTTGTACATGTATCATTATTTTTAACATGAATGAATTATCATATATGTGGTTTTTACCACTTTTATTTTGATGTTATATTTACCTTCTTCTTCCATTTCATTTTTTTAAAATGCTTCTACTATGGATTTATATTTTCATACATCATAAACATTTTCGTGATACTATGATCATGTGGGTATAATATTTCCACCATAACACCATTATACCTTCACTTCTAGTAGGCATCCCCAATCATACTGTGTGGCATGCAAGATACCATGTAGTGATTGGTACGATTAAAAGTTTACCAGTCAGTTAGGCTGATACTTTACACCAACATTTTGAAAGTAAATTTTTTTCTTTTTTAAAATGGTTTAATTCATTTCCAATTCATTCTTATGTACTAAAAATGTCACAAAAAATTTGTTATTTTAATGAGATTTATCAGGCATTAGTCAAGTTAAAAATAAAAAATTTTATAACAAAATCCCAACAATCCATCATAGGATAATATTTTTTTTATAAATATAAAAATTAATTTAATTTTTAAAATTATAATTCTAAAATTTATAATGTTTACTTTTATAATATCAAAAAATATAGTGAAAACTATATTTAAAAGAAAACCACTTTTGTTATATTAATTATCTTTTTTATATGATTTCGTAATTAATCCAGTTTTAACATATTATTGGTATATTCAATATCTATTGTTATTAATAAATTATAGTAAATATAATTCCTTTAAATAAAATACTATTTTATAGAGAAAATTATTTTTAAGCATAAAGTAAATTATGTAAAAATAGAATTTTTAAAAGTATTAAAAACTCACGATATATCTATATGTAAAAAATATTTTAATAAAGTTTGACATGAAATTTATTTCTTCTAACATAACTCTTTAGGATAACTGCATAAAACCTATGAGTTAGATAATAATTGGTGGTAGTTGATGGTGGTGATTCCTCCATCATATATCTTGTAGAAATTTCCCCCTGTTTTAATTTCAATAGCATATAATTTTTTAAATACCATAATTATTTAATTATTTATCAGGATGGTATAGAGTAAACCCTAGTGAATATACTTCCTTCGAATGATAACATAAATTAGATTCATCAGGGATATTTCTGTAACTTTATGTCATTCCCTTACTTCGTATATTACATAATATGGCAACTTTCTTTTATACCTGTTAATTTAAAGACTATATTAAAATACTAAAATATTATATTTACATATCAAGGTTTAATTTATGTTTGGAATTGTGTGTGAATCAGAATATTAAGATAAGTTTTATATAATGATAATAAATATTTACATGTCATGTAATTATAGACTTAGGTCCACTTGGGTATCCGGGTCCAGTCATTACAAATTGGTATCATAGAAACCTTAGGGATTTCTGGTATGGGTGTACCCAAAAGATATGAATGTTGTATATTAGGAGCTACCCTAAAAATATATCTATCATGTATAATTAATATATAATGTTGATATACATTGGGTGGTTAGGCATTTGTATTGTCCTATTCATTTATTTAGTAACATTCCTATGTGTCTTCTGTATCATGGATACATATGTCTAGGTATGGAAAAATTGTAAGAGGTGTAATATCTTGTGCTTCCTTATGATTGGTTTTATATTTGTTGTAATAATTCCAATTATTATATTAACTAAAATAATTCTAATAAATAACTAGAGTTTATTTATTTATTACACTTATATTTTACTTTAAGTTTTTATTTAAGATATTTTTATTAAATTATGAGAACTTTGAAAAATAAAAATAAATTGGAATGTGGGGATGGGGATTTTTATATGTTAAGAACAATGCATATTTAAATGTGAATTAAATATTATTTTAAGGGAATATGATGTGATTATATTCATTAATATAGGTCAGGATTCCATGATGATCCTTAGTTTATTCATAGGAGGGAGATGATAAACTTAATTTTTTACTGGGCTTCCTAATGATATTCATGTTCTCTAGTGTATAGCTTAGCTTCTTCATGTATTGGGATAAATATCTCCATGATGTTAACCCTATTAAGTTGTTGTTATATATATTTTTAACTCTATATACTTTCTAACACATAGGGTGATATGTTAGTTTTGGAAGAAATGGATTGTATTTATTATATTCACTTCCACATGAATATAATTGAGACTCCATGGGAGTTTCAGGTTAATTTATATACTTTCATGATGTATGGTGATGTATTTCTATGTGGAAACAACATTGTTTTTGGAAAACAATATTAGTTACATGATTGGAAGGGTGTTTAATATTTTTTTGGTTTAATTATAACAAGAAAAAATTATCAAAGATAAAGATCTATAATTTGTAGAGATAAGGAAGATATTTAATTATTTAATAGATTATTCTACTAAATTCAACGGTCTATAAAAAATTTATCTTTATATGAGTTATAATGAGTATTCAAAAGTGAGACATTTAATGATATAATTAAGGGAATAATTTAGTTACCATGTGGTGTTGTTCAATCCACCCAACTTCTCTTTGGAGTTAAAAATGGATATGTTTTCTAAAGTTATTTCCAATGGGGATTTGGGAGATCATTTTTCTTTGAGTAGTTATAAGAGGTACTAGGAATAATCATGTTAGATAATATCTAAATTGAGAAACAATTATGGTATAACTCTTCCTTGTTGTTGTGGTGGATCTCTAGGTTGATTCTTTAAGTGTGGTAAGAAAAAAGATAATTGGAATACAATTATTTTATAGATAATGTAGTGGCACTAGTGTGGTAGGTATGACTATCATCAAAGGATCTAAATGGAAACACTATGTAATATTTTTTCCCAAACGTCCAATAGTTTCAAACCTTGTAGGTTTAGGCTGGTGGAAATGAAACTTTTAGAACCCAACGTATATATTGAAATCATAGATTAGGTAACATGAAATCATTGATGTTTTAAAATATATACTAACAATAATTTAATAAGTGACATCTATAATAGTTTTGTAAGTATATCAATTGAATGGTTTTTACATTTAATCTGTTTATAATAAATAATAAGGTGGTTCCATTGATTGTGAGAGGTAAAATTTTAGTTCCTTCCACCATAATTTTCACTTTGTATAATAATATGGATTCCTATTATTTTATTTATAATTATATGGAGTCATGATTTATTTAATAAGTTGAATCCTCTATGTCTAATATGAGTATTAATACCCAATATGGATATAAAACTAGAATAAAGTAAGAAATATCTCTCACTTTCTTCAATGGTGGGATCATTTTGACATCTCTTGCACTTATCCACCCTTAAAATAAATATATTCAATCTCATCCTAGCCATGTAAAAGATGAAATAATTCAAATTTATTTTCAACTTCTATAAAAATTGAGTCTAATTTTATTCCCTTAATGGAACTGAGTAGACTCTAAAGTTATAATGATATCATAATTCAAGTAGAGTGGTGTGGGATCAAGAGTTGGATGAAACTATTTCCTCTCAAATAGAATTGTTGGTTCTTATAGTGGTTTATAAAAGGAGACCCATATACCAATCTCTTATGGTAATATTTATTCTAGATACATTCTTTAAATGTTTTTATTGTTTTCCTTTCAATTGTGAAGTGGTGTTATAGATTAATCTATTGCCCAAAAGTAAACTTATATTGATTTCACCATACTGTATAAAATTGATAATGGTCAAAGAATTAAATATGTATATTGAGGATCTATATTAAAAGTGTTTTATATATCCTAGTACATTTCCATGGGGTGATTTATTTCTATTCTTTAATAAATATTATGGGATTTAATGTATTTGGATAGATTGTTAGAAGTTGAATTGTGAAACAAGAGAAATATAATACAATGTACCTAAAATTGATGACTAGTAATAAATGTTTAATGATGATAAATAGTTATTGTAAATATATATTAGGTCTATGTATCATGAAATTCAAATGAGACTTCAGGATCTTATGAATATGAATTTTTTATATTATTAAAAGTGTTTTGAATATCTTGTTATGCATTTAATGTTGACTAATGCACATGTAGTTTTCATGTAACTTATGAACAATAAATTCCATTAGTAGTTCAAAGCATTAATTATAGTTTTTATGGATGATATCGTAGTGTATTATAAATCCCAAAATAAACATGAAAGAAACATTTTAATTTCTTTGATAATATTAAGTTCATATAATTTTAATAAATGTAGTTAAAAATATACACTCAAGATCTGAGAAGTTAAATACTTGGGCCTTGTGGTCTTGAATTTTATAAATTTCATTTATAGTAAAAATTATTATTTGTATTGTGTATGGAATATCAAAAGAAAATTTTAGAGTTTTATATATTCCTATGGCTCTCTAGGTATTGAAATTACTTCACTTAATACATTTTCCATATATATACTATTATAACCACTCTCATGAAGAAAAGGATAATGTTGTAATTATAGTGTGAGAAGGATTTAGAAATGTTAAATAAATCGATTATAGTGGTGCCTATTTTGATTTTACTATATTTAGTTAATTGTTTTTAGGTTGAAAATAATACATATTCTATGGATCATAAGTTATTATTAATGAAGTATTGTCTTTTTGTATCCATTGTTTCTAGAAATTTATGAACACATGGAAGGAATTATCCAACCCATGATCTTATTCTCATCCCTATTGTAGATTCCCTGAATTTCAACATTAATAATATATTCTATCTATAGTTTTTGTTTCATAATAATTTGGAGATACTCAGGTATATCTTTTCTTCAATGGATCATTATTTTAGGTAACATAAGAGGGTGGAAAAAGTTCATTCAATTGATTTTGAGATCCTATCCACTCTTGGTAAGTGATATGTTATGGCTAGCACATTGAGTAAGAATTCAAATTCCTAGAAGGTGCATGTGGCTAGGAGAAATAATGGTTTATGTTTTTACTATTCATATATAATATGGATGAATCCAATGGTTGATATGGAATATATATATATATATAATATATCCCATACCAATAGTTTTACAAAAGGTGAAATATGATTATATTTTAAACTAAGACCATATCATCATTCCTTTGGTAATTTATGGTGGTTAGATCCTAGAAGGATCGTCATAAGGTTATGAATATTTTGTCTATGTTTATGGAGTACTAGTCTTTAATACCCCCATAATTGAAGAGATTTTTAGGGATTATCACTTCTTTCATTAGGATAAACACCCTATAATTTCAATTATGTATCCTGATATGTATAGGGTATTTGGGTTTCCTAACATAAAATGGGAGATATTAGGACCAATACCTCATGTTACCTTGTGTTATATGTTTAAATCATAATATCAGTGGTCATTGATGTAATTTCATACACTTTGAATAACTGTATCTATGTGGGTTGAAATCCCCATTAATTTTTAGTTGGCCTTAAATGTACCTCAAGGGGAAAGAATACAATATGATTTATTTATAATCAATCAAAAAATACCGATCATTTTTTTCCTATATTGGATGATTTATTTAATTGTAGGGGTAAAATATATATCACTAAGATTATGATTATTTGTGGAGTTTAGACTAGAATTGTAGCCGACTGTGGCCAATGATTTTCCTATTTTTTTTAAAGTATTACCTATATATATCATATCATTTGTGAATATTTTTTAGAACATATCATCTTGGGGGAATGGTCAATTAGAAATGACTATTTATATTCAAGAGGATATTATATAATCCTTTAACCTAAATATTGGCATCTATTAGGAGATACATCTACCAGTTTTAGCTTTTTCCTATAATAATAGATATTATATATCTACTCAGATGGAAATATTAGAGGAACTCTATAGTGGACCACGTCATTCTACAATATACATCATAGATATCAGGGAGTCATAATTGATGAATCTTAACAAATTATAAGGAAAAATTTGGGTTAAATTAATACCAAATTAGTTTTCAATGGAACTGATTTGTTAGAAATCCAAAAAATATTCAAATATAAGGATATTAAGAATTAAATCATGGTAAACATATGTTTCCTTGACCATACCATCAATTAGGCCATCATAAAATGGGAAATGGAAATATTTTCTCCTTATGTAATTGGAAAAATTTAGATTTTCGATCATGTTAGATAAATTGGGTAATTGATTGGAAATTCAATCATGGTTTATTGAAATTAATAAATATTTTCATGTCTGAATACTAAGGAATAATGTACCCAACCAACTAATGATGCTTAATATAATAAAATTAATTTGGATTTTAATTGTTCATTTAGAAAGAATCCTATTTAAATCATTTTTTTAAATAAGAAATTCCAATAAGGTAAAATTATTCCCATGATATCGGAATGATGGTTACATCGATGAATTTTATTTTGTACTATGGAATTAGATGTGCAGATAATGTACTAGATCCTAAATTTACTCTCTTTCGAAATAAGGGAAACATAGTGATGGGAAATTGATTATTAGGTGGTTATAAGTACCCATATTTAATCCAGGTTAGTATTAAAATTAAAATTAAATCATTATATTAATTTTTTTGGGGTTTTGTGTTGGTGGTAGGGGTAGATGAGTTTGAAGAAAAATGGGAGAAAATGGGATAAAAATGGGAGGACCCATAGGGATTCTGGACCATCGGGTACCTCATGGTGCTAGACCCAGTAATTGGTGGGGGAATATTGGGTGTGGAGGTTTTATAGATTCCACTAGGTATTTAATTAAAATATAGTAAATACCAGATATACTCCTAGGTAAAACAACTCTAAAATATTATTCTTTACCTTTCACACCCTTAATGAAGCCCCATTTGACATATTACTTTGGATTTCCATCCAATTTTTTTGTTTCCCATTTAGGTGCTCTAACATAACATTTATAGATTTTATTATAGACCAGGATTCATTATTTACTCAGATAAATTTCATGGTGGGAACATGAGGTTATCATCATGAAGGTTATGGTATAATTTATCTTTTCATTAGTTTTCATCATCCTTTGGTAGTTGATTTTTGAACCCCTAAATATCTTTATCAATTTAGGGTATAGATCCACTAACATAAACTAGTTTTTCTTCATTTGGGTGGAATATAGTGTTGGTACTCAATGATTTTTGGGTAATGTCACACCATTGTAGAGAATATTGGTTTTATTATGATTATTTCTACGACCAAAATCATATTTATTTTATTTTAGGTTCATAAGTCCACTAGTTGTGTCCTATCTATCTCTCTATTCATAATAATATATATATAGATAGAATTATTTGGTTGATTCTCTTTTATTATCTCATATTTTATTAGTGTGGTTATTTCAAGGAAATGAGGTAGATTGATGAATGACCATGCCTAATATTTCAATGAATATATTTTTATTCAAAATGGTTTTCATATGATTAAATTGAAATTGACCATACCCATTTAACTCAGGGAGTATTTACACTAGGTAGTATCCCTATACTACATATTTTTATTCTGGAGATAAGTTAATTTTATATGGATTGTTTCAAATGTTTGTTAATGAATTATTATGGGTTTTGGGAAGCTACAATGTGAATATAGGTTTTTGGTGATTTTTGCCTATAATACCTATATATGACCCCATAAAATATCTCTTGACCATCCTTAGAAGATATAAATTATTTTATCATATTTTTATCTTATAAATTCATTTTCATTACATGGTATTTGTATTTTCATTAACAGAAAGAAAAAATCAATATCTTGTTGTGGTTCTACATTATATATATAGGGATCGAGGATTATCATGCTAGTTCCATCCGAGGGCTTGTGAATTGATATCTCATGGGATTTTCATATATATTTATGAAAATTTACCCTAAATTATGATAGTTTTTCTCATTTTAAATAGGGATATTTATATTTATATAGTTATGTATATATATATATAAATATATATTCCTTCATAAGATAACATGAGTGACCTCTAATGGGAAGGTGTTATATATATATATGTTCCTTTATAATATAATGTATGTGACCTATATTGAGAGGGTGTTATATATGTATATTAAGTCTGTCCTTATGCAAGAGAGTATTCCACATGGAGGATGTCTATTAATATATATATATTCTGATATATATATATATATATATATATATATATATGCACACTAAATTCTATAGAGGATATGTTTTGAAAAACATCCTCGACCACTAGACCCATATGATGGATTTGTACCCAACACAGATCCCATGATTAGATAAAATAATGTTTCACTGATTTGGATGAAAATTATTAATATATAAATAAATTGATCTTAATGTTAGAAGAATATAACTATTTTTTCCTCGATCCTATATTTACCTCTTATGATGTATAAAGATGTTTTTGGATTATTTTAACACATTATAGTTTATTTTGAGGATCCTTTGGCATTGATATGTTATGTATGTATGTGTAAATTGATTTTTCTTCTTATGTTGACTGGTTATATGTTGAAAAATCATACCCTAAATGATACTACCACATGTGTTTCCTAGAAACCTGTGGTTTATATTGGAATCATGGATTGATTCTATATATATTATTCATTTATTCTCTAAAAATTAAAAAGTTAAATCATCTCCCCAGAATTTGTAATCATCCCTTGGTATTTATACCATAATTTTGGGATTGGGATGTTCACTTGAGGTATTGTGGAGATTCGTCATAGGTCCACTTTGGAATTTGGGTAAGGTCAATACATATGGTTTCAAAAATAATTATTACATTAATAGATTAATGTTATTAATGAATTTGTTTTATTGGAAATTGGTCTTTGGTAATAGAAATGGTATTGGGGAAAAATTAGGAATGAAAAGAATATTTAGATATTTTTTTGAATGGGTTACGGTTAGTTAAAATATTCACAATTTGACATTATGTGCCTTATAGAATAATATATTTGATGTGTATTAATTAATTAAAACAATGAAATTTTTTTTATTCATGAATAATTTTTATAATATGATGTTTCAATTATGTGGTTGTTGTTTGATGAAAATCCTATAATTGTATGTTTTGGGAAATGGATACATTTGGTATAAGTTTTCCTAGGTAATGAATTCCTGGGTTATAATTTTGTTATAGGTATGATATGCTTGGGTTGATTTTTTATATTTTAGTGGAAGGATATTTTAGCTATATTTACTAGTAATAACAAGATATATAACTAATGATAGAATTAATCTAGTAAATTACTAGGTAGGTCTGGGTTGTATGCCTTTTTAGGAAACTGGTTATGAGTTATTTGAAAAGTGGGTTATCTAGTACAAATTATCCGGCGGTAAGTTAGTGGTTTACATTTTTTTATATGGTCTATAAATTTGTGTGGATAATGTTTCTACAATGAAATCATAATATTTGGTTGTCTATTTGGAATTTTAATAACTTCATGAGTAATGAAAACGTGAATTTCATTAATATCTAATACATAGTCCATGATTATATAGGAAATTCTTAAATTATCATTAATGATGAATGAAAATTAAATAATAATATGTAATTATATTGTTTCATAAAATAATGTCCTTTAATAAACACATTTACAAGGAATTTGAAAGGATATGGGGATAATTTATCCTTGACCTGATACTCCATAGATGTGCAACACCGAACATGAATGATGTAGGTCTTTGGAACCCTTGAACATGGTCTTATATAAAGGAATTTTATTGTTTATCAATCCATTCATCATGTTCCTAGAATAGATTTAACTCAATTTTTTTCATGACATGTGATCTCATAGTGCCAATAATTGAAAAAAAATTGAATTATTAATTTAATGGATTGATACTCTATAAGTGATACAAATAAATAAATATGTCACTAAAATCAAGTGTATTGAATTGGAATGGTGAACACCCTTGAAAATAGAGGGAAAGATGATGGTATAACTTTGATTTATTTTCTTTATTTATTTACAAGTGGAGCTACCTTGAATTATTATATGATGTAATAATTTCTATGTTCATAGTGCAATAGATATATCCTGGAACGACTGTTATGGGTTATGGAAACACATTTTAAAGGATACTTTATTTCATTTTATAAATCAATGGTTATAATTTTATTACTTTGTTTTAATTTTAAAAGGTCTTAATCAATTCTTCAATGGTTTGGGTGGCCTCTAATAACATGTAAATTGACATAGTTGTTTTTTGGAAATTGTTTGGAAATAAAATAGAGTATTTTTTAACTTTAAATGCTAATGAGAATAGTGTGTAATTTTTTTGGGATGGTGGTTGATTAGAAAAAATAATGGCGATTATGATAAATTCACTCTATATTAAAGTCCCTCATCAAAATGGATTAAATGCATGTGTATTGTGGTGGGTTTTCATTATGGATGGTAGGGTAATGTTTTCTCAAAATGTTTGAATATACCTAGATGGTGACGTTTCTATAGTATAATAGGGACATTTAAAAGTTCTATAGATGAATATTTTTATTGGATGATTTAGTTTTGGGGAACTATAGATGATAATTATTTTTTATATTCATTTAATTCTTATATCATTTTGAAAATTGAATTATTTTTTTATTTTGACATTTGGTTAAATTCATAATGTTGTATTATTACATTAAAGGGGTTTACGATCTTCTTGATTAAGTAATCAGGACACCATGTTGATGTAACAAGGACAACCACAGTAATAATAGGCCTCAAAGAATGTGTTGTGGGATATGTCTGTCCGAATTCTTGAGTTAATCTTATGAGGAGTGGTATTTATGGGATGTGGGAGACCAAATTCTCATATTAGATGGAAAAATATGTTGATAATCCCATTGTAAGAATCATTTTATTGATTCCTTCAAGTATGATATTTGGTGAAACTTACAAGTTATGGGAGGAGTAATACTAGAATGTTGGTGTTTGAGATATAATATAGTACAATGTGGTATAACATGAATGATTTTTATTTAGTATATTTATAATAAAAGGTCAATAATTCTTTTTTAGCTATTTAGAGGACACTATATCTTTAATAATTTTGGTTGTGTAGAATTCAATGTATGGAATAATTATAACATAGTATTGAAAAATTCCAGTACTCATGAGGGGATTATGTAAATGGGTTTACTAAATTCCAAAGTGTTTTTATGAATTACAACATGATTATAGAGAATATATGTATTTTTGGATATAATAGAAATTATGGAGAGTAAAATTGTAACACGTTAGCACTCATTTAGTAGAATCATACAATATTGTAGGGTTTTATCGTGATGGATGGTGTACTATAGTGGATGAAGTATGTTGAAAATTACTTGGTTTTTTGGAACCAAGTACCCAGTAAAGGTCCATTGGACCTACTCTATACTGGATCCATTGGTGGATGACACATAACACCTTATGGATGGTGTTAGTAGACTAGGTTCATCGGGATATTATATTTTGTTATTAAAAAGAGTGATATAATTTTCATTATTCCCCTATTGTTTAAACACCCCACTTGAAGGGTATTCTTTTAGTTCTATCTACAAAATGGGGAAGATACACCAATTTCCCTCTATTCATCTCCCCTTCTTCCGCTCCACAACAAGTGTATTTAGAGGCTTGTTTTTCTTATTTGAGGTAGGTTCCCCTTCCCCTTACCGATTTTATCTCTATCGTCATGTGAATCATATTTTAATGGGTTTTATGAGGGGTTTCAGTAGTGATTTCAAGGAATTATATGTTATCCCAGACATATTGATGGGGCTTTAGTCTAACGTGTATAAATAAGGTTTTAGGAGGATGAATTATAATGGTTTTGTTTAGTTTATAATTATTTTTTCCACTTACTTATTTTTTTTGTATTTAATAGTGAAATTGTGATGGATTTGGTTAATATTTTAAGGTGTGTTATTTATGATTTCATTAGTAGTGGCCTTAAGTGTCTTAAAAGTGTGATCCACACCCTTTTGGTCAATGTATGGTCAATTTTATCATATAATGGGGTTTATTATTAAATTATTAAAAATGGAATAAGTAAGTAATTTATAACAATAATTAATTATATTTGTTTCATAATAAATTAATGAGATATTTTATAGTTCTAGGTCTTGTTTGGATGGTCTACAATGCATGATCTGGCATGAATAAGATTAGGTGTTGGTGACCAATTTTTTCTTATGGGTTTAATTCAATCTTCTATAGGCATTCCATAACTAATCCCTATAGTTTTTATTTTATTCACAAGGTTTGTGATTTTTTGTTTTTCCACACTCTTTTGGTTGTACATAAAATAAAATAAATTTATTTCCTTTATCATGTGTGAAATTGTAAATGATATTTAAGGGTTTTGATTTAGAATTTAAATGATATGACTAGATTAAATGGAAAAATATTTCCATAAGAAGGAATTAAGACCACATTAGAGCATTATAATAGGACCCATTCGGGGATTCCCATGAGTTATGTTTTGATTCATCTAATTTTGATTGGGTGTCTTAGAATCACTTTCATGAAAAATTGCCAAGATTGATTCCTTCTCTTCATGATATGGGAGATACTTTTTTTGGATATAACATGCCTTTAAATTTTATTTTCCATGATCCCATTGACATGGGATTCCATAAATTTGAGGTTAAACTATGATAGTTAGGGACTCTTGAAAGAGCGGGGAGGTGTCCATGGTTGGCCTTATCACTATAGCCCTCGATGGACTTGTGTGCGAGTTGAGGTAGTTTGGAACCCATAATCAGATTAAAAATAGGAGTTATTTGAGTTATATTTTTTTTAATTATACCTAGGTAGCATCCTTTAGTCTCCATTGATCATGGTATTCTAGGAACATCCAAGAGGATTTTTTTGGTTGATCCTGAGGTGAGTTGTTGAGTTATTATATCCACTTTATCCTTTTGTTACATACAAGGGGGGAGTATGAGCCCCTTCTTTTAAATATATTCTATGGGTAAGGAACCTAGGTCTGAATTATGGGGAATTTTTTGGAGAATGTGGTCCAACATAGATATGTATTAAAAAGGTATAGATGTTACTCCCAAATATATAATTATTTATACAATTATGATGTGTTGTGAACATGAATGGGTTAAAAAAAGTGGTTGAGAAACCCAAGGGTTGAGACTGATATAGACATGAGATAACTCTACCTAGTCATTCTGATGATATGAATTTAATAAAGATACTTTTGATCTAATATTACAATGAAAAACAATGTGAATTAACTATTCCCCTAGCATGGAAACCATTTGGGATCTCGCCACATGGGGGTAAAGACTATTTTGGACCAAATATGATTTCTAGTTAGTCATTAATAATCTGATCACTTGATTCATTTCCCCATAATTAGGTGTTATTATGCCTTGGTTTCAATAAAATTAAAATGTACATAAATATATATATATATATATATATATATATACGAGGCCGGCTTCTCCCATTTTTTCAGTTATAGTAACACTGTGATCAATATATCATCTGGTTACATCCTTATATCCAATGTTTCTTTATCCATATTCTTAATCAACTTTTTGAGTTATTGGGGTTCAATTGATATGAGATTATTCAAGACCTTAGGAATTTATCTTGGTAGTCTCTCATTTTCACTAAGTAGGGCTGAAGATCCGACAAGGCTTAGCCTTATCTCTATTGTCTTCCTTTAAATTTTATTTCCTTATGATGATATCCTAAATTTTTGACTCCATTAGATTATATAATTATAGATGATAAAGATTCCCTTGGGTTGTTATCATAGAGATAGGGTATTTTTCTCCCAATTATCCAATAATTCCAAGACATTGTCAGGATTACCATGGGATTATACATTACAAACATGGGATGATTCCCCCTTTTTTATGTTTCTAGGTCATAGATGAGATTCCCATGGGGTGAGACCATATAAAAAGGGGAAAATTATTCCCCTTTTATGTTTTTTTGGATATGTTGATTGAGCTATAATTTTTTTGAATTCCCTATAGACACCAATAACCCTCCCCATTTGTAATACATTAATTTGAGCATGGGTTATAATACCACAGGGCTAAAATCTTATTGGGATTGTCTACCTTTCCCCTTGTTGTGATGTTTTATAATATATCAACGAACATAATTTTCCGCCCTTATATATATGGGAACATACCACCCCATCAGACTCAATGTATTTTAAGATATGTTTAAAGGTTCCATAAAACCAATCCATGAATTTATAATCACACATCGATGGCATGATAATTACCATGTCCATGATATGTTATTATTATGATTTTTATTATATTTTACATTTGTTTTCATATCACACTATACATGAACCTTCATATTCTAGATATATTTAGGGTCACTATTGGCGGTGGCTTACTAATTTTTAATCACACCCTAATCAAGGTAAATTCTACCCAAACTGTCTTCATGGTTATTATAATAGGTAAAATAAATATCCATTTGCTTGGTGGTTATATAGGTAGAGTCTAAATGGTGTCAAGATATGGGACTGAAAAATACTCAAAACATGGTTATACCATATAATCCATTACATTATTTATCAATTTTTAGTAGTCTGGCTATGGTCAACTTACAAGTAAATAGTTCTTTATGCATCCCTAATTGATTACCCACCATTATAGCTACTAATTATGTTATATCATGGGTTATTTTATTAATAAATAGGAAATTCTACATTTAATTCCTTCCTTTTTCTAATTTTATTCATATGTTGACATTTAGTTTTAATTTTCCACATATTATGGACATTCTTAACAAATAAGGAATAGTCTAACCACTCCAAACAAAGATAATCACCATGATTCAATTGATTCTGGTGTATGAGGAGGTTTAATTGAGGTATGTGGGACTAGTTAGATCATAGTGTATGCGAACTAGATCAGGTATACTATAAAATAGTATTATAGAATATTTTTTCTTAACATACTGTTTTAGGATATGGTAGATGATAGTAATTCTAGATCAATATTTTTTAGAGGCTATTTATTATTCCTACAAATAACCTTTTTCAGTTTAACTCCAACATACATGTGATTTTAGATTTTTTTGGGGATTTTGCTATTATAGTTAAGGTATTTTTGTTAAGCCTATTTTTATGAATTTAGTATTATCAAATCATTTTAATTATTCTTATTCTAGGGTTGAAGGTGGAGTTCTTTCAATAATAACATTATTATGTAATATTGACATGAAATTAATTTTCTTTATGTTTCTTGATCACCTTGACTAAGATATATGGAATGGCTATTTATAGAGTCACCATCAACTTTTATATTTTTTTATATAACATTATTATGAAATTATTTGAATCCAGACAAATATTTTTATTATATTTTAACTATTAAGAAATATATGATATGAATCCTACATATATTTGATACATTCCATGAGATAGAGTAGTGTGGGAATGGTTATGAACGATTTGTGCAAAACTCGTATGTTGTTGGGTGTATATTGAGTAGTAGGTTTTATTACTTGATAATATCCATCTTTGTATTCTATGAATGCATTATTAGATTCATTAGTTTGGGGAATAATTATCAATGTCACATTATATGTGATATATTACTTTGGGGGGTTACTGTATAATTCAAATACCCAGAGAGGATTTTAGCCTTAGTTTCTGGGGCTTTCCATATGTATAAAGATTAAGCAAGTGATAGTGTCTTAGTATAGAGTTTACATTGATATTTTAGAAAATAACATGATATCTTATTTATAGTATTTTTATTTTATGGTATACTATATATAATCTTGTTTTGGGAATATGTTGATGATATTTCAGGTTTATTATCATAAGTAGTTGATTCTTCTTAGTCCGGAAGTGTTATCTTTTTTCATATATCTAGGATGAGTTCTAATGTTGTGATGTTATTCTAATAGAAGTGTGAAACTGAATAATGTTTATAACTTTTAAATTTTATACATTGATAAATTATTTATTTTATAGGGGAGATAAAAAAAAGTTATTTTTGATCAATTATTAATTATTGTTGAGAAGTGAATTGAGGTAAATTGATATGGAAGAATGGGTTGATCTTTATGTTGTTATGTCAATAACAAGAATGATAGTGATGTTTAGTTTTTTTACTAGAGTAGTGAGTTGAAATTCATTTAATTATGACTATGAATGATTTCACTTGGTCTTCTTATAGTGTAACAAAAATGAGTGTACCAGTTTGTTTTTTTGTTTTCATGAACAATGTTGTCTATGTGATCCTTAATAAGATTAGATTTTTTATTCCTCCATTCCATTTTGTTAGGAAGATTACATTTTACAATACATGTGTATATTTTATGATTGATATTATTTAATCTCATCCCAATAGTTGATACCATATTTTATTTGGATATCCATAATGGACATTTGTTATATTTGAGATATGTAAAAGGATGGGTTTTCTGAAACTCTATGGATGACAAAGAGTATCTACATGGTCCATTTGAGTCAATATTTTTGTTCATGATAGCATTGAGAATGAATAATGTTTTATTTTATTGTGTCATTGATTGGAGGATATATTAATGGGAAATTTTTTTTGGTCCCATGAGATACATATGGTGCATATCGCATTTTGTAGTGACTGTATGGTGTAATGGATTCTAGTAATTTTGAAAATTCATAAAATCTTGTAGGTAGGCTAAGGATTTTTTTAAAAATGTTAGTTTATCACCTTTAGGATGTTACTAGTTGTAGGATGGGGATGGAATGGTTTCAGCCAATATGCTATTTCTTAGTGTTATGACCCCTGATTTTAAATTTTTTATTGACCAGTGAAGTGACATTATATAAAGTATCATTCTTTGTTTGAGAACTGATGTGGTTTCAAATATATTTTCCATGATGCTAAGGAATTTATTATCTTATCATGGATAGTTGTACTTGGGGTGGTTCTTCATGAATATTTTGGGGATGTTGTAGTCCCATTGAAATTATGAGACTTAAAGTTGAACCAGGTGAGGTCGATAGTGTTCAAGAACACGTTAAGCACATTATAGTAAGACGTACAACACATTTCAATTTATTTCTTAGGATACATAATTTGTGATAGTGTATATTTAGAGAATTTGGACTGTGATTTCATTGATCACAACATTATGTTAGGGTTGGGTGCTTTTCATGAAATGATATGGGTCTAATAAGTTCTAATGTTCGATGGATTATATAATTTTATGATGTAAATATATAGGTTCAATGTGGTGGGGAATTATATAGTGGGATCCCACATTTGATATTATTTTTTTTGATCCTTATTATGTTACAGTATGGAGAGAGCTTGTACTGACAAATGTGGAGAACATCTATTGGCAGGGGTGGGGGTTCCATGTTTGTTATTATAAACAAGTGATGTTTAATTTATTATCTAGTCTATAAGAGACCATTTATTTTCATTATCAAATCATAGAGATGAAGCATCATAGTATGTTTAATGACTCATCGATGTAATTTCAATCACTTTAATAATTTGGGGGGGGGTCATATCATTGAATTTGGGTAATTAAGGGTCATAATTGTATTAAACCATATTTTACTAGATACGGATTTATTAACTTCACATATATTGAGTGTCTTATTGTGGGTTATAGGACTAAATTATTATAAGAACTCAAATATAGTTTTACATGGGTGTGGTTTGTTTTAGATTGATGATGTCACCCTTGGTTGTATAATGATAAAATTTCAGGAATTCATGAATGCCATCGATAAAGGAGTATCATTTTGGAGATAGTGGAACTCAAAATCATCATAATTTTTAGAATGTTTGATTTTTATGGGTCCAAAAAATGAAATTAGGTAGGGTGTGACAATTTTCACATGTGATAGAGAATATTTTCTTAGATATTGATTTGTGCCCATTTTTTTGGATAATACTATAATGTGGGACAGGCCGGGGAAATAGGTGTAAAGGTGTGGAGTTTTTTTCTTATTTGAGTGAAATATCAATGTAATTATAGCTAGTGGGAGATGTAAATTTAGACTATGAATTGATTATTTGTATCTAATTATGTTCACATGATATGTATAGAGATACTTATCATAAATTATGAATGTTATTATGGGGAGTTTGGAATTCCCAAACTTGTTTATATTGACAGAGATGAGAAAATGTAATATTTCTATGAAATTGGATACTAGGATGTTTATCATTTTTATTTTTGGATATAGAATATGAATTTTTGAATTAATTTTAATTTTCTTAGATCATTTTTATGAAGTTTTTGAATAATTGTAGGATACAAAAAGATTGTTTTAGGGGTTCATGATGTTGAATTGTGTAAGATCGTGGACGAAGTAAGCCACTAAGAACCCAGTTGAGTGGAACTGGGACTTGGTGTAGGTTGAAAGGGACCTAGTCATTTCATGGATTCACTAGATGCCTTGTGATTAGCACCAAGTACATGGTGGGGTAAACAATTGGCTGGTGAAGGTAGAATGGGTACCCAAGGTTGTTCTGTTTCATTTTTTAATGAAAGTAATATTTTTCATTGTACCCATACTTTATTTGAACACCCCAATTAGATGATGTTATTCGTTAGCTGACCAAAATAAGGGGATGATACACCCCTAATTTTTCAATTCTATCCTCATCCTTCTAATTTTTATAACATTTATTTTTCAATGTTTTTTGAGTTATTTAAGGAAGGTCTTCTTCTCCCTTCCTCATTTTTCCTTCCCAAATTTTTACACTAATTTATATGGGATGGAACTATGGTTTTAGTACTAATGAAACTTAATTATAATTCAATTGAATCATCATTATAGGGAATTAGTGTGACATGTATTTTGGATGTCCAATTAGGTTGGATAATGAATGTTTTTCATGGTTTCACTTGGGTAAAACTTATTCCTTAATTTATTTTTAAACTTCCATTAAATTGGGGTGGATTTGTTGGAAGTTTATGTTACGAGTTGTTTGTAAATTATTTAGAAGTTCACTCTGGGATATGTCAAGAGTGATCTGTACTCAATTTCTTGAGGATTGTGAATTTTTACACCATCTAGCAGGATATTCATCGATTTTTCAATATGAAATATTTATGGAATAAATTTCCTTAATTAATTATAATTATTTTATAATCAATTAAATAGATGTTTTATGAACATATTTCTCATGTGGTTGGATGACTGAGCCTCATCAGGCTTAGATGATCTTAGGTGATGGAGACTGATTTGTTCCATAATGATGTAATTTTTAAAACCATCGAGAGGTACATGTTCCATTACTAATACCTATAGTTTATGCATTAGGCATGAGGAATGTGATATATGGTCTCAATGACTCTATTTTATTGACTTTAAATTCAATTTTTTTTCTTTTCTTCTTTATGAGATGGTTAAAGAAATTTAGGGCCATACGAGACCCCGCAAAAGTTATTCCTTGATTCCATAACCATTGATGACCTTTTTATTGAACTAAAATTATATTATTAAATTCACTATGAAACCTTTTTTAGATTACCTTTCGTTATATATATATTCATAAGACACTGATTTGGTTCCTTAGCATCCTTGGCTATGAAAAATTTTATTGTTTTTTTCCTTCACCACATGATATGTGAGATTATGTCATATATGATATAAAAGAAATTTAATTTTTATTTATCTTCATTATATGTTCATAAGAGACCGTGAGGTTGATATTAATATGTGGTTGTTATGAAATCTAGATCCATAAGGGATGCCTCCATGGTTAGCCTTGATGTAGTAGAAAATGATGACCATGTGTGTGACTAGATGTGGGTATAAATTTATATCTAGAGTCTAAAAAGGGGTTCTTTATGATATATATTTGTATAAAAAACTTGTTAAGGATCCTTTTTTTATTATTGGAAATAAGGTTTTGTGTCTATCATATGAGTTTCCTTTGGTGGATAGTGAGGTGAGTTAATGAGCTATTCCATCCACTTGTTGTTGGTGTTACATGAGAAGGGTGAGTTTATCCCTCTCTATTTAAATAGATATTAGGGGTAAGGGAATTTGGATCATATTATGGGGAAGGGGTTAGAATATGATGACCAAACTATCTTTGTATCATGGTGGTATGGATGTTATTTAGATACGAAATGTTATTTATTTAATTATATTATTTTATGAATCAGAATGGGTTTATATGTGGGGTAGAGTAACCCGAGGGTTGAGATTGATATAGACCTAAATTGAATCTCTATGGTATCCTTGATATTATGAATTGTATTAATATTATTTTCATCATATCTCACTCTGATATTCATCCTAAATTCACCAATTTAATTTAGTTGACCCAGGTTGGGATTGATTTTCTTGTTGGATGAACGAATCTGATGCCATTCTATTTTCTAAATCAACATTATTTTTAATAAGGGATGTTTATGCACTTTTTGATGATTTTATTCCTTATTAATTATTTAATTTGGTGGGAATACATATAAACAATGTCTAATCCTATCATTTTTATGTAATTGAGTTTTTTGGGTTTCAAAATTATTTTGGTAAGATTCCTATAGGCACATGGATCAATTATATTGGATTAGCCTTATTTGAGATAGATAATGATGTGGTTGAGTTTAGATCATTCTATACCTAATTATTTCTTCCCATTGGTTTTTCTTTTTCCCTAATTAAGCGTTGAGATTCCCATGGGGTGATACTATACAGACAAAGGCCTCCCTTTCTCTTATTCTATATTGATATGTTATGGTCATGAATTCATAGGTAGTCATCAATATAGAAATTCAAGATTCTAATAGACTGAAAATGTTTAGAAAAAGGTAAATTTTCCCTTTAGATGATGATATGATACCCTGGACTAGATGTCTATGATGTGAGGCCCAATATACATGGCTAACTTAGTTACATTTTAGATGTTTTTATTCCATGTATGAGATGCTCATGGGGTGAGGCTGTGTAGAATTGTGACACTTGTTCCTTCAATCTGTTGTAATGATCTAATGATCAAGATACCATTGTGTTTAATTATCTAAAAAATGGAGATACTTTCCTTTTTATATTACATTAATTTGATGAAGGATTAAGATTCGATGGGGTTGAAATCATTTAGGTGGGGTTGACCTCACTTCATTATCCTTCTCTCATTATACTATGTTCTTGATGCATTAGGTTGAGGCCCTATAGAATTGGGAATGTAATTAACCATTATACATAATATTTGTTCTGAACAGTTTAAATACAAATTAAAATATGCTGAAGTCAGTATAGTCACACCCATGAGGATATATAGTAAAAATTACAATGACATGTTATTATTTTTTCCACTATCATCTATCTTTTACATATGAGTATATCATAATATAATTTCTCATTATACAGTTGGATTGCTTTAGGAAAACTATTTATGGTGGCCAAATAATTTATATTGAAACACTTCTCATATTTGATTATACCTAATCAATCTTCATGGTTATAGTAATAGTTATGTTCAATATCCATATTTTGGATGGTTGAGTAAGTGGAGTCTTGATGGAGTTAGGAGACATGACTAAGAAGAGACTCAAGGCAATGTTCTTTTATAGACTTCGTTAAATTTTTATAATCTTTTTTATATGATATTCATAGTCAACCAAGGGGTTTCACTTCCATTATTTATACATGTATGAATATCTAACCGTATAACTACATATTTTGTGATATTATGAGTGATGTTATTATTTTATATGGAATTTTGTTATGATATCTCTCTGTTCATCTTTTATTTATGTGATGAAAGATAATTTTTTGTTGTTGTTGTCACAATGGAAATCTAAATTGGAATGTTTATAGATATACCAACTATATAAATACCATAATAGCTAGTTTTTATCCCTTGAGATATCAGGATGAGCACTTAATGAATGTGGAACCCAACTCTAAAATAGTTGAGGAATAAAATATTGTGGGTGATATATTTTGTGACCACATGGACAATTATAATCTCTTGGTATTGTGAGGTAAAGGACTAAGTTAGGTTCCAATGATCTAAGTGACATTATATCCTTAGATCAGATGAAATTGTAGATGGGTACAATATAACATGGATTATTATCACAGGGAATAGTCTGGCTGGGTAAATAAATACAACTTAGTAGTAGATGGGTTGAGTTATGGTCACATTAGGAAATGTACGGGATGAATTGAGCCTAGATTTTTGTATTAGATCATATATTATATTAATGATAAAGTCTATTTTTGTGGGATTGTACTTTGAATATTTATTCCATTGGAGGTAAATTTTTTAACTTAATTATATTAATACAGTGTGCTTCTACATTTTCAAAAATCTCATGATAGAGGTTACAGTTTTGAAGGAAACCATGTGAACTAATCTTCAATTATGATTATTATTCCATGAGGTCATAATTATTATACACTACCAATTTTTGAATGATTTATATTAATGGTTAATTATGTCATCACACATCATCAAAACCTTTTGTGTGACTGTCTATGTCACTCCCTTCATATAATCTGATGTTTGAAGAGTATCAGTTTATTATGACCCACCACTGAGGTGGTTTCTACATGGGTTTAGTTGTGTTATATCTTTCTTATGATGTTTTTATACTAATTCATTACAAAAATATTTATGATTATTATTCAAAATTGATAAAATTTCTTGAGTCTAGGGAATGTTCTACTAAAAAAAATCCTTAAAAAATAAAAATAGGAATCATTGGCACTAGTTTCGGGACAATGGGTTTTGTTATAATGGTTTCTTGGTTTGTAGATAATGAATCTACAAGATTACATTCATGTTGTGTTCTACTAATTATTCACTTATTCCTCCACACACTAGTATGTTGGGGATTATATTTGGGGCCACATTATTATTTTCCTAATAAGTTTTATACTAACAAACCACACATGAATCCCTATGTAAATATTGACCTCATGTATGATATGTAGGTGAATAACTTTAGTTTGTTGTTATATGATAATTCTTTTAATATTCCTTTTCCATGTTATTATTTTATTTTCAGTTAGCAAATGCTAGTTTTTACAATTTTATTAATTTTCATAATATGATCATAATTTTCTATATTATCTCATTGATTTTGATTCATTTATATTTTTATTGGTATGTTAATGTATATAAGATTAACCGTTAATTTTAGAGGTGATTGGAGGAATGGAAATTACTATTGGTATAAATAATAAAATATACTAACATATGTATGATATTAACAATTAGGGGATAAATATTTGATGGTGAGAAAACAAATTTTGAATTAGGAACCATAATTTCACATATCTATAACAAAAAAACCATCAAACTTCCCATGAGAAGGAGTTAGTATTAAAATGTGGAATTCTAGTGAATTTTCAGAATCTATTAGGTCCAACACCGTGTCAAGGAAGGGATATTATGAATACGTTAAGATGATCAAATTCTTGTAGTACAAAAAGAGTATTCTAGATCAACAGTGTAATATTATTTTCATTACTTTGAGGCTACTTCCATTCATTAATGGAATATACATAAATGTACAAAGAGTATTCTCTATCTAATGTATTGTATGGGTAATAGTGGAAGTCTCATCATTGCTAATGTGGTCTCATGGAATCTAACACAGAAAAATTAGAGATTTAATGTGATGTGTGGGGAAAATGGTTTTTATAAACTCATTGAAATGTCACTAGGGTTATGATAATCTTCCTTCATGAATGGAAAATTTAAGGAGGATTAGGTTATATTACGAAACTAGTGAAACTCAATTCATATCCCATGGATACACCCACACAAACATTACCAAAAAATGTTTCCTAGGGTACATTTTCACTAAAACAAAATATTAATTAGTAACATAGGACATGCCAACACTCCAACGAAACCCAACTCACTTCATTGCGAGACTATATCATTGAATTAATGTAATGCCATTCCTTATAATGCCTACATATTTTGTGAAATATTTCTTTAGATAAATTTAATATATTTTTTAAATATTTTTCATTATATACAACACTGAGTTTATCTTGGGATATATATAACAATTAGTACTTTTGAAATCACGAATGACTTGTGACTGTGTGTATCTAGGAACCATGAACTATTATATGATGAATGTAACCTAGACAATAAATAAGTGGGATTTAATTGTATTATCGTATTTATAAAATATAAATATAAATTTCATACTCAACATATATTTGTATATAAATTATTTGTAAATAATTAGTACATTTTTAGTAATATAAATATATTCATAAAAAATATGTTTTCTTCAAAAATGTTTTTTATTGAATTTTAGTAAAATATAATATTATAATTATATATATATATTTTAGAAAATTTATTTGATAAAATGATAATAATTATTGAAATACTAATATCAGAATTATCTTATGGTAGGATTTCTATATTTTTATGAAAAAATTAATTTTTAAATGAATTATAAAAAAATATATTTTAGTAAAACATTCATTTCCCTTTAAAATAGTAATTAAGCATACACATTTCTATTTAATTTAATACAAGTATTTTTCTACTATCTTTATCCTAGTTGATTAATTTTTAATCATCATTGTATATTATTTTAGTATAACATTAGTTTTGGGTTAAAAAAGGGTTTCTTGTTTTTCTAAAAACTCTTTTAAAGTGAATTAATTTTATCAATTTTAATTAATTAAAATAATAAATAGTGATTAATGTTTTAAATTAAATTTCATGTTTATATTTCATTAAATTTTAATTTATATTAACAAAATAATTATCATTATAAATCGATTTAAAATAAATTCATCTTGTGCTTGAAAAATACATTTCTTGAAAACCTGCATTTTATTGTGTATTTGGGTTTTATTTTAATTTTAATTTTTCCTTAATTTAGAGAAATTAATAGGAAAAAATAAACACAATTTTTAAAATCGATTTTTAAATTTTTTTGGGGTAATTTTTTTAGTAATTTCTAAAGAGATTATTATTTTTGGATGAATAGTGAAAACTGTTGAATTTTAATTGAAAAATACATTTATTATCCATTTATTTATAAAGTTAAATTAAATTATATACATTTTTTAAATAATTTTTTTAAAATTTAAGATTCATTTCTACATTTCATATCATTCTAATAAATATCATATTTATTTTTGATATATTAACTTTGTTAACTTTTAACCATTTTCTATTAAAAAACCCGCTTTTTAGTAAGGGGTGCGAGATTAATTTTAAATTAAACTTTCCCACTTGTGTGAATGTAATTATGAAATTTGGATTAAATATTTGAAATTAGAATAATTTATATTATCTAATATAGTTTAATTAATATTATTTATGAAATTAATAGTGAAATAAAAAAAAGTAGTTACTATGGTGAAGATTAAAATTGGTTTATCGGGTTGTTAAACTAAACAGATAATGGTTAAAATGAATTATAAAATATTTTAAAATATATTTTATTGATATATTTGGACCATATAATTTATAATTATGTAATTTAAAGAATTTTTTACACTTTTGGATTGTGAAAAATGTTGGTTCAATTTTTTCAAAAAGAAGTATTAATGCGTCAGTCACCTCACTTATAAAAGGCCATTACCTGTCCTCTCGTACTCACACATTTAAACCATTTTAGATAAGTCAATAAAAATTAAAATAACATTAGAAAATCCTTAATATCACCATAGAAGAATCAATTTATAGAGAAAGAAAATCTTTGATGGGTTTAGGTCAAACTTAAGGAGGATACCCGAACATGAGGTAACATTCATCCATGAGGGTTTTTGTTTTATTTATTCCCCACTACAAAAAGTAATATAATATAATTATGACATAATAATATAAATAACATTGATACAATCATATTTTTTTTTGTATTACTAGAATTATATACATCCATATCCACTTACATCATATTGATTAAGATATCATCATTCGCGTGTACGTTGGACTGCCGCCAAACAAACCAATGTCATTATTTTTTCCATTACCAGCTCTCTCATTAAGAAAAACTTCAGTAATTTTTATATAGTAAATTTATTATTTTATTAATATTTTACAATTATTATATTAAACATACCTTCATGATTTCTGTTGTTTTGGAAATACGATAACATCACTCATTTGAACAATAGACTAGAGCTTCACAAATCATTATGATTGGTTCAAGATTTACACGAAAGGTAAAAAGGATGGGTTTAATGAACACATATGATATATATTAAATAATTTTTTAATATTTATTATTTGTTATTTAATTTTATTTATTTTAATCATAAATGAAAATGGGAACAATATTCATGCATACGTATAACCTATCATCTCCATGATTGGTGTCTTTAATTTTTTAACACTAAAATTAATGGATCACTGTAAATAAATAAACACCAAATTTAGGTTATATTTATATCATGATATGAATTACATATATGATGAAAACATGATCAAATTAAGAGGACCAAAAATTAAAAATCAAATCTTACACAGAAAACAATGCATTTATTTCCCGAAACATGATTTTAACATGGAACAGTTAATAAACTGGTAATAAAAGGTTATAAGTAGATCATATGAGGTATGGTATACATATATATTATTATATATTAGATATATAATAAACATATATTTATTATAAATGATGTCTTAAAGGGTGTGATAGAATTCTATACATATAGTAAGATATTTCAAGCATCTCGTTTATTTTTTGGAGAAATATGAACCCACCCTCATTATTTTATGGGATGTATATACTACCGATTTTGACATGATATTTCATGAATATCTTAAATTTAATGATATTTAATGTTTATTTTTACTTGTACAATGATTATAATCTAACATGTAATAGAAGTTTCATTTGATTTTATTATTTATTAGGGCTTATGATAAAAAATATTTCTATAGTGGTAATGGATTTCCATCTCAAATTTTTACATCTTTGAGACACATACCATATTCACGGAATATTTAAATTAAGTGGTGTATATAATATAGATTATTCTATTTTTTAATTACTAAACAAACAATTATGGGGATTTAAATACCCATTTTAGGGTCTCTATTTCAATGGTATATGGTTAAAAAGGTAACAAAACAACAATGAATTTTTGAATTCAATTTATATACTATGATGGATATGTTATGTTATACACATATTTTCAATTAATAGGTGTACAGGCTTCCCATTTGACATATAATATCATGAATTTATATATCATCATGATATTTTAAGATCTATTTTTTTTATTACTCAATGGGGCATATGATTCAATATAACGAAATTGGTAATGATTTTATGTTACATTATTATTTTTTATCTTGATTATTTGTGATTATGTTTTTGATGATAAAATAATATGAACCATATCTTAAGAAACTCATGAATTTTCTTCAAATCTAGTTATTCATGATATTAATAGTTCCATTTTCCCACTCATCTGCACTAATTGATAAAATGTTTTTAAGAAAAAAATGACTTTATTTCTCTATTTGGTCGGGAATTCATTTTTTTCCAAAATAATTATTATCTAAAAATAGTATAAGTTTTTACCAATTCCAAAATTAATTTTTTAAAAATATTCTTTCCCTTTTTTTTTGTTTTTAAAATATATTTGTAATGGAATCTTCATGTCATTTTATATAAAGTGACCCATTTTTATTTTAATAAAATGTTATTGGAATCATTTTTTAACATGTGTTGTATAAAAAAACATTTGGTCACTATGACAATTATTTGATTCTAGTATTCCTTTATAATATTTAATGGTTATTTTAACAAAAACAATTCAGAATTTTTTATGATTCCAAAAGTGTTTTTGAATGTGGAAAGTAAATTTTCATCATGAAATGTTTTAAATTATTTTAAGGATTAATTTATATGTTTCCTAGGTTATTTTAAATGAAATGTATTTTCATAATTTTTATTGTTTTTGAAAAAATGTTTTTTAATAAAAGATATTTTTCTCAAGAAATGTTCTATGTATTCTTTAAGAATAATTATCCATCATAGATGACAACTTTTGTTGTAAATTATGAAATGATTTGGTTAGGAACCAAGGATATCATTCATCATATTTCATTGAATGATTTATATTTATCATGGAATGATGATTATTAATCATTTCTAGTAAAAATATGTTAACATATATTAATGTTTTTATCAAATCCATTTCATTTCATGGTTTATGATATGATGAATATTTAATATCCCTATAGAACAAATACATATAATTTTCAATGTGTGATGGGTGGAACCTATAACTCCATTAAATGTATTGGGTAATAGTAAAAATTTTACAAGATCAAATGGTACAAGGGTTGTTACCCCAAGCCAGAAAAGTTGGTACATACATGGTTTTTCCTATCTAGAAAAGGGTACACATTTGGTTATCCTAAGCCTAATGTAGTTACTCTGATGGTTATCCTAACCCTAAATTGATATGAATGTATTGGTGTGTATCATTAACATAATATTGTTATGCATATTTGTATTCCCCGATTTTATTTATTAGGAAAATTTTATACTCTCATGGATCATAATCTTTGATTATGTTATGATTCATGTATTATGAAAATATTATCATTATTACATGAATAAATATTATGATCTTTGATATAAAGGTTATGGTTTTCAATTTTTATGTCCATGTTCTTATAAAATTATATTCATGTTATTATTATGTATCTCCCTTGTTTACCCAATATGAGAATATGTCTCTAACCATTCTTATATTTTCTTTACCCATGTTATTATTAATGGATTAGGTAGGGTATTTTTGGGATGAGTAATAAGGGGGAAGATCATTATGAGAGAAATTGATGATATTTCACCAAATTAAGAATATTGTGTTCCATGTTTCCAAATGAACTAAACTATTACAGTCATTAGGAATGTGTTTTTGTAATGTATTGAATATTCAACTAACATTATATGATATACATGTTTTAAAATCTTTTGTCTATATTATTGGTATTATATGATAGGTTTATTTAATATCTAGAAATTAGAATGATAAAATATTATTAAGATACTTAGAGATAATTATGGGGATATGTCTAGAGATGTCTGTAAGAACAAGTGTAATGATGTGTCAATGTATAGGAAAATTTCATAGAATTTTGGTAAATGATATAGTTAGTGGTTTACATGAAATTAATTTATTTTATTGATAATAAATGTGGTTGTGGATTTTTCATAGATTTATCAAATGGTAATAACTCTGAAAAGGGACCTTTTATCTGGACATAGTTGTCACCTAGTACATGACAATGGGCCTCACTGCACTCTTTGTTTGAAAATCCCGAGGTATATATTTTTTAAATTCACAAACTGTTTACAAACATTTATGAAAGATTTAAATTGTAGACGATCTTGGATATAATATGATAAACCTAATGTTTTATGTATTAAAAATAAATTTTCATGATTTATATATCTTATAATTGAATTTTTAGGATTATGTTATTTCCCAACCATGATTAATGTTTTTCATACAAGGATATTTGGTTTTAGTCAATGGATTTGACTGTATGGAATACCGTCAAAACTAAATCATAGGGAAAATTTAGTTAATACGAGAAACAAATTTTTTTGATGACTGACTAGTTAGATGTTGTGATTATTCCTAATAAAATATTGTGATATATGCTGAATAATGTGATCATTGGTGAGATTAATAAAGAAATAAATGAAGTGAATATAAACTTTATGGAATTTTTGCATGGTAATAGACATATTGGAAAGATAATTAATATTCAAACATGTTGATAAGGCGTGAATAATAACTTATAATACTATCTCAAATGGAGGGGAATATGTTATCTATGTAGAAAACAAGGTAATAGAGTGATAAATTGTTGAGGAGTTCAATGTACTACATATGGGGGAACATGCAAATTATCAAGCTAAATTCTCTTACCCTTGAATGATATTCCATTGTAAGGGAGTACCTATTATATTTACATAATTAAAATGGAAGGATAAAAGTATTTATATATTTAAATTCAAGTATTATGAGGTAGATTTATTTTACCAACAATATTTTGGTTTTAAGAATAATGAAACATCTAAGGAATATGTTATTTTTAGAAGCATATATTTAAGTATTATTAAATTAATATTTATGGATTCCATCATGGTATAATGTGTTTTTGGTTGGTAATATGTTCAATTTATTAGAAACCACTCATATGGTTTTATGTTATGAGAGTTTTTTCAGATTCTAGATATTTTAGGAGAAATGTTTTTAAGTACAACCCTATGCTATTGAGGAGGAATACCTTTTATGGGAATATAAATAAAGTTATTATTAACCATTAGGGTGTATATTATCTTCCAAGTTAAGGTAATTTCAGGATATTTAAACATTAGAAGATTTTATTAATATGGTTTTGGTAAAATGATATCTTGCAATCTGGGTAAAAACAAGTTGTATGAAGCTAGGCCATGTGGAAATCACCCATAACTGAAGGAAGGAATGGTTACATCGCATAGCACTGGGCTATATGAATGGTTAATTCTAGTGGGGTAATATAAAGAGAGATACTTTAGATTATATATATTGATGCATAGTAAGTTAGAATGTCACAGTTAAGAGGAAAAGTTCTAAAAGGATGATACAACTATTATCTATGCAATAATGGAAATGGGAAGGCATCACCCTAGGTTTTGATGTCGGACCCCAAAATCATTTAAAAGGAATAAGGATATATGGATTTCATTAAATAAATACACGTTATCTATATTCTAGGATATTTCACTTGGGATAAGTCTTATAAAAAATACATTAATTAATTTGTAAGGTTTCATGAAGTACAACATTGAATTGTATTTTACTATAATATAGAGTATACTTTGATGTTTTGGGAAAGTATTTACAAATACCTTTATATAGAGTTGTGTTTCATCACTACGGATCATCCTAAAATTGATGGAATGTTGAAGAGAATTATTAAAACCCTAGTGGATGTGATATTATCTTGTTCTCTAGATTTGATAGGTGGTTGGGATCAAAACATATTCTATCTTAGTTTCTATCAAATAAATGATTTCACTAAATTTTTTATATAGATCCTTATGAATCCCTATATATGTTATAGAATAAAGTTTAGAAATAGAGATATTGGGACATGCACTAGTTAATGAGATGAAGGAGAAAAGTATATCCATTCAATAACATATAAGTTCTCCATAGTGTTGAAAGAAAGTTTATAGTGATATTAATCGATGTGATCTAGATTTTGAACATGGTGAGAATGTCTTTATATGAATTTATCAGTGGACGAAACAAGGGAAAAATAATCGTTAAATATATTGACCCCATTAAAATAGAGGATCATATCGGGATAATATATTGTTGTTTGGAGCTTCCACCAAACCTCTCTTAGATTCAAATTGCTTTATATGTATCACTCCCGAGGTATTACATACGTTATCCACCACATTTACTGAACTCAAAGGTCATAAAACTGAAGAGTGATATTTATTATGAGAAAAAACCAGTAGAGATTCTGGATTGAATAGAGAATGTTAGTTGAAACAAGGACACTCACCTGGTAACTATGTTTTGGTGAAACAATAAGCTTAAGAAATCTATATGGGAACCTGAGGAAATTATGAGGTAGAAGTATCCTCAGTTATAGGTACCAAAATGATGAATTTTGGGGGAGAAATTCATTTTAAGGGGGGTAGAATGTTAAACCATGAGATTTTTTTTCATGTATGCGTAATATTTTCGATATTTTTCATTGCACAACACTCTGAGTTTATCTTGCTTACACATAACAATGAGTTTTTTTTCTTATCGAGCAAGACACGTGACACCGAGCATCAGCAAACCACGAAGTATTTTATGACCATTAAAACATAGATATTAAATAAGTGGGTATAGATAGAATTAAATACATTGTTAAATATATATATATATATAAATTTCCAACGTTTTTTCTTAAATTATAAGTAAATAATTAATAATTTATTTGTAATGTAACTACATTCCTAAAAAATATTATTTCATCAAAATTGATTTTTATTAATTTTTGTGAAAATATAGTATAATTAATTTATTGAGATTTTAGATAATAAATTTGATTAAATGAAATTCATTTTTGTAATCATCATATAAAAAATAACTTATTTTGTAATATTGGGATATTTCGGGAAATTTAGATTTTTGTAATGAATGTTGAAAGATACCGATTTTCAAAAACAATAATTTCCTTTCAAAAAAGTAATTTAAATTAAAAATTATGTTATAAAATTAAATAATTTCTGTTTATTTATATTTAATCCACATAGTTAATGTTGAATCGATTTTATATTGTATTTTTAACAGTTTATTTTTGGTTTAAAAAAAATCTTTTTCTAAGAACAGTTTAAATGTGATTAATGTTTCTCCATTATAATTAATTAAAATAATAGTTAATGATTTATTTTATAAGTTAAATTTAGATTTTATATATCATTAAATTTTAATTGAGATTCATATACTGATTATTAAAAAACATGCAGATAAAATAACATTATCTTTTTCTGAAAATAATCATCGTGAGAACCCAAGTTTTCATAACATCAGCATGGTTTATTTTTAATTTATTTTTTTCCAAAAATATAAAAATATATTTTAAATATGATAATTCATTTTTTAAATAATAATTAATATATTTTATTTGGGTGAATTTTAGATAATTTTCTGAAAAGAGTAATTTTTTATAAATAAAAAATATTTAATTTTAATTTAAAACTACAATTTCATTTTAATTATTTATAATTCTACCAAAAAATTTAGATTTAATAAATGTTAAATTATTTAAATTAGACATTAATTTTTCTAATTTTTTTCATTTTATTAAATTTTATATTGAATATTAATATTAAATTTTTTTAAACTTTTGATCAATTTCTCTTTAAAAACGATCATTCACATCTTGTCCGTGGGATTAATTTATAATTTAAATTTTCAAAATATGTGAATTTAATTTGAAAAAATGGATTACATATTTAAAAAATGATTTATATTATATAATATTACAACTTACTGGTTTGACCAAAATTAATTGTAAAATAGTAAAAATTATTTACCACGTTTAAGGTAAAAATGGGTTAATTTGGGGTTAACCTAAAATGATAATGATTAAAAAAATTATAGAATTGTTTATAATATATTAAATAAACATATTGATAACTTATCATGGAAATGGTTATAATTTTATCCACCTTGGACCCTTCTGAACATTCATAAAAGTAGACACATTTCCTTTTAAAAAATACACAAGTATGCCCCTAACCTCAATTATAAAAGTACTCCCCTTTCATCTCTTACTCCCAAAATAAGACCCATTTTGTTTTGAAAATACCTACCAAAATCACTTACCAACATCTATATTCTCTTATTATAAAACGTATTTAGTATATAAATCTTACATTGGAAGGATTTTGGTGCAAACATAAGAAAGATACACAAAGAATATTTAATGTTTATGAATGAGCATTTTTGTTTTATTTCTTATTTAAACACTTTAAATTATTATTATACCATTATGATATAAAAAAATATGTATATTAAATATATTAAGATATTTTTATGCCAATGTAATTACCTACATGATCTACACATCAATCAAATTGATTAGAAAATCATCTTTTGTGTGTACGGCGAACTACAACCTCATGAACCAGTGTCATTCATTTTTCTACTAGCACCTCTCAATGTTATTAATAATTTTGGATTTATTGTTTAAATATTATATAAATTATATTATTTTTATTTATTAGTTATTATATAACATATACCTTCATTCTTTGAGTTTTATGGAAATATGACAATGTCGGTCGTGTGTATGATTGACTACCGCCTCTCATAGAGATGTGATCTATCAACCCATTTAATTGAAGGTAATAAGGATAGGTTTAATTATAATATGGTATATATATGAAATAATTTTTTTAATGATAATATATAACTTTTTCAATATTGAAAGAAAATAAAAACTACATTTGTGCTTATGTACGACCTACAGTCTCAATAAATGATGTATTTTATTATGTATAACTAAATTATATGAATTTTTATAAAAAAATATATTCAGAAAATATTTTATATTAATATATTTAATAAAATTATTTATTTTGTTAAAAAATGATAAAATTAATAGGACCAAAAATATGAAGTCTAAACTAGCATGAAAAATATAGTTATTACATGAAACATGATTTTTATATGGAATTTTTAATAAACTAGTTATTAAAGGTCATAAGTAAATAATATTAGTTGGATATATATATATATATATATGGTTATTTAATAGAATTTTACAAAAAATATATTTTTTATCTAGGAGGTTTGAACATATAACATCCCATGAAAATAAAGAACATGACATTTTTCATCTTTATTAATATTTTTGAATTATATATTAATTATACTTTTAAGGGGACTCTATGTTCAATGGAGTACCTGATACACAACGAATGGGTTTCTTTGAAATCTTACGTTGCACACAAATAATATAATTTTATTATTTTAAATGTTATTTAACGCCTAGGCGTTGTATTGGCGGGAATGAACATAACTAACTAAAATATGATTAAACCTATTTGTTAAATGTTTTTACACTTATCCAATAAAATTTAGAGGCTTAAAATAAGAAAATAATTCGATTTTAAGCATGAATACTATAATATTCACTAAAAAGTCGATTTACTGCCTTTTGATGGGGAACCCTCATTAAATCTTGTTTTGGTCACTTTTATATATTTTATTTGAAAAAATAAAATTCTAATTTAGATTCGTAAGGTCAAAATTTACTTTGGGTAAATTCTTGGTATTTTTCAGTTAAAGTTCATTTTTTATGAATAGTGAAAAATACTGTATTTTTATTCAAAAATGCATTTCAATATAATTTATTTATATGATTATATTATCTATTTAATTGGTTTTAAAGTGTAATTAGAATATATTTTTACAATTTAATCTAATGTTGGTCATTGTTATTAATTTCACTTTGAAATTGGACATAAACAAGTGTCAATCTTTTGATAATTATTGTTTCTTAAAAACACGGTATTTGTTTTTACAATGAGAATTAATTTAAAATTAATTAATGAAACTTCTATGTTTTGAATTTGGTAAAATAAGAATTATTTTTGATTTCTTCATATCAAATATAGCTTAGGATTAATTTTTGGTAGTATTCTGAAAATCATAAATTTTTGATGAATAGTGAAACCACTAAGTAGTAGTTAAAAACTAACATTTTTATTTAAATGAAATTTTAAAATTTCTATGGATTAAATTTTGAAAATATAACATACATGGTTGTTATTATTTAGTAAAATTTGGGTCAATAAGATGAAAATAATTTTTGGTGAATAGTAACTTGTGACTTTTATTTACCGCATTTGGAGGTAAATAGGTTAATTCAAGGTAAATAGAATATTATAATAATAAAAAATTACCTTAAAACTTGTCTTAACCTTATTGGTTGAGTCATTTACAACCATGTTCATCTTTGGGTCTATTTTGGGAACCCGTGTTGCCACTTGGGAGTCATAATGACACTTTAAATTAATTAACTTAAAGTAATGATAAAAATTACACAAAAATATATACTTTAGTAAATAAATTTTTACATGGGGTTATATAAGATATTTTTTGACTATAAATAGTCATTGGAAGTATAAAACGATTTCCTACATCAAGGTATTTTTTTATAATTTTTAGATATAAAATAAATTAAATTTTTTATGAAACAATAATTATTCCGAATTTACCTTAATAACAAAAGATTTAAATAAATAAGATTATAAATATTAAAACAATATCCAAGACCTATCCAATTTTTTTGGATGATTTTATTTAGACAATGAGTCATCTTACCTTTGACTTTAATTAGTTTTGGACCATTAGAAACCGAAATCATTATATCATAAAATAATATTTTCACACTTTCCTAAAGAGGCCCTCCTCCCCCTTATAAAAAGACCTCACTTCTTACTCATTCCTCACACCTCTGAGGACCCTTGGCTCATCCAAACCCTAAACAAATAATCTCTCAAGATCCCTATCCTTCTCATAGAAGACTTACCTTAGGTAGAAGGCACTTCAAGAGTTCCTTTTGGTTCAAACCAAAGGAAGTTACCTGAATTAAAGGAAGAATAAGGAACACACAAGTCAAGTTGGACATGAGGTAAGGGGTTTCTTATCTCATTTTCAATTATTTGAGTTTTTTTTTGTTTTCTACTAATTTATTGAATGTAGTGTATTATGTATTTCCATTTGATTTATATTATTATGATTCTATTTATATTCATGGTATTCTGTGATTAATTTGGTGGTTATTAACTTTTGGTCATACGACTCGATTGATTACAACTTGGTAAGAGATTTTCATATCACTTTTTATTCCCGTGAGATTCATGCTATATTTTCCACTATTTCATTTTGTGTAGGGTATATACAGAACATTATTGTATTCATTGTGTAATATCTTGTAATTTATGGGTATTTACATCTTCATTGTATGATACTCCTTTCATGTGGTGTATGTTTCCTAAGTTATCAAATCGATAAGGGAAATTTTTAACTAAAATTTCATTCCATGGGTTAATCTTCTAATTCATAATTATGTCATGATATGATTATGTGTGGAATCAATGTTTTTTATTTATGTTGTAATTTCCACTCCCCTTTGTGTGGATATACTTTTGGTACACATAATCACTCCATTGAAAAATTCTTAAGTCATCGATATGAACTTGATAAGAGTAATTTTAAGGCAATTTCCATTCATTGAGTTAAAAATATATGTCATTGGTTTAGTCTTAAAAAGAACATGTGTGAATTTCCTATAATCGACTTACACGGAATATCCAATAATATTGAGTGTATTTATATTTGTCACACACAATTATCTAATTGATTTATCCTTAATATAAGGATACCATCTTTGTTAGGGGATTCATCTCAATCTACTTTTATTAATGCATATTTAGATAATATATACCTTCTTCTTTAAAACAGTTTATATTAAAACCCTCTGACTTTTAATTTCATTCAAAGGGATTCTTTTTTCTATGAAGATTTTTTCTAAATGACAAACGGAATGTTTTTAACGTTTGCGGCGACAATGACCTCTCCGACACCATAATCATTATTTTTAATCCTCTATATGCATTAATGATTTCTAAAATTATAAGGAAATCCCATAAAATGTTTTCAGGCATTTTGGTATTGAATAATGGTTTTTGAAATGTATTTATTATTTCAATATATTGAAATTGTTTCTTGTGACTGCATGTTAAATGTTATTAATGAAATGTTTATATTTGAAATATTTCATGTGTTATGATTTTATAATGGTACATAGACATTTGGCAGGTGTTTATGTGATGAATCAAATGACAGGTTGTGCCATGATAAACCAGGATGGTTGGTTATGTTATAACCTCCATGCATTGGGTATGGAAGTTGGCCATATAGCTATTCTATTTAGTGATATGTGTGGAAGTCGAATGTATGGTTATTCCACTTAAGAATGTTTATGTCCCAAGTTACCTTTATATGTTATGTGTTCTTTATATTGGTTTTATTGTTATCTTTTGGTTACAAAATGGTAATAAATGATCTTTTATTTAGTGAAGAGTATTTACTACCTCATAAAGGTGAAATGTATTACTAATGATAAAGTATTCATGGATTACATATTGTTTTGAAAAACTAACAGTTTTCCTTCTTTGTGTATCCCTTACTAAGATTTTTATGCTCATCCCAAGTTATTGAAATATTTTTCACAAAACATAATGTGTAATAGGGTCAAGAATGGGATCAAGGAAAAGTCATGCTGTCTAAAACATGGAACTAGATGCGAATCATTTATTTAATGAGTTTTTATTTTATGAAAAAAATAGATACTGAGTTGAATTATCTGCATGTATTATTCATGTCTTCATGTATATGTTATATCTTAATACTCTAAAACTCTAAACCTAAAATACCCTCAATGTGAATTATTCGTTTAATTCAAGATTATGTAAATGTTTAAATTTGGTCCTTACAGTTGGTATCAGAGGTCGGTTTAGATAACTTTAGTGGTTAGGGTGTTCTTTAAGCATAAGTGACATTACCATAATCATTAGGATTTTAGAAAGAGTCAAATTTATTTTAGATAAAGTGAAAGAGTTTAAGATAACATTAATAAGTATATATTATTATTTAACCTCCTCATAAGATATTATATGATGATTTTACTGATATACTCAAACTAAACTTTTTGGTTTTATTAAATGACTAGATCTAGTAGGCACCAAAGATACAGTGGATGTGAAGAAAACTGTGACAGTTTTCTGAATGAGAAACCGAATGAAATGGGACCTACAATGAGAACTCCTGTGGTTATTCTCAACCAACTATCTATAGTCATTATTGACCACCTGGACCTTGGATATTTTTATTTGGCATTGTATATGCGAGAAACAAATCCCTACTGAAGTTCAGGTAATAATCATATAAGTAAGTATGTTAAAAAAACCTATGTGTCCAGGATGTGGAAGGGAACACTTAGGAAAATGCTTCAAAGGGACGGGAAGATGCAATAGATGTGGAAATTAAGGTCATAAAGAAAGAACCTTCCATGGAAAATGGAGTCATCTAGTTGACTCTAGGAAAGGGAAAGAAGTTCTGTCTGAGGGATCAATTGAATGTTTTAAATGTAGTGTGTATGGTCATTATAAAAATAGACGTTCTATGAAGAAGCTTTAAGAATGGTATCACCAGGATTGTAAAAATATATGTTTACCAACACCTAATGTCATTCTGATTGAGGATGATGAAATTGACAATTACCAATGAATGTTATGGATTATTTCTTAACATATGTTTTGATATTATTGTATCTTAGGACATGAATCATGATTTTGTTTGTAGGAAATAAGTATTTTAGAATAAGTTGGAAAAGTATGGTTAATGGATCATGACGAACGTTGAATGAGTAAGAAGTCTACATATAATGGATTCAAGAGTTATGGTGTATTTTAGGATGGTGAAATGCATAAAAGTATTAAGGTTATTTTGATGATGGGATTACATTAGATGAGTTTTCATAGTATGTGTGATCCTGAATTTTGATATATGAAAATTTTATTCAAGGAATAATTATCCATTATTTATTGGATATAGTTATAAAGAACCATTTGGGTTTATATGATCCTTGAATTAGAGGAAATTACAGGATAATACATTTTGGGATGCAAAATGGAAGTTATTAGATAACCTTTGTGGTTAAAATATGGTATGGTTATTTTTGATGAATTTATTTCTTTCTGGGAATGTTATAAAATTATATAGTTTTTGAAAAAGGACAACATGCAGACTTCGAGACAACCCATTGTGTCGGACAAAGCTACGAGAATCGAACCCACAACCAAAGTGCGACTGATATTTATCACCTACCACAAGACTACGTGATGTCCCTGGTTAGTATGACTAATTATTTTTATTTTGATGATTTTATGAATCAATAATAACTTGATTTTGGGTTATCTATGGAAAATATTTACCTATCATAGAGAATATGTGATTTTGTTAATTACACTTCAGTATGAGACTTTAAGAGTAGTCGATGTTTTTGGAGATAAATGTTAAGATTTTTGTAGAAGACTATGAGATTAAATCCTTTTGAAATTTTCAATTTCAATAATAGTTTGGATCACTTTTAAGAATATATGGAATGTTTTTTATTGAAGGGTATTTGTTGAACTTTGGGTATTATTAGACAAATTTTGGAGATTAAGAGTAGTTTTTCTTTTTGTAAAATTTTATCCTTTTTTGGGATTATTTGATCTTGTACTAAATGTTTTGGTTTTGGTTGATGTATAAAGACGGGGTAAATATATAGTTCACATTTTTTGGATTATTTGATACTCTAGAAGTTGATTATAGCACTTTTTATGTGACCAAGTGAGTTTAAATAATCGTCATTTGGAGAAAATATGTTTTTGTGAAAGATATTTCGTAAAGGATGAAAGTCTACATGACGAGTAAGTATGTTTCCATGTGTTTTTAGTTAAGATCATAAATAAATTCATCAAATTTTTGAAAATTAACTTAAAACAAAAAATTTTCCTGTTAATATTTCCTATTAGGGGAATCACAGACTGTTTAACCAATCACATGTTTGTGATTTTCTGGTGGTTAACTTTCTCCTAGTCATGTTTTCTATCACTCTCCATCAGAACTTGACCATTTGTTCTCTCTTCCATATCCATGTTTTCCTATATGGAATCCTAGTATGGGTTATCCCGGGTAACCTTTTTACTTCTATTTATTTCTTTTATTGTGATAGTTTTACTGACTCTTTTCCGATGTAGAACTTTTAATGAAGCTTCCAAGACCTGTTTAAAAATTGTGAAGATGCAATTCCCAAAAGGGGGAAGGATGTAACATCCCATGTAAATAATTAACATGAAAATTTTCATATTTATTAATATTTTTTAATTAAATATTAATTATACATTAAAGGGGACACTATGTTCAATGGTGTACCCGACATACAATAATGGGTTTTTTTTGAAATCTTACGTTCCACACTAATAATATAATTTTATTATTTTAAATGGTAGTTAATGCCTAGAAGTTGTATTGGAGGGAATGAACATTACTAACTAAAATATTATTATACATGTTTGTTAAATGTTTTAACATTTATCCAATAAAATTTAGAGGCTTAAAAAAAGAAAAGAATTTGATTTTAAGCATGAATACTATAATATTCACTAAAAGGTCGATTTACTGCCATTTGATGGAGAAACCTATTTAAATATAGTTTTGGTCAACTTTATGTGTTTTATTTTACAAAATAAAATTATTCTTTAGATTTTGAACATCAAAATTTACTTTGGGTAAATTTTTGGTATTTTTCTGTTAAAGTTTATTTTTGTAAGAATAGTGAAAAATACTGTATTTTTATTGAAAAGTTCCTTTGAAATAATTTATTTATATGGTTATATTATATTTTTAATTGGTTATAAAGTGTAATTAGAATTTATTTTTACCATTTAATACAATTTTGGTCATTTTAATTAATTTCACTTTGAAATTGGACATAAACAAGTGTCAATCTTTTGATAGTTATTGTTTCTTAAGAACACTCTATTTGTTTTTACAGCATGAATTAATTTTAAACTAATTAATACAACTTATATGTTGTGAATCTGGTAAAATAGAAATAATTTTTTAATTTGGAATATCAAATATAGATTAGTCTGCATTTTTGGTATTTTTCTGAACAACATAAATTTTTGATGAATAGTGAAACCACTAACTAGTAGTTAAAATCTGATATTTTCATTTGAAAGAAAATTTACCAGTTCTGTGGATTAAATTTTGAAAATCTGACATACATGGTTGTTATTAGTATGTAAAATGTGGATCAATAAGATTAAAATAATTTTTGGTGAATAGTAACTTTGACTTTTATTTACTGCAGTTAAAGGTAAATATGGTACTTCAAGGAAAAAAGAATATTATAATAACACAAAATTACCATAACACTTGTCCTAACCATATTGGTTGAGTCATTTACGACCATGGGAATCTTTAGGTCGATTTTGGGACCCTATGAATCCACTTGGGAGTGATAATGAATCTTTATATTAATTAACATAAATTATTGATAAAAATGACACAAATTAATATCTTTTAGTAAATAAATTTTTACATTGGGTTATATAATCTATAATTTCAACTATAAATATTCATTGAAAAAAAAATATTTCCTACATCATGGTATTTTATTTATAAATTTTAGACATCAAATAAATTAAATTATTTATGACACAATAATGGTGCAGTATTTACTTCATTAATAAAAGATTTAAATAAATAAGATTATAAATATTAAAAAAATATCCAAAACCTATCCAATTCTTATTGGATGATTTTATTTCGACAATGAGTCACCTTATCTTAGACTTTAATTAGTTTTGGACCCTTAGAAAGTGAATATCATTATATTATAAAATAATATTTTCACACTTTCTTAAAATGCCCCTCCTCCCCCTTGCAAAAATCCCTCATTTCTTACTCATTCCTCACACCTCTCAAGCCCCTTGGCTCATCCAACCCCTGACCAAATAAGCTCTCAAGATCCCTATCCTCTTTCTATAATCCTTACCTTAGGTATAAGTCACTTCAATCAGTCCTTTTGGTTCAAACCAAAGAAAGTTACCCAAATTAAAGGATGAATAAGGAACAAACAAGTCATTTCGGACACGAGGAAAGGGGTTTCTTAACTCAAATTCAATTTTGTGATATTTCCATTGTTTTCCACTTATTTATTGCATGTGTTGTATTATGTATTTCCATTTGATATATATTATCACGATTCTCTTTATATTCATGATATTTTGTGATTAATTTGGTGGTTATTAACTTTTGGTCATATGACTTGATTGATTACAACATGGTAAGATATTTTCATCTCACTTTTTATTACTATAAGATTAATGATATATTTGCCACTATTTCACTTTGTGTGGTGTATGTACTACACATTATTATATTATTTGTGTAATATACTTTAATTTGTGGGTATTTACACCTTTATTGCATGACCATTCTTTCATGTGGTGTATGTTTTGTAAGATACCATATCGGTAAGGGAACTTTTTATCCCAAAGTTCATTCCTTGGGTTAATCTTCTAATTCATAATTATAGTATGCTATGATTATATGTCGAATATCTGTTAGTTTATTTATGTTGTAATTTCCACTACCCTTGGTGTGGATATACTTTTTTTAGACATAATCACTGCATTGATTAATTCTCAAGTCATCGATATGAACTTGATAAAAGTAATTTTAACTCAATTTCCATTCATTGAGATAAAAATCCAGGTCATTGGTTTTATCTTAAAAAGAACATATGTGAATTTCCTATGATTGATTTAAACTGAATATCCAATTTTATTGAGTGTATTTATATTTGTCACACATAATTATGTAATTGATTTATCCTTAATCTAAGGATACCATCATTGTAAGGGGCTTTATCTCAATCTATTTTCATTGCGGAATGTTTTGATAATATATACTTTCTTCTTTTACATGGTGTATAATAAAACCCTTTTAATTTTACTTTCATTTAAAGGGATTTTTTTTTCAATGAAGCATTTTATTAAACAACAAACAGAATGTTTTTGACGTTTGCAGCGACAATGAACTCTCCGCCGTCATAATCGTTATTTGGATTCCTCTATAAGCCTTAATGTTTTCTAAAATGATAAAGAAATCCCTTATTCTATTTTCGGGCATTTTGGTATTGAAAAATGGATTTAATATTTCAATATCTTGAAATTATTTCTTGTGGTTTCAAATTAAATGTTATTAGTGAAATGTTTATATTTGCAAAATTTTATGTGTTATGATTTTATAATGGTACTTGGAAATTTGACAGGTGGTTACATGATAAACCAAATGATGGGTGGTGCTATGATAAACTAGGATTGGTGGTTACGTTATAACCTCCAATGCATTGGGTATGGAAGTCGGCCATATAGCTATTCTGTTTAGTTATATGTGTGGAGGTCGAATGTATGGTTATTCCACTTAAGATTGTTTATGTACCAAGTTACCTTTATATGTTATGTATTCTTTATATGGATTTTATGGTAATATTTTGGTTACAAAAGGGTAATAAATGTTCTTTTATTCAGTGAAGAGTATTTACTACTTCATAAAGGTGAAATGTATTACTTATGATAAAGTATTCATGGTTTTCTTGTTGTTTTGAAAAACTAATAGTTTTCCTTCTTTGTGTATCCCTTACTGAGATTCTTATGCTCATCCCAAGTTTTTGAAATGTTTTTCAAAGGAAATAATGTGGAATATGGTCAAGTATGGGATCAATAAAAAGTCATGTTTTCTAAAATATGGAACTAGACATGAGTCTTTTTTTTCAAGAGTTTTTATTTTATGAAAAAAATGGATACTGAGTTCAATTGTCTACATGTATTATTCAATTCTTCTTGAATTTGTTATGGACTAATTCTCTAAAACTCTAAACCTAAAAATATCATTTATGTGAATTATTCTTTTAATTCATGATTAAGTAAATGTTTAAGGTCGAGTCCTTACAGAATATGTTTGAAGGATGTCAAAGCATAATGTAAGGGATTTTTAGCCTCCATTCTATTTCTGGGTGACAAAAAAAATTCCCCACATATTTATTTTGAGTATAATATATTATGAAATTTTTTGACATGTTATTTCATGAATATAATAAACATAATTTTATTTAATGTTTAGTTTTTTTGTATGATTTTTAAGGTATTTCTATTCCAAATATTACTAAAGTGGTATGGGGTTTCCATCTCACATTTCGTAGTTCTATAAGTCTCATTAAAAATTAACCACCTATCTATTTTATATCTTGGATATAATTTCAAGAATTTATTCTATTATTATTATTATAAATATAATTATGTTGATTTAAATTTCCATTCATGGATATCCCATTCATGGGGTTACAATTCAAATGATACAAATGTGGTAAGATATTTTTTCACAATATTCCTTCTTTCAAAAATATGTTATATTATAAACAAAACTATTTTACATGGTTTATATACTGACTCTAAGAAATATAATTTCATGAATTTATTTATCCACATGATATTTTTGGTTCCTTTTTTCCTTATTCCTTCACAACGAATTTGATTCGAATTTAACAATGTTGGAATGATTTTATGTTATAGTCTCAAAGTTTATCAGGTTGTTTATGATTATGTTTCTGATGATAAAATATTATGATACAACTCTCATAAAACATGTAAATTTTATTATATAGTTATTTAGGATATTAATAGAACCATTTTATAACTCTTTGGAAATTAAAATAATTGATAATTTGTTTTTAGCAAATTAAGGAATTATTTATCTCTTTGGTCATAAATCCGCTTCTTCCAAAAACTATGTTTTCTAAATAGTTTTGATATTTTTTTAATATTATCCAATTATAGTTTAAAAAATGTTTTAATAATGTTTTTATTTTTTCAATTTTTCTTTGATATTATTCTTCAGGTCCTTTTCCAAACAAGCTCATGTTACGTTTTTCAAATAATTATAATGTAATATATGCTTTAACATATACAACATGAATGTGAACCCCCATCATCTTTAATTTTATTTTATTTGACGGTTCTTGTATAGGTATTAAAGGTTATTTTCAAATAAAAGGATATTAAAAATGTTTTATATTTTAATTTTTTTCCAATAAGAACATATATTTTTTCCAACAAAAGTTATAAATGAGTTTAAGATATTATTTTATATGTTTTTTAGGTTACATTCAGAAAAAATTATTTTCAAAATGATTTAATTTTTTTAAAAAATATTTTCATTGAAAATATATTTTCATCCTGAAAATTTATATTAAATTATTATTAATAATTTTACATCTAAGATGAAATCATTTTTTATAATTTAATCATTTTTTGGATTTGAGCCAACGATACTATTATTATTACTTCTCAAAATCGTTTAAGTTTATGATGGAATGATTATTATGAATCACATCTCTTTATCACATGTTATGATATGTTGAAATGTTTATGAACCTCATTTTAGTTCTGTAAAGACCCGTAAAATTCAAGGGAATTTTTTTTTCGTAATTTTCTTTTGTATTTTACAAGAACGCCGTTTCTGACAGCACCTAATTCCGAGGCTCGGTGTGCCCGGAATCCTTTTTTGAAATTTAGCTCGGGTACGTTCAGTGAACAAATGAGCGGATTTTTCTAACTTTTGAACTGGTTCTCGGAATCAAATTCCGAGGGAACCGATGGATTCGCAACACCGGTAATTGCTTAGAAACACCTTTTCCAAAGTTGCGTTTTCTCGGGTGTGGTTCTTAAATTTTGGTGTTAATTAAAGGAATAAAATAAAAATTCGACGCACAATTTTTATTTTACTTCAAGATGTTTAACCTAAGTTAAGTAGATGATGTGGGACCCACAATATCCTACCCACTTGGTAGGATATTCGTGAGGTGGGGCCCACACGAGCCCCTACGTTTCTTTTCTTCTTATGAAACGCACCCGCACCCCCCCTTTTTAATGAAGTCAACTATTGCGTTTAATCTGGACATTAAACGCCTCATTAATTGGGAGGTTTTAAACTCCTAATTTAATTGATCGTTTCATTTCTTTTTGAATTTCAAAGAGTTGGTTTGAGTGTTAATAAAATAAGACAACACTTATTTTATTTTGGGTTGGAACTTGCTGCGTGGATAGGATTTGGAGAAAATCCTTCTTCTTCGATGAAGAATGCGAAGAACACACCGATCTCCGACGAACAACGCCAAATCCTCGGAGATCGACTAAGCGACGCCGTGTACCGTGACGCCAACGACGCTTCTTCCGCGAAGCTTCTTCCGTGACACTTTCTCCGAGACGCGACGATCCCCCTTCCGCGACGCCTTCTTCTGCGATGTGCTTTTCCGCAACGAACCCTCGCTCGACGACGCTTGAGGTAGGGGTTTTATTCGTTTCTTTTCGTGAATTACTTTAGTCAACTATCCTTGTTCAATTGGACCGCTTGCTATCGTTTAACGGGAGGGGTCCGGACTGCACAAACACGGCCGACCCTCCTCCCTTATTATTTTTGTGTTGTTGCGGTTCAAAGGTAAGTGATGCGGTGCCGCCGCACCGCGCGGGAACGAGCGGAAAGGATGCGCGGTGCCGTCGCGCCGTGCATTTGAAAATAGAACCAAACCGCAGTGCCATCGTGCCGCACCGAAAAAACCCGAAGACCCCACGGCCGGAGTGGGGCTGCGACGGAGGGGCACGATGCTGTCGCGCCGCGCCAAAAAGAACAAGCCGTGGATTAGGCCGCGATGGAGCAGGGGGACCGGCGGCCGGTTCCGGGCCGCCGACGTCAGAGCAGGGGGACCGGCCCTCGCCGGTCCCGTGGAGGAAGAAGCCGGCCGGCTAGGGCAGGCCAGCCGGTTAGGGGGAGATCCGGGGGTTACGACCCCCGGCTGGCCAGAAAAGAGTGGCCCCCATTATGGGGGGCCGCGGTTACATAAAGCGGGGGGCAGTGCCCCCCCCGCGTTCTTTCACTCGGCCGAAACGGCCGAGCCCCTGGCTGGCGCCAGTGCGCCGGGCCGGCTGCCCGGGCCGGTCCGCCAAACTGGGACACCAGGCCGGGCCACGCCAGCCAGGCCGGGCTACGCCCAAGCGGTCCGGACCCGGACCCGGGACGGGTCGCCCGGTTCGGGCCGACCCAGGGGGTCCGGGCCGGGTCGGACTGGGCCCGAACCCCCTAATACCGGATTTTTCCGGTGTGTTGCCCGTAACTTGGGCTACGGACCTCCAATCGATGCACCATCAATTGTGTAGCGATCCTTGGATCGGGACGGTCGTTTGGGTATATTACACTCAAGGTTTCGGAGAACTTTGAGTATGTCCGGGTTGGTTCGGATACGAAACTAACTGGGCCCTCGGAGCGGAAATGCTTATATCTCGAGCTCCGGACGTCCGATTGACGTGCCGTCGACTTTTTTGGTTTCCTCTTGATGAGACAGAACTTTTGGAATGCTTTTCCTGAGTTTTGGATGCAGTTGGATAATGGCCAGGTTAGATTGTACCCGAAATCCAACTGGGCCCATGGAACGGAAAAGTTGATAGCTTTCAGACTGGACGTCCGTTTGACGAACCGTCAGCGACGTTGGTGATCACATTGAGAAATGGTACCTATGAGCATTACCTATGAGAGTTCAGGGGTAGAGTCGAGATACGACCAGGTTGGTTCACGCACGAAACCTACTGTGCCCTTGGGACGAAAATTCTAATAACTCACAGACCGGGCGTCCGACTGACGATCCGTCTGTTGTGTTAAGACCCCTATGACGAGGAAGTACTTTGAGATACTTCTTAGTGGAACTTTGTGATAAATAGAGTATCGAACAGTATCTTGTGGAGAGGACCCTTCCGGTAATGTGCCAACAGAGTGCAGATACCTACAAGCTGGCTGAGACTTGACGATAGCAGATCTATCGACTCGGTGTGTTTCAGATAGCACAGTGGGGAGCGCTTGGTTGTATCATCAGACCCACGGAGGAGGAGAGCTTGGTAGTAGCAGCAGACCCGCGGTACTCAACAGAAGGAGTACCTTTGGAGTCTATGAGAGGGAGCGCTTGGTTGTAGCGGCAGACCCATGGTGGAGGAGCGCTTGGTTGTAGCGGTAAACCCGCGGTACTCAACAGAAGGAGTACCTCTAGAACCCATGAGGGGGAGCTCTTGGTTTTAGAGGCATACCCATGGTGGGAAGCACTTGGTTGTAGCAGCAGGCCCACAGTACTCGACAGGTAGAGTACTAGCGCAGTCCAAGGAGTTTGGTGCGCTTGGTTGTAGCGGCAGGCCCTCTGTATTCGACAGATGAGGAGTTCGACGCGCTTGGTTGTAGTGGAAGGACCTCTGTACTCGACAGAGGAAGAGTTCAGTGCACATGGCTGTAGTGGTAGGCCCACTATACTCGACGGAGGAGGAGTTCTCCAGCAGCCGTGGTTTCGACATCATGAATAAAATCCTGGTTGAGCTGAGTCTGTAATCTTTTTGTTTCCTCATGATTGAGATGGGTTACTTGATAACTTAGGTGTATGTATGGGCATATACCTTGGTAGTGGTTATCCGTTGATTTCATAATCCTTGGGTTTCCTCATGATTGAGACGGGTTACTTGATAACTTGGGTATATGTATGAGCATGTACCTAAGTAGAGGTTATCTGTTGAGAACTTCTTGGTTGTTATCTCTATGGGATTTTAGTGAGACCTTGAGGGTCTCGGGGTCCCTATTAAGTATCTTTATACTCACCCCTACACGGGTTATGCCCACACCTCGTTGTGTTGGTTGCAGACGACGGGTAGCGCAGGCAGAGGCCGAGTGTTCGAGGACTAGATGGTACCCGGAGGTGGACCTCACGACGAGACAGTATCCAGTGGTGGACTTCACGACGAGGTGACACTCGGAGGTGGTTGATGGGCGAGAGCATTGTGGAGGATATCTGTACCTACCCTTCAGGTAGGATCCGTGGTGGATGATTCAGGAGCTGTTCTATCTGTACCTACCCTTCAGGTAGCATCCGAGGAGGACGACCCAGGAGCTGCTTCTATCTTCTTCCAGCTGCTTGTCCTTGTTGTACTTTTTTCAGCTGTAGCTGTACTTTCGATTGGGTTTGTATTCTGGCCCATTTACTTTTCAGCACTTCCTTTTTGTACATAGTGTTTACTTCCGCTTGTACTCTGTGGTGTTTTGTTACTTTTATAAAGGCAAAGCCTTCTCAGTTATCGGGACTTACGCCTTTGGTGCTAGTCCCCAGCCCCTGGCCTATGGAAGGTGGGATTGGGCTAGTCACGGCACGGGCCCCGAGGACGGGTCGTGACAAATTGGTATCAGAGGAGTTTGGTTCTACCGCAGAACATTGGACTCTGATCTTTTTTCTATGTGAAGAAATAGTGTTAAGGGTATTGGGTGTGGTTATCAGTCCAGGGAGTCCAGTGTTGGTGCGACGGCCGACGTATCCGTACACCAGGACCATGACTTCTGATTTCCGACTTAATGTACGAAAACATTGATTGCATGTGTGATTCATGTTTTCTTCGTGATTACTTAATGTCAGCTCACCAGGTATACTGTTTGACTGTGGTACACGTGTTTCTTTTCAGGATAGACCCACGACGGCAGCCAGCTAGGGTTCCAAGAGTTGTGCGTGAGGACCGCCCACCGAGCGACGAGGCCTCGGTACAGGGCCCTTTGACAGCAGAGGCATCGGCGGTACCTCTACCCGCCGAGCCACCGATGCTACCAGCCATAGCCGCTGACGATGCACGTCACCTTAGTGCACTGCACGAGTTTCAGCATCAGCGACCGCCCAAGTTCCATGGGGAGATGGACCCTCTGGTAGCCGAGGATTGGCTGGAGGCTGTTGTGTGAGTTTTCCATTTGGTAGGGACACTATCTGACCTTATGGTGGTCCTTGTAGCGAGCCTCCGGCACGTGGTAGCAAGAAGATGGTGGAGCTTGATGCTCCAGGTGCACGACGAGGCATCTCTCCTTTGGACGGACTTTGAGAGCCTTTTTTGCTCAGAGTTTATCCTAGCCACCCTCCGAGCAGTACAGATCCAAGAGCTGCTACAGCTGCGGCAGGGGAACATGACAGTAGCCCAGTACGTGGAGAGGTTTACCGATCTCTCTTGCTATTCCACGGACATGGTACGGGACCCATTCTTCAGGGCCTGAACCTTTGAGCAGGGGATCAGGCGAGAGATCAGAGCTTCAGTTGTTTCTCATAGCATTTCGACACAGACAGGGGTGTTGGAGAGAGCCCTCTTAGTAGAGAGTATTCTTTCTGAGCAGTCTCCAGCAGTAGGACCCACCACTAGCCGTCATGCGGCATAGTCTTCTGTAGAAGGCAGTAGACATATGACGTAGAGGACTAAGAGGACTAGACCTACAAGTGGTCGACCGTATGACAGATGATCGTTTGTGCAAGGCACCTGTGGTGGAGAACGACTTACCATACACGGACAGTGTTACTCCTACGGCGGGGTTGGTCACATGGCTCGTGACTGTCCAACCTGCCATACAGATGACCAGAAGATGAATGAAGGACCTCCCGGGCAGAGGCGGAGGTTCGATCGAGGCGGACCGCATGGAGCAGGAGACCATGGCAGGGGAGCTGGCCGTGTAGTTGGGAGTGGATGACGCTTCGAGGTGTTGCCACCACCACCACCAGGAGGTCCACTCCGACCGCAGGGAACATGTGGAGGTGAGAGAGCTTAGCTGTAGGCAGCTGAGGCCTACGATCATGGAGCTCTGGGAGCCGATGGAAAAGAGCGGGACTAGCTCCAGACCTGGAGACTTTTGTTCATGTTTCTTCTAGCTCTGTTGATGTTTGTTTGTAGATGCTTTGTGTCTTTGTGCTTTGAGCTACAGTAATAAAAGACACCTTTATTTTAGTGTTTTCCTTCATGTCCTCTCTTTTTGTTGTTACTAAGAGGTTCTGGTTTAAAAAACAGTTGACTTGACCCTCACTTTGAGATACCTACTGGAGGAGACCCAGTGACCACACACTGATGCCGACATTGTGACTCAACCCTTAGAGGCGAGAGTAGTGGTTGGATCTCTTGGTTGTAGCATCGAGGCCTTACGTCATCATCTTTGGTGTGGATTAGTATCTTCCACGTCAGGATTGACTGTATTAGGCGAAGAACGTAATTTATCCAGGGGATGATACCAGATTTTTTTATCGGAAAAGAAGAAATCTCAGCAGCTCTTATAGGACCAGAAAGGATCAGGTCATCCAAGAGCGGATGAGGATAGCTCAGAGCCAGCAGAAGTCTAGTGCTGTCAGGAGGCGGAGACCACTAGAGTTCGAGGATGGCGATCACGTTACCCTACGGGTCTCACCTCGACGTGAGTTACGGAGATGTGGCCAAGGCGACAAGTTATCACCGAGGTTCAATGGACCTTTCTAGGTCCTCAGCAGGGTAGGAGAGGTGGTTTACTGCTTGACCCACCCACCTCAGTTGCACCAGGTGCACGACGACTTCCATGTATCTCAACTAAGGAGATACGTTCTTGACCCGACACATGCCATCCCCCATGGGGAACGGGACCTTGGCGATGGGGTGACATTCACAGAGGTTCCAGTTGGGATTGAGGAACTATAGGAGTGGGTCTTATGAGGACGGTCGATTCCTTGGGTGCGCTTTCACTGGTAGTACGAGAACCTCCAGTTGAGCACATGGGAGAGAAAGCCTCAGATACGTGCTCAGTACCGCTTTTATATCCCTAGTTTGTGTTAAAGCTTTACAAGGACATAAAGCCCTGAGGTGGGAGTAATGTAAAGAACCATAAAATTCAAGGGAATTTTTTTTCTTAATTTTCTTTTGGATTTTACAAGAACACAGTTTCTGACAGCACCAGATTCTGAGGCTCGGTGTGCCCGGAATCTTTTTCCAAAATTTAGCTCGGGTACATTCAGTGAACGAATGAGCGGGTTTTTCTAACATTTGAACTGGTGCTTGGAATCAAATTCCTAGGGCACCAATGGATTCGTAGTGCTGATAATTGCTTAGAAGCACCTTTTCCGAAGTTGTGTTTGCTCGGGTGTGGTTCTTAAATTTTGGGGTTAAGTAAAGGAATAAAATAAAAATTGGATGCACAATTTTTATTTTACTTCAAGATGTCTAACCTAAGCTAAGTAGGAGATGTGGGTCCCAAAATATCCTACCCACATGGTAAGATATTTGTGAGGTGGGGCCCACATGAGCCCCACCGTTTCTTTTCTTCTTATGTAAAGCACCCACACCCCCCTTTTAATGAAGTCAACTCTTGCGTTTAATTTAGATATTAAACACCTCATTAATTGGGTGTTTTTAAACTCCTCATTTAATTGATCGTTTCTTTTCTTTTTGAATTTCAAATAGTTGGTTTGAGTGTTAATAAAATAAGACAACACTTATTTTATTTTCGGTTGGAACTTGCTGCGTGGAGAGGATTTGGAGAAAATCCTTCTTCTTCGACGAATAACGTGAAGAACGCACCGATCTCCGACGAAGAATGCCAAATCCTTAGAGATCGACTATGTGACGCTGTGTACCGTGACACCAACGACGCTTCTTCCGCGACGCTTTCTCCGCGACGCGATGATCCCCCTTCCGCGACGCCTTCTTCCGCGACGTGCTTTTCCGCAACGAACCCTCGCTCGACGACTCTTGAGGTAGGGGTTTTATGCGTTTCTTTTTTTGAATTACTTCCGTCAACTATCCTCGTTCAATTGGACTGCTTGCTATCGTTTAACGGGAGGGGGCCGGACCGCACAAACACGACCGACCCTCCTCCCTTATTATTTTTGTGTTGTTACGGTTCGAAGGAAATTGACGCGGTGCCGTCGCACCGTGTGGGAACCAGCGGCAAGGATGCGCGGTGCCGTCGCGCCGCGCATTTGAAAATTGAACAAAGACGCGGTGCCGTCGCGCCATGCCGGAAAAACCCGAAGACACCATGGCCGGAGCGGGGCCGCGACAGAGGGGCGCAGTGCCGTCACACTGCCCTGGATAGAACAAGCCGCGGCTTAGCCCATGGTGGAGCAGGGGGACCGGCGGCCGGTTCTGGGCCGCCGGCGTCGGAGTAGGGGGACCGGCCCTCGCCGGTCCCGTGGCGGCAGAAGCCGGCCGGCCGGAGCGGGCCGACCGGTCAGGGGGAGCGCCGGGAGTTACGACCCCCAGCTGGCCAGTAAAGAGCGGCCCCCATTATGGGGGTCTGCGGTTACACAAAGAGGGGGGCAACGCCCCCCCGCATTTCTTCGCTCGGCCGAAACGGCCGAGCCGCTGGCTAGCGCCAGCGCGCCGGGCCGGCCGCCCTGGCCGGTCCGCCAGACCGGGACGCCAGGCCGGCCCGCGCCCCGGCCGGGCCGGGCCACGCCAGCCAGGCCGAGCCGTTCCCAAGCTGGCCGGACCCGGACCCCGGACGGGTCGACCCGGTTCGGGCCGACCAAGGGGGTCCGGGCCGGGTCGGACTGGGCCCAAACCCCCTAATACCGGACTTTTCCGGTATGTTACCCATAATATGGGCTACAGACCTCTGATCGATGCACCGTCAGTTGCGTAGTGATCCTTGGATCGAGAAGGCCGTTTCAGTATATTACACTCAAGGTTTAGTAGAACTTTGAGTATGACCGGGTTGGTTCGGATACGAAACCAACCGGGCCCTCGGAGCGGAAACTCTTATATCTCGAGCTCCGGACGTCCGATTGACGTGCTTTTGTTGGTTTCCTTTTGATGAGATGGAACTTTTGGCATGCTTCGCCTGAGTTTTGGATGCAGTTGGATAATGGCCGGGTTATATTGTACCCGAAATCCAACCGGGCCCCTGGAACGGAAAAGGTGATAGCTTTCATACCGGATGCCCATTTGACGAACTGTCAGCGGCGTTGGTGATCACGTTGAGAAATGGTCCCTATGAGCATGCCCTATGAGAGCTCGGGATACAGTTGAGATACGGCCAAGTTGGTTCGCGCACGAAACCAACCGGGCCTCTGAGACGAAAATGCTAATAACTCACAGACCGAGCGTCCGATTGATGCGCCGTCTGTTGTGTTAAGACCCCTATGACGAGGCAATTATTTGAGATACTTCTTAGTGGAACTTTGTGATACATGGAGTATCGAACAGTAGATCATGGAGCGGACCCTTCCAGTGACGATCTAGAAGAGTGCATAGACCTAGTAGCTAGCTGAGGCTTGATGACAGCCGATCTATCGACTCGGTGTGTTTCGGATAGCCCAGTGGGGAGCGCTTGGTTGTAGAAGAAGATCCACAATGGAGGAGCGCTTGGTAGTAGCGATAGACCCGCGATACTCAACAAAAGGAGTACCTCTGGAGGCTATGAGGGGGAGCACTTGGTTGTAGCAGCAGACCCATGACGGAGGAGCGCTTGGTTGTATCGGCAGACCCGCAGTACTCAACAGAAGGAGTACCTCTGGAACCTATGAGGGGGAGCACTTGGTTGTATCGGCAGACCCATGGTGGGAAGCGCTTGGTTGTAGAAGCAGGCCCACAGTACTCGACAGGTGGAGTACTACAGCAGTCCAAGGAGTCTGGTGCGCTTGGTTATAGCGGAAGGACCTATGTACTCGACAGAGGAGGAGTTAGGCGCGCTTGGTTGTTGTGGAAGGCCCTCTGTACTCGACATAGGAGGAGTTCGGCATGCTTGGTTGTAGCGGCAGGCCCACTATACTCGACGGAGGAGGAGTTCTCCAGAAGCCATGGTTTCGACATCATGTATAAAATCAGGGTTGAGCTGAGTCTGTAATCATTGTATTTCCTCATGATTGAGATGGGTTACTTGATAACATAGGTATATGTATGGGAATATACCTGGGTAGAGGTTATCCGTTGATTTCATAATCCTTGTGTTTCCTCATGATTGAGATGGGTTACTTGATAACTTGGGTATATGTATGAGAATGTACCCAAGTAGAGGTTATCTGTTGAGAACTTCTTTGTGGTTATACTTGTTGTATTTTATTGAGACCTTGAGGGTCTCGGGGTCCCTATTGAGTATCGTTATACTCAACCCTGCACGGGCTATGCCCACACCTCGTTGTGTTGGTTTCAAACGACGGGCAGCGCAGGCAGAGGCCGAGTGTTTGAGGACTGGACGATACCCGAAGGTGGACCCCACGACGAGACAATATCCAGTGGTGGACTTCACGATGAGGCGACACTCAGAGGTGGTTGACGGGCGAGAGCGTTGTGGAGGATATCTGTACCTACCCTTCAGGTAGGATCCGTGGTGGACGATTCAGGAGCTGCACTATTTGTAACAACCCTTCAAGTAGGATCCGAGGAGGACGACTCAGGAGCTTCTTCTATCTTCTTCCAGCTGCTTGTCCTTGTTGTACTTTCTTTTAGTTGTAGCTGTACTTTTGAATGGGTTTGTATTCAGGCCCATTTACTTTTTAGGACTTCCTTTTTGTACTTATTGTTTTACTTCCTCTTGTACTATGTGGTGTTTTGTTACTTTTATAAAGGCAAAACCTTCCCAGTTATCGGGACTTACGCCTTTGGTGCTAGTCGCCAACCCCTTGCCTATGGAAGGCAGGCTTGGGGTAGTCACGGCATGGGCCCCGAGGATCGGTCGTGACAAGTTCATAGGTTATGATATAGTGAAAATTTTATGATCCTGTGTCAAACATACAAATGATTTTCATTATGTTGTGGGTGGGACATGTATCTCCCTAAAATGCATTGGGTAATAGTAAATTCTTTACATGATCAAAGGTTACACATGCAGTTAGACCAATTCTTGTAAAATTGGTTAAATGGGTGGTTAGACCAAGCCTAATAAATATGGTACACGAGTGTTTTCCCAAGATCAATGTAAGAATATGGGTGGTTAGCTCGATCCTAACATGTTATGAATTCCTTGGTTGGTATTCCTGACATATGTTTTTCAATTATTATGTGTTTTCCAAAATTGTATGTCTAATTCCAATGTTATTCTCTCACAGATCATGTACTTTGATACTCTTATGATTCATGTATTATAATCATTTAATCTTTATTTCATGACTCAATATTATGATATTTATTTGAAGTGTATGGTTTTGATATGTTAATATCATCTTATCCTACCCTTATATTCATTTTATTCTTAGGTATCTCCAGTTTTACCATTATTGGGCATATAATCTCACTATTTATTATGTTTCCTTCACCCAGGTTCTGAAGAAAGGATTAAGAAGGGTATATTTTTGATGAGTAATAAAGCAAAAAGATCTTTGTCAGAGTTATTGAAGATTCTTCAAAAAATTAAGAAGATTGTGTCCCATATTTAAAAAGTATCTAAACTATTATGGTCCCTAGGTAAATGTTTTTGTAATGTATTTAATATTCATAGAAAAATATGTAATATCCATATATGAAAATTTAGGTCACTATAGGCATCAACTAATGACATGTGGACTGTGAGAAATTCTTAGGAATTTCATATTAGAATTAGTTATAATTAAACTATAGAGGTATCATAAGTTTACCAGAAGTATTCATGCCACCTAAAAAATATAAAATTACAAAAAATTATTAAATTAAATAGATGGAATGGAGATCAAGGAATTTTTTCTAATGAAAATTGGAATTGATATGTACAGAAGAAAAATAACCATGGGGATCAAGAAAATAAATTTAAAAAAATATCTAATAAAATTATGAAATATAATAATCTGTTTAAATAATGACATATATTATTTAGTATAAAATGATAATTTACAAAAAGGTAATTGAAAAAATCTAAACTAAGCAGAGTGATTTTCTTATCTAAATGGATAGATCGTTTCACTGGATTATCTTCATAGGGTGATCATGATATGTTGAAAGATATGGGACGTGATAATCCCACCCACACATAATGGAGTTTAAGTTAACATTTGATGGGATTTATAATGGGATAAAGAGACACTTGAAGATAGAGTTTTGACTTTTATAGGAAGCTATAGTAGTGACCATCATTAATGGAAACATATTTTTGTTTCTCTATTTTGATTTTATAAAATGAATACATTTGTTTAAACAAGTAGTCCATTTCATGAGGGGTGTATTTTTGGAATATCATTTAATCATGCATGAAATGAGTACAATATATATATTTTTATTATACCTAATTACTGCCTAGAACGATCAATTAGTTTATTATATATTCAGAATTTGTGATAGAATAAGGTTTTAAATCCATTCTAGTCCACTTTAACAAGGTATCACTGAATCAATAGAGTTTCCTAATAAGCTATGGAAGACACTATCCATGGAAATAATAAACCTAATTCTATTTGTTAGTTATAAAAATACCTTATGGGCACTATAATATAATTTATAATATCATGAGTGAATTCAGAGAGCACATCAAATGAAATATAGAATTTACAAGAGATGAACTAATGAATTCATGCTTCAGTAGTACGATGAAACAAAACCAATCCCAATATTACCACTTTTATCTCATTTAAATAATATGACCTTATATACATTTTTATGTTCTCATAATCTTTTGATTCATTCTAATGTAAATTTTATTTTACTATTTACATGGAATCATCATTGCACACAAAACAAAAATTCTCTTTACATAATGACACATGTAGATTAAATTAATGAATTTATGTTTTCATCCTTTTAGATTTGACATGTTGTTACTCATATTTTTTGTGTTGCATGTCCTAATAAAAATTTAGTGTTATCTGTATCTACCGTGACATAGTTAACCATCAAGTACATTTGGCACCATTTTAAGGGAAGACATTTCCAATACACTTTATTATATTTTCATTACATATTGAAAAATATAAAAAATTTAACACATCAGTTTTGAAGATTAATTGTTTAAAAAATTTTAAAACATCATATCATTTAAAAAATATTTTTTTATTAGTGTGACAGTACATGCACACAATGAGTTTGAGTGTAGTCCTACTATATATCATTTAAAAAATTGATATAAACTTCTACAAGTTAATGTCTAAGATAATTTAGTATATGTATGATTATAAAAGTTATAAAAGAGGAAAAAATATAGGGGAACCATAATATAGAGGAAAATGATAAAAAATAATAATGGTCTATAAGAATTATGTAATTTTTTTCACTATGTGTTTGGAAAAATCTGATACATCACATAAACACATAAGGAAAAAACAATTAAATGAATAAATATCAATTTCAACATTTAACCATCTTCAATTTATTACCACTAAAAAATTATTTGGAATAAAAATGGAATTATAGACCATTTTTACAACTCATGACTTGTGAGAATATTAAAAGTACCATTATAAGGAAATTATATCCTATACTAAAAAATATAGAATTAATGATTATACACTCTACAATTGTACATATAGACCATAAACCCCCCATGAGTACTGTTAAAAGTATCCTATCACTAAAATCCACACTCATTTTACATGGTTCTTATCTCAATGGTTTAATTCAATGGGATAAATATTACTGGAAACTATAGAAGGAAGTAATTATGGTGATAGTTCAGTATAATGTGCAATGGCCCCAACCCTAGTGGCTATGATCTGATTGTTACATTATTACATTGGTACTTTATAAAATTGATCAAAGATGAAAGGATTGAAAAGTTTAGTTGTCATGGAAAACTAGATAAGATATTTAATCTCATGAACATGAAAACAAAAAATACAACCCTTATCAAATATAAATCTTATTCAAACATGAATTTATTCAAATATTTATTCTTCATATACTAGGGAAAGAAAAAAATAAGGGTGAGATCAGGTGCTTAGTAAGGCTTCCCGATAATGGAATATATTGTGATTAAATAAACAATAATCATTATGTTATGGAAAATTACTGAGAACACATTCCATTTAATCAATAAATTGATCCTGAAGAATTATAATATAAGAGTAAATGGAGATCAAATTAAGCCTTATAAATAACCACCTCATCCTGAAACTTGTCTATGGATATTATTCAATATTATTACATGGAAATTAACATATGATTTAATAATGAAATAATTCATAACGTTAGACATATAAAACATAATTATGAGGCCTCATCTGAGAAAAAAAATATTGGTAGGTATACTGACAAAAAAATTAACAAGGATAACCAACAGGTTTGTCTCATTCTACAAATAGATTCATCCATGGGCTATGTAATTCTAGGACCCACATTTCCCTTAATAATTATAGTTTATTCTTTATATAATTAAGGATATTATTAATTCATAAAAAGTATTAATTATTTGAAAATGTCTGTATTGAGTAGAGAATAATGAATATCAGTACATTCCACAGTCAAACTGACTATAAAAGTTCTAGAGAAAGAATAAGGATGGTATCATTTAAATATATCCCTTTTGAATAAAAAATTGGTTTTTTATTGATGAATAAAAATACCATAAAAATACAATTAAAATTTTTTTGACAAAAATTCCCTTTTGAATTTGAAGTATTCATTGGTAAAACTAAAAAATTCCAAAATATTTGAAAAAAAGTTAAAAATTACTATGAAAACCTCTAAATTATTTTTTGAATTAATGAGTAGTCATGATAATGTGAAATTGAATTCATCCCATATATAATAAATATAGTCCTTTTGAATTTTTTGTAAAGATTTAAAACTAACTCATTTAGAAAACAATAAGATGAAACTTATTTAATAATTTTTTAAAAATTAAATCATTGGTAAAAATGAATTTTAAATAATAATAGCATAAAATTTAAAAAAGTTGAAAACATTTTAAAAAACATTGATTTGTAAGAACAAAAATTTTCCACTAAAAAGAGAAATAATTTCATATTTTCTTAAATAAAATCTCAACATCTCTAAGTCCCAAAGAGTGGAAAATATTAATATTATGTTAAAATTTTAGGTATAAAATGAGTATAATAATATTCATGGGTTTTTTAAATAAATATAATACAATTTCCTTAAGTAAAAATTCATGCATAAATAATCCTAATAAAAATGATATTGAAACATTAATCCATTAAATCATTGGTAATTATTAAATCAACTCACCTTGAATGAAAATAAATTGAATTGTATCTATCTAAAAAATATATCAGGAAGGATCTGTGTGATAAAATTTCAATAGATCAGTATATACACCTCATAAATATAAATAGGTACATAATATAAAATATTTTTCAATGAAACAAAATTGAGATGAAGAATCATTACCTCAAGTCCAACTTATCACATGTGTTATTTATTTTATGGATTAATAAACATATGTTAATTATTTATTTTCTAAATAAATATTTTTACATTCATTATTCATTTTATTTTATCTATTATCATGTTATAAACAATTTCTTAATCAACTAAATTAATGTAGGATATTTTAATGATATTCAGTTAATATGTCCAAAGTGATTTCAGTATGTTGACTATTGTAAAATAAATGATTCGTAATCATTTTTAGAATAATATTAATTGAATAATAACCATTTTTATAATCAATTATACTTTTTAAACCAACCATGAAATATGGTTTTGAAAAATGAACTACATTACAATCTTGGAGATTTTATGGCATATGTATGTCAGAGTAACATTTACATTTTTCAACGATCAAGATGAAAAGATGATAAGTGATATTTTAAATTATAGAGTGATAATAAATTCTGAAATAAAATATCATTTATTTGAATGAAAAAATTTATGTTATCCATGTGTTGTAGTTATGGAAACTGACTATCATCATAGCATGGAGGTGGTAGTCCTCAAATATGAAAGAACAATGTAATCATTTTCAGTGGATTGAAATGAATTAAATTATAAGATATTATATATTTTATTAATGATGAATATGCCATTAATTTCATATATAAAAAATATATAGATCATTATAATAATACCTGATAGGTAGTGATGGAAGAAGAATTATAATTTTTTGTCAGTCATTAATCCTCCGTACACACAAATGACTGTTTCATTTCTCATTAAGATGAAGAGGATATGGATATGGAGAATTATGTTTAAATAAAAATATCCCGGAATCAGGAATATAATTTTGTTATTATTTTATAATGTTTTAATAATATTTTAAGGAGATGGATGGTGAAATAAAAATAAAACATTTTCTTAAATTCTATACCTCTGGTTTGAATAACCTTCTTTATTTTACACCATATTCCCTATAAGGTCGATATTAAAAAATAAAGAACACTATAATGTGGTAAGGGATTTTAGTAAGGTTTTTTATGTGTAGGATGAACTGAATTGTTTTTAATAATGAATAAAAAATGATAGTGGGTATCCTTTAATAATCACAGGGGGGGATATTTTATGGAATTTCATAAAGAATTAGATTAATATAAATTAATCATAATAATAAAATGGATATAAATTAATATAATTCCAATGTAATTTGAGTTGGTGTATAAATACTATCATGAAATATATTTTTGATATTTTTAGACGATTTTTATGATTGTCTATTTATTTTAATAGTATGTTATACAGTTTTTTGATTATCACAATAATAATGGTTTTCTTACTCTTCCAGGGTCATGATAGTTTCTATAAGAAGAATATTGGACCACATGTTTGCCATGGTTTATATATTCAACCATATTCCATTCACTTATTAAAGTAAAGTATTTTTATTAAATTGAAATCATGTAATAAAATAAGTTTATTATAAAATATCATTAATTTTATTAATGGAACAATTAATTTAATTTGACTATGGAAAAAAATTCCATCAAATGAATTATAATATAATCTATTTAAAAATAGATAAATGTTAATATTTATCTAAAAAATATATAGATAACAAAAATTCATTCAAAATTTTTTACCTTTAATTTTTTAGAATCATTTATTTACATTTTCTATTAATAAAATAAATAAAGTGTCGGTGTTGAATAAACATATAATGTAATTATTTCGTAAAACCAGTGTTCAATTAAGAAACAAGATAAAAATAATTTATATTTCAATTAATAATTTATAATTAAACATTAGATTATTTTTTCCCTTTCAGAAAATAATTTTGATATTAATGTAAGAATGTTACATTTTTGACATTATATTATACATAAATATTGTAAAGGTAAAAATCAGTGAAATATGGGACTAAGTTGGCATATGATGTAACACCCCACGATTTAAAATATAAATTTAAATGCACGAAACTTTGTTTTATGTAGATATTTATATATATACTTTAAACATAATTTTTCTCTGTCTATGTTTTGAATTTCAGAAATCGGTCAGCTATAATTGTGTTCAGTAAGTTATTTGGAGTCTGATAGAACCATATTAATTTTTAATGAAAATTAATATACCCTTATTAATAGTTTATTTAATATTAATATTTCCCTAATGAACATTTAAATTTATTATTTTTTTATTTTTTTAATGATTTAAGGTAATGGCATCATGGTTAATTTTTTAATGTGATATAAAAGCTGTATTAGAATTAAATTTATTAATTTTTGAATAATGTAAGATTTTATTTAAAAATTAATTTATTTATATTTAGAAAATTATTTTGAAATAATGGATCATATTTTTTATTTACACATAGTGAATAATGGTAAGGGTGAATATTTTGGATTTTTCTAAAATTCATGATTTTTTCATGAATATTGAAATACGGTAAAATATTTTCTTATCAAATTATTAGTTAGATAAGCTATTTATGACATAATAATTGATGTAAAACCACATGGAATGAACTAAAATTAAATTATTAATATTTTCAATCACATGAATTAAGACTATTCATACACCTAAGCAAACCAATAATAATAATAATTAAAATAATGTAAAATACTTCCTCTCCTCCACTATAAATACCACCCTCATTCACCTCTTCCACCCACACCTATCAAACCTTGAGCCTCACCAAAATTCATCTCAATAATCCTTACAATGATCTTTTTTAATTGTTATAGATTATTCTCTCACCAAATGGCCAAAACCAAAGTCCTAAAAAAGAATCTCCAGGAGAAGATATCAAGAGGTAAACATCCTCTTTTGTTTTCATTATTTTCTTTTCATTTTATTCTTTATTCTAATTATTTACTCATCTAGCATTATAAAAGTGGAATTAATGATAAAATATCATATATATTCAGGATTTTATCTTGCTTATGGAATACTCAACATTATACTTCTGCTCCTCTCCCACTTATTCAAGAAATTAAAACATCGTCCGTGATGTGTCGATTTACTGACATCGTGGATGATGTGATTTCAATTTAATTTAATTCCATAAATACGGGTCATGAAACCATTTTTATGGTTGTAAAAGATTATAATTTATGTATTATATCTTATTTATGTTACATGAATCATTTTCTTCACATGTTATTAATTTAGAAATATAAATGAGATCATTACGATCAAAGAATTTCCAAAATGACTTAAACAAATATCAATAATGCCATAACTTATAAATCATCCTCATGTTAGAATAAAAAATGATAAATGGTCTAAATAATGGAAATATGTAAATACAATTCCATTCAAATTTTAGATTTTCACAACCGATCGGTAAGAAAATCTATCATGAACCGATCATTGAAATCATGTAAAGAATGCACCCAAAACAATTCAAGGAACAAAATACTAACTATTATATTGTGAAATGATGTAATGAAATGATAATATAATCTATTATAAGGATCAATGTGTTTTCATAAGATATTAATAACAATTTTTTAACCATTATACAAGAGGTTTAATAATGTTTGAAGTAAGAAAAACCTGTGGTAACAGAATTCATAAAAAATTTCAATTCTTGGTGTTAACATTCTACTTCATTATTTTTATGGTATATAAATTGTTTAAGTGATGAATTTTGTTTATATTAAGTTTTATTATGTTTATTTATTATGTTTATACATTTTTTATCCACTCAATTATGTATCACTTCAATTATATTTTTTTTGGTAATTTTCTTTTAAAATCTTCTTTTTAAATTCTATTTTACCAAATTCGAAAGAAATGTTTTATGCCCTTTTTCATGTAGTATGATTATATTTCGGTTATTGGGAATTGTTTAAGAAAAATGATGAGACATATATCTCCCTCCAATTCATTGGTTATGTGTATGGTTGAAGTTAGTCATATGGTTACTCCAAGTGTAACTATGATGGTAACACAAATCGTAAGGTAATCGTGAGGGTTACAAATTATATGGTAGCTTAGAGGGCTACAGGATTTTGTAATTAATTCCGTAGGATAAATTAATGGTTCTATTTAGGTTATTTTGTTTTTTGGGGATATTTTGGAAATATCATGTTTCACAAAGAATGTATATATGGGTGACAAGTATGTATTTTTAAAATGATTTCATACATTCTGAGTATTCATGGAAAAATGTGTTATTTCCTTTTTTACATGCCCCCATACAATGATTTTTATTATTATGAAAAGTTTTTAAAGTATTTTAACAGTTTATAAGGATGTTTTGGACAAATAAGGAATCCATGTTAAAGGTTTTATTAATTTTCAAATAAATATTATTTTAATTGAAATGTTTTATATTTTGGAAGAAATTTATATTGTTTTTATAGTATCCACTATGTCTTAATGTGAATTGTTATGAATGTATTATGTCCTGGTTCTATATATCTCTAAACCTAAAAATATCTTCAATTTTAAAGGATGTTATTTCATGAAAAAATTCAACATTATGTAATGTAATAAGGTTGGGTCCTTGTAGTTGGAATCAGAAGATGGTTTAGATAACTTTTGGGGTTAGGGTCATGTAAATAAAATACCATAAATGATTTTTCACTCTATTATTAATGTGAAATGTTATAGAATTTAATTATTACCATGTTCGTTCCAATAATATATTTTGGTTTAGAATGGTTTTCTGTAGAAAAAATAGGTAAGGTGAAGAGGAGAGGCACCAATAGAATGATATCCTTCTGAATCTGCCGCCTGGAATGGTAGGGATTGGAACCAAATAGTTTGTGATAGTGATGGATCATCTTATGAATGCAATAAATAGTTGTGAAATACATTAAAGAGAATAACCATAGGTACCAAAACTGAACAGGAAAATAATGGAAAACTTTATGAGACAACACTATCCTTCATTGAATGAATCTTTTGACTCTGTTGAGGTTGAAGGATGGATTAAATCACTTAAGAAGATATTCAATGTTATGGGATGTTCATATAATCAAAAGGTATGTATTTCCATTTATAATTCTGAAGGTGAAGCATATTAGTAGTTGTCAACGGTAAGGAATATCTGGGATATTGAGGATATTGATTCCTTAGATTTGGAAGAATTTATATGTCTTTTCATGAAATTCTTTTCTTACGTTGGTGAGACTTAGGATGGAGAAGTAATTCCTTGAAATAAAGAAAAATAAAGAAGATAAAGTGCCTATGTATGAAGATAACATAACTCTAATGGTGAGGTATTATCCAAATCTTATTCTATATCTTGATTGAAAAATCAGCCACATTTACTTAGGATTGATCCCAAGGTATTGAATGGTGTTGGCCTCCTGTGAATTCAAAAGTTACAAGTAACTTGTCCAATGTACTGAGAGGGTTGAGATGGAGTTTTCTGGAGATCACATGCAATTTGAAAATAGGGATAAGAATAAGTCCAGATGTCCTATAATGGGTAAAATTCAATGAAAGAAATTTTATGGTAAGAAAGTATAGTTTTAAGTTTGTGAAAAATATTGAAGAAGCACCCTGGGGAATGCCTTAACAAAAATTGGATATGTTTTCGATGTATTATGTTTGGACATACATAACAAGAATGAAATGAATATGATCCTAAGACTAATCTTGATAATCATACTTTTATGTGTTTTAAATGTGAAGAGATTGGTCATTATGAAAATGACTTCCCAGAGAAAGATCTGAATGATGAAAATAAGCTAGACCATATGCATAAAGTTGTAGTGAGATCATTTGTGGCTACCTCAACAGATTTTAGGACATCAAATGAAGTTGTATCAGTTACTTTATTTCTTTACTCTGGTTTTTCTTAAGTTTTTTTGACATGGGGTCAACACATTCCATTATTTCTGAGGAATTTTCTGGTATATTGTAAATATCACATTAATAAATGAGACCAAAACTCATTGTTAAAACACTAAGGGAAATATTATGGAAAAGAAGTATTATAATAATATTTATATTATGGTATGTGGAATGGATTTACCATCAATACTAGTTGTTTATTCCTTAGTAGAGTTTGATGTCATTCTAGGAATGGATTGGATTTCCTTCAATAGGATAAGATTGACTGTAGAGCTAAATTAGTAGTTTATTAGAAAGAGATCATGTTTTTATTCAAGAACAAACACATACAATTGGTAACGTATCAGGAAGATGAGAAACTATTGAAAGATGAAAATGAATGTTAAAAAGCTTATATTGTTGGAAACAAGGGAACTATTCAGATTAATGATGTGCCAATGGTAAATAAATACCTTGATGTTTTTCCTGATGTGTTACATGGTGTCATACCTGATCGGGATGTCAAATTCACAAATGAATTAGTTCTTGATATTAAGACAATTTCAAAACTCCCATATATAATGGATTAAATAAAACATATTGAATTGAAAAATTAGTTGGATGATTTTCTGGATAAAGGCTTCATTCATCCTATTACATCACCCTGGGTGGTCCTGTTTTTTTTTTAAAATGAAATATTATTCCATGAAATTTTTCACTGATTATAGTTCTTTGAATAACATAAATATTTTAAAAACGTATCATTTTTCTCTGGTATATTTCTTTTTTGATCAGCTCTTGGGAGCCCAATAATTTTCCAAGATTGAAATGAGATTCGGATACCATCGGCTGAAGGTGAAGGATGATGACATCCTGAAAACAACTTTTCATACTAGATTTGGGCATTATGAGTTTTTTTTATTTCATTTGGGATAGCTTATACACTTGTTCTATTCATGAATATTATTAAAATATATTTAATGTGTTCTTGGATAAGTTTTTAGTTGTTTGTATTGATGAAATTATGGTATTTTTTAAGAGTAAAGAGTCGAATGAAAAACTTCTAGGGGTTGTTTTGCAAAAAATAACAGCAAAGAAACTATATGGAAAATTAAGAAAGTGTAATTTTTCATTACAACAGATTTATTTTCATAGGAACATTGTAAATAAGTATAGAATAACAGTTGATCCTTCCTAATCAAAGTTTGTTTTTGAATGGGAATGACCCAAAAAATGTTACGGAGATTCGTATTTTTATTGGATTAGCAGGTTACTACTAATGGTTTGTAAAGACATTTTCACATTTACCAAGACAAATAATGAAGTTAAGGAGAAAAGGTATTAAATTTAGTTGGACAGAAGAATGTGAGGTCTATTTCTTGGAACTGGAGAAGATATTGATGAATGATCTAGTTTTGGACTTTCCTTCCTAAAATGGTGAGTTTGTCATATAAAATGTTTCTTCATTCAAGGGACCTGGTTGTGTTTTGATGCAGATTTATCAGTAAATTTTATATACTTTAAGACAACTGAAAACTCATTAGTTAAATTATCCTACACATGATTTGGAATTGGTAGATGTGGTTTTTTATTGGAAAATTTGGAGGCATCATTTTTATGAATCCAAATGTCAAATATATACTAACCATAAATGACTAAAGTATATATTTACTTTGAAGTAATTAAACATGAGGTTGAGAAGATGTCTTGAAATGATAAAGGATTATGATTTTATGATCAATTACTATGAAAAAAAGTAAAAAGAGTTGTGCATTTCTTGTGTAAAAAACTTCTTGCTTCCTTAAACATGTTGTGTTTGTAACATGATCCCTTAATTAATGAATTGATAAATTTTGGCAGAGAAGTTGTTATTATAGGAAATACCTATATTTTTTTTTCTAGTTTCAGTGCAGCCATCTTTATTCGAAAAAATTATGAAAGCACAGAAGGAAGACAATGTGCTACCAAAAAAAGTAGAATTGGTTAAAATGGGTAAGTTACCCAAATTTAACCTTCAAAATGGTTTTATTTTATAATTTGGAAAAAGGATGTATGTGATTTGTGATTAATAGTTAAAGTAAACATTTTTGTGTGAAACTCATAGTTATCTATTATTAGTTCATCCTGGTAGTACTAATATGTACAGATACCTTTATGAGTATTTTATGTGGGATGGATTGAAATGATATATTTCAGAGTTTACTATGAAATGTTTGACATGTTAATAGGTTAAAGTAGAGAGGTAGTTATCAAAGGGGATAATTGAGCCTTTTCCAATTCCAGATTTTAAATTAGATAATGTATCCATGTACTTTGTGGTGGGGCTACCAAAAACTTCTCGAGTTAACAATGTGATTTGAGTTATTTTTGATCGACTAAAAAAATATGAACATTTTATTTATATTATAGATACAATGTCTTTTGATCATCTTTCTTGACTATATCTTAAAGAGATTTTTAGGTTATGTGGTGTCCCTATTTCCATTTAACTTGATCCGGATCCCAGGTTAATTTATAACTTTTGGAAGGCCTTTAGAAGTTGATGGTAACAGAATAAAATTTCATTACAACATTTCATCCCCAATCAGATGAGCAGTTAGAACATATGATTCTGACATTAGAGGATTAGCTTTGTGCTTGTTTAATGGAATTCTAGGGATGTTGGGATCAAAATAAATCATTAGTTTTATTTTCTTATTATAAATATTATCACTCTAATATATAGATGGAAAATTTTGAGACATTGTTTGTAAAGTTATGTCGAAGTACAACATTTTGGGATGAAGTTAGGGTAAGAAAGTTAATGGTACTGGAATTAGTAGAGGGAGTGACTGAGAAAGTGAACATAATCCAACAACATATGAGTAAAACATATAGAAGACATAAATGTTATGCAGACAGTGGGAGGAAAGACATTTCTTAGGAGGTAGGTGATCTTGTTTTTTATAGAATCTCACCATGGAAAAGTGTTATGAATTTTGGTAGGAAATGAAAGATAAGTCAATAGTTCTTTGGACCTTACGAAATTCTGGAGAAAGTAGGACCAATCATCTATTGGGTAGCTTTTCCTTAAATTTATCTCAAGTACATAATGGTTTTCATGTTTCAGTGTTGAGAAAGTATGTTCCAGATTCATCTCATGCCTTCATCCTAGAAGCAGTTTAGGTGGAAGAGTACATTTCTTATGAAGAGAAACTAGTTCAGATTATTGATCGAAGGGAACATGTATTTTGTAATATGGTAATCCACCTGGTAAATGTTTTGTAGAGAAACCACATGGTTGAAGAAGCAACCTGGGAATATAAAAATGTTATGAGGGAAAGGAACGTCCACCTATTTAATGAGCAAATAAAACTACGAGGGTGAAATTTCTAGAAGGTGGGGATAATGTAACACACCAAGGTTTTAAAAATAAATTGAAACTAATTAAACTTTTTTAATGTAGATCATTATAAAAATCCTTTAAACATAATTTTTCCTCTTCTTTGTATTGAATTTGTAAAAATGGTCATCAATAATTGTGTTCAGTAAGTTATTTGGAGTTTGATTGAACCGAAATGATTTATGGTGAATAGTAACATACCCTTAGGAATAATAATATGACCATAATGAATAGTCAATTTCAATATTATTTTATTTTACTATGGCTTTATTATAAGGATATCTTGGTTAATTATTTAATGTAATATAAAAGTAGGTATAGAATAAAAATTGATAATTTTTGAATCAATTAAGATTTTATTTATAAATTAAATTTATAATATTTAGAAAACTATGTTCAAATAATGGAGTTCATTTTTTAATTCTACATGTCAAAAAATGGTTAGGGTGAATTTTTGGTTTTTTTTGAAATTCGTGAATTTTTTAGGAATAGTGAAATATGGTAAAATACTTTTTATTCATATTGTGAGTTAAATAAACAATTTTTGACATCATAAGTGATGTAAGACCACTTGGTTCGAACTCGCATGCCATTATTATTATTTGGGATCACATGAATTAAGTCTATTCAAAATATTGAGCAATTTTTTTTAATAATGATTAAAATCATGTAAAATACCTCATCTCCTCCACTATAAATAACACCCCCATTCACCTCTTCCTTCCAAAAATCACAATAATTTAGCCTTACATAAGTTCTGCCAAATACTCATCCGATGACCCTACCCTATATCCTAGAGTATATATTCTCACCAATAGTCCAAAACAAAAGTTCTTAAGTGGAATCTGAAGGAGAAGTGATCAAGAGGTAAACATCCTCTTTTGTTTTCTTTCATTTCTTTTCATTTTCTTTTCTATTATTCTCTATTCCTTACCTACCGTTTTATATAAGGCATGCATGATATATTATGTTAAATATTCTGGATTTATTCATTTTATGGAAGAATCACCATTACACTTTTTCTCCTCTCCCACTTATTTCAAAAATTAAAACACCATCTGTGATGTGTCGATTTACCAACATCATGGATGATGTGATTTCAATTTTTTTTACTTCCTTCAAGACTGGTCATGAAATAATTTTTATTGTTTAAAAAGTTTATAATTTATTTATTATATATTATATAAGGTTTTGGAATCACTTTTTACACATTTTATTAAATTATAAAACAAAATGTGTCCATTATGATCAACAAATCGTGAAAAGGACGTAAAAAAATATCAATAATAATTTAACAAATGAATCATCCTCATTTCATAATTAAAAATGATAAATGGTATAATTTATGGTTTTGTAAATATGTAAATACTATTTCATTCTATTTCTGGAGTTTCACTTCCAATTGACTATATTATCCATCATGAACCGATCATTGAAATTAGGTAAAGAACTCCCCCAAAGCAATGCAAGAAACAAAATACATACAAATAAAGGGTGAAAGGATTTAATAAAATGATCATATAAGGTATTATAAAGATGAAAATGTTTCTTTAATATATTAATAACAATATTTTAACCATTATAACAGTTTTTTAAATGAGTTTGAATTAAAAAAACCCGAGGAAAAGGAATTCATAACTGATTTCCATTCTTTGGATTAAAATTCTACTTCATTATTTATGTGGAATTAAAATTGTTTTTGTAATGATTTTTTTTATATTATGTTGAATTATTTTTAGTCACAGTGTATATACTTGTTACATATACTCTATTAAGTATAAATTCAATTATATTTGGAATGGGATTTTCTTTTAAAATAATCTTTTAAAATTCTATCTCACCAAATTCAAAAGCAATGTTTTTATGAACTTTTTTAATGTTGTATGATTATGTTCATGTTCTTGGGACTTTCTTATGATTAAGTGTGGGACCAATATTTCATTCTAATTCATTGGTTATATATATGTTGGAGGTCGTCCGTATGGTTACACCAATGGTAACTGCATTGGTTACACAAATTGTAAGTTACCAATAATGGTTACAAATTATAATGCAGTCGAGAGGGTTACAAGATTATGTAAGCAATTACCCAAGATAACATTATGGTTTTACATAAGTTATTATGTATTTTTCGAGATCTTGTACAAGTAAAAGGTTTCAAAATTTAAGTATATATGGGTTACAAGTATGTCCTTTTAATATGATTTCATACGTTACAAGTATTCATGAACGAATGTGTTATTTCCTTGTTTTTATATTCCATACTGAGATTTCTGTGCTCATCTGATGTTTTTAAATTATTTTCATAGGTTATAAGTATGTGTGAGACAAAGAAGGAATCCAAGTTAAATTTTTGAATAATTTTCAAAGAAATAATGATTTATTTGAAACGTTTTATATTTTGGACGAAATGAATACAGTTTTTATGGTATCCACTATGCTTTAATGTGTAATGTTATGAATGCATTACGTACCAATTCTCTGAATCTCTAAACATTAAAAGATCCACAATGTGAAGGGAATTTATTTCTTGACTAAATTCAAGATTATATAATTTAATAAGGTCGGGTCTTTATTTTTGTTTTATAATTATATCTTAATAGATAAACTAAAATGATAAAATATGAAAAAATATAAGTGATATGGTCATTTATCAGTCCATACCATATTATTTTTATCCTTAATTACCTAATTTACCCTTACTGTGATCACAATTACTTAATTTGGTTACAAACTATAAAGACCAAAAATAGAAGGATGTATTTAAAAAATTTGGCCTATATTATTACAAATATGTATTCCAATATTAAATATTTAACTTCTATAAGTGGTATAAATTAATTTATAATTCAATCATAAAATCAAATGAAAAACAATTATTCAATAAAATTCCTTTCTAAAATTAAAAATGTTTTATACTAAATTAATCCATGAAATTGATACCAATGAACTAAATTGGATTATTAATTGTATAATAGAACCAATTTTACCTAGAATATATTTTAAAATAAATTTTAAATTTTAAAATTCTTGAATAAATAATTCTTTTTTTAATAAAACTTAGTATTTTACCATATTCTGTGGAAAATCAATCTTTTAGGAAAAGTATGAAAATTTATACCTAAGTTATCATTATATGATTATTTTAAAAATTATTTTAATTTTATAATATAATATGAGTAATATATTCAGAGATTAATTATAATTTTAACCAAAATAATCTAATATAATCGATTTTTGAGGAAAATGTATTTTTGAAGCCTGAAATGATTTAGTTGATAATTATGTACTTATTTATTATTAATAAATAAAATATGAAAAACATTATAATTATTTTTTAAAAAATACCCCTATTAATACCGACCATTTTAGAAACTAGTTTATAATGATTATAATTGAATAATAATATTTCATGGTTCGTTGAAGGTCGTTGTGGGGTGTTGAGTACACTATTGAAGATATTGCTGATTTGATGTCTCGGGGGTTTATAAACTCCCATATCATAAATTTCATCCTCACAAGTTTTACTTTTTATCTGTAATATAGTGTTTTAGAATTGTGAATTTCTTTGTGAAAAACACATATAGTTAAAAGGTATAACATAAAATATTTTTAAGAAAGAGGGAAAGGGAAATACAATGGTCATTTAGAATAATAATAAACTAGGTTTTGAAATAGGAATAAATTATTTGGAAGTGAAAATATAGAGATAGAGGAGAAAAATAATTCCTATTAAATAATAAAGATTGATAGATAACATAGTTTGGAGAATGTTGACAACCACAAAACTATCAATCTATGATGGGTGAAAATACCATCGATTCATAGAGATTGAAAGTAATTGGAAACCATTTTGTTATCAAGATCATTTTCGAATAGTTGGGGAATTCCATCACCATATAGACTAAAAACATATGGAAATTTAATTACATTAAAATGATAATTTCATCCTTTACCCTATTTCCACCATGATCTCATCCTTTCTCCAGATAATGTGTACTCGAGGTGACCTTTTAATACCTGAAGCATAGAAATATAAATCCATTTGATCACATAATAAATAAAATTATAGTAATATATTCCATATATCATTAAATATTTACAAAAAATAAATTGTTTACAATAAGGTAAGATAATATAAAAAAATTATAAACCATTATATGAATAAATAATACATCTTACTTCACTCTTTTCAGAAAGAGTTTAAACATAGATTATTTTATTAATAAATGACCATACATCACAATTAACGTCAATAACCACAAAATTAATGATTTTTTCACCTCATTGGTGATATAAAATATCATAATTTATATCCCAAAAAATATATATTTTTTCGTACAAAATAATCTTTCAAGTCAAACCACATATTAAACCAAAATGTTACATATATCTCAAACCAATGAAGCATCCTCAAAATGATTATTAATTAACATGAAAAATCAATATATAATATTATAAAATAAAATAATTCACACCAAAATATCAGGACTAAAATTTATACTATAATATTAATGGAGAATCTTAGTTTGACCATAAATATGTTAAAAAAAATCACATTGTAATTGAATAAATTATTAACCATCAAGAATTTCTATATTGCATTATCAAATAGATCATAAAAATAAATATATAATAACAAAAGGATTAATCATTAATAGAGTATTCTTCCTAAATCGTAGTAAAATAATAAAATATCCTCAAATTCCCATCAATTAAATCCTCTATAGAAGTATCTATGATTTTGAACATTTGGTTAACCCTAAAATTATAAATCCATGACTGTATCCATAACTCTTAAGTTAGTCTCACATTAAAACATACATGATTTTGATAAGTAACTCAATACACATTATTCAAATAAAATAATAGATTATTTTTATTTATCAAAAAATAAAGTAAATTTTTTCAATATTTCCAAAATCACCACTTCATCAAATCACTAGTAGAATTCACGATCACCAAAACTATCACATTTACATCATTAATATCAACAATGAGATTAAAATGGAATCAATTTTATTGGTTATATTTACCTTTTAATATATATATTTAAATCCTTAAATAACATCTACTGTGAAAAAATATATTGATGTCTCATGATTATTATATCGATAATATCATTAATATAAAAATTCTAAAGCATAACTCTCAAATACTGACAGATAAAAAAAATCAATACTTATACTTAAATTATTGGAGTAGAATATGTTTTTCCTTGGTCTAGGAAACAACAATTAGATTAGGGGTTTTTCATTCATAATTCCCATATTCCCTGTACGTAAGTCACTAATCTAAAAATAGTACCTTTTTGTGAACTTTATATCCCTCCAACGAAATATTCATTTTTTATAAAAAATAATTGATCAATGTAATTATTTTTCACACATAGATCATTTTATTCTTCTTTTGAGACCTTATCTGCGGTGTCTCATTCAACTTTATAAGAAGAAGGAAATTTATATTTAATTTTCTCATGATCCCCACCCATGCTCTTAGAAAATATATTTTTCTCATATTTGGTGGGTTTGAAAGTAAATTAACTGGTAGTTTGTTTGTCATATATAATTATAACTGATTAAAAACAATCAAAATATCTTCCACTTCAGTCGTCATTTTATTTGGTTTCTCATAATCAGTGCTTTGTTTACACTATTTTGTGTCAAAAGGTTCTTCTAAGTTCCATCCATTAACCAAAAACAAAAAGTACAGTATGAGCAACAATAATTAGAGTAATAAATAAAATATTCATGAAAACCATTTATAGGATATCTAGATTATTACCCCTTATTATTAATCTAATAAAAATGAGGTTTACCCTTGTTCCTTTATGATCATCATCTATTCAAATCCTCTGTAATGGTTTATAATGAAAATATGAATTAAACCAAGAATATGACACTAATATTCTCAAACTGGGTTCCCAATAAGGGTACACTCACCATGCGAGTGACATCTCAACCCGAGATCAACACACTGATCCCCCAAATCGATTGTCCATATGACCTATAGTGTGCCTCCCAGTACACCAGATGCTTTTGACTAAAATTTAGGGTCTACAATCGATTATTGGGATAAAATAACCACTTTATCAAAGTAGAACAATATTCAAAAATATATAAAAAACAACCAAATTATATAACCAATTACCAAACCGAACTGTATCCGATGAAGTCTAAAACAGGGAAAAAATATCTAAACTACAAAACTATACATGTCATGCTAGATATGTATTAATTGTCCATGTACAAGACCCAAAATAAATATAGAAAATAAAAAATACCAAGAGTGTCCCAACACCAGGTCTAGTTGCCTCATCCATTCTTCATCACAACTCATGCATCTAATATAGGACTATTTCCCCGATCCTTTCCTATAATCTTGAATTCTATTCACATAACTAATTAGTCATCCCAAGTAGGGTGTGAGTAAATCTCCACAATCCACAACCAATAGTGTCTAAAATAATATCTAGTCAAATAAAATTATATTCAAATACATAATTAATACATCAAAATTAATGATGTAAATATTTATCACATTTTATTATTCATTAATTAACCATATAAAAACCTGGGTTTTTGAGGGTATCCAAAACATCAATACCTACTCCATCCCTCTCCAGTGTCCATACCATTCCAATGGGATATTATATATCAAACAAACATGGTTAGCATTTATATTTCATTTCTATTCATATCACATTCAATTGTAACCATAGTCTAATTACATATAAAGTGTGTAGAACATCATGTGAAACACCACATGGTTATTTAAAGCAGTAGTATGTGACCCAAAACTCATTTATAATAGAATCACATAAGTGGGATTTTTAAGTAATAGTCCATTTCCCACAATCATATATCAAAAAATCATAGAATTGGGAATTTGAAGTAGTAGTCTGTGTTTTCCACTCCTTTATCAAAGAAACACAAAAGTGTCACATATATCACATCAATCAAGATTATTAATCATTAATCATTTTACCATCTTTATAACATCATGGAACCACCATAATTTATCAAAAAAAACATTGTTCTTCAATTTAATCACATATAATAAAATAATAATTAGATATTAAAACATATTTCATCTTTTAACCATGTAACTCATTGACATAATATGGTCAATCCCACCATAATTTCATCTTAATTAGCAATTAATTCATAATCACATTAATTTACCAATTACATAATCCAAATATCCCATCAATCCCATAACTACACATTCCATTAATTAATTCACCAATTAAATAATCAAATCCCCCTATTTCATAATCACAACATTATAATAATTAATTCACTAATTAATTAATCCAATTTATCTAATTTATTTGTCACAAAATTTCATTTATTATTTCACATAACAATTAATCCAATTCCATGTTTCCATTAATTAATTAATTAATTTATTCAATTCATGATTCAATTTCCAAACATAAGTATTGAATTCTGACCACATATACATGTAAATGGAATCAATACTACTCAAATTGAATATATACCCCCTATCTCAAGATTGATGATGAATTCTCACTAAAGGAATTAACCAATTAAAATAGATTCAAAAATAACCTGAAGTGGAATGAGATCAATATCTGAATCTTATAGCCAAGATCAAATGGATTATATCTATCAAAACAGATCTGGATCCAAGTGAAAAAGAGGAAAATATCCCCTCAAAGGGTGAGAGAAGGATGCGAGAGAGGGGGGAAACCATTCTAGATGATAAAATCTTAATAGGGGCGGTATGAATATTCAATATAGGATTTGAATAATCAATAAAAGAGGTTATAAGTCCTTGGAATCCAACCATGAGCCTCCAAAAAATTAGGTAATGCATTTATGGTCAAGATAGGCTTTATTTTGGGTTTATTTAGGGGTTTGGGTATTTTTATCTAATATTCTTGATATTAAATCCTATACAAATGGTTTTCCATTGGCGACATGTAGTTGACCCTAACCATGTTCCAAAATCTGCAGCACCTCTCTAGGCGTCGCATGGTAACTATTAGAAGGATTCATAGTTTGACACAGCATTTCACAGCAATGTAAATCACCCCTATTTGGATGGACCCTATTTTAGGGCCTAGGATTACTATTTGGGAAAACAATGTGTCAACCTTGAACATCCCCACATCCTTCAAAAAACATCCAAATTTCACCAATACACACCAAAGATAAAACCCAAACAAGAATTACCAAAAAAAGGAAAAATAGAACCCATTAATGAGCATGTGGCACCTCAAAAAATGTTTAGGATCATATAGTGCACGAGAATAATGACCATGATATACACAACCAACTATTCCATGATTATTACTCGAAGATGTATCTTTTTCAAAAAAAAATATACTTGTATTATCCATACATGGATTTATTTCTTGTAAAAATACATATTCATTATCTTATAAAAATTTTAATTTTTTATACTATACTTTGACTTATCCCCAAAGTTTATAATATGTTCATGTTCCCATATTAATATTTTGATAAATATAGTTCTCAAGATTTCATCTAAAATAGCTTTGATTCTATCTATAATTAACTGAGCACTAATATCATGGATCCAATGGTTGCTTTATTAAATATGAACTTGATAAAATCGATTAAATCCAAATAGACCAAATGGTTTAGTATTCTTATAACACTAGATATATTCATGAATGTAAAATTATAATTTAAATCATAAAATAAAAAAACATACAAAATTAAATTTTTTGCATCCTCTAACTCTTTCCACTACTACAAATATGGGCATTAACAGCGCTAAAAACGGGCTTTAACAGCGCTAAAAAAGTGTTGTAAAGCTTGGCGCTGATAAAGGGTTCCTTTATCAGTGCTAAAAAAGCACAGATAAATGGTTGTTTTATCAGTGCTCCTTTAGCACTGATAAACTTATCTTTTATCAGCGCTTCTTTAGCGCTGATAAAGGTGGGGTTTATCAGTGCTTTTTTTATCGCTGATAAAAGCACAATTTATCAGCGCTAAAAGAGCGCTGATAAATGCCCTCTCTGATACTCCGATAAATATGCAACAGCACACCCGAACACCTGCAAAAACAAAACAGCATCTCAATAATCCAATTAAAGCAAGCATACCCATACAAAATTAACTCATAAATCAAAAGCAAATTATACCAAGTGTACCCATACAACAATTATACCCTTACACCATTAACACATAATTTATAAGTTAATCAAGTACTTAAGGAAATCAATTCATAATTCAGGGGGTTCGGGGCTGTTCAAGGGTTTGGGGTGGCTGTCCAAGGGGGGGGGGGGGGTAGGGGGTGTCTGGGGGGCTTTCCAGTTCAATCCTAAGGCTCCACATGGGTGTGTTTTATCAATACATAAATCTTTGGACTTTTCTATATCCACTATACATCATGTTCTCAACCTCAAATAAGTAATAAGGTTTGTACAAACATTGAGGTGCACATACTTTGGGTGGGGATGAATCTCATTAATAAACCCCCAATATTAAACCTGAAATAGGCTATTGTACGTGCATGATCATCCAATATGCACAACCTAGTTGAGAAAGAACTGGAATAAAACTAACAAAAAATCATCATTGATCCTCAAATCCATGACCATGATTAAACCGAAATTAATTTTCCAAGTGCTGAAATTTTACCAAGCATTTCACAAGGATCATGTCGACATTATAAAAATATAGTTTGACCAAGTCCTACCCCATCTACATAAAGACACATTGATTCTCAAGTATTAAAGCTTGATCAACCATACCTAATTCATCCAATGTTAGGGTTTCTCTGAATACATTATAGGACCCACACAAAACATATAATATACCATGATCTCCCCACTATATACATAATTATCATTGACCTCAAATATGTGAGTTTTATTTATACTCCTTCATGGAAATCAACTTATGGGAGTTTTCTCATCCAGGGAATACCCTCAATAGTATCTCAGACCACCCATATGTGTTCTTCCAATACTATGGGAGTACCCTTATTTAGGGAATAATACTAAGAAGCATATATTATTTACTATATGGGAGTATTATCATCCAAATAATAATCCCTATATGCATATCAACTGTCCAATATGGCTGTATTCTCATTTGAGGCTTAATCTAAATAATCATCTCAGCCCTCCCCTATGGGATTATTTTCATTTAGTGATTATTCATGATAAGAATCTCATCCCAGTCCTATGGTTGTATTCTCATTTTGGGAATAATACCAATATACATCTCATCACTACCCTATGAGTGTATTCTCATTTAAGGAATAAGACCCATAAGCATATCCACCCTCCCAAATGGGAGTATTTTCATCCAGATATAAGACTATAAGTATCATAGACTCAAACACATGATCACCCTAGTATACCAGGACAAAAATGACTTGATATATATGAGGACCATGATAGATCACATTCCATGACCACCCATTTGAAAGATCAATGCAATCCGAATGCATTTGGTTGGATTTCCGTAGGTCAGTTGTAGTTTTCAATTAAAATCGTGTCCATTTTAAACAAAATAGAGACCCTTTGAGTGATAGCGGCCACAATGTGCCTCGGATTTGGGCGGGGTTGACTCATACACATCACCAAGGACCCTTGTATCGTTATTATAAAAGATAAATGAAATCCGAATGCGTTTGGTTGGATTTCCGTAAGTCAGTTGTTGTCTTCACTTAAAACCGTGTCCATTTTAAACAAAATAGAGACCCTTTGACTACTAGCGGCCACACCGTGCCTCGGATTGAGGTAGTATTTACTCGTACATGTCACTAAGGACCATTGGATCGTTCTTATAAAATATCAATGCAATCCGAATGCATTTGGTCTGATTTTCGTAGGTCAGTTGTTGTTTTCACATAAAATCTTGTCCATTTTAAACAAAATAGAGATCATTTGAGTGATATCGGCCACACCGTGCATCATATTGAGGCGGGGTTGACTCTTACACGTCACCAAGGACCCTTGTACCGTTATTATAAATAACAATGCAATCTGAATGCGTTTGGTCATATTTCTGTAGGTCAGTTGTTGTTTTTAATTAAAATCGTGTCCATTTTAAACAAGAGAGACCCTTTGAGTGCTATAATCTACACCATGCCTTGGATTGAGGCGAGGTTGACTCGTAAACGTCACCAAGGACCCTTGTATTGTTCTTATAAATGATCAATGCAATACGAATGCGTTTGGTCAGATTTCCGCAGGTCAGTTGTTGTTTTCAATTAAAATCGTGTCCACTTTAAACAAGAGAGACCCTTTGAGTGCTAGAGGTTACACCATGACTCAGATTGAGGCAGGGTTGACTCGTACACGTCACCAAGGACCCTTGTATCGTTCTTATAAAATATCAATGCAATCCGAATGTGTTTGGTTGGATTTCTGTAGGTCAGTTGTTGTTTTCACTTAAAATCTTGTCCATTTTAAACAAAATAGAGACCCTTTGAGTGCTAGCAGCCACACCGTGCCTTGGATTGAGGCGGGGTTAACTTGTACATGTCACCAAGGACACTTGTATCTTTCTTATAAACTATCAAGGCAATCCGAATACATTTGGTCGGATTTCTATAGGTCAGTTGTTGTTTTCAATTAAAATCGTGTCCATTTTAAACAAAATAGAGACCCTTTGAGTGATAGCGGCCACACCGTGCCTCGTATTGAGGCAGGGTTGACTCATACACGTCACCAAGGACCCTTGGACCATTATTATAAATGATCAATGCAATCGGAATGAGTTTGGTCAGATTTACGTAGGTCAGTTGTTGTTTTCAATTAAAATCATGTCCACTTTAAACAAGAGAGACCCTTTAAGTGATAGTGGCCACACCGTGCCTTTTATTGAGGTGAAGTTGACTCATACACATCACCAAGTACCCTTATATCGTTCTTATAAAATCTCAATGAAATACGAATGCGTTTGGTCAGATTTCCGTTGGTCAGTTGTTGTGTTCACTTAAAATGTTGTCCATTTTAAACAAAATAGAGACCCTTTGAGTACTAGCGGGCACACCGTGTCTTGGATTTAGGCGGTGTTGACTCATACACATCACCAAGGACCCTTGGATCGTTATTATAAAATATAAAGGCAATCCGAATGCATTTGGTCAGATTTCCATAGGTCAGTTGTTGTTTTCACTTAAAATCGTGTCCATTTTAAACAAAATAGAGACCCTTTGAGTGATAGCGGCCACACCGTGCCTCAGATTGAGGTGGGGTTTACTCTTACACTTCACCAAGGACCCTTGGATCGTTCTTATAAAAGATCAATTCAATCCGAATGCGTTTGGTCAGATTTCCGTAGGTCAGTTGTTGTTTTCACTTAAAATCTTGTCCATTTTAAACAAATTAGAGACCCTTTGAGTGATAGCAGCCACACCGTGCCTCGTATTGAGGCGGAGTTGGATCTTAAAAGTCACAAATGAACCTTGGATCGTTCTTATAAAAGAAAAGTGAAATCCGAATGCGTTTGGTTGGATTTCCGTAGGTCAGTTGTTGTTTTCAATTAAAATCGTGTCCATTTTAAACAAAATAGAGACCCTTTGAGTGCTAGCGGCCACACCGTGCCTCAGATTGTAGCAGGGTTGACTCATACAAGTCACCAAGGAAGCTCGGATCGATCTTATGAATGATCAATGCAATCTGAATGAATTTGGTCAGATTTCCATAGGTCAGTTCTTGTTTTCAATTAAAATCGTGTCCAATTTAAACAAGAGAGACCCTTTGAGTGATAGCGGCCACACCGTGCATCATATTGAGGTGGGATTGACTGATACACGTCACCAAAGACCCTTGTATTGTTCTAATAAAATATCAATGCATTCCGAATGCATTTGTTCAGATTTCCATAGGTCAGTTGTTGTTTTCAATTAAAATCTTGTCCATTTTAAAAAAAATAGAGACCCTTTGAGTGATAGCGACCACACCGTGCCGCGGATTGAGGCGGGGTTTACTCATACACGTCACCAAGGACCCTTGGATTGTTCTTATAAAAGATAAAGTCAATACGAATGCATTTGGTCAGACTTCCATAGGTCAGCTGTTTTTTTCACTTAAAATCGTGTCCATTTTAAACAGAATAGAGACCCTTTGAGTAGTTCATAATTATTGCATATTGCTGGTGCATATCATCTGTTAAAATGGAAAAATGACTCATTGGATAATGTCTATTTTATTTAACAACAATTAAAATTGTCCTACAAACAATTACATACAACAATGTTTCATCTTTTGATCCCTTTAACCCCTCTAAAAAATGACCACAAATTGTACATGTCCCCAAGTGAGATCTTCATTGTATTTGTGTACAATATTCCATCAGGTATGCGGCCCACTCATTTCTGAACACATCTATATCATCTTGTGAGTATGAGTATTTTCAACAGTCAGAGTAGTACTGCAAAATAAAAAAATAAATAATTAATAAATAACTTAAATGAACTAGTAGTTGTTTTTAAAATTACGTCTTTAGGGATGCTAGTTTGCTGATGAAAAACAATCTCTTTCAGAAATTTACAAACATAATAACTGCAGTCATTATCGTTTGTTTTTTTTGGACACTGCAAAAAAATTGATCATTAGGAGAATAAGTAACTTGTGTGTAGATGTGTTTGGATAGTGAAATTTTATTACATATACCCTAATATTTGTCCAGACGTAGTACTTGATCACCTCCTTATGCTTAACCCCTATCCTCATTCCTTTTTAGATGATAATGATACACTACCTTATCATAACCTAATCCTCAGCAAAAGATAATATAAATTATATTACTTTATGTTTAGACCTAAAATGTAAGATGTAGTGTCTTACAGATTCACAAACTACATCATGTGTGGTCCGTTTGATGGATATCCTTACTTTGAATCTAGAAAATAAATCTTCGGAGTATCCAAGTTTACAGTAATTAGCAACCAATGTTTCCTAAAAACACAAAAAGGAATAAGTAATAAAAGAAGTGAAAATATAATTTATATACTTTAATTTTAGAGTATTACCCCTGCATGGTTGGTATTAGGAAAAGTCTGTCCTCTGTAATCTTGCATTCAAATGTTTTCAGCAAGCCGTTCACTATTGCATCCCTTTTTGATGGCTCTATTTTTTTAGGTGTGTTGATGTGATATGAGGACTAACCAGCCCAAATCTTGTCTCCTAGGAAAATTAATTCAATGGTTTTTCATAAATGCGTCTGTCAATAATATAAAATGCATTTAGTCATAATTTTCACATTAGATCAGCTTTTGGAAAATCAATTCATGGAAACATACCACATATATACATTTACAACTATGACGCCTAGCCAAACGTTTTCAAGGATTTCATTTATATTTTCAGTAGCAACAAAATTTTGACTTTCCTCTCCGTATATATTCTCTTCGAAAACCACTATATGACTATTACCATCTTTTAGCTTCATATCCATATGAGTCTTTAATGCTAGTAAATGTGGATAGAGAAAAGGTGGTGTTATTGTGCTTTCAATAGCTCCATGGGATAGGTTGGTCGATCCTTTAGATGGTTTTGAGCCGACGTTTGTCACCCCCTTCCCTTTCTCCATCTATAACAATAATCATTGGTTCAGACCCTTTTTTCATTAATTGTTAAGGGTTAAGCGTGAAAAGAAAAAGAATTAAATACCTCTTTGTCTGCATGTGCTCTTACAAGTTGTGAAGGCCATTCAATGAATGTCCCAATAGCCTTTTCGACCGTATGAATATCATCGTCATCAAGGGGTATAGGTAGCTCTTCCTTTGGCTCATGAGCTACAGTAATTGTCAGTTTCAGATGATCATTCGGAATTGGTCTATTATGATGTGTGGCATCTGGGATATTGAACACTGTATCCCTCGCTACAAGGTGATAGGTGGGTGTTGATAGATATAAATCACAAAAATTATCACCTTGTAGAAGATGATTATAGAAAAATTACCAGTGTTTGTATAATTCATATTTCATGGGAACAATTATTAGAATATTGATTACCATGGCTAAAACAGTTCTTTGAGGCGAATGGCTCGCCTCAAAGCTGGTGGGGGGTGGGGCGGGATATTCATGCGGCGGTTGTTCTTGAGTTCTGGCTTCCCTTTGCTTCCCACCCATAAAAGTTTCTAGCAACTCTCCCTGCCATTGAAATTGTTCTTCAAGGGTTGCTATTTTTTCGCTCATTTTTTCCAATTTTTCATTAGTATTATCCATTTTGTGCTTCTTCTCAAAATATACTCGGGGTGTCACCCCAAACCCTGCCCCTATGACACGACCGTATTTTTCTGGCTGCTTCAAATCCAACGATAATAGGTCTGTATCAGCTATAGGAGTAGCTAATTCTTGTGACTGTCGGATATAAGAAAATTACTAATTATTTTTATGTAATAACAATTTTAAACAAATTATTTTATAGTCGTGTAATACTTACACTTATTTCCCACACTTTCTGTGTGTTCTCATCTACTAACTTCCCTTATTTGTTCACACGTGCCTCCTTTCATAGCACATGACGTGGGATGGAAGTGCATTTGGTTTTAGACTCATCAATATACATATAAACATAGAATAATAATTATGATGTTGTTTATTGGCACCTAACAATATTATTGTAAATTTAAAATACCTACCATTTTCTTTTCTAATGAAGCATACCCCATCCTTTCTTTCTGATATGGGTATGTTGGTTTTGAAGCATGCTCCTTATTTTCAGTACAGAGTTTCTGTTTCATAAAAAAAATATTGACAATTAATGTGATGAATACAGGTATCCTCAAACAACGTATTATCACTCACAATGTGCCTGAAACTTCCCATCCCCATGACGACCAATAAATGAATCCCATGCTTTTTGGGATATCAAGTGAGCATAGAAAATGGGTGGGTGTGGGTTTATTTTAACATTAGAATCTTTGAGGTGACATCTTGTTAAAATAGTGTGAAAACCTCGATGAATCTTTCCTGGAAACCTTAGTACATAATCCTTGTGTGAATCGTCTACTATAAATGTACTCTGAAAGAGATTGATAAGTGTAAGACATTGTTTCATTATTTTATTTGCTAGTAAATTATTGAAATAAATTCATAATGTTGCCTTAATTTCTTCCCAGATCACAGCCTTCAGCCCGGAAACAACATAGTTCCATGAATCTATGTCTATCGGCACGTGTTTCTGAGTGAAAACTCCAATGTAGCTTCTAAACATAGCCTTTTTGGGATTCACATGTTGTCCTCGTGCATTCCATCCGACTTAAAATTTGATGCCCTTTTTTTTCACCATAAGAATTTAGGCTAACACCGTCAAACTACGACACACCTGTGATTTCTACGATGCTGGTCCTTTATTCCCGACCATTTCATCGATATCAACATCATCTATATGTTCATCTAGAATGGTATCAATGACATGTGTTGATGGTTGTTGGACCTCAACAATAAGAGCAGCAGGAGCCGCAGGAGCAGGAGCAGTAGGAGGAGTAGTAGGAGGAGAAGCAGCAATAGGAGCTGTAGCCGGAGGAGCAGCAGGAGCAACCAGAGCCGCAACAGGAGCAACAGTAGTAGCAACATGAGCTGCAGGAGCAGTAGGAGCAACAGAAGTAGCATCATGAGCTGTAGGAGCAACAGGAGCAGCAGCCGCCGCAACAACATCTACTTGAGAGACTTGTTCATCCTCAAGGTTAGGAGCATCAGAATGTGCAGAAGTCATTATCTGAAAAAGTTATTGAACAGTTAATTCAGATTACATAAATTCAGTAATGATAAGATAATAACATGAGATAACACAATCTATATTACAAACAAAATATAACATGTTTACTGAACTCTCATTCTTTTTTTCAAAGGTTTAAGGGATTTGACACCTCTATCGACTATCCAAATACCATCATTGTGGTCTCCTCTAACATAAAAAACATCATCTGCTTTGGGACCGCTCTGAAATGATTGCGACATACCACTAAAAGGATATTATTCAACTGAATTTTCATCGTAACCTTCAGTTTATTTGGACGATAATAGAAAAATCGTCCACTTTCGGTTTGCGGGATCTGGAACATAAAAAACTTGTACCGCTTGTGATGCCATTATAAACTGTTCGTCTTTGTACCCTTTTTTACTAATATCAACTTTCACAAATCCCCATTCATCAATTTTAACACCACTATTGTTATCAATAAATTTTCTTTGAAAAATAGGCAATTGGAATGTTGTATAATCCAACTCCCATATTAGTTTGATAATGCCAAAGTATGACATATTTTCATAAATTGGATTTCTGTCCATACAACCAGAAACATGCATTGCTTCAGCCACTAGTGTAACTCCACTATTTTGCATGGTACTATCTTCATCATGTTCATCTGTATAGAATGTATAACCATTAATTACATAACCACTGTATGATAATACATACACACTTGGTTCAGCGGCTAGCAATCGAAGACGTTCTAAAATAGAATTCAGATTTTCATTCGACTGCATAAAAATATGGTCCTAAAACCATCCTATAAACTGATGATTATGTGTATCTGATAACCATTTTTCAGCCCTCGATGGATTCAACTACCTAAGAATTTCATTGTGAGTTTCAATATATTGAGAAACCACCCAACTATTATGCAAAACAAAAAGATGATCCTACTCCCGATCAGTAATACTGATTGTCACAACTTCTCTTCTAGAAATTCCCTCACCCTCAATGCGTCCAGTGTGCCGAGATTTCGGGAGACCAATGCTTTCCACATCAGATAGGTATTCAGTACAAAATTCAATAGCTTCCTCAACAATATATCACTCCACTATACAACCTTCTGGCCGACTTCGATTTTTGACATACCCTTTCAAAATCTTCATATACCGTTCAACAGGATACATCCATTTATAGTGCACAGGACTATAGAGTCGAATCTCTCTCACCAAGTGAATCATCAAATGAACCATCATATAAAAGAATATTGGCGGGAAGAACATTTCTAATTCACATAATATGATGACAATTTTTTTCCATAGTTGGAAATTTCCCCGGGTCTAAAACCTTTCTACATATAGCTTTGAAAAAGAAACAAAGTTTGGTTAACGTATGACGAAAATTCTTGGAAAAAATGGAACATAAAGCTATAGGAATTAGATCTTGCATCAAAACATGGCAATCATGTGATTTCAAAACTTTTAACTTCAAATCATTCATTGACACAATGTTCTTGATATTTTATGAGTACCCCTATGGAACCTTTACATCATTGAAGAAGTTGCAAAACTGATATATCACCGCCCTAGAAAGAGTATAAGCAGCTGGAGGAAGAAACATTCGATTTTCACCCTTCACGGGAGCCAACTCTTCTTGTATTCCCATGTCAACAATGTCCAACCTTGCCTTAATTCCATATTTTGTTTTTCCAGGGGAATTTAGCAACATTCCGATAACACTGTCACATACATTTTTTTCGACATTCATCATATCAAGAAAATTTCTGACGTACAAAAAATTCCAGTATGGTAATTCAAAAAAACTGATCTCTTTTTCCAACCGATTTTCATAAGGTTTTTTGAAAATGGTTTACCAAAAATATTGTTCAGATCTTTTACTTTCTGAAATAGCTGATCACCTGTTAGTGGAGACGGTGTTGCGCGTTTTTCTGAACTTCCATTGAATGATGTCATCCAAGATCGGTACTTATGCCGATGAGGTAGAAATATACGATGTCCTAGAAACACATATTTCGATGAATGTTTCAACCTAATTGATTCTGTATTTTCTTCGCACATGGGACACCCTTGAGTTCCTTCAATTCTATATCCTAAAACATTTCTATAAGCAGGGAAATCATTTATTTTTCCATACAACATCGCTTTCAACGTAAAGTATTCACTTTTATAAGCATCATACAACATTACACCTGAGTCCCACAATAACTTTAAATCCTCGATCAAAGGAGCCAGATAAACATCTATATTGTTACCTGGTTGTTTTGGTCCTGATATAAGCATAGATAACATGATGAATTTCTGCTTCATGCATAACTAGGGTGGCATGTTATAATTTACCAACATAACAGGCCATGTACTATGAGTGCTGGTTTGAAAACCAAAATGATTCACTCCATCTATAGATAATGCAAGACGAAGGTTTCTCGGATCTTTTTCAAATTCAGGATACTCATGATCAATTTTCTTCCATTGAGGAGAGTCGGCCGGATGATGTAATAACCCATCTTTATTTCTTTTATCTGCATGCCATGACAATTGTCTTGTAGTTTCTTCACTTCCATATAGATGCCTAAACCATGGAATGATTGTAAAGTACCATACAACTTTTGTAGGATTGGATTTATCTTTATTGTATAGAGAAACACCACACATTGGGAATTCTGTAAGCGATTTGTTCTCTTTGAGAAACAATATACAGTCTTTCGGGAAGGAATGTATTATTTCAGAAATCATTCCCATCGAGCGTAGAATTCGTCTAGCTTCATATGTCCGGCTTGGGAGCTCATTATCTTCCAAGAGAATGTCATTCAAGAGAGAAAGTAATTCTGTAAAACTGACATCACTCCATCCATTGCCTGCTTTCAATTTATACAACTTCAGTACAGCTGAAAACGTTGTATACTTAGTGCAAGAATCATACAATGGCGTCTTTGCACAACTCTTTAACTTCAAAAACAATTTTGGGAAATCACGGAGTTCATCTTGAATTGTCTTTGTCATTTCTTCAATACAATCTTCATCGTCATTGAAATCTTTAATCACATCCTCCATAAGGTCTTCTTCATTATCCATATTTGTATTCATATCTAATGATACATAAAACGTAGTTTTATCCCAGCCGGTAGCTACATTCGCATTTTCTCCGTGTTTATTCCAACATTTATAACTCCGATCTATTCCGTGACATTTCAAATGTTCTTCCAACTCCTTTGGAGTAAGTAGTCTAGAATAAAAACAACGTAAATACGGACAACAGATTTGAGAAGGATCCTTTGTGTCATCCTTTGCAAACATGATGAACCCTTTCACTCCGTTCTCGTACTCTATTGTTAAACAATTAGCATCCATCCAATCTTTATTCATATCCATCCTATTTGAATATAAAATATTAGTATTTATTGTTTGAGTACACAAAACAAGAATTCCAAATACCGTATAAGAGAACCACTTCCTTATAAAAATGGAGATTAATAGAGCCTAACAATTAGTATTTATTCATCATGCCTAAATACTCACTGCTGGTGGAAGTGAAACTGTTCCTGATGATCATGCCAAGAAGAAATGGAAACCAAAAGGGGGGGGGGGGGGGTGAATCAAAATACCCCCCAAAAGATGGAAAACATGTTATTTGAGAATAGGTTAGTGGCTTTCATGTTGGCTAGACACCTATCCAATAGACTCCACAATCGGTGATGGCCCCTATAGTTATTGCACCTGGTGAACCTATCACCTGAGAATCTGAGATCAAAGAGGCCCTTCCCAGCCATGAACTGAAAAAACTCCATGATGGCCTTCCTCTGGAATGGGATTCTACCTTTCCTTTCCTTTGGGTTGGAAATGACATTAAAGTCACCCCCAACAAAAAATGGATGGTGGTCGGGATCAAAGTTATTTTGTTCAAAAGGACAATCAATCCCTCTCAATTTTTTAAAATACCAATACCATAAACCATTTAAAAACAAGACATTTTAATTTATTTTTGGAAATCATTCCAAAAAAAATCAATAAACAAACACATGCCAAACCATTTTTCATTTTATTTAAAGAATTATCTTATCTTTATTTTAAACCATGATTTTCATTTATAATATCAAATCCACCAACAGTAGAAGGAAACCTAATTTATTTCAATGAAAAATGTTAATTCACAATAAGATACCATCCATTCCACAAATTATTTTCATTGATAGGGTTATTTTGTGCTTCAAAATGATCAAAACATGTCTAACCAACTTCAAATGGATAAAATATGAATTCATGAAACACATGAATCCCAAAAAGAAGATATAGTATAGAAACTCCCATGTGGAATCTGAATGAGTCTACTCAAATGAAGAACATCATACATCTCAAACTATATCAATGCTTTCTCATATACAATGACACCACTAGATAGATACTGTCCCTCAACAAGAACATCATACATCTCCAAATAAGAGACTACAACCACTAACCATGAAGAACATCATAAGATGGAAATATACTAAGAACACATCCCTTCACCCAAATAAGAGACTACAACCACTAACCATGAAGAACCACTAAGAGCATAATTTGGAACCTAAGGAAAGGTACACCCAAAACATACCAATGAATTCAAATGAAATAATTTCTAAACCAAACAATTGAAATCCTCAAATGTTCCTAACATCAAACCCCATAATATATCCTAATAAAATTCTTGGATAACTATCCTCCAACATGTCATGGGTTAGTGAATGCACCGAGGGTATTTATCACAACCATGTGTAATGTACTTCTAATAATAAATAATTGATATAGTTTAACATCAAGTTGTATAGATGATTTTTTGAATGATACGAAGTGATAGTTAGTATGGTAAATATGTGTGATAAGACATTTTTCATCTAACTAAAAGGGATATATCCTAATGAGTGTATTTTGGATTCACAAAAAGTATGACTCTATGTGGTATAGGGTTTTTTCAACTAGTAGGAGTATGGACCACTTAGTGAATATGGTCCTCTATGTGTGGGAATGTTTTCGTTTAGATTATGTCATAATAGGTATGTTTCCCATAGAATAAGGCCCATTTGAATTGGATATTTGGGATCTTGGGTAATTTTTTTATGCCTCTACTGGGGAAATCACTCAGGCTTGAATCTGTTTCATTGTGCTAGCCATAATCCTCATAACTTACCTTACATATTTCCAAAGGTGGAAAGAGTCCACCTCCATGGTTGATAATAATGTCCCCTTGATTGGAATGGGAATATGGGATGTTAGATATTCCTTCTATAGTTTCCTTCTTGGAGTATGATTCCTCTTCTGGGTCTCTGTTCCAGATATAAAACATGTTTCTGAATATAGTTTTTGGTTCTACTCTCTAGTGGACACAAGTTAATTATAATTATTATTCTAGTTACATGGAATATACTTTTAGTTTAATATAATAATGGTGATGAGTGTATTGATAAACTATAAAATTCATCTAAAATTGAGGTTATTAATTTTTCATTAGCTCATGATATGAGGTGTATTATCTGTAATACATGAGTCATACCATGATTGATAATTTGTAACTTATTCTTATTATAGAAGGAATTCAAGTCTTATAACCTCTAAAATATTATTCTCATTACCCAAGGTGGATCACATTTTTAATGTGAGGAATCTACACCAATTTGGTTCATAAAATATATTCATAGAACATAATGATTTCTATATTCATCAACTGATGAATCGTGTTCTTATCACACCAGGTAAGAACATAAGATAATCTACTAAGGGAAGTGTTTAGAGATCGTATTCTCATCACATAGGGGATTCTTTGGCACATCTCCTAAGGAATCTCATGCTCCTTATGTGAGGTATAATCCTAGGATCATTACCTAGGAGATGAATAAGAGATCTTATGATCATCACTTAGGGGATTATTAGGCATATCCCTTAATGAATCTATTTATAATCTCATGAGGTATAATCAAGGGAACATTATTTTGGAGATAAAGAAGATCTCATATTCCCATAACAAAGGGACTTCATATTCTCGTCACCTAAGGCAACCAAGGATTCTCACATATAGTTGGAAGTTTCCTGAATTAAGAGTGGTCATAGGTTTATATCTCGGTAAAGGAACTCACATATTTGAATTTTAGAAGAGGGAACCACCCGATACACTCATCGCGTAGGGGGTGAGCATAGTTTTATACCCACCATTTCATTTTACCCATAAAGTTATTCAATTCCCACCAAACAATTTTCAATTTCATCATTAACAACAATATTCTATGTCACTGAGAAACTAAAAGGAAAACCCATATCAACTAATGATTTCATCTCCCACAATAAGCCACTCATTACATTTTTTAACAATTGAAAGGTTGATGCTTCTCCACTGCACGATTTATCACCTCAACCATCTCACATTTTCCCCCAATGGAATCTATCACAACCAAACTAACAAAAAACTTCTCAAACAACCCCACCAAAAAACAATGATGATTTTCAACAATAAAAGTAAACAAGAACCATGTTCCTGAGAAATATAATGAAAATTAGTAAACACATGTGAATTATCCCCTTTACATCATTTTCCATCAAGTATGGTCCATTTTCTTCATTCGGTCAATCCATAATACTCACCCATAGAATAAAAAATCATGTTAAAAAAATGATATATAAATGGGAGAGGAGAAAAATATTGAAAAAAGTTTTGGAAAACATGCCTTAAAGGAGGTCCGACAAACTGAAGCTTGAAAGTGTTGTGGGCGGCAGAGGGCCGGAAAACTGAAGCTCGAGGGCGGCTGAGGTCCAGTAACGCGAACTCAGCGGGCGGCGGAGGTCCGGCAACGAGAAGCGAGGGCGGAGGAGGTCCGACAATGTGATCTCAGCGGGTGACAGAGGGGTGTCGCAGGGTTCCAGTACCATGAGAGCTTTAGATCACGATAAAACGAGGGCACTGTGCGACCGACTTTATAAAAAAATGCACTAAGGTTTTATCAGCGCTAAAAAAGCGCCGATAAAGACTACCTTTACCAGTGCTAACATTTTAGCGATGATAAAGGTGTCCTTTATCAGCGTTTCTTTAGCGCTAATAATAGTACCCTTTATCAGCGCTACAAAGCGCTGATAAATCCTTACCGTATCAGCGCTAAAATTTTAGCGCTGATACATGGAGTCTTTATCAGCACTTTTGTAGCGCTGATAAAGGGTCTTTTTATCAGCGCTATTTTAGCGCTGATAAAGGTTACCTTGTATCAGCACTAAAATTTTAGCGCTGATAAAGGCGATCTTTATCAGCGCATTTCTAGAGCTGATATATGGCCTCTTTATCAGCGCTAGAAAAGTGCTGATAATGACTCCCTGTTTCAGCGCTAAAATTTTAGCGCTGATATTGGGTTTCTTTATTAGCACTTTTCTAGCGCTGATAAAGAGTCCCTATATCATCTCTAGAAAAGCGATGATAAAGAACTCCTTTATCAGCGCTAAAATTTTAGCGTTGATACATGGTAACCTTTATCAGTGGTTTTTCTTAGCATTGATATAAGGGGGAGCTTCCCTTGCCAGTTTTTGTATTAGTGATTCAGGGTTTCCTTATTTATATAACGGGGAATGAAAATAAAATGGGGGTGAACTCAGATTCTTATTCAGGGTTATGTACTACATAGTCTATGAGGAGAAAATAAGGAATAATCAATATGAAAAATTAAATAACTTAAAATACATCCCATTTAATAAATATGTATATCATGAATAATAATATAGCAGAACTAAATAGAGATCAAATGATGCCATATAAATAAAAATATGATCTTTAAAATTACCATTGATATTATTGAAAATAATTTCATGTATATTAATAACATTCATCGTTATGATGTAATTCATAATGTCGACATTTAATGATTATCATCATGTACTTATTCATGTACAATTTAAAATATGTGTTGGTTTACACAAGAAACATTTTTATTAATGAAAGATGACTAGCTTTCTCATGATTCCAATTGATGCCAAAAGGGGATATGTAATTCAACGCCACACCCATTACTTAATAAGCCCAATTTTATCCTCCTATATTGAATTATAAAATTAATACATAAAAATATTCCTTATGAAAAATATATGTATATAGTTACGAATATATAATACCAATACAATCCTTACTCAAAATTATCAAAAAACATCACTATAAATAATAAAAATGGATTCATTAGAACATATCCAAAGTAGATAATTAAAGGTATTTTTTGTTGATGAATATAAATTCCATGAAAAGATAAATAAAAACAATCTTGATAAAAATAATATATTCACATTGATATCAAATTTTAAAAACAAAAAGCTTACATATTATTAACTGAAGAATTTTTATTTAAAATAACCACGTATACATTAAAAGTAATCATCAATGTAATGAGTGTATATAAATGTGGGAAATTATTTTCATGTAAAACTTGTAAAAATAATGATCTCTTTCTATTGTATATGTGAAAAAAGGATTCCTTTATCATTTTTATTAAAGATTCAAAAGTATCTCATTCAAAAAATGAATAGATGAATCATTTTGAACCATTTTATAAAAATTAAATCATGGGTAAAAATTAATTTAAAAAATCAAAGGATAATAGTAAAATAAATCATGAAATCATTTTAATGAATCATTTTTATGGATGTAAAATCATTTTTGATAGAAAATAATAATAAGGTCAAATATTATTAAAAAGTAAATATTTTTATGTACCAAAGAATGGAAATTGACAAATTACCTACAAATTTCATTAATTAACATATTAATAGAAAAACAAATGGTTTTATTCAATAATTATAATTTAATTTAATTTTATGGAAACTCAATAATAAACTATCTTGATTAAAATAAGATCGAAATGTAAATCCCTAACCACATTGGCATATTTGGAATCAAAACCCATTGGATGAAAATAACTTTAATTATAACTAAAAAACAAAATATGAAGAACTAATTATGATATAACATGTTAATTGGTCATTATATCCTCCACACAAACATAAATAGGGTCACAACATCAAATATGTCTCAAAAAAATAAAATTGAGATGATGAACCTTTATCTTATCCTTGACTCATCTCATAATCTAATTATCATCCCAAATAATAAACATATTTTAAAATATCCATGATTAAGATCCTTTTTCTTGTTTATTATTCTATTAATTTGGTTTATTACCATGATATATAAAATTATATAATTATTCAAGTTCACATCATCTATTTTAATGATATATGGTTTATATGTGAAAAATTACATCATGAGGTTTAATATGGTAAAAATGCTCACTAATCCTTAATTTAAAGTATAATAATCAAGAAAAAATTAAAATTGTTATAGATAAATTATAATTTAAAAACCAACAACAAAATATGATTTTGAAAAATTAACCACATTAACATTGTGAAAATTATAAGTCATATATAGGAAAGAGCAACATTTCTATTTTCAATGTAATTGTTTTAATTAAAGTAATTACTATTTTATCCCCATGTAATTATCATTAAATTATAAATATCATATTATTTTATTAAATAAACATATGCATATCAACCATGTGATGTGAATATAGAACACGAGTCGTATCTCTTCATGGAGGTGGTTTTCCCCACATACGCACGAATGACATTATTAATTTTCAAAGGATGGAAAGGTATAAAATAAGATGATATATTTTATTTTAACAATGATAAATATTTCATGAATATAATATATAAACATTAAATCAATCATTATAACTATATTTGAGTTTTGGTGGTGGAAAATGAATTACATCAGTTCGGGTGGTAGTAGTCTACCATACACACTATTGATGATTTTTTCACATTTGATCGAAGATACACGATTTATTATTTCAGCTTGTTTTAATAATAATTAAAAGAGGTATAAGATATAATGAAATGAAAAAAATCAGTTTAAAGTTATAACACTTATTCGCGCAACCCCATTTTATTTACACCTTATAACTCATAAGGTTGATATAAAGTCGATAATAAACCTCTAGAATATGGGAATGGATTTTATGAAGTTTTTTGGGAAGAAGTTTTTCAAACCCAATTGATTTTAATGTGAGAAGAAAATAGTATACAAGTTATCCTGTTATAATGATGGTAGGGAAATTCATGAAATTTATAAATGTATTAAAATAATATGAATTAATTTTCATATCCAAATGGATAATTTTTTTATAATTATAATATAAATTTATTATTGGTATAAATACCTTCATCCAATAAAATCGATACAATTTTAGATAATTCATTTTCACTTGTCTCTTTTTTTAATCGTATGTTAACCCTTATTTCCATTACCAGAGTAATAATGTTCTTTAACTATATAGGGGTCCAAATACAAACTATAAAATAAAAATTAGCCCATAAATTTACAATAGTTAATTTTTAAACTATATCAAAATATGTTCTATGAAGAATAGTTTATCTGGGAATATTAAAACATTTAATAAAATACTATTTATTATACAATATCATTAATTTAATTTTTATATCTATTATTTTAATTTGATTTTGAGAACTACATGAAAATAATCGAATAAAATATAATCCATTAAAGCCTCCCTAACATCTTATATTTATCTTATTTTTTTGGAATAATAATAATTCATTCAAATTATATTACATTTAATATTTTTATAATAATTTATTTTATATTCTCATGAAATTTAACAAATACCATGTCAGCTTTGTGTAATAATTTATCATTTTCAAAAAAATATTATATATATTAAATGAAAGAAAGTGATATTTTTTACTTTATCTTTTACTTAAATATTATAAAGTTCATAATGAAATACATATTTACCAATGATGACAAATTTTCCAAAAATGGATGTAAATGGATAAAAGGAGCTCATCCAATATTATAAAGAAAATATTTAGGTATATTTTTTTGTCCCTATCATATTTTTTTAACCTTAATTACTCGATTAACCCTTACTATGGTGAAAATTATTTACTCTAGTTACTAATAATAATTACCAAACATAAAATGGTCAAATTTAAAAAAATTATATGTCATGATTCAAAATATGAATTCCATTTTTAAAATACAATTATAATAATTGGAAGAAATTAACTAAATATTAAAATTCAAAAAACAATGAAAACTAATTTTACAAATAAATAACATTTAAGTATGAAAACGTTTCTACAAACAATTAACCAAAACATTGATTCTATGAAATTAATTTATATTAATAATAACATAAGATATCTAATTTTTCTTTTATTTTTTTTAATACATAATGGAATATTGAAAATTATTGAAAAATTACATTTCTTAATGAAAATCGGTATTTTTCACTTTTCATTGGAAGGACAATCTTTATGAAAAAGAATAAACTTTCACCCTAAGTTAATTTTTTTATCATAATTAAGAAAAGTATGTTATTTTTATAAAATAAAATTTCAAAATGTGGAATATATTAATTACTATTCCAACACATGAAATAGATAAATCATTATTGAAAAAAAATTGGAAGTATAAAATGATTTTACTAAAAGTCTTGTACTAATAAAATATTATTAAATTAATTATATAAAATATTTTTACATATTTTTAAAATATTTTTAAACCTACTCATATTGATCAAGGCATGTTCTATGTTATAACCATCGTATTTATAGAATAATACATCATTGTTAATTTAATGATAGTGTTGCATGTCGTATATGATATCGAACATAGAGTCCTTTTTAAATCATGGGGTGTTACAGAACAGACTAAATCCATCATACTTACAATATTTTTTTCCTTAATTTCTCAATAATAATTAAGAGTATTGAAAATATTCACTAATTTTGATGTGATATTGATGGATGATGTGGATGAAGCATAGTTAATTTTGAATAAAAAATTCAGGTTTTTATATATAAGAAACATTAAGAAAGGGAAAGTGTCAGTAATTATGGAATATATTACCCCAATGTTTTCTAATACATGAATTCATACATTCCAGATAAGGAAGAATCACCTACTCATGTAAAAGATGTCTTTATATTGGAAACTCTAGTACATGACCTATGTGGATTATTCCTTTTAAACACACATAAAATCACAGATAGAAAAATCCCAACCATTTATCATTCCTTGAGTAAGGAATATTCAATTTTATAGGTCACGATTAATTTCTAGGAAACAAATCAACTAGTCATCAAAATAGAAATATCCAATAGACATATAGTAAATATCATTGAATATCAAAGTGAGTTGATTATGTGTAACCTACCCTCCTTCCTCATTGGATTGAGAAGGTGGAGGGGTGATACCTGGCCTTAGGTGATATTTCAAATGCACCAATACAGGAAATGAATTCTGAGGGATTTGAGAAAAATTGGGGAATTATTTTCCCTTACAATAATCCAAGAAAAAAATAAGACATAACCAACCATAACTACATGATTTATGTAAACAAATTAAACCCCAAAAATATATTTCCAATAAATAATCAAACAATTCCATAACAATTCCCGTAAACAAATACAACAACCCACAAAATACCAATATTTGAGTACTAAGAGGAAAACTCAATAACAATACCAAAAGGAAACCCTGCCCCCTGGATCCACACCAAGCTCCATGATACACATTCCACTATATCATACAAGTATCATGATAAACTAATACGAAAATGAGATGCTTTACCTTTACCTATATCCCAAAAATCACATTTAAAAAGCCCAAAGGTTCCCAAGGAGGGGGTGAGTACAAATACACAATAGGTTTTCTTCATATGACATCCCAAAAAATTCCACTAGGATAGAACTGTTAGTACATTTATATAAATAAGTTTATAAAAAACATCAAATCGTGTAACATTTTCCAGCAATACAAAAAACACCATTACCATGCCATTTTTCACCAAAATCCACATAAATAAAGTGAAAGGAAACCAACAATACATAATAAATTTTTTCATAACATTATATCACAATAATTTCATCATTCTTAGCCACACTCATAATAAAACATATCCATAAATTTTCACAAACTAAACCTCATGTAATAATAAAGGTGGAAGTTCCCCTCCCAGCTCGTTTACTTCATTACACACTTAGTGGTATTTACACCCACTTATCATTAATGATAGACCTTCCATCTAATTTCCATCCCCCGTTTATCGTGGTATACTCCCCTCCCACTTCACATCATAATAAACCATAAAATGCCTAAGCCAATAACATTCATATACACCCGTTAAGGCAAGAACAATATGAAAACAACTATTTCTAAATCAAACAATCATTTAGGAGTTATTAAATGCTGTATGACATTCCAATAAAGAAACTAGTTTTTTTGAAAACCATTTTCAAAAACCATGTTCAAAAATAAACCAAAGTTTCCAATTTAAAAATCTACATTTTAAAATTGGAAAACAAAGAAAAATGCACTGCAATAACCCATTTTCCCCAAAAATCCACAAAAAATCAAAAAAGGGAATTTCTATCAATATTTTCACATCATAATCTAAATTAATTTAAAGAAAACCAAATTAATTGAAGAAAAATATTTCCAGATCTAACAAAATAGAGTCAAAAGATATCCACCTACCTTAGGGATTCAGTGAAATTGACAAACTCCCAACTGCACTACAAATCAAGGTAAAATTCTCACCAAAACCCCCTTATATTCCTTTTCCAAACGTCAAAACCCTCAATATCATAATTTTTTACAACAAAACCCTATATCTACATTCAATTTGTTAATATCTATGAAACCAAGAGAGAGGGAAAAACAATAACTAAGGAAAACCAAGAAATATCCAAGAGAGAAGGCTTACAAGAAGTTAATTTCCTTCCCCAAACCTTTAAAACCCTTCAAATCACTTCAAAAATGTGTGTGAGAGCACATCCAACCCTTGATAAAATGGAATGCTGAGTATTTTTAATATGGGAGAAGATAAGTAGAGTTTAGTGAAAATACCAAGTGGTCCTGTTTTAAATAAATACACCTTTTAAAGCCACACATGCCTAACTTGCAAGGTTAGGCGAACCGTACACTAACCATGCACATGATACTACCTCAACTGGTACCCCACATAGTTTTCTCACATGGTTATAAAACTCGTGTACCAACTGTGTGAAGACCACAACATCCACTTTCACAGTTACCTAGAGATCATGCATGGTTTCCCCAAACTGTGCTCAAATTGTGCAACCATAGAAAAACCTCTAAACCTTTGAAAAACCACCCCAAACTATACCAAACATTACCCATCTACTTTACCCAAATAATTTTTCCAAAAAAAGGTTTACAAAACATAAAAAGGAGGTTCTACTTTCACCCCACCATTCGAATTTCTATCTCTAGAAAGTAGAGAAACATCGCTTTGTCGAAAGAGATCAGGCCATTGCTTGACCATCCCTTTCGCCAACTACAAGGTCTCCTCCATATTCTGACTATGATGGCACAAAACCTTAACTAGACTGATGCTTTTACCACTAAATAATTTCTCATTCTTATCCACAATCTTCACTAGAACGTGCACCAAGGATGCATCTAGAAATAAAAATACATGATCCCATCAAAGCACATATTTAGGATTTGGATGGTAATTCTTCAACTGAGAAACATGGAATTCAAGAGTACCACACTGACTGAATGAAGCTTAAATTTTTTTATAAATACACTTTTTGAGGAAAAAGCGAGAAACCACAAGTACCATTCAATGGATCCAAATAAAACCATAAATTATGTTAATCTTGATCAATACTATAGGAACTACCCCTCCCTAGTAACTATAATGTGATGTCTACTCTCCACCCGTGCATTATTTCTAAGCTAGTTTTCCAATGCAGGTTTGCATGGGCTTTGTACAAATGGAAGATCCATACCCTCTCTAACATCCAAATTTGAATGACAATGCTTTGGTGAATTCTTTCTGCTCAGATCCTTGTATAGAGCTAAACCATGTAGTGTGATGATTTATTTCACTCACAAAATTTAAAATGAAACCAATTATCAAAAAGATCCTCAAATCTTACTGAAACCATAATAAAAAAATATCTAGAATGTTTTCAAAAATCACATCATAGAAATCATGGATCTGTGATACACCACTATCATCACTTATCCATCCAACCACAAATACACTGCCTTCATCCCCAAGTCACTGTTGGGGACCAAACATCCAACTCATCACCGTATTCCATCACTAATTCCATAGTTTCTATATCATCCAATCACCAACGAACCAACACACGATCCAAAAATCCATTTTTAGGGGAGAAAGACTATAGAAAACCAATGTGAGAAAACACTAGTAATAACAAAAAACAAAAAAGAAACCCCCAAAATAAAACCATTGCAAAAAAAGATGCATCAATGAACTAATCACATTGATAACACCATGAAAATACCTAAGAATGTGAACCATTTAATGGAGAAACAAAACATGGAAGCATCGTACCTGCTGCACCTCTACAAGTTACACCCCCAACCCGCCAAGCTGCAGGTCACCATCGATGTAAGGAATATTATACAAAGACACTTTTGGCTTATATTACCAAAACCAAAACCAAAGGAAACAAAAATATCCGGATCTGGAGCATCCAGAGATGAGAACCGTCGCTTTGGGAGAGAACTTCATAACTTGGAATGATCCAGATGAAGTGTTGACAGGAGATGCATGAACCGATGATCGAGGAAGGAAAAGAGAGATAAGGGGAAGCAATGCCGACCATGAATTGAGACACCGTGGAAGGTAAGATGAAGCACGAGACCAAAAAAGGAAGAAAATAAACCGAAGAATGAGGAGAAGATAGAAGGAAGGGGTAGGAGACGCCAAAGAGCCGTAAAAACCTCCCCCTCCAGGCTGACGCCAAAGGGAATCCCTATCCGTGAGAGTGCATGGGAGTTCCATGAGTACTGAACTAAACCATAGTAGAAAAGGAATTGATAGGACACCTCTCAAAACTACTCAATTATCTCAAGAGGCCAAATATACCTTCAAGATAGCTTACTATACTTCCCAATCCAAAAATACAAAATCCTAGGGGAGATTCTCAAGAACACATGACCAACCACCTATAATGAAAAATGACCTCGATGATGGTCCACATATGATTTCTAACGATGTTGAGCCATCTCCATTATCTACCCAATTAACCTGATCATCTCCGTAGTTTATTGGACATGGCTTAGTCCCACAATCAGGGTCTCACTCGATTCAAACCAAGAATGCGGAGAAAAACAAAGACACCCATATAATGATTCAAAAGGAGTCATATGTATTGAGGACAATTAACTTTTATCATAGTAGAACTCCATTAATGGGAAGTTATCCCCTCAGGAACCACCAAAATCCATCACACATTCCCATAACATATCTTCCAATGTTTATATTAACCTCTCCGACTGCCCATCCATATATGGATGATACAACATTCTCATCATCAATTGAGTCCCAAGGGATTGTTTCAAGGATTTCTAGAAACAAGATGTTAACATCAGATCTCTATCAGATACAATCTAAACATTCACACCATGAATCATTAACAACACACAAATATAGATATTGGAATGATCCTCCACCATATGAGATTCAAGATTAGGGATGATATGGGATGACATTGTGAGCCAATACACCATCCAAAATATGGAATAATGATTTTTGATAGTTCATGGGAGACCTGTAATAATATCCTTCCCTATTTGTTCCCACATCTATATGGGGATAGTTAGTGATTGAAACATACCTTCCAGTTGTTGATGCTCTGCATTGACTTGCTGACAAGTCAAGAATCTCAAAACAAACACTTCCACTATCCTTTTCATACCGGCCCACCAAAACTACTATTTCAATGAAATGTACATTTTCTAAATACTATTACGGACAATCCATCTTGAATGATGATAATACTTGATAATATTCTCTTTTCAATCCACTGATACACCCATATAATTCCAAAAAAACCCGAATTCCCTTTCAGTTCCAAGCCATCAATGGTATCCCAACCATTAACTTTTGAACTCATCACCATACACTTGGAATAATACATAGGAACCTCTCTAAACAAGAAAACAAAATCAAGAATCATTGTAATTGGAATGAAAACCACTCTATCACCCCATTCGTAACATTCCAACCTCATGTCATTTATAACCGACATCAATTTCCACTGATCTGATGCATGTTTCACAACATGAGAAATAACATCCTACTTAACGCATCTGCCACCGAATTGACCTTTCCTAGTGTGTATTTCAAGTCAGAGTAAAAATTTTTGAGATAATACATTCATATCCTTTTCCTCACGTTCAAATCTCTTTGTGAGAAAATCTGCTGTAAACACTTAAGATCGATAATTACTGAGGATTTCTCCACAAAGAGACAATGACACCCCATTTACAAAGAAATAATGACAACTGCTAGCTCCATATCAGACTTTGGGTAGTTCTTCACATGAAACCTGAACTTCCACAATCCATATGAAACCACATGATCCCCATTCATGATAATATATCCCAACCATAACCTTGATGTGTCACAATACACAAAATACACTTTTTCTGGTTTTGAAAAAACAAAGATTTGAGATGATGTAAGGTGACTCGTAATCTCTTCAAAATATTTATCACACAGATCATTCCATTGAAATGAAGAATTATTCATTGTAAAATCCTACATCGGTGAGGCTAATCCGAAGAAGTCACGAACAAAATGCCAATAGTACCCAGCTAGACCAAGGATGCTCCATATTTAAAAGACATTCATTGGTGGTTTCCATGAGATAAAAACCTCTATCTATTCTGGATCAACTTAAACAACATTAATAGAAATAAAATGTCCATTAAAACGAACCTCCTATATCAAAAAATCAAACTTTGACAATTTTTAATATGAACGATGTTCTGTCAAGATCCTTAACACTATCAATAAGTATGGATCATGCTCTAACCTGGTCCTAGAATGAAAAAATATATCATTAACAAATACCACTAAAAAATAATCCAGATATCTCAAAAATATCTAATTCATCAATTCCTTGAAAATATTTAGTTAATTTATAATACCAAAGGGCATAACAAGATACTCATAATGTCCATATCTACTTCAAAAATAGATTTTCAGAATATCCACCTTCCGCACCCACAATTAATGATATCAGGACTATAATTCAATCATAGTGAACAAATGAGATCACCTCGACTAATAGAGAAAATAATCAATATGTGGAATTAGATTTTAATTCATTATCATAACCAGATGAAGATTATGATAATAAACACACTGCTGAAGAGTTACATCATCCTTTTTAACAAACAAAACGGTTGCTTCCCATGGTGATGTGCTGGGCCAGATGAACCCTTTGTTTACTAACTCCAACAACTCCCTTTTCAATTTACCCAATTCTTTTCCTATCATCTGGTAAGAAATAAGTGAGAATGGACTTTTACGATGAAGGATATAAATCATAAACTATAATTATCTCATGGGTAGAAACATAGAGAATTATTAAAGAAAGACATCAATAAACTGATCAACCACATCCGGAAAACTACTCTGCTCAACTTCTTCCATTGATGCCAATGAAAAAAACTAATAACTAATATTATATTGTTACAAATACTAGTTTCAACAAGTTTGGTGTGCATATCATTTCATTATTTTGTTCTCTAAATAAATGTAGGATTCCATTATTCATCATACAATTTACTATTTGTGCATAACATTTGATGTGGTCCTAAAACATTTCCAACCAAACCATTCCAAGGATTATATCCGAGGAATCCATCTCAAGCACTGAGAAACCCCACATCAACTCAATGTCATCCAAAAAAATAAAACATGTTGTACATAGGAAGGCATGACACACTCTTTTATAGAGTGGAGTTTGATGTTTTAGAAACAAAGGAAACATTTTAATAGGTAATCCCAACAGACTAATATCATGATATGGAAATAAAGAATTATAAGAAATTATATAAAAAAAAACTTTCATCATGATATAAAATAAAATAATAAAACCTAGAAATGTGGGTGTTCTCTAATAATCATCCATCATAAACTGCTCATTCCTAAACAACTACTTTCATGCCACACTCTGCTCTTTACTGCCCTACTATGGAGTTGTGGTATTCCTGGAATCACCATGAATAACATTGCTCTGCTGAAGAGGGGTATAATTATTCCCCAACATTGTTGAGTCATAAGATTCCTGCAACAACTGAGGAGTATCACAAACACCTGATCGTGGGGCATTATGACAATAACACTAATTATGTCCCATCTACATACAATTAGGGCATGCTAGCAGTTGTGTCATACTATCCCACTTGTTGTGGCCCATGGAGCCAAAAAGAATCCATCCTGGATTACTCTAAGGTTTTAGAGGAAGATTCATAGATCCGACCATTGGGTTCAGAGCCATACTTACTCCTTGTAAATAAATTTTCCTCTTCCTCTTGATCCTAGCATTAGAGTTTCCACTGTTCCCTATGGGTACCAACATAATTCCTATGCCTGTAGTCCCAAAGATTTCCTATACATCTATTGTTTCTCTATTCACCATTTCCCTGTAATAACTTATACATAACACTATTATTTTGTAATGAATTTCCTACATAAACCTATCTTCAACGATATATTCCATCAATGATGTACTACCTTCCACTTTGGGTGAAAACCACACTGTGCTCATAAACATAGCTTCATATTCTATTACCAAGAGGTTTACTTATTTAAATGAAATAAATCTATTGTGTGATTAATTAAAAATTTATGAGTGTATAATTATTTGTTATAAAATTCCTAAAAACCCTTCCTTGTCATCCCTTAGTCCATTCGAGCTTGGACCAGCCAATCCCCCCACTTAAGGGAAAGATATTCTAACATGTAGGTTTCATGAATGGATTTTACCTCCACTAGTGTTCTTAGTAATTTAAATATTCTATTCATTCTGTTCAATAATTCCTTCGCCTTTTCTGGTTCCAAGTCACCCATAAAAATGGGGGGATTTTACTTTTGAAACTGAACTTCATGATCCACATGCTTTGGAACATCCAGTTTATTCTGACATTCCACATCTTAGAATGTTTTCACTATACTCTACACTAGATATGGGTTCATCGAGGGTTCAGTTGCTACCACATTTTCAGTAGTCTCCTCTAGTTGGTCTCTATGATGCCTTGTAGGTTCCATTTTTAAAAATAGAAAAAAATAATATGTCCAACATCCTTAGAACAAAATAGATTATAATTATAAATTCATTTAAATTTCTACTATCACAACTAGGCATTCCCGAAGGTCAAATTTCCCTTGTTGCACCACTTCAGAAAAGTTCACCATGTTTTAAAAATTGAACCATTTTCAAAATACCAAAACCATCCAAATTTCAAATCCACACATTTTAGAATATTTTATAGATTTAACACAAATCTGTATACCCGTATAAAATTTAAGTAATTATGCCAATGAAATACACATCCATGTGGTAATTCATTTCTATTGGGATTTTCAAGCCCATCTCATAGGAAACCCCCATGATAATGATATTTCCAATTCTTATAAATGTCTCCAAACCACTTACGTACCATACTCTCTAATAATGTGATGTTTAACATAAAATTCTTAGTTATGTCCTTTTATGATATAGAATTCATGTTTTGACAATCCTACGCCTTACTACCATCCAAACTCATGGAATAGACCAAGAACGAATACCATAATGAAGTCCAAGAATCAATGGAAATGAAATGAAAAACATGAAAATTTAAGACAGCACAATTTGATACCACTTGTAAAATCCCACCCCTCCTAATTTTCATGAGAATGTGGATATATGATTCTTGGAATTAGGCTACATTCCCAATATGCCAAAGGCTGGTAATGAATGACAAGGGCTTCAAGAACAATTGCGGAATGATTTCACTATATATTAAACCAACCAACCAAACATGAAATAACCAACCATAACTATGTGATTCATGTCAACAAGGTACACCCCAAACAATATATTAACAAGAAATAACAAAACCCAAAGGAAACCATTAAACACACCATGGTTCGATACCATGATCTTTTATCTTATCACCACCACAACTCCCAATAATTACAATGAGATACTAAGAATATGTGTTTCTTTACCATTACCTGTGTCTTGGAAAAGGAATTCTCCAAAAGAGCCAAAGTTCCAAAGCATGAGGTGAGTAAAAATACTTAGTAGGTCTTCCAAAAATGAAATCCCTACTCATTCCACTAGGATAGTGTGATGACCCAGACTCTCTTGGTCATTCCCTTTGCCAAAATCCGGGTTCTAAAGGAGTGGCGTCTCGGTGATACAGATCGGTGAGACCAATTGGTGGGACCGATCGGTGGGACCGATCGGTGGGACCGATCGGTGGGACCGATCGGTGAGACCGATCCGTGCGAGTGATCGGTGAGACCCATCGGCATCACCCGGCCTTGTCAAGTTGTTTCCAGTAGCGCTCTTTTGCGCAAATAGGGGTTTAAACCCTATTCTGACTCATTTAAGCGTGTTTTAAAGACCCGTAATGTGCATAAGAGTTTTAATTAAATACTTCATGAATTCATGAGTCGGCTTAAACCACCCGCGTGGTCTACCCACGACCCCCGTGCCTTACGCGGTTTCGCGTTTTCACCTCAACCGTCCCCGGCTCTTATAAACTAAGGGTTAGCCGTGGTTTCTCCTTTCCTCGATCGTGGCTTTTCACGAACAACTTCTGGTGCATCGGGTGCATCGTTATCCTTAAAGTTCCGCACCCCCGGCCTAAATGTCGATCATCTATCAACAAGTAGGGAACTTCTCCTTTGCCTCTCTCTCTTTTGTGTATCATGCGGGGCGGGCGTGCTTTTGTTTCTGTAGGATTGGGTAAACCATACCTAATTAAAGATAATGAACGATTCTATAAAGAAATAAGAGGGGGGGGGGCTGTGATTGTTGATGCTGTCTTATATTATGATGCTGTTTCTTCTATGACGTCTTGTTGAGTTGTGCTGGCTTATGCCTCCTGAAAATCGAGGCCGTTGGTGGTCATTGTTTGTGCACTAATGAACCCTGATGATGTTTTGAATGGCTTGTTGTGATTGTAAACTCCTGCTGTTAAAAGTGAATTGGTTAATCACGTGTATCCGGATGAATAAATTGGAAGTACCATGATCAACCCTTCTGTGATAACTCCAGGTTAGAACACACGGTTTTTGAAATCATGGAGTGTGTTAAGTCGTTTAAATCTGAAAATCCCTAACTTGTGTTGGTGGTGGTAGTTGGTTGTTTTCCTTTCCGGACGATTTCTGGAAATGTGGGAGGGGATGGGATCCCCTATTCTTTTATACTCTCGGTGGTTGCGTGAATTTAGGGATGGGATCTCCTGTTGGTATGGATTCGGTGATTGTGAGTTTTAAATCCGGGTGGTTACTTATTTATATCAGTAATTGGGGTGGAATCCTCTATTGTTGAGAACCAGGTGTGGGCGTTTTGGTTGATGTTTGACTATTTACTTTCCTGGACTTATTCTTATGCTTTATAGTTGCCCATTAGTGCTTAAACATAAACATTATTACTGAACGTGAAATAAGAAAGGGGACAAATGGGTTGTTAGCGTGAGTCGTGACTCGGACTTGAGTGCTGTTGTGATCTGTAGGCTGTCTGAAGAAAAACCTAGCTTGGGTGAGTGCTTGTTACCTATATATATATATATATACTTGTAGCTTTGTGTTTCTTATTCACGCCCCACCCAAGTTGAGCACTTAGTTCCGAACACCCCCATTTCATGGGGGAGGGTTTTTTTCCCAACATTATTCATAGTGGCTGGTTATTAGCTCCTTTTATGCTCCCTTTCCCGGATAGCCCAATTATCTTCGGGCATGCTATGATGGCCTGAGGTCCATTATTAGCCCAAGAACCTTCGGGGCGGGGTAGTGTGGTGGTTGTCCAGGTGTGTGCGGCAGGTGGTTTCCCAAGTGTCTTCGGGATGAGGCCCATGTGTCTTCGGGCGTGGTAGTGGATTCTTTAGCCCAGGTGTCTTCGGGCGTGGTTGTGGTTGTTCTGGCCTAGGTGTTTGCAGGCATGGTTACATGTGACAGTTGTGGCCCAGGTGTGTGTGGGAGGGATTCAGTAGTGGGACTGCGTGCGGTTGAGGCCCAGATGTGTGCGGGTGGAATTTCGGCAGTTGGACTGCGTGTGGTTGTGGCCCAGGTGTGTGCGGGCGGGTGTGGCAGTGGGACTGCGGTGAGAATGGCGGGATTGGTCCGATGCGTAGGATGTCTCAATAACCAGTGGGAAAGTGGCGCGGGGTACCCAAACATCGATGTGCTCTTATTATATGTATTACTTGACTTGTGTTATTTGGGGAGTGTGCCTTGGTGAGGCCTAGGGTGGATAGTTTACCTTGATAGGTGTTTGGTTTACTCTTTCTCTCACGGGACTTTAGTACGTTCCCCCACTTGTGCACGAGAGTATTTGGTTTTCCCTACTGAGTGTACTTGTATGCTCACCCTACGTATATAAAACTGATTTCAGGTTTCTAGGAGGACTTCGGGGATCACGCATGACCTTACTAGCTCGGACCTTTGGAGCGGTTGCAGTTGTTGTTTTTCTTTTCCTCTTTGGTACTTACCTTGTAGTCACCTTTTTTACTTTATGTCCTTTACTTTTGAAACATGCATGTGGGAATGGTTTACTTTTTTACCTTGGTGGTTGGGTTTTCTTCCCCTAATCTCTCGATCCTATAAAATAAAAAAGGGCAATGCCTTCCATTTGTGAGAGATTTCTATAACCTTGGTGCTAGTCTCCACTCCGGGACCTATTGAAGGCGGGTTTCGGGGGTCATTATCTCTCCTTCAACTTAAAGAAGGAAGGGCCTGGAAATCTGCTGACCCTTCCCTCCTTTTGGTGAAGGCGGGTCATGACAGAATGGTATCAGAGGTGATGGTTGAGAGATAGGATGGAGTTTGAAGTTAGGCACAGTGGGGATTGCATGGGATGGTAAGGCAACAGTGTTGGGTGACCTTGGCGCGTGAATTAGGCCAGGGAAGACCGGCTAGGACACGAGATTTTAGGGGCCCCCGTGATCCGATGCAAGGACTCTGGACCTACCGAACGACCAAGTGAGGCCACACTGATTGCAGGGTAGAGACCCTAGGAAATGTACATGCATCATAATGACTTGTGTTCTTGTATTTCTGGGATGTCTTGGGAGTTAAGAATAAATAAAATTTTAATATGTTTTAATAACTATATTCTGCACTACTTGGGATTAGGCATTCCTTGTTTACCTTGCAGCTATGGCACCTAGAAGGCGACCACATGTGGTACAGGTGATCGAGGCCCCAGAGACTACTTTGGCCAATCGGCAGAGAGCTGATCGAGAGGAAGAGGACGACCAGTGGCAGAAGACTCTTCGAGCCTTCCAGCGATAGGCCCTCGAGAAGTATGAGGGAGGAACCTCCGATATGAAGACGGAAGGCTGGCTAGAGGATCAAGTTATAGCCTTCAGCCTGATTCGAGCCCCGACCGAGTACTGGGTTCCTCTGGCCGTTAGCCAGATGCGGGGAGCGGCACATCAGTGGTGGATGCTTTACCTGGGGAAGAGGATGGAGTCTGAGGTGGTTTGGGTGGATTTCGAGAAGGAGTTCCGGGTGGAATTCCTCTCCTCGAGGATGAAGGCAGAAAAGAGGCAGGAACTACTCTCCCTCCAGCAGGGGAGTATGTCTGTGAGGGAGCTAGGGATCAAGTTCAAGGACCTCCTACGTTTTTCTCCGGACCTCTTTCCCGACGAGGAGTCTCAGGAAAGACGTTTGGAGGAGGCACTCCGACCCTCCCTCCAGTATGCTGTTACCCCATTTACCCTGCAGACGTACTTGGAGGTCCAGAAGAAGACCGAAGTGGTGGAGCAGATGAATGCTCTAGGGGGAGTGTTGCGAGAGGGGATCCAGCTGGGACCTTCTAAGGGGAAGGATGTCAGCACCAGGCCTCCAACATCAGGACCCTCTAGGTTCCGACCCGCAGGGAGCCGGCCGCAGCAGTTTCAGTTTCGATCCCCCAGCCCTCGCCCTTTTCCTACGGGCCCGGGACCATGGTGCTTCATCTGTGGGAGCCCTGGGAATCTCCGGAGTCAGTGCCCCGACCGGGTGCAGTACAACAGTGGCAGTCATCCCCAGCACCCGCCCCAGCAGCAGCTTCTAGCCAGACCTTTCCGGCAGCAGCAGTAGGAACAGCGAGCTCCCGCTCCTCCGAGGGCAGACGTAGGAGGAGGAGGCCGACCTCAGGGCGCTCCACAGGGACCTCGACCAGGGCGTGGTTGGGGAGGTGTCCGACAACCGAGGGGCAGGGGATCTGGGCGTGGACAGTTGCACGCTGTAGAGGCAGAAGTTCCAGCAGGGCCAAAGGTTGTTCGAGGTACGATTAGTCTGTTTAGCACTCTTGATTATGCCTTGTTCGATACCGGAGCTTCGCACTCCTTTGTTTCAGCTAGTCTAGCCCGTACCTTGGGTCTAGATTCCGAGAGACTTACAGTGCCCCTAGTGTTGAGCACACCAGTCGGAGGTCAGACCGACTTTTTGTTCATTTGTCGGGGATGTAGACTGATGATAGGGCCACACCAGTCGGTTAGGGATCTTCTTATGCTACAGATTCATCCATACGATGTCATCCTAGGCATCGACTGGCTATTTTCTGTGTGCGCCGTCATCGACTGTTTTCGAAGAAGGGTGGTGTTCTCAGACTTCGATAGCCGGCGTGTTACGTTCACCGGTGAGCGGAGCAGTCCGAAGGGAAATAGGAGAGAGGAACCTCTCCTCTCCTTGTTGACCAAGATGACAATGGAATCAGTAGATGCTGAAATGGTTGAAGTGCCAGAGATCATCCGTGAGTTTATGGACATCTTTCCTGAGGAGGTGACGACTCTACCCCCTCCACGTGATATCGAGTTCGGGATAGACCTGCATCCCAGCGCTCGTCCAATCTCGATGTCTCCTTACTAGATGGCACCTTCGGAGCTACGAGAGTTACGGATACATATTGAAGACCTGATGAAGAGGGGTTATTTTCGTCCGAGTGCGTCACCGTGGGGTGCTCCAGTCTTGTTTGCAAAGAAGGCAGATGGTGGTCTTAGGTTGTGCATAGACTACAGAAGGTTGAATCAGGTGAAGATAAAGAATCGCTACCCTCTCCCAAGGATAGATGATCTTTTCGAACAGCTGAAAGGGGCAGGATGGTTCTCGAAGATCAACCTGCGGTCTGGGTACCACCAGCTGAGGGTGAAAGGGAGCGACATCTCGAAGACAATGTTCAGGTGCAGGTATAGACACTTCGAGTTTGTAGTCAAGCCCTTCAGTGTTACGAACGCCCCGGCTATGTTCATGGGACTTATGAACTCCATCTTCCGGGAGTACCGGGATCGGTTCGTGGTTGTGTTCATCGACGACATCATGGTCTACTCTAGATCAGAGGAGGACCATGCAGAGCACCTGAGGACAGTTTTGGAGGTCCTTCGACAGCACCAGCTCTATGGGAAGTTATCAAAATGCAAGTTCTGGACACAAGAAGTACACTTCCTCGGGCACGTAGTGTCTGAGTAGGGGGTGGAGATCGACCCATCAAAAGTTGAGGCGGTTGTTTCTTGGGCAGCACCCAAGAATGTAGAAGAAGTCCGAAGTTTCCTCGGGCTGGCGGGTTACTACCGGAGATTCGTACCCAACTTATCCCAAGTAGCAGCCCCTTTGACGGCTCTGACCAAGAAGGACCAGCCTTTCATATGGAGTGAGCAGTGCCAGTCAGCCTTCAGCTATCTGAAGGAGAAGTTGGTCAGTGCCCCAGTGCTGAGATTACCAGAAGAAGGGGTGGCCTATGAGGTATTCTGTGATACTTCGGGATAGGGCCTGAGATGTGTGTTGATGCAGCGATGAGGGGTGATCTCTTATGGGTCCAGGCAGCTGTGTTCCCATGAGCGTAATTACTCCACCCACGACCTAGAGCTTGCAGCGGTCATTTTTGCGCTAAAGTTATGGCGGCACTACCTCATTGGGGAATGCTTTTTGGTCTTCACGGATCACAGAAGCTTGAGGTATATCTTCTCCCAGCGGGACTTAAACTTGTGACAGCAGAGATGGGTGGAGTTACTCCAGGATTATGACTTCGAGATCTCTTATACTGAGGGAAAGGGAAATATGGTGGCAGATTCCTTGAGTAAGAGGACGCAGAAGGATGCGGTCCGAGAGTCGGCGGACGCCTGGAAGGCAATGGGAGAGTTGACTGCCTTACACCTAGACGCGACGATGGATAGCGGAAGAGGCTGCCTATATCAGATGATAGTGCAGTCATCCCTGTTTCTGCTGGTGGAGGATTCTCAGTGAGGAGACCTAGAGTGTGAGGTGATGCGTGACCAAGTTGACCAGGGCAATGCCCCGGAAGGATGGACCGAGGATGGTCAGAACCAGATGCTTTTCCAGGGAAGGTTGTTTTTCCCAGAGGCGATGCGCGGCAAGGTTCTCAGTGAGTTCCACAACTCACCCCTGGTGGTACACCCAGGAGTTTCCAAGATGTACCAAGGTTTGAAGAGGCAGTTTTGGTGGCCCGGAGTTAGGCGAGCGGTGGCAGAGTTTGTGGCCAAGTGCCTAGTGTGTCAGCAAGTGAAGGCTGAACACCGAGTTCCAGGTGGCCTACTACAGCCTCTAGATGTCCCCGAGTGGAAGTGGGATGACATCTCAATGGATTTCGTCATGGGACTACCCAAGTCCCAAGGAGGGTACAACGCCATCTGGGTGGTAGTGGACGGGTTGACGAAATCGGCTCACTTTCTGGTGATCAGGGAGTCGAGTGCTGTGGATGATTTGGCACGAAAGTACGTGGATGAGGTGTTGCGGTTGCATGGAGTTCCGAGGTCTATAGTCTCGGATAGGGATGCATGGTTTACCTCGCGAGTCTGGAGAGGATTGCAGCATGCGTTTGGCACCCAGTTATGCCTTAGCACTGCTTTCCATCCCCAGACGGATGGACAAACAGAGCGCACCATCCAGACCTTGGAGGATATGCTGCGAGCATGTGTTTTGGACTCAGGAGAAGCATGTGTGAAATACTTGCCTCTAGTAGAGTTTTCCTACAACAATAGCTACCACTCTTCCATTGGCATGGCCCCGTTTGAAGCTTTGTACGGGAGGCCATGATGTTCGCCTGTGTGTTGGACCGAAGTAGGAGAGGAAGGCATCCTTGGTCCGGAGGTAGTGAAGAACACGACAGAGAAGGTTCAGCTCATATGGGAAAGGATGAAGGCGGCCCAGGACCGACAGAAGTCGTATGCTGATACCAGGAGGAGGCCCTTAGAGTTTGAGGTTGGGGACCACGTGCTCTTAATGGTCTCCCCTCGGCGTGGGCAACGGAGGTTCGGCAAAGGGAGTAAGCTTTCTCCCAGATTCATCGGACCCTTCCAAGTGTTGCGGCGGGTTGGTGAAGTGGATTACCAGCTAGCATTGCCACCGCCGCTACTAAGGATACATGATGTCTTTCATGTGTCCCAACTCCATCGGTATCTGCACGACGATTCACACGTCCTTGATTGGGGTGAGCAGGACATCCAGGACGATGTGACCTTTGTGGAGAGACTAGTGGTGGTCGAGGATCGCAAAGAAAAGGTGCTTCGCGGGCGACCCATTCCCTTGGTTCGCGTGTTGTGGAGACATGGTGGGCTTGAGGAGAGTACATGGGAGAGGGAAACACAGATGCGTACCCAGTACCCCGAGTTGTTTTAAGTTTTGTTCCATGTTGTACCTTTTGTGATAGAATGTTTTGTCTTTTGGCTATGAAGTGTACTAGTTTTCTTCCTCTACTTGTGTGTGAAAACCCCCAGCTATAGGGAAGGAGAGAACCCGACCCCTAATCAAGACACATTAAGGTGGATGCGATTAAACCCGTGCGGGCGAGTCAGTGCCGCCCAAAGCGGATAATATCTTGAAATGGGGGAGGAGACTCCCCAACCCACGTGCCCGGGCAGTTTGGCATGGTATGTTGCTTGGTTCGTGACAGGAAGGTGTTCTTAGTTAACGATGAGGTTCACTTTTGAGAGGTATCTTTTGGAGTGGTTGTTCGGACCTGCCCTTTCCTTCTGGGTTGTTTAAATTCTCGGGGATGAGAATAGTTTGAGAGGTATCTGATGTGATGACCCAAACTCTCTTGGTCCTTCCCTATACCAAAATCCAGGTTCTAAAGGAGTGGTGTCTCGGTGAGACCGATCGGCGCGATCAATCGGTGAGACCGATCGGCGTCACCCGACCTTGTCAAGATGTTTCCAGTAGTGCTCCTATGCGTAAATAGGGTTTTAAACCCTATTCTGACTCGTTTAAGCATGTTTTAAAGACCCGTAACGTGCATAAGAGTTTTAATTAAATAATTCATCAATTCATGAGTCGGATTAAACCACCCGCATGGTCAACCTACGACCCCCGCGCCTTACGCGGTTCCGCGTTTTCACCTCAACCGTCCCCGACTCTTATAAACTAAGGGTTAGCCGTGGTTTCTCCTTTCCTCGATATTGGATTTTCACGAACAGCTTTTGGTGCATCGGGCGCATCGTTATCCGTAAATTTTCGTGCCCCCGACCTAAACTTCGATCATCTATCAACAAGTATGGAGCTTCTCCTTTGCCTCTCTCTCTTTTGTGTATCATGCGGGGTGGGAGTGCTTTTGTTTCTGTAGGATTGGGTAAACCAGACCTCATTAAAGATAATGAACGATTCTATAAAGAAAGAAGAGGGGGTGGGGGGCTGTGATTGTTGATGCTGTCTTATATTTTGATGATGTTTCTTCTATGACGTCTTGTTGAGTTGTGCAGGCTTATGCCTCCTGATAATCGAGGCCGTTGGTGGTCGTTGTTTGTGCACTAATGAACCCTGCTGATGTTTTGAATGGCTTGTTGTGGTTGTAAACTCCTGCTGTCAAATGTGAATTGGTTAATCACTTGTATCCGACTGAATAAATTGGAAGCACCAGGATCAACCCTTCTGTGATAACTCCCGGTTAGAACACACGGTTTTTGAAAACATGGAGTGTGTTAAGTCGTTTAAATCTGAAAATCCCTGACTTGTGTTGGTGGTGGTAGTTGGTTGTTTTCCTTTCCAGCCGATTGCTGGAAATGTGGGAGGGGATGGGATCCCCTGATCTTTTATACTCTCGGTGGTTGTGTGAATTTGGGGATGGGATCTTCTGTTGGTATGGATTCAGTGGTTGTGAGTTTTAAATCCGGGTGGTTACTTGTTTATATCACAAATTGGGGTGGAATTCTCTATTGTTGAGAACCATGTGTGGGCGTTTTGGTTGATGTTTGACTGTTTACTTTCCTAGACTTATGACTGTGCTTGCTAGTTTCCCATAAGTTCTTAAACATAAACATTATTACTGAATGTGAAATAAGATAGGGGAAAAATGGGTTGTTAGTGTGAGTCGTGACTCGGACTTGAGTTCTGTTGTGATCTGTAGGTTGTCTGAAGAAAAAACTAGCTTGGGTGAGTTCTTGTTACCTATATATATATATACTTGTATATTTGTGTTTCTTATTCGCGCCCCACCCAAGTTGAGCACTTAGTGCCGAACACCCTCATTTCATGGGGGAGGGTGTTTTTCCCAACATTATTCATAGTGGCTGGTTATTAACCCCTTTTCTGCTCCCTTTCCCTGAAAGCCCAAGTATCTTCAGGCAGGCTGTGATGGCCTGAGGTCCATTATTAGCCCAAGAACCTTCGGGCGGGGTAGTGTGGTGGGTGGCCAGGTATGTGCGGAAGGTGGTTTCCCAAGTTTCTTCGGGATGAGGCCTAGGTGTATTCGGGCGTGGCAGTGGATCCTTTAGCCCAGGTGCCTTCGGACGTGGTACTGGTTTTTCTGGCCTAGGTGTTTGCAGGCATGGTTACATGTGACAGTTGTGGCCCAGGTGTGTGCGGGCAGGATTCAGCAGTGGGACTGCGTGCGGTTGAGGCCCAGGTGTGTGCGGGCGGGATTTCGGTAGTGGGACTGCATGTGGTTGTGGCCCAGGTGTGTGCGGGCAGGTGTGGCAGTGTGACTGCGGTGAGAATGGCGGGATTGGTCCGATGCATAGGATGTCTCAATAACCAGTGGGAAAGTGGCGTGGGGTACCCAAACATCGATGTGCTCTTATTATATGTATTACTTGACTTGCGTTATTTGGGGAGTGTGCCTTGGTGAGGCCTGGGGTGGATAGTTTACTTTGATAGGTGTTTGGTTTACTCTTTTTCTCACGGGATATTAGTACGTTCCCCCACTTGTGCACGAGAGTCTTTGGTTTTCCCTACTGAGTGTACTTGTATGCTCACCCTACATATATAAAACTGCTTTCAGGTTTCCAGGAGGACTTCGGGGATCACGCAGGACCTTACTAGCTCGGACCTTTGGAGTGGTTGCAGTTGTTGTTTTTATTTTCCTCTTTGGTACTTACCTTGTAGTCACCTTTTGTACTTTGTGGCCTTTACTTTTGAAACATGCATGAGAGAATGGTTTACTTTTTTACCTTGGTGGTTGGGTTTTCTTCCCCTTATCTCTCGATCCTATAAAATAAAAAAGGGTAATGCCTTCCATTTGTGAGAGATTTCTATACCCCTGGTGCTAGTCGCCACTCCGGGACGTATTGAAGGCGGGTTTCGGGGGTCATTATCTCTCCTTCAACTTAAAGAAGGAAGGGCCTGGAAAAATGCTAACCCTTCCCTCCTTTTGGTGAAGGCGGGTCGTGACAGATAGAACTGTTAGCACATTTATATAAAGAAATTTATATAAAAAATAAAATAGTGTAAAAAATATTCCCTCAAGCCAAACACACCCTTTGAACGCCAATTTTCACCTGAATCCACATAATGAAAGTGAAATCCCACTAAAAATCCATAATCCATTTTACCATCACATGTTATCAAAACAATCTAATCTTGATTAGCCACATGCATAATCTAATGTAGACATAAATTATCACACACTCAACCTGCTGTAATAATCATGATGGAACATCCCATCCAAGCTCATTTACTCATTTCCAAACATAGTGGTACATCACACCCACTTATTTTTGATGGTGGGCCTTCCATCCAATATCAAACCCTTTTTTATAGTGGTAATCCCCACCCACATCAAACAACAATCAATACATGTATAAAATGATTAATCCAATAACATGCATATACACACGCAAAAGCAAGAACAATATGCAAACAACTATTTCGCAACCAATCAATCCATTAGGGCTTCTTCCATGCCATATCACATTTCAATAAAGCGTCCATTTTTTATGAAAACCATTTTCACAAACAAACCCAAGATACCAAATTTAATATCTACATTTTAAAACATATCAACAATGTTCATTTCACTACAATAACACATTTTCACAAAAAATCCACAAATCATCACAACAGAAATTTATATTAAGCATTGAAAATCATAATTACAATTAATTTTAAGAAAACCAAATTATTTTAAAAAATGTTTTCTAATTCTATCAAAATGGATATGGGAATGAAGCCACCTACCTTAGGGTTTCGTCGAAATTGACCAACTCCCAACCGCACAACATATATGGGTGAAATCTTCATCAAATTTTCCTTAGATTACATTTCCAAACATCAACAAGCATAAATATCATAATTTTAGTCAACAAAAACCCCATATCTACATGAAACTGGTGTAGATATAGAAAACTAAGAGATATGGAGAAGTTGATCTAAAGAAAACCAAGAAATATTAAAGAGAGAAGGCTTAGTAGAAGGGAATTTCCTTCACCACACATTGAAAATACTTCGAATCACTTCCAAAATCAGTGGGAGATCCCCTCCAAGCCATGGGAACAACGAATCACAAGATGAGTTCATATTGGAGTTTAGTGGAGGAGTTTTTGAAATATTCAGCATGGTCCCATTTAAAAAAAACCTTTTTAAAGCTGCTCACATTTAGCTCACAATGTTAGGAAAACTGGGAGCCAACTGTGCCCATGATACTGCCTCAATAGGGACCCCACTTGGTTTCCCTGCATGATTGGAGAAATTATGCACAAAACTTGTGAATCCCATTTCATCCACCTACACGGTTACCTGGTGATCCAACACGGTTTCCCCAAAATGTGGTCACCTGTAAAAGATTCCAATGCTTTCCAAAAACATCTCAAACACTCATAAACATTTCCCAAATACATTAATCACATAAATTGACAAAAACAATGGTAACATAACTCAATCTAGGGTTGATGCATTCTACTACAAATAATATTTAAATCAAAGAGTAATAGTTATAGATAAATGTATTTTTTAAGTTCCAATTAAAATTTCACAATAATTTATCAAAATATATAAGGATCCCATACTAGAAAACACAAATTATAATTATTATATATATAACATGAAAATAATAATATAATAATTTACAAATGATAATTTCATAGAACTAATGAGAAAAATCAAAGAGAGTACTCATAGTAAATTATAATAAGAGGAGGAAAAAAATTCATAGGAAGATATAAATTATAACACCTTAATATTTTATATTATTTCTCTTTTAAAATTTAACTTCTTTGATATCTTACATTTCATAGAACACTGAACTTAAATGAATTATTGAAATATATTACTTAATTTTAATAGTTATCACCTATCTATTGGAATAGAAATAATGAATAAAATTATGTAAATTATGAAAATATGGTTTACTCATTTTTATAAAATAAATTCCTTAGTTACCAATTTATTATAAATGAAATTAAAAACCAATTGAATATAAAGGGTGTGTTTTAATAACAATACTTATTATTATGACCACGATGGAATTTTATCATAATAATTTTAATTATTAACTATTATTGAAATATCATAATGAAATTTATACCTTACAAATTCAATAAAATGATTGTAAATTCAACCAATTTGTTTTATAGTATTAAGACAAGAATAAATCCAATTTTATGTAGAAAAATATATATTTTCTAAAAGATAATTTTACCATCTTCTAATGGAAAACATCGCATAAATATAAATTTTTAGGCATTAAAAAACGTAATTTTTAAAATAAACATAAATTTTAAAATCGGCCGGAAAAAATCAATTGATAATGATATTTTTTCATTTTTTAAAAGAATTTACTTTTCCCATGAAAAGTGACAAATACCAATATTTATAAAATTGTGAATTATATTATATTAAATAATCGTTAGGATTTTAATTTTATCTAAATAAAAAATAAAAAATATTTTTTAACAAATAATGTAATCTATTTCATTTTAATCAACCATATATCTTGTTTTTGTATAAGTACATATTTAGGCTTAAAAATATATTTCTTAATAAGGCAATTTTTCATTCCGTTTTGAGGGATTAATTTCAAATGAAATTCTAAAATATATATATATTGAATAATGAAAAATGGATTCCATATTTGTATTCATAATTCCCATATTTAATAAATATTTATCTTTTATTTTTCACCAATATTAGTCGTAACCTTAGTAATTTTTGTCACCACGGTAAATGCTAAATTAGCTAATTTAAGGTAAAAATAATAATTTATGGATTACAAAATTATCCTAAAAAATTCCCAAATATTATTAGACGATTTAAATTAAATCCTTAAAACCAAGGGTTCTAATTTATGATATTGAAAAGGACACTTGACCTAAGAAATTACATTGATATTATTTAAATTAATGAAAACCACAAAATGCCACCTTCATATTTTTAATAACTATACTTTTTTAATATTGTGTTATTCCCAATATATCATAAAATAAAGATATTAAATTGAAATATTAAATACTTATCCACATCATTTTATTTTATATCTAAATATTAATAAAAAAAATTACTGCCTGAAATAGTTGTACAATTATAATGCTGTAATTATTTTATTAATGAAATAATCAAATAATTGACGTTTTTAATTAAAATTAAAATTTATCATTTCTAGAAAATTATTATCATAATTTTTTTCAATTTATAAATATATAATTCTAAAAATAATTAGTTTGATGGTTGGATATTTTTTTAATGTAACTGAATTTTTGGTGAATAGTGAAATATGATAATTTATGGTATTAGATATTATAAGCCAAAAACATGTATTTTTGAGTCAAGGATGGTGTATGGATGATGTATTAAAATTAGTTAAAGTAAAAATGAATTAGTTTCTACACATAGTATAATTGATAATCACTGTTTATAGTTTTCATCCAAAATAATAAACTAATGTATAAAAAATGCAAAAAACATACCTCTCATCTCCCTATATATACCACCTCTCACCACCCCTTATCCTCACACCTAAAAAGACATGTATCTTGACTATATTCTACCAAGATACCTTGAAAATCCTCTTCCCCACATCCTAGAAAATCTATTCTTACGAAAAATGCAACTATAAGTGTCTTAAAGTGGTCCTCAAGAAGATGATATTCAAGAGGAAAAGTGCTTGTCCGTTCCCTTTTATTTTTTTGTTTCTTAACCTATCCTCCTATACCATTATGCAAAGGGGATTGATAACAAAAGTTTCATATATATACTAGTTTTTTTTATAATTTAATATCTATCATCAAAATATCTACTCTTCTATTTTTTATTATTAAAAATTAAAACATCATTCATGATGTGTCGATTCACCGCCTTCGTGGGTGATGGGTTTTTGTTTTGCTTAACAGTGTCCAAGGATGTCCATAAATCCATTATTATGGATGAATAATATTTTAATATAAATAAAAAAAGTTATATAATGTTATTGAACCATTATATAAATATAAAAAAACTAAAATGACAGCAGTTCAGGATGGTCGTAAGAACTTCCATAATAAATTAAGACATGTTCCACTAATTTTTAACAAATCAATATTTTTGACACCACATAACCAAATTATATATCAGACCATTTAAACATTAGTTCATTTAGATTGAATAATTTCACTAATGGAGTTTTATTCCCTTTGATAAGGAGTCCCATGCACATGAGCCTCAGCCCGGTTGCTGGGGAATTGGTAGGTGCATCCAAGAGACCAGAGATCAAATCCGGGTGGAGCCGTATTTCTGGGGTACAATATCAAGAACATTAGCATGTACTATTTTGTACTATTAGGTTCTGTAGCACACAGAACTATTCATCCATATGGGCCTTTGGGCCACAGGTTTGGTCCTCAGGTCCTGCAAGGCTTTCGGGCCACCCAAGGCCTTCGGGACAGTTAATTATCAAAGCCTTCAGGCCACCATAAGGCCTTAGTTCCACCCCAAGGACTACGGACCCCATGAAAATTCTGATGTACCGGTCAGACTACAAGCAACAAGGCTTCAGAAGAGGTTTCAGGGAGGGATATTTCACTAGAGCAAAGCTAACCAGAATTGGAAGAATTAGAGGGTATGGCTTTTCCATCGGTACCGGGCCTGTGCATCTTTGCAAAGGCCAGCAGGCTGATGATCTCTGTGAAGGTGGAGTGCGGATACCATGACATATGCTGGGGATGAAAATTTTTAGGTTGTATTGTCTGGGTGTTTTCTCTAAGACCTACGGGTCATGTAATTGTTTCAAAGACTTCAGGCTATGTAAGGCTTCAACCTCAACCATAGAAAGGTGGATTATAAAATATATTAAAAAATGAATGCTTTCGGGCCATTCTTATAAGGAGTCCCATAATTATACACAATGGAACTTACCATAACACCATTAAAAAAACACTCTCGAAACCTCAAAATTAAACATTATAACTCAATTTAATGGACATAAATATATTAAATAAAATTATAATAAATAAAATATTAGTTTAATATGTTCTTAATTATGTAAACAATGAATATAATTTGATTATCTAGGATATTAAGTACATGTGCAGAATTATTTAAGTAATAAGGTAAGAGATTTTCCTCTAACTTTTTATGTTTGTGAGAAATATTCCATTCTAAAAACTAGGTTCTTTTTCAAGGTGTATATGCATCCATTTTATATACAATTACTTTTATCTCATTATAGAAATGATATTAAATCCATCATTTTATAATTATTACTTTGGGGCATACAATTGGACTAATTACAAAGTGGTAAGGGAATTCTTAACCCAATTTCAATTATTTGGGTTAAAAATATACTTCAATGATTATGTCATGATATTATTATGTTTAAAATTAATTTTAATTATATTATTCTGTATTCAAAAATTTTATATATGTATTTAATATTAATTAACAAAATTGGTTTAATCAGTTAATACTCACACTTTCTTCTATAAGCAATATTTTATGTGTTTCTTTGTTTCAAAACATAAAATAAATATTTTTTCAAACTCATACATCTTGAGAGAATTTTATTTCTTTCATGAAGCTATATTGTATTATGGAATAATATAAAATTTTAAAAGGATATTTTCAAAGATTTTTTTCTTTTAAAATTGTACAGGTATTTAAATAATGTATTTCAAAGTAATGTGGATCTTCTCAAAAGAATTTCCAAATGAATTTATTATACTATTTTCATCTATGTCATCACCTTTTTCTCAATCCAATGATTTATTGAGTTTGATCACTTATAATACCTTTTAAATTATTTTATTTAATAATTTTTGATTAATTTGACTGGGGATATAATATTTAGACACTGTTAACCCTATTTCTCTGGATTGGCTATGAATATGTATTTTGTATGGGAAAAGCATTTACATTTAGTATGTTAGTTTAAATATGAATATTTATGTTGATTATGTTTCAACCTTCTCATATGAAGAATGAATTGGATTTATTAATTTATAGGAGGGGATCTATATAGATCTTTGATGCATAAATAGGTCTCATTAGACAATCATGACTGGTTTTTGGCTGAGGCCATACCCATTTAGGTATAGTTATTGTCCAAGGCCATGATGGGTTGTTTTAGACATCTTGAATTATTCTTTAAATGATTATGAGATTAGTTATTGATATTCCAAAACATCATTAAACTAGTAGAATATTCTTTGTCAATTTTTATTCTGATGTAATTATTTATATGTCACTATTTGACCATTTTTATTACTGCCTTATTATGAAAAACTTATTTATTAAATAGAATGTATTTTAGTTACTATAATTACTAATTAAATTATTTATATTTATTTACGATATGTTATGCTGAATGTATATTACCATTTATCATCTGAACATACGCCTTTCTCATGTTTTATTTTTTCCCAGGATATGGGTAATTCTTTTGCGATTGATATGAAATGTTACGATAAGGGGAAAAATGGTGTTCTCAAAGAAATTTTTTTATTTTATGAATATAATTTAATTTTAATTTCAAATATCTATCAATTTTTCTAAGACTACTAAACAATTTAGTCATTTGGGATGCAATCCCTTGTAATCATTCCAATGTAATAATGCAAGTCACTAGATCCGAGGTACTGGGGTTTGGGGTATTTATAGTTAGAGTTAGAGAAAGTTTAGTAGAAACCTTAGGATATAAGTTTTAGAAATCCTATATTAGTGAACATAACCCAAAGATAGAAATTGAGGATTACTATAGATGAATATCCACGAAAAACCATGTTTTTTAGATTCTCTGTGCATAATTTTTTCAATTATTGTTATTTATTTCACTAGTTTCAAGATTATACATTATGTTTCAAAATGATCTTATATAACCTAATAAATTTATTAATTTATAAATGGAACCTCATATAAGGATTGAGAACCTAACCAATGGACATGAAGAAAAGAGTATGAAGGGTAAAATAGTTTATTGTCTTATGCCAATATTTCGAATAGAATAAGTCCCCCAAACATTCTCAACACATCAGTACATAATATCATGAGTTAACATTAAAATGATATAATTATCGATGTATTATGGATTAATATGGTAAAATGAATACAAGTGTAAAACTCATGAAAATATGGATAAATAAAATAATAGACATAAGTATTTTTTCATATGTGATATTTGTTGATAGAAACTCCATGATATATGATTACAAGAAAGGGAAGTTTGATACAAGTGTTGAGAGAAAAGATATAATGCATGTGATTGAAGGAGTATGAAAAAGGTTTCCAATTTAAAATTCCTCAACTACAAGGGGATGGGACACTACAAAAATCATTATGTTAAGTGTCAAGGGACTATACCAAAAAAGTGTATAATCGATCTTGTTCTAGCTTATGATACTACCAGAGATGAAAGGGAATGAATAAAATACCTCTATTTGGATTCATTAATTAAAATATTTTGGTATTTTATCAGAAATTATATTGCTATAATAATATTTTGATATATACGAATTGTACTATCTAACTTATTATTTAATGGATTGGAAGCATATAATGAATATCACCAGTAATAATGGCAATTGATTTTGTTTTAAGTTGATACTTTCAAAAATAAATTTATTCTGAATGATATTCTTATATATATTAATAATGCTGAGTTAATAGTAAAAAATGTCAATTGTATACTATTGGTGACCATTAATGTGGTTAGTGAGTAAATGGTTTATATTATGCTATAGTTATTAGATGTTTCGATTTGATAAATATATTAAAAACATGAGAATTTACTCTCAGGAACATGCTTGTTTCAAAAATATTTAAAGGAGATTAAGGTAGTTATATATTTGGTATGTGAAAATAATAACTAAATTATTTGGGTAAATCTTATGTTATGTTGATTTTTAAAATTTAGTGACCTTCCATCTAAATTAGTTTAATTTGACAAAATGTATTTTGAATGAGTCATACGGTAACTCCTTATGTAATAAAATAAGTATAACTATGGATATTATTACATGAAGTTAAATTATGATTTATAATATTTGAAAACATATTATAACAATTTTTTAGTAAATATATAATGGGAAAAAAAATTTATGGATCATTTCATAAAAGTGCTTCAGGAAAATATTCATTCTGATTATCTATATTTTGTTCTAATAAATGAAGCAGAGTTGGATAAAAACACAACCATATGATGATATTATTCATATGGAAGATCAATAAATCATGTTTGTTTATTTTATAATCTTCTCCCCAAGATATAATTTCTTGACTTTTAAAAAAGGGTTTTCTAAAAGAAACATTATCTTTTTTACTTTTCTATGATATAAATAGTATTTTAACCGATAAAAAATTTATAGTTTCTCGATGGTAGAAATTATAATGACCATGTTCTATATCACTATTCATCAGAAAATGATATTTATATTTCTTTTCCATTTACATTTTTTTCCTTCCCAATTTTTTTTTCTTATATTGAAACTATGTTTTTTGGGAACCATCAAATTGTCTTTTCCCACCATTTAAGAGGAAGTTTCAGTATCCATGTTGAAGATGGGATATTTCCACTAGGATATTTCAAAATGATAGCTCCATTATTAACAATTGAAGGTTTAAGTTGAGAATAATAATTTACATAACAAGGGGAGAATATAAAACAACATAATTTTATGGTATGTCACTTTTTAAATTTATATTCTTCGATAACTTACATTACACAGAGCACTAAGCTTAAAAAAATGATTAAATGTCATTATTTAATTGTAATAATTTAAATGTATCCAATGAAATAGTGAGAATTAATGGGATTAATTAATTCGTGAAAATATATTTTACATATATTTATAATATTAATTCGTTGGTTAAAAATTAAATAGTAATGGAAATAAAAACCATTTGAACATAAAGTATGTGTTTTTTTTTAAAATGTTGTTTTTATGAGCATAATGAAATTTTATCTTAATAAATTAAATTAAATATTATTATTTAATGATATTAATGAAATTTATATTTTAAATATTCAATCCAAATTTTTTAAATTCAACAAGGAATTTTGATAGGCTTATGATTGGTATAAATCCAATTTTAAGCATAAAAATTTTATTTTCCAAAAGATACTTTTACAGCCTTTTAATCAAATACGTTTCTTAAATATAAGTTTTTACACATTAATAAATTCAATTGGAGAATATAAAATTTATTTTTAATAGTGGAATTTCAGAATTATCCTATGGTGAATTTTTTGTTTTTTTAGAAAATATTTATTTTGAAGTGAATAATGAAAAATACCTATTTTTATAAAATTTTCAATTCCATTTTTTAAAGAAATATTATGAATTAAATTTCATAAAAGTGAAGAATAAAAACTTTGTAGTACCAATTAATTTAGTATAAGTCATTATAATCATACTTATATCTTATTTTCACCCATTTACATTTTTAGGAATGAAAATATATTTTTAGTGAAACTGTTTTTCATTTCATTTTGTGGGATTAATTTTAAATACAATTATAAATAATATATTTTTACAAAATTATAAAATGGATGAAATATTTGGATTTTTATGGTTAAAATTTAGTAAATATCCCCCTTTCAATTTTTAAAAATATGAATAAGAACCTTAATAATTTTTATTTCCATTGTAAAGGGTAAATTGGGTAATTTATGGAAACAATAATGTAATAGAGATTAGAATATTTAACTAAATATTTAACAAATATTATTGGACGATTTATATTAAACCATTAAATCCTTGGTTTTAAATTTAAGTTATGTAATGTACACTTTTCCAGGAAAATTACATTGATATTATTTAAATTAATGAAAATAAAAAAGTGCGACTTTCATAGTTTTAATAACTATATTATTTAGAATATGTGTTTATACAGAATAAAAATACTAATATAGATAATATTTGGAAATATATATGTTTTATCAACATCATTGTATTTTGTTTTTAATTTTAAATAATGAAATAATTACATTAAATAATTATACAACGATGATGCTGTAAGTAATTTATTAATAAAAATTTAATGAAATAATGTTTTAAATTAGAAAATAAATTTTTCATATTTAGAAACTTATATTCCTAAAATATATTCATTATTTTCTGTCTATACATTTAAACATGATTTGGGTAAATTTGTGCTATTTTTATAAAATAGATGATTTTTTTTTGTTTATAGTAAAATAAGATAATTTAAAGTAATCAACATTATAATCTTAATAAAATATTTTTTGGGTCATGGATGGTGTATGGATGATATAATCACCATTATTTATAACTCACATTCAGTAGTTACAATAATTATTTATAAGTATCATCGCTATTGATAGACATGATCCTAAATTATAAACTAATGAATAAAATAATCGAAACACACACGTCTCGTCTCTCTATAAGTAACACCCATCACCACCCCTTCTACACCCACCTCTATGGACTTGTATTTTTTTATAGATTCTACCAATTTTCCAACCTAATATTATTCCCCATTTCCAAGACCTTATGGTATTACCTAAAGATCAAATCCATGTTTCTTAAGTAGGTCCTTGAGGAGGCAATATTCGGGATGTAAAATACTCTTTCATTATAATTTAATTTATTTTATTTGGTTAACCAATAATCAACTCCACGTATCCAATTATGATTTATCACTACATTATCATATATATAATTTAATTTCCAACATCAAAATATCTTATCTTATATTTTATTTTAAAAATTTGAAAACAACATACATGATATATCGATTCCCAGCCTTCATGGACAATGAGTTTTCATTTTCCTCTTCAACCTTCTAGGATTGTAATGAATCCACTATTATACATAAATAATATTTTAATATAAATATTATATGGTATAAAATTTATGCAACCAATATGTAAACATAATAATAAATAATATTACACAAGTCTGTGATGGGTGTAAAAATCACCAAAATAAATTAAGACATTTTCTTCCACATTTTATCAAATGAATCATCGTCATACAAACAAAACAAATGATATATGATACCATTTAATATTTTTTAGTCCATTTATAGTAAATAATTATAAATCGAGAGTCTTTATTCTATTTGAATATAAATTCCATAATTATATACAATGGATTCGACCATAAAACCAGGAAATGAATGATCATGGAACAAAAAAAGTAAACAATATAACTCATCATAATGTGTATAATTTAACAAAATTAAATTATAATAATGGAAATTTTTTTTGAAGTAGTTCAGAAATATTTAATTAATTAATCTAATTAGATTATCCATCACATTTAGTAAAGGTGCAAAAAAATTTCAAACATAAGTTAATGGTTCTCCTCTTACTATTTATTTCTAGGAGAAATATGTATTCTTCGCAATTTTTTTTTTGGGGTCCATATAATTCCAATTAAATATCATATCATAAATTTAATTATCTTGATTATATTAAATTATTTAATTTATTATTTTTACATTGTGACAAACAGTTCGACTGATTACAAAGTGTTAAAGGAATTCTAAACCCAATTTACATTTTTGGGATAAAGTTCAACTCTAATGATTATGTCATTATATTTTTATATGTCAAATGAATTTTTTTATTAATATTTATTTTCTAATTTTTATGTTGATTTATAGATAATATACACAATTTATTCATTTGGGAAATTCTCACACATTCTTCTCGATGTTCCATTATAAATAAATATTTTTTCATAATTTAAAGTAAATGTTTTCAAACTTATATAAAATGAGAGGATTTTAATTATTTCATAAATCCATAATGTCTAGAGAATATTTTACAATATATCAAAGTTTTTTGAGGAAGAATATTTTTTCTTTTATAATTTCATAAGTCATTAAATAAATTATTTCAATGTAAATTGGTATTTATATCAAGAATTTGTAAATGATATTATTAGAGTACTTTCATCTATATCAACACCCTTGGCTGAATCCTAGGATTTTTTGAGTTTGATATCTTATGATAACATTTACCATATTTTATTGAATTATATCTGATTTTTTGGATTGTCCCATACCAACCCAGGTCGACCCGGAACCGGTGACTCAAGCCGATTCTTGGCGTCGCCTGAAGGGCATTACCGATCCCCACAGCCAAGAAACTAGTGCCAGGAATCAAAAGAGTAGACAAGGGAATTTTTTTCCGGATAAATAATCAAAAAATTAAAAAATGAAATATGAACAAGTATTTCAATCTATAAATGAAACCGAACAGAACATCTTGTATACAAAAAACTGAAAATACAATTAAGCTACAAAATATAACATGCTAGATAAGAATAAAAAACGATATCCATGTGATCTTGTGGTTCACTCTCCAACACAATATCAATTTTCTCCCATGGATAATGAACTTAATATAAACCTTTAAAAGGGAAAAAAACAAAGAAGAACTCTAAGAGTGAATATTAAAACTCAGTATTCTAACTCGATAAATCTATTTCCCCAATTAAAATCCTTTAACATAAAAAACATTAATATATAGGTTTGAACTAAAATATATCTAATTATGATTTTCAACATGTTTACTCAAAAAAACATATAACACATTTCCCTTATTCATTTGAAAAATCTAATAAGATCTATTAGTGTCAGCATATAATTTTTAAGGGGAATGTGATGATTTTATTTTCTTCAAGTAGAAGAGAATTTGAAAATGATTTTTCCTTTGATAATTTTTCAAAATAGTTTTGGGAACCAATACATCACATTCTGAGAAAAATATTAGACAAGAACACTAGAGCAGTAACATATCAAGGGAAATGTAAATATACATACAAGTATCCAAATCATTATTTCAAACAACTAAATTCTAATAGAACTAGGTGAACACTAGAGATCAAGAATAATCCAGTATAAACCAATACCTAAGACCCCATATAAAGTAGCATTCCCCTTATGATGAAATAAAAACCCTCTATACTCTCAGCCACCCTTTCACATGATATACAAAGGGAAATTCCCATAGAAATAGACACATTATGGAACATCCCAGGTATTTATAGAATAATAAATTTTCATATATATTAATATTTATTAATAAGATATTCATTTAATGTTAAATTGTTTTATTCTTATGAAACTATACTCGACACACAACAATGGGTTTCTTCAAAAGCTTACATTGCACACAACATTGATTTATACTGAAAAATAATACAACAATAATATTATTATTTTAAATAGTAGATAAAACAAAGGCGTTGTATTGGGGAAAATTAATTGAATTCAATTTATTATTATTTTACATATTTTTTTACAACTTTTAACATATATTCAATTAATTTTAAAAACTATGAATTAGAATGAATCCAATTTTAAGAATAAAATACTCTAATATATTTAAAAGGTTGTTTTACCAACTTTTGATGGAGAACCATTTTTGAATATAGTTTTGTCACTATTATATGTTCTATTTCACAAAATAAACTTCTACTTTATAAATGAGACATCATAATTTTCTTTGGTTGAAATTTTGGTATTTTTTTAATAAAAAATATATTTTAATGAATAGTGGAAAATATTGCATTTTAATTCTAAACTTCATTTTAATCTAATTTATTTTTATAGATTTATTTTCCTTTTATTATTTTTATAGTTTAATTGGATTATTTCTTAGTCATTTAATCCAATTTTAGTCATTGCAAGTAACTTCACATTTAAATTGGATATAAGAACAAGTCATTCATTTGATAGTTTTTACTTCTTTAAAGCTTATTTTCTAGTTTTGACAATCAGAATTAATTTTGAATGAATTCAATCCAATTATATGTTTTAATTTGGAAAAATGGATTCCATATTTGGAATTAGAATCCCCAAATTGATTAAAGACGTCCCCTTTATTTTTGGACATTATGAATAGTAACTTCAGTAATTATTACTATTTACCATTGTTAAAGGGTGAATCATGTAAATAAGGATAAAAATAATAATATTATAGTAATATAAAACTACACTAAAATGTTCCCTAATCCTTTTTTATTAGATAATTCTTATCATGAGAACCATTGGGTCAATTTTAGGACCCCATGGAGCCACATGGGTGTGATAACATCCTTTTATAATATTTATTTTAAAGAAAAGGGAAATATAACAGAAACATGTGTCTCCTAACTGAATTAATTTTATATTGGTTTGTTTAAATTATATATTAAACTATAAATATTAATTATAAAGATAAAATTATTTCCTACATCATGGTATCTTATTTATATTTTTTTTAATAAATAAGTAAATTTGATTATGTAACCATGATGATGGAATGATTACCTTATTAATGAAATATTCAAATAAATGATATTAAAAATATTTAAATAAATGTATATTGAAACTTTAGATGCCATCCACTAATTTTATGAATGATGATGACATATTATATTTGATTTAGTTCTTTTTTTATGATATAATCAATATTTTACGACTTTAACAAAATCAATTTCTATATAGTGTCAAAATTCACATAAATGAGTTTTTAAAACAAATACTATTTTATAAAATGATATAATTGTCCTAAAAATGCATGATTGGGAAAATTGAATTATATAATTTTAAAAATGTCATTAAACATCCAATTGTGGTTCTCTTGTCAATTTATAGTAACTGTAGTAACAATATATTATGAAAAGAGAAGAGGAAATTGTAAGAGTTATTAATTATAACTCATGGTTAAAGCTAAAATATAAGGTTACTTTTGTGACCAATAATTATCTAAAACATATTGTTTGAGAGGATTTAGAACCATACACATCTAAACCTAGGAATATATTACCTTGTAGCAGTTATAATTTGGATATGTATTTATAATTAAATAATATTTCCAGACTTTCTATGGTGCCCGTCGTCCCTCTTATAAAAGGACACCAAATCTACCCATTAGATGAAACCTATCAGGAACTTTCTATAATCCTTTTTTTATCAAATAAGATTACAAAATCTATATGTACCCCCTAAAATAATTACATTGGGCATAAGTCAACTCAATGAATCATTTTTTCTCAAATTCAAAGGAGTTACTTGCTTTAGAGGTAACGTCTTCTCTCAAGATCCTTTCATTTATTTTCCTTGTCAAAACCCCTAAACGACATTTATTCAATTATTTCATAAAAAACCATTTTAATAAAAATTATAGGATGTTTTTATGATTATGGTTTGACCTACACTTACACACACCTCAATATAATGGATATATAACAAAATGTTTTTGTGTAAGATAAACTACTACCGCACGAAATGATGGTTGCTCGATTTTGTTGTAACACCTCTCATGGTGGCCATGAGGATGGGAATGTATTTATATATGACATATATTATATTTATTTTTTCTATATACTTCCTATATTTTTATTTACAGCATACATATATGCTTTCTACAATATGTAAATATGATAATTTCATTTGAGGATGTTTGGACTACCACCCCCTCAATCTGATATGACTTGTTAATGCCATAAATGAAATGCATAAAAGATTGAGTAAATTCATATATATATATATATATATATTATTACATATATATTATAATAGAATTTTAATATACCAATTTATCATTTAGTTTTCATTCCTTCAATGTGATAATGAAATGAAAGTAGTGTTCATGTGTACGTACGAGCTACCGTCTCCATGAATGGAAAATTTAATTTCTTATCTAAAAAAAATATAGTAAATTATAAATAATTATATAATGGATATATATGGTATTGAAATTATTCATAATATTCTTGAGATTATGTACTTTTTTCCACATGGAAAATTTAAATCAAACAAAGTTTATCTTGGACTCAAGTATAGAACATCGACTAAACATCCGATATGAACTTAAATCATTATGTAATTTTAATAACATGGTAATAAGTGATATAAAAGAATTAAAAACAACAAAAAGGTTATAAAATAAGTATAAATTAATTTATGTTTATTATTTTTGAAGATAACGAATGAACGAGACAAGTGGTACTCAAGGTAAGGGACTTCATCTCAATCACCTTTCTTTAGGGCATACCTTGACGTTATGAACCATTATTTTACTATAAAGTATATATACAACCCTTTGAATCATTATATAATTAATTAATATATTCTAATTATATTTAATGTTTTGTATAATTTAATTCATTAATGAAATATTTTCAAATGTTTCTTATGTGGATAGGGGATTCTCAAGTTTTCTTTCCTATCAAGTTATACTTTACATGGTATATCTTAAAAATTTACATACCATGTTCTTAGTAAAATTTTATTATATCTCTATAATTTTTTATGACTCATTTTTTGATTGGATTCCATTTTAAAATCTCTTATTAATGTTATCTAAAACCATGTCTCATAGCCATTATGCTGCATAATTTTCTTCCCAAAATATCTATCTTTTTTTCAAGATCTTATTTTATTTTGTTTATGTGATTACACAAACCTCTTTAATATATAAGGTTATTAAAAAAGAAATAAAAATTATTTATATTATTCTGGAATATAAATACACAAAATCCTCTTTTCCTTTTCTTTGTTTATAAATTACATAATGATCATGTTTTTATGCATCTTTTAAAATTCCAAGATTTTGATATGTAACCAATTTCTATTGATCTCCATGCGTTAACTTATGAAAGTTTTTATTACGATCAATGTGGATCCCATAAAAATAAACAAATATTAAGGGTGTTCCAGGGATTTTTCTCAAATGAATTAGGTAGTGAAATTAATCTCTTGAGATGTCATGTTTTACGATACGTTGGTGAATAACCATGGTAATTTCTATAACTCCTTGAGGATGGAACTTAGTGATATGAAACCTTGGGGATGGGCCCTGGTGATATTCTTAAGAATATATAAACTATTTTTTTGGGAAAATTTACATGTTATGTCTCATGTTCTTTTAATGGTGATGTTCTCCTTTCTTATGACAGTATGAAATTCCACATGTTCTAATTTATATCTCTCAAGATAATATGTAAAATATTTACCATGTTTTCCCTTACTAATACTTTTGAGCTAATCACAGGTTTTAAATGTTTTTCATAGGTCTTAATATTTTTAAGTACAATTAACATGCTATGGTGAAAGTATTTGATGATTTGTCTTGGAAAGAATCCATGTTTAATTTTAATTGTATTAGTTTTATGAAAAAAATGGATGGCGTGTAGACTTATCTACTATGTAATATTGAACAGTTTTGTAAGATTTTGACCAAGTTATATAAAACACTATACCTAAAAGATATTTTGTAATGAATGAAAATAAATTCTAGTCAATATTCAATAGAATAAGTGATATTTTTGGTAAGGTCCTTATTGTGGGCATTAATGCTGGGTTTTGATTACATTTGAGATTAGGATACCTTATTATGGGTTTATAATTTTATGGTTGATCACAATTTTATATTATTAGAAACCCTTTTTAGGATTATATTTTAAAATTTCATGGTGACGAACTTTATTTTTAGAGATATTTAATTTTGTCAAGTATTTCTAAGTTATTACATTTTGAATGTCAAATAAAAGGTATGAGATAAAAATTATGGCTCAAACATCATATGGTTAATTTTTAGGATGTTATAATATTTTGGTAATGTTATAAGAATTATATTGTTTTATAAAAAGGGATAACATGAAGACAATGTGACAACCCATTGCATCAGATAAGTCTATAAGAATCTAACCCACAACCGAAGTGTGATATGCCTTTATTTCCTACCATTGACCTACATGAAGTCCATTTTTAGTATTAATTCATTATTTTTATTTAAATAAGTTGATGAAATAATAATATATTGATTTTGGAGGCATATATTTTATCAAATAGAGAACCCTATGATTGGAAAATGTTTTGGGGATTATGTGATAAATGTTATTTTGGAATATGTTCACTATTTTGGGGACTATATATGATTAATGTAAATAGAATAATTTGAAGTTTTGCTTGAGGATTAAATATTAAATTATTTAATTGTGGGATTATGGGAATTAGGAAATGATTATCCTATCGTGGAGATCATGTGATTGGGTTATTTACTTTTTGGTATGACGCATTAATAGTGGTTGATGTTATTTGGAGATAAATATTAAAAATTATCATGAAAGATTATGTGATGAAATCCTCTTGAATTTTGGGTTTCAATCTTATTTTTTATTATTTTGAGAAATTTTAATGGATTTTTTTTGAATGGAATTTCTTAAACATTGGGGTTTGATTATTGAATTTTTGAGATTCAAGTAGTTTTTTATCATATAAGGTTTATTCTTTTTGGGAATTATCATATCAGGTACTAACCATTTTATTATTTTCATTCTCCAAACACTGGAGAAAAAGATGGTTAATATTTTATTGATTATGTGATTCTATAGAAGTTAGCATTCCCTTAATACTCATCATTTGGAGAAAAAGATGAGTGTGTGGTGGAACATAATTAAAGGACGAAACAATACTTTTCAAATAAGTGTATTTCCTTATGATCTTAGTATAGGTAGTAATAAAACATCTTAACTCTATGAAATGGACCTTAAAAAAATTTTCTGTTTACTTTTCCTACTATGTAATAAAGGACCGTTTCATCGATTAAATATTTGTGGATTTTTGATTGTTAACTTTCTCCGCATCATTTTTTAAATGAATCTCAATTAGAAAATTATGGTTAGTTTTTCTTACATATCCATATTTTCCTATATGGAATCCTATTATGTGTTATCTCGAGTGGCCTTTGTACTTCACTTTCATTATTTTAAAGTGTCAGTTTTTTTACTCTTTTTTTGAGGTGGGATTTTCGTTGACATTACCGTGCCCATTTATAAAATTGTGTGGAAACAATTTCTAATAGAGAGGAAAGATGTTACATACCAGGTATTAAAAGAATAATACATTTTCATATCTAATAATATTTATGAATAACATATTAATTTTTTGTTAAAGGGAACTCTTTGTCCGAAAGCATACTCCAGAGGCAACAATATGTTCCTTTGAAATCATACGATACACACAACATTGTGTTCTACTGAAAAACAATACAATAATAATATTATTATTTTAAATAGTAGATAATGCACAGCCGTTGCATTGGTGAGAATGAATAGAAATAAAAATATTTTGATTTTTCATATTTGTTAAATGTTTTTACATTTATCCAATTAATTTTAGAGACTAAAAATTATAATTAATCCAATTTTAAGCATCAAATACTCTAATATTTATAAAAGGTTGTTTAACTACCTTTTGACGGGGAACCCTTTTGAAATATAGTTTATTTCCAATTTTATATTTTATATTTGACAAAATAAAAATATTATTTATAATCAGGGCATCAAAATTAACATTGGATAAAATTTGAGTATTTTTCTGATAAAATCCAAATTTTCATGAATAGTGAAAAATACTACATTTTAATTCAAAACTGGTTTTTCTACTAATATACAAATATTTATATTGAATTTAAATTATTTCAAAGTGTAATTGGATTATTTTTTTGTCATTAAATCCAATGTTGGTCAATGGAAGTAATTTAACTTCTAAATTGGACATAACCACATATCAATCTTTTGATAGTTTTTACTTCTTAAAAACCCACATTCTAGTTTGGACCACGTGAATTAATTTTAATTTATCTTCAGCCAATTATGTGTTTTTAATATGAAAAATTGTATTCCATATTTAGAATCTAATTTCCCACTTTTTTGAAATCGTTCCCCATTATTTTTGGACATCATGAATAGTAAATTTAGTAATTATTTCTATTTACCTTGGTTAAAGGGTAAATCAAGTAAATAAGGGTAAAAAAATAATATTATGATAATATAAAACTACACTAAAAAATGTCCTAATCCTATTTCACAAGATATTTCTGACCATTATAGTCTTCGGGTAGATTTTAGGACCCCATGAAGCCACTTGGGTGTGATAATGACCTTATATAATATTTATTTTAAAGAAAAGGGAAATATAACATAAACAAGTATCTCCCAACAAAAATAATTGTATTTTAGTTTATATAAATTATCTCTTTGACTATATATATTCATTAAAAATACAAAAATATTTCATATATCATGGTGTTTTATATATAGTTTTTATACACTATATAAATAAAGTTATTTATGATACAATAATGATGCAATGATTACCTCATTAATGAAATATTAAAAAAATGATATTATAAATATTAAAATAAATGTTGATTGAAAATTTTGAAACCATACATGAATTTTATGGATGACCATAGAATATTATCTTTTAGTGAATACTTTTGGTTTTAAGGATTTATGATTTTATGAGTTTAACAAAAAAAATTCTAAATAGTGTCAAAAGTGACATAAATGTGTTTTTAAAACAAATACTATTTTATTAAGTGATATAACAGTCCTAAAAATACCAGATTCGGAAAAATCACTTAAGAAATGATAAAAAAGACATTAATTATCCAATTGTGGTTCTACTAGAATTTTACCCTTACCATAGTAACCATATATTTCATGAAAATTTAAGAAGACAAGTTAAGAGTTAATGTTTTTGACTAAAGGTTAAAGCTAAAAGATAAGGTTAATTGTGTTACCTAAGCTTCTATAAAACCTATTGGTTGAGAGGATTTAAACCCATACGAATCATATAATATAAATACATCACCTTGGAGATACGATAATACTAAAATAAATTTATAATAAAATAATATTTCAAGACATTCCTAGAGGGACCAACCTCCCTCTTATAAAAGGTCACCTCCTCGACCCATATAATCACACCTCTCAGGCCATTTAGCATGTCCAAAATCGACATAAATAGTATACCAAAATCCCTCCATTCCTAAAAAAATCCTTACCTTGGGAATAATGAAAATCAAGGAATCCTTTTCAATCAAATCAAAAGGGGTTATCCGATTTAGAGGTAACGTCTTATCTCAAGATCCTTTCCATTATTGTCATTATCCATCCCACTAACCTCTCTTTATTCCATTAATTTAAAACAAAACCAGTATCCTCAATATACGATGGTGTTTTTGTGATAAGGGTTTGACCTAAACTTACACACACCTTTATATAATGGATATAGAACGTACTGTTCTTGTGTTTGGAGAACTACTACCTCACGAAATGATGATTTTTCAATTTTATCCTACCACATATCACGGTGGCCACTATTAGGGAAAAAAATTTATATATTAAAAATATAATATTTATTTTTTTCTCTATTCATAATTAATTTCTATTTACAACATATCTTTAGGCTTTCCCGAATGTGTAAATACGATAATATCATTTGAGGATACGTGGACTACCGCCCCCTCAAAGTGATCTAACTCATTAATGCCACACATTGAAAGTATATATAATTGAGTTAATAAAACTATGTAACATATATAACATATATTTGATACTATAATTATAATATACCAATTTATTATTTATTTTTCATTCCATTAATATAACAAATAAGTGAAAGTAGTGTTCATGCATACGCACGACCTTCTGTCTCCATGAGCGATACATTTAATTCATTATCTCAAAAAATTACAGAATATTATGAATACATATATAATTGATATATATGATATTTATATGATGAATAATATTCTAGAGATTATGGACTATTCACCACATGTACAATTTAAATAAAAACATGTTTATTTTTTACTCAAGTACTGAATATCGAATAAACATACGATTCGAACATAAATCATTATTTAATTGAAATAAAATGGTAATAAGTGATATAAAAAGAATAAAAAACATTAAAATCGTTCTCAAAAAATTATAAAATATCTTAATTTTATGATTCAGTAAGACAAAGAACGACCAAGACAAGTCAAACTCAAGGTAAGGTACTTCATCTAAATCTCTTATCTTTGGGGAATATCATGATGTTATGCAACTTTATTTTCCATTAATGTGTACATAAAATCCTTTGAATCATTATATAATGAATTATTATATTCTCATCATATTGAATGTTTTATATAATTCAATTCCTTAATTATTTTTGTTCATGTGTTTCTTATGTGGTAATGGAATTCTCAACTTCTCTTTCCATTCATGTTTTCTTTTATATGGTACATCATTCTAATTCCCATACCATGATCATTGTTCAATTTTAGTCTATCTCAATAATTTATTATGAGTCATTTATGTATGGTATAACCTTTTACCCACACATTTTAATGGTTTATAATACTTTGTTTCATAGTAGTTATGCACTAGAATGTTTGTCTCAAAATATTGCTTCTTTTTTAAAGAATGCCATTTATTTTGTTTATGTGATTATATAAATCTATTTCATTTATAGGTGTATTAAAAAAGTCATAAAAATTATTTATTTTATTATTGAATTTACATACCTAAAACCCTCTTTCCTTTTGTGGTTTCTAAAAGAAATAATGATAATGTTTTGAAGCACTTTTTAATACGCCATGATTTTGTTATGAAATCAATTTCTTTTGATATCTATGTGGTTATTATGAAATTTTTTATTATTATATATGTGTATTATATGAAAATAAATACATAATAAGTGTGTTGTAGTACCCCCTTTTGGAGGTATGTGGACTTTTTGGTGCATTTTTATGTGTTTAAAGTGCATGGAATGAGTTGGGAAGAGGTTGGGAGAGTTTGGAATGGTTTTGGATGAGTTTGGAGGATTTTAATGGGGTGTAAAGTTTGAGTATTGTTAGTGGAAACCGTGCGGGTTCTCCAAGAAAACCATGAATGGGAGACAGTAGGCTTCGCACGGCCTGTTTACAGTTTTCCAAACCGTGCGTGGCCACCGTGCAGACCCTTACTCATGAGGCAGTAGTGTGCGCATGGTTTCCGCGTGGTTTGCAAAACCATGCGGACTAATAGTGCAGCCACTTGAAAATAGGGTTATGAGTTCTGGGCTCCCGTAGGCTCAACCTATTTCACTCCAAAAATCCTCCCACCCATGGTTCACACTGGGTCTTTGGTTCTCAGGGGGTGGAGGAGATTTCCCACTCATTTTGGAAGATTTTTGAAGAGGGTTCTTGGTGTTTTGAAGGTGATTTCTCCCAGCTAAGTCTTCTCTCATGTTTGCTTTGTGTTTTCCTCTAGATATGCTCTTCCCTCTTTCTTGGTTTTATATATCTACAGTTGTTGGGTGTATATATAAGGTTTTGGTTTCCTTGGATGATGATTTGAAGGCTTGTGAATGTTAGGGATGGGGATCTAGAGAGGTTTCGGTGGTGTTTTCGCCGGATTAGAGGTGTGGTTGTTTGTGGGTCGATTTCTCGGGAACCCTAACGGTAGGTGGATTCTCTCTCGACTCCACTTGGTTAGAAATAGTGGTTATTTGTTACAATTAATTGTTGTGCTGAAAATTAATTGTGAATTGTTTTGCGAAATTGGTTAGAAATCCCTTGGGTGATGTTTTGGGGATTTTTGGGAAAAGGGGGTTTTATGGTTAAATGCTATTGTTGCGGATTTTAAAATGGAGATTTTAAAATGGGACACTATGGTTGATTTTTGGAAATGATTTATGGAAATAGTTTTCAATAAAAGGGTTGTTTTATTGAAATTTTGTTTGGCATAGAAAATGGTTTTCAATAAATGGGTTATTTATTGAAGTGGATTGATATGCAATGGAATAGGTTGATTGCATGAGGTTGTGACCGAGGTGGGTTATATTCTTGGAATTATCTTGTTTTGAATGTTATGTGGATGTGGAGAGAAGTACCACTATAAAAAGGGGATGGATAGTGGACGGAAGGGCCACCATCAAGGATAAGTGGACGGGAAGTGCCGCTTGGTGTGAATGGGTGAACGCGTTGGACGGTAGCTCCACCATTTTGTTGTTATGGTTGTCTTTTGGTTCATTTTTTTTTCAAAAAGGAAATTTTGTGCTAATTTGTAAATGATGAGATGTGTTGTGGCATGTTTGGTTGGATTTCCCATGGTTGGTTGGGTTGGATGTGATGGCTTGGTAAGGGCACGTTTGGCTTATGAAAATGGATGCACTTGTGATTTATTTTATACAAAATATTTTATATAAATGTGCTAATGGTTTTATCCTAATGGCAGGTGTAGAGAAGTCATTTAGGGAAATCTTAATGTGTTTTAGTACACACCCCCTACTTTGGCATGTTGGTGTCTTTGCAGATGTTGTGTACCGTGACGTGGGAAAAGGTAAGGCATCTCCCTCCTTTAGTGGAGATTTGTGATCCCTTGGTGGAGCATGGAGCTTGGAGATTGGTGTAGAGCTATGGTGGTGTCACAGATCGTAGTTTTTATGGTTTAGTTTCCACTTTTACTATGATAGGGTTGGTTGGTTTGGTTTTGGGTTTTGTTGTGGAATCACTTAGTTGTCTTTAGGGAATACATATTTGGGTTTGAAATTTCATGCATCATTTGTTTTTGGTTTGGTTGGTTTTGTCATAATGGAAAATCATTCCCCAACTTGATCTTGAAGCCCTTGAAATTTATTTCCACCCTTTGGCGTCTTGGGAACATCTCTTAAGGACAAGTAGCCCTCACCAACTCCTCAAGACAATGAGGTAGGGGCAGGGTGTTACAAGTGGTATCAGTTTGTTCGGTCCTTTGGAGTTGATTCTCAGATTTGGTGTTGACATTCGTTCTATTAAATTCCTTAAGTTGGGATGGTAGAAAGGTATAGGACTTACGTAACATGGAATGTATAGCATAAAAGGACATAGCTATCCCTTTTATGCTGAAATTCAAGTTACTAGGGAGTTGGGTACATAAGTGTTTTGGAGACTCATATAGGCATTGAATATCTCATTGTCATGGGTGTAGCCAATGAGATGAGCATGGAATGCATGGTAGAAATTACTTCCCACTAGAATGCATATTTCATTCGTGTATAATGATCTATGGGCTGAATTGAGAAATGGTTTTTGTGTGAAACTGTAATGTGAATAAATTTGGTATTTTGAAAATGGTATGATTTTCAAAAATGGTGAAACATGGGAAATGTGATCTTATGGAAAGCCTTGTTGTGATAGTGTTGTGTAATGTGATTTGAAATGGGAAATCTTGATGTCTACGAAAGTGAGATTCATGGTTGTTTGTTTTCTGTTTATAGAAATGGCACCAGGTAGACGTCGTAGAGACCAACTAGAGGAGGCTATTGAGAGTGTGGTAGCACCTGAGCTTTAGGTTAACCAAAATTTAGTAAAAAGTATTGTGCAAGCTTTCCAAGCTATGGAATGTAGGAATAAAGTGGATGAACCAATGCATGTGGATCATGCAGTTCTGTTTCAAAAGCATAATCCACCCATCTTCAGGGGTGATACAGAGCCGGAGAGGGCAGAAGCATGGTTGAATAGAATGAACCTGATGTTCGAGTTCTTGGGAACTCCTCTAGAGTCGAAAGTGATGTTGGCCACATATATGTTGGAAGATCTTTCCCATTAGTGGTGGGAGTTGGTAGTCCATTCTGGGACTGACCAGGGTATGATGTGGGAATGCTTTGAGGAATTTTTTAATAAACAATTCTACCCACATACGTTCAGAATTCAGTGTATGACTAATTTCATCAGTTTGAAGCAAGAGATTATTTCTGTGACGAAGTGTGTAGATATGTTTATAAACTTAGTGAGGTATTCAATTGAGGTGGTGGGTAGCACGTCGTTGTAGGAAAGGATATTTGTAGTAGGGTTAATTTAAGAAATCCGTTCAAAGATAGCGGTGTTGTGTATAGATAATTACACAGAAATGGTGACTAGAGCCTCGATGGTTGAGTGAGATTTGTTGGGTTCTCTGGGTGAAGGAAGCATGGTTGTACCCATAGGGAATAGTGGGAACTCTAACGCTCGGTTCAAGCGAAAGAGGGACACTTATTCCCAGGGCAGTAATATAGAGTATAATCCGACGGTAGGATCAGTAAATCTTCCTCTGAAGCCCCAGAGCAAGACAGGAAGTTTTCAGTGTGGTTCTACGAGCCACATCAAGTGGGATTGTATGACACAACCTCAAGAATGTCATAATTTTAAGCAGATGGGGAACCTACAGATTTATTGTCGGAAAGCTCCATGGTCGGGTGCGCGTGACAATCCATAGGGATCGCAGACGTTGTACGCTTCGACGGGATGAGGACAGCTGCATAACCCTCATCAGCAGAGTAAAGTGAGTCATGGTGATTCTTAGAATACCACGATGTCTCATCAGGGCAATAAAGAGAAGAGTGTGGAAACACAAACGTTTTTCAGAGCTGAGCAGATAGGAGTGGATGATAAGTCATGACCATCCAGGGTGCGAGGTACTATTATTTTAAATTCTACCTTGATGCAAGTGCTATTTGATATGAGTGCTTCACACTCTTTTATTGCTGCACGTGTGGTTGATTTTATGGGTTTAAGTGTAGAAATTATGCCTTTGGTTTTGAAACATCAAACTACTCTGGGTTTAAGAGAGTGTCGAGACTTCTTGTATAGAGCATATTGTATCATTGTGGAAAAGATTGAGATAATGTGTAATTTCTCAGTGCTTGATATGGATGGGTATGATGTAATCTTGGGAATGGATTGGCTGGTGGGGTTTAAGGCCCACATCGACGACGATAAGAGAACTGTGGATTTTATGACACATGATGGTGTTATGTATCTCTTTAGAGGAGGGAGGCATGAAAGGAAGGGTGTAACAGTTTTTTTGGCACCAGCAGTGGGGACGTTATCATATCAGTTGGTGGTGTTGTCATTGGTATCAGTAGAGGGTGTTGAGACGAGGGTTCTTCCGGCAATGGTGGATCGGTTCATTGATGTTTTTCCTGAATAATTCTCTGGGTTACCTCCTATAAGAGAAGTGGAGTTTATGATTGATATCCTTACAGGGACCAGTCCGATATCACTTCCATATTACCGAATGGAACCTACTGAATTGATGGAATTGAAAGTTCAGTTAGAAGAGTTAGAAAAAAAGTGTTTATCTGGCCTAGCACACCTCAGTGGGCAGCACCAGTGTTGTTTCTGAAAAAGGTGATTGGAACTTTGAGGCTATGTGTTGATTATCATATACTTGACCAAGTTATGATAAATAATAGATATCCACTTCCATGAATTGATGATTTTTTCAATAAGTTTAGGGGAGACCAGTGGTTCTCCAAGATTGATCTGAGGTTGGGATATCATCAATTGTGGGGGAGGAAGGAAGAAATTCCTAAAATAGCTTTCAGAAGTAGATATGGCCATTATGAATAGGTGGTTATTCCCTTTGGTCTAAAAAATGTTCCAGTGGTGTTTATGGAATTGATGAATCAGATATTTCAAGGATATCTTGATTCATTTGTGGTGGTGTTTGTAGATGATATTCTGGTGTATTTAGAGACAAGGGTGGAGCATGAGCAGCACTAGGAGACAGTTCTTGGGATCTTGAGGGATCATCAGTTGAATGCCAAATTGTCAAAATGTGACTTTTGGATATGGGAAGTTCGTTTTCTTGGCCATTTGATTTATGAAAGAGGTGTTTCAGTGGATCCTGAAAAGATAGAGTCTTCTATCTCATGGCAACTTCCAATTAATGTGTTTGAGATACAGAGTTTTCTTGGTCTATTTGGGTCTTATCGGCGTTTTGTTCATGATTTTTCACGTTTGGCTTCGCCGATGATTGCTTTGACAAGGTAGAATGTTCCATTCTAGTGGAATGAGCAGTGTCAGCAGTGTTTCAAAGAGCTAATGGATTTCCATACATCAGCACCAATCATGGTTTTTCCAGAACCATGAAAAGGGTATCTATTGTATTGTGATGCATCCAGATCAGGGTTGGGGTGCGTTCTCATGCAATGGAATCATGTGTTTGCATATGGCTCACGATAGTTGAGAGTGCATGAGAAGAATTATACAACTCATGATTTTGAGTTGGTAGTACTGGTCCATGATTTGAAAGTATGGTGTCATTATCACTTCGGTGAGAAATTCATGGTATATAAAGATCATAAGAGCTTGAAGTGCATTTTCTCACAAAGAGATTTGAACTTGAGGAAAAGGAGATGGATGGAATATCTCCAGTTGTTTGATTTTGACTTAATGTATACACAAGTTAAGGAAAATTCAGTGGAGGATGAATTAAGTAGAAAATCATATTCTCAGGTGGTAAAACAGGCATCAGAGCATAGGAAGATGATGTCGGTTATAGCCGATATGCTGTTGGAATGCGAGGACCGGGGTGATTGGGCGGTCTTCTTTCCAGTTTTGTTGATTCCTGACTTGGTTTTCCTGGTTAAGGAGGCACAAATATCGGATTCTGAGTGTGTGACCATGCGGTTGAGACTAAATGGTGGGGAGACCATTGAGTGTTGTCAACTGAATAGAGATTCAGTTTTGTGTTTTCAGAATTGGATGGTTGTACCCATTGTTTTTCAGGAGGATCTTCTCAAGGCGTATCATCATTCAAGGCGGGCTATTCATCCTAGAATTCAGAAAATTTATAAAGTGTTGAATGTGTAGTTTTGGTGGACTGTTATGAAAAGAAGAGTGGCTGAGTTTGTTTCAAGATGCTTGACTTATTAGCAGGTCAAGGTAGAGCATTTGAGGCAAGCTGGAATGTTGCAGTCATTACCAATCCCTATTTGGATGTGGGAGAAAATAGTGATGGATTTTTTCAGAGGTCTCCCATGAACGATTAGAAAGCACGATGCCATCTGTGTGATAGTGTATCAGCTAACGAAGTCGGCCCATTTAATCCCAATTCGTGAATCTCATACGGTGGAGGATCTATCCAAAATCTATACATCGGAGGTGGTAAAGAGGAATGATGTTGCAGTTTCAATCGTATGAAATAGAGTTCCAAGATTTACATCTTGTTTCTAGAAATACTTCCAGCAAGCCCTTGGGATGCAGTTGATTATGAGCACAATGTATAACCCTCACATGTATGGTCAATCCGAGAGGACGATACAAACTTTGGAGGATATGTTGTGGGCTTGTGTCATGAATTTTGGTGGCTCATGGGAGGAGCACATGTTGTTGGTTGAGTTATCATACAACAACAGTTATCAGGAATCTACATAGATGGCATCATTTGAAGCATTGTATGGGTGGCCATGTCATTCTCCACTATGTTGGGTGGAAACAGGTGAGTCCTCCTTGGTTGGATAGAGCCTTGTCCAGGAGACTACGGAGAAGATCAAGTTGATCAGGAGGAGAATGGAGATGGATCAGAGTCGTTAGAAATCGTATGTGGATCATCGTCAATGGCTTTTGTCGTTCAAGGCGAGTCATCATGTGTTCTTGAGGATCTCTCCTAGGTTGGGACATCTTCGGTTTGGGATGCAAGGAAAGTTATCTCTAAGGTATATTGGTCCTTTTGAGATTTTTGAGCAGGTTGGTGTGGTGGATTATCATTTGACTTTGGCACCTTGGTGCTGTGCGGTGCACAATGCGATTCATGTGCCACAGTTGAAAGAGTATCAGCCAGATCGAGACCATGTGATTCGATGGGATCATGTTGATCTAGAACCAGATGCTTTTTTAGTGCATGTTCCAGTGAAGGTTATGGATAGTAATGTGAAAGTATTTCATGGTAAAATCATTGGTTTAGTTCATGTTTTGTGGCAACATGGTTAGACTCAAGAGGAGACTTGGGAGCGGGAGAAGGAGATGGTCGACCAGTGGCCCGAGTCTTTTGGAAAAGGGTGGGTTCACTACTTTTCGGGGATTGAAAGTCCAATGGTGGGGAGAATGTAGTACCCCGTTTGAGGTACATGGCCTTTTTAATCGATTTTTATGTGTTTAAAGTGCATGGGATTAGTTGGTAAGAGGTTGGGAGAGTTTGGAATGGTTTTGGATGAGTTTGGAGGATTTTAAAGGGCCGTACGGTTTTAGAACGGTTAGTGGAAACCGTGCGGGTTCTCCAGGAAACCATGTAGGGGAGACAGTAGGTTCACACAGCCTGCTCACGGTTTTCCAAACTGTGCGAGGCAACCATGCGGACCCTTTCTCTTGAGGAAGTAGCGTGCACATAGTTAGCGCATGGTTTGCAAAACTGTTCAGACTAACCGTGCGGCCACTTAAAAAAAGGGTTATAAGTTCCGGGCTCCATCGGGCTTAACCTATTTCACTCCAAACTTCCTCCAACTCATGGATCACTAGGGTTCTTCAGTTTTAAGGGGGTGGAGGAGCTTTCGCACTCATTTTGGAAGCTTTTTGAAGAGGGTTCTTGGTGTTTTGAAGGTGATTGCTCTTGGGTAAGTCTTATCTCACGGTTTCTTTGTGTTTTCCACTAGATATTATCTTCCCTCTTTCTTGGTCTTCTAAATCTACACTTGTTGTGTGTAGATCTAGGGTTCTGGTTGTCTTGGATGATGATTTTAAGGCTTTTTAATGTTAGATAAGGGGATCTAGAGAGGTTTTGGTGGTGCGTTCATCGGATTTGAGGTGTAGTTGTTCGTGGGTCGATTTCTCAAAAACTCTAAAGGTAGGTGGCTTCTCTCTCGACTCCACTTGGTTAGAACTAGTGGTTATTTGTTACAATTAATTTTTGTGTAGAATATTAATTGTGAATTGTTATGATAAATTGGTTGGAAATCCCTTGGGTGATGTTTTTGAGATTTTTGGGGAAAAAGGGGGTTTTATGGTAAAATGATATTGTTGCTAATTTTAAAATGGAGATTTTAAAATTGGATTATATGGTTGATTTGGGGATATTATTGATAGAAATGGTTTTCAATAAAAGTATTGTTTTATTGAAATGTTGTTTGGTATGGAAAATGGTTCTCAATAAATGGGTTATTTATTGAAGTGGATTGATATGAAATGGAATTGGTTGATTGCATGAGGTTGTGACCTTGGTGGGTTATATGCTTGGCATTGTCTTGTTTTGAATGTATTGATGAAGTGACAAGAAGTACCACTATAAAGAGGGTATGTATAGTGGATGGAAGGTACACCATCAAGGATAAGTGGACGGGAAGTACCACTTTGTGTGAATGAGAGAACGTGTGGGACGGTAACTCAACAATTTGGTTGTTATGGTTGTCTTGTTGTGAATTTCTTTGCAAGATGGAATTGTTGTGATAATGTTTAAATGATTAGATGGATTGTGACATGTTTGGTTGGCCTTCCCTTGGTTTCTTGGGTTGGATGTGATGGCTTGGTAAGGGCACGTTTGTCTTATAAAAATGGTTTCACTTGTGATTTATTTTATTTAAACTATTTTATATAAATGTGCTAATGATTTTATCCTAGTGGCGTGTGTAGGGAAGTCATTTGGGGAAATCCTATTGAGTTTTAGAACTCTCCCCATGCTTTGGCACGTTGGTGTCTTTGTAGATGTTGTGCACCGTGACGTGGGCAAAGGTAAGGCATCTCCCTCCTTTAGTGGAGCTTTGTGATCCCTTGGTGGAGCTTGGAGCTTTGAGCTTGGTGTGGAGCTTTGGTGGTGTCATTGATCATATTGTTTATTGTTTAGTTTCTGCCTGTACTCTGATATGGTTGGTTGGTTTGGTTTTGGGTGGTATTGTGGAACCATTTGGTTGTCTTTTGGGAATACATATTTGGGTTTGAAAGTGCATGCATCATTAGTTGTTGGTTTGGTTGGTTTTGTATTAAGGGAAAATCATTCCCCAACATGATCATGAAGCCCTCAGTATTTATTTCCAGCCTTTGGAATCTTGGAAACGTCGCCTAAGTCTAAGTATCCTTCACCGCCTACTCAATCCAATGAGGTAGGGGCGGGGTGTTACATGTGCGGCTAGATATCACACCAATTCATTGGGTAATGAAATTAATCTCTTGAGATGACAAGTTATACGAAACCTTGGTGAATAACCTTGGTAATTTTTATGACACCTTGGAGATGGACCTTGGTGATATGAAACCTTGGGTATGGACCTTGGTTATATGCTTATGAATGTCAAAATGAAATTTTGTAGCCACATTTTCATGTTATTTCTCAAGTTATTTTTATGATGATGTGAATCTTTCTCATGCGTTAATGAAAGTTCTCTGGTTCTGATTAACATCTCTCAAGATAACATGTAAATTGTTTCCCATGTTTTCCCTTTCTGGGATTTTTGTGCTCATCCCATTTATTATATATTTTTCACATGTCTAAATATTTTTAAGAACAATTAATATTCTATAATGAATTTATTTGAAAATTTTTCTTAAAAAAAACCTTGTTTCATATTAAATGTATTTGTTTTATGAGAAAATAGTTTTTCTTGAAGACTTATCTACATTGTCATATTGAAAGTTTATATAAAATTTTGTTATAATTCTCTAAAAATATAGACCTAAATGATCTTTGGGAATGAATGAAAATAAGGTATTTTCAAAATTCACTAGAATAAGTGATGTTTTAGGCCACGTCCTTATATATTATATTTGCCTACTACCGGCCACCGGTCAGTATGAGAACTACTAGTGAAACAAACATTCTTTTAGTATTCTCTCATTATTCTAGGTTCATTTGTATCACATATATAATAGGGGTGAGATAACCGATGCCAACCAAGAATCCAATCAACATAAATATAGTAATAATCCATATTATGCCTTACCATGAGTTTCCCCAAGGGATAATCTAATTCATTAACATAAATAGATCATAAAGGGGTTCCAACCGAGGAACCCTAATAATGGTTCCCGAGGATTCCAAAATAAGGGAATCCCATCCATTTCACATAGATGAGTAATGGGAAACATGCAACAATGTTTTTTATAATAAACACTTTTCATCATTTTCAGAATGTCTCCAAATAGGAACTTGAATATTTATCAAATCCAACCTTGATCAAAAATGCAATCCATATTTCAAAAAAGTGGTGTTTCCATTCCAAATTTTCTTATAAATGAATTTATAAAACTCTCTCAATCATTTCCATTAGACTTTAAAACAAAAACGATTTTCATTGTAAATGTCAACTAGGCCATAATTCATCATCACATGTCAAACTAATTTCTAAAGAAAAATAAACACTTATTTTAGTTTAAATCCATTTGAAACTCTTTAAAGAAACCCAAAATCCTCATTCAAAATGCTATATATTTATTAAAAAACCAAACCAAACTCAACATACCATAATCAATTTACGAAAAAAAATTAGGAATTCCATCGAACACTGGGTGTGCACTAATTTTGTGAAACATGTCTAATTATCAGAAAATGAGGTTTAAAACATCATTAGTACACAACCCGACATAACAAAATGTTGAAAAACAAGATTAAGCCTGAATATGTGGTTTGAAAAGCAAGAAATCCAGGTTCTTTAAATTGAAAAGGCTTTTGCGTTGGAAAACCTACCTCGGATCCACGACGCAACGACATCACACAAATGAAAATGCTCCACGAGGATTCCAAAACCCTTGATATTTCAATATGAACCCTAAAAGAACAAAACCCCAACATAAACAATAGGAAAACCAAACCCCAGTCCAACATGACCATTAGAGAAGAGGAGAACATTAATGAATGAGAAGATAAGGAAGAGGGAAGAGAGGAGAATTGGAAAATGATGGATTTGATGAAGAAAACATGAATAATTACTATCCTTTGGTAATAAATCTCCAAAAAAGTGTCCCAAAACGAGATAGAATAAAGGGGGTGGCCCTCTTATCAATACCCAAAAGGTAGGGCTCCAAATGGAAGGCACAATCTGTCAAATTTGATATTTGAATTACATGTCATTCATCCCATAATGGGTTGCACAGTTTCACTACCTGAGTTTTTAAACTGTGCCCAAACTCTGCGAATGCTACTTGAAAAATATGAAACATTTCATGTTTATGTTTCGCAGTTTGAGAAAACCCTTTTCTAACCATGTGACTCTAAACATATTCCAAAAACCTTTAGTGGACGCCCCAAAAATGAGGGATGTCCAACCAATGATCCTTGAATGATTTAAAGACAATATAGTGACATCATGAGTGTCACAAAATATCCACCATGAAACTTTATACAAACACGAAGTAATGGAAAATCATGGGGAAAAAGAAGACAAGGGAAATCATTAAAACACAACACCGATCACACCTAGAAACTGATAAAAGGATGGGATTCACATCAGACTGGAACATAAACCAAAACCCAAAAATCCAGGTGTGAAAAATCTGCCCAACTTTATCTCTTTCTTCCCCCAGAAGGCCACAACACTTTCTAGATGACTGATCAATACCTTAGGATTCCATATCAAAATGATACAACATCTTAAACCATGGAAATTTCACCAACCACCAATGGAAGTTATTCCTCTTTCTAGAAATGAAACAAAAACCCAAAACAACTTCTCTAGAACAATGGGAACGATCAAACCCCTAAATCCACTACCAAGATGAGAACAAATCTATTGGGCGTTCTCCCAATGATCCCAACGATTATCCAAACCAAATAACACACGTGAAAGACAAAGATTTCAGGGGAGGCAAGAATGGATGTCCCATTATTAGAAATCAACTAGCACCTAATGAATTATTTAGAGAAAACATAATGAGTTCCACATTTGGTCTTTCCACCACTAAGAACCAACTAATAGTGGAAAAATGTGAATTCAACTTAATCTGGAACTGGACCTCTCCCACACATGACAACATGAAATACCATAAAATTACCTTTATACTAAAGCTAATAGGAACAAAATATGAAAATTTAAACCCCCCATTCCCAAATGGGGGAGACATGAACGTAACCAAATCATTAAGAACTCCCCCACCAAATAAGACATGGAGACAAGGGGTCACAATTATTGGAGTCCTGAGACCAAAATGGAAACATAGAAACCACCTCACCACATGGTAGAGGTATGTGCTTCGACAAACATTCCATACTCCTGGGACTATTGACTACATGCCAGCTTCACTTATAGATCAATGGGTAGAGAGATTGTGGTTTAAGCATCATCCTACATACTGGATGAGCTTTGATAATCCCAACAATAAGCATGAATAACTTGTATGGAAAGAAAAAAAATGGAATTCCTATAATGGGAAGCACACTTTCATTTAATATTGGAGTTTTTCAAATGACTAACAACATCCCATAAATAACAAAATCCAAGACAACACCGTCATAGCGTCCACAAAAAGGAACCCATACATCAAGAGAATACTTAAGAGGGGAACTTGAAATGAGACTTCCAAAAGAACATCATTTTTGAGGATTTCCTCACAATTCATTATAGAAACACCTTGATAGAATCACTACAAGTGACCCAAGCATCCACAATCATAGTAGGGCTTAGGATCACTATGACACGCTGTCCTCTTATGATCCAACCTTCTACATTGATAGGATATAAATACCTTATTCCTAGTAGGGGTAGATGAATGATCTCAAGGCCATTGGTTTCCATGGACCACCCCGTAAACTTCTAACAACTTCATCATCTCCTTACTAGAATATTCCCTGATGATCCAAGGTATTGATAGAGGGGGGACTACCTCAAGCACCCACTCTGCCACAAATTCAATATGAAATGATTTCCTCACCACATTTCAAACAAAGTTAGGTTGAAATTTGACACCTTTAAATGTAGACCAGAATAAATACCAATCTCAAAATGTGAATCCATCATAGAATCACAGATAACATAATCTTGAAAGTAATGAACAAAATCCATAAACTAATGGAAATACTCTGACACCGATTCGTCACCCTATTACAAGAAACCCATCACCATTCCCTTTTTCACCCATTCTTTATCAGATAAATATTGATGGAAGAAAAAGGCCTGGAAGAACTCCCAAGTAAGATATTCTCAAGGCTTGTTCCAAGATACCAACTTCCACAACTTCCATGGTGGAAAATTAACCATGATGTTTGAAAAATTATCCTTAAACAACCATGGAAACACAATGAGGCTAATGTTCATTTCAATCATTCACATCCACTCTTCCACTGCAAGAGGATCCACTGGACAATAAAAAGAGGTGGATCTAGTTTTTGGATATCCAACACAATATCATTTGGTTGATCAATTGGTGGTCCTGCAAATGGGGAATCACCCGTAACGTCACTATGATAACCCATTAGAGATCCATGGGGACAATCACCTTACAATGAAATTATTAGAACCACATCAAAGACAAATCAAAACAGTAATCCATGTGATCAAACACTACATAGGTGACAAGATTCAAACACTAGAAAAAAAAGAAATTATAGCATCAAAACATTATTTTTAAAACATCTTTAATTTAAAACATATATGATGGGTTAATCACTCTTAATTAGTATTCCTTAGGGTCTCACTCACATTCACGTTTTCAGGCCACCCCGAACACCCATCCACCATGCCATACCGGACATCTATTCACATTCCCATATACCAGCATGCATTTATGAACCCATAAGAAAACTGAGTCCTACATAAAACAACCTCATTTTCTTAAAAAAATCATCCATCACAATTCAAATATCATGTACCTTCAAAAGGAAAACTAATAACCAAGTCGAAAATTAATTTTTAGATTCCCACACATCAAACTATAATATCAAGAATAAAAATGAAGTCCCAAAGATTTCCATCCAAATCATTTTAATTTTTTTCAAACCATTTTACATCCATTAGAAAAACCTTAGTTCATTAAAACCATTTGATTGAAAACTCAATAATTTTCATTTAAAACAACAAGAGAAATAGACGTCCACTTTCAATGACATATTTTCTTGATTAATAAATCCCAACTCCATTGATCGATTTCAATTTTACCCCTAAGAGGTTATTTTATAAACACTCATTTGGCTAAAGACTTCTATATTATTGATTGTGAAAATCATTTCTACCTCTCTTTAAAATACAACCATTACCATTGAAGCCCCATTTTCACAATTCCAATATAAGGGTTTTCACAACAATTTTTAGAATTCAAAGGAGATGCCAAACAACTAAAAAGGGAACTAGTGATGGTGGTTGGCGTGATAATATTATTGAATTGCATATATTAAAGACACCACCAACATAGAGAGCCTTCTAAGACTAAACCCTCTGCTCCACATGGCTTGACAGGACCTATGAGCTCATGGGGGCCATTGGTCCAACTCCCTTTCCATATCCCAATCACCAAAAAATCTTTAATGATGTAGAAACTAACGAAACTGAACATCCCATGCATAACCAATTATCAAATCGAGAAAGAGTTTTCGAGTATCTTCCCAAACCTACCTCTCAAGTCTTGAAAACCCTTGGTCATCTACCTTGACATCCCCAAGTAATGAAGGGAACTCTGAAAATCATGGTTTCCTACAATCTGACCGACTCTAATACCATTTTTTAAAGAACCAACATGGGTCAACCCTGAACCGGTCACCCGAGCCAATCTATGGCATGGACCAAAGGGAATTACCAATCCACATAGGGTAGAAAACAGTGACAATATTAACAGATTAGACAACAGAATGATTTCTCCCAATAAATAAACAAGAAAATAAATAGAGAATGATGTAAAAATAGTTCAATCTATAAATGATATCGAACTAAACATCATTTATACAAGAAACTAAAAATTCAACGATGATAAAAAAACCAACCAAAAAAGATGACAACACCATTTCCAAGTTACCTCGTGGGTCACCCTCTAACACAATATCAACTATCACCGAAGGTGAATGAACTCAATCTAAACCTACACAAGGGCTAAAACAGAATAATAACTATAGGTGTGAGTATTAAAACTAACTAAGATTTCCTGATAAATCTATTTCATTTATGCACATCCATTAAAATAAAATAAACATTAATTTTATTGTTTGAACAACAATATATAAAATTACGATTTTCTATATGACTACTCAAAACAAAGTACAATATATTTCCCTTATTTATTTTAAAATTTTGATTTGATCCATTAGTGTTACCATATCATTTCCAAGAGGAATGTGAGGATTTCATTATAAACCTATAAAAGAGAGCATGAAAAAGATTTTTTTCCTTTGATTTTTTTTTAAAATAGCATTGGGAACCCAGACATCAATTTATATGAAAAACCCCCACATAAGAGTACCAGAGCAGTCACATATCATGGGCAACGTAAAGAAACAGACAAGTATCCAAATCATATTACAAAAATCTAAATTATTATTGAAATAAGTGAACTCAGGAGATTAAGAATAATCTCAAAGGCTACAATACCTTATAAACCAACAACAATAGAATGCCAGATATGATGAAATCAAAATAATCTATAAGCCAAACCACCCTTTCTGAGAACAGACTGAGGGAAAATACCATATCAATGAACTCAGTATATCTACCTAATATGGGCCACTATTTAGTACGCGAAATATCTATGAAGTAATTATTCTTATAATATTCTATCAATATTTCAGGTTCTTATGTCTCATATATATAATGGGGTTGAGATAGCCGATTCTAGAAGAGCACCCATTCACAATATATATTAATAATTTATAGCATTACTCACCCCAAGTCTCCCCAAGGACTAATCTCATACCTTAAAATAAAAAGGTCACAAATGGGGTTCTAATTGAGGAACCCTAATAATGGATCTTGAGGATTCAACTATAAGGACATCCCATCCAATAAATATAGACATTCAATGAGAAATATCCAGTGAAGGTATTTCTAAAAAACACTTTTCATCATTTTAAAAATGTTTTCAAACTGTCACTTTAAAATTCATCAAAACCAAACATGATAAAAATGAAATCAATGATTCAAAAGAGGTTCCAAACACACCAATTCCTTATAAATACATTTATAAAACTACTACAAACATTTCCACTATAGTTTCAAACCAAAACCATTTACTATGAAAATTCCAATCGATCGATAATTCATCATCACATGTCAAAATCATTTCAAAATCTAAATACAAACTTCTTTTTTTTCAAAACCATTTGAAACCCTTTCAAGAACCCATAAATCCTCATTCCACATGCTATATATTTATTAACAAAACCAAACCACACTCTGCATACTATAATCTTTTTATAAAATCACACCGAGCATTCCATCAACCACTTGGTGTGCACTAATATTTATAGAAAGACTAATTATCATAAAACAGAGTTTTAAACTACATTAGCAAACCAAAAAACATACTAAAAGGTGAAAAATAATATTAATCATGAATATATTGTTAGAAAATCCTGAAATAAAATTTATTAAAATAAAAAAGGAAAGATCATGGAAAAAACTACCTCATATCCATGGTGCAATGACAACGCACCACCAAAAAGGCTCCATGGGGGTTCCGCAACCATAGATCTAGCAAGATGAACCACGAAAGAACAAAAAACCCTAACATAATCAAGGATAAAACCAAACCCTAGGTCTATATTACCAAGATAAAAGAGAAAAAAAATAAGTAATGAGATGGTATGGATGAGGGGAGAGAGGATAGGTGGAAAGGGAAGGAATTGATGAAGAAAATATGAAGAATCACTATCCTTTAGAGATAAATCACCCAAAAAGGAGACCAAAATGAGGGATAAAGATTGGTGGGGGAACCACACGGTAGATAAAAAATTGGTAGGGATTCATATGGTAGTTTGAATCACTCCAATTAGCGTTTCAAATAAATAGTTATTCAGAAAATAATGTGATGGTCTATTTTTTAAACTCTGCGTGGCCATGTGAATGCTACGAAAATTATCTAGAACTTTGCAGGTTTAAGTTGCATGGTTTGGGAAAACCGTGCTCAAACTGTACGACCCCAAAATTTTCCAAAAAAAATCAAATGACACCCCAATCATTAGTATGACCACCTAATGATCCTTATTGATTTATGAAAAATATAGTGACACTGTGGGTGTCCCAAACTCTCTACCATATAAATTCCTCCCAATAAGAACCAAGGGCCTAACATGGGAAAAAACTAAAAAAGGTAACACTTCAAAAATCAAGACCCGTTACACCCATAACTGGAGAATAGATATGGATTTCCATCGGACCGAAACATAAACCAAAACATGAAAAACTGAGTGTGACATAGACTAGGGATGCTCTGTTTTGACACCATTCACCATATTTATCTGGATGGTTTATGATTATGTTTATTGTGTTAGAAAATTATTTACATTTTGTAGGATATTTTATATACTAATGTATATATTGACTATGTTTTAAAAAAATTATATTAATAATACTTTGGACAATTTAAGTGATGTGTGGGTACCACTATAGTCCATCAGTGCATCAGTTGGTCTCATGAGACAAACTAGACAGGGTTTTATCTAAGGCCTTACCCATTTTTGTAGACTTCTTAGCAGAGTCCTTGAATGTATGTTTTAGACATATTGTATTATGAATTCCACCATTATGAGATTAGATATTGATACACTAGGTTATTATTCAACTACTATAATATACATGGTTAAGATTCATTCCCATTTTATTATTTATTCATAATTATTTGATCATCTTTTATTTCATTCATATTATTCTCAACTTAATTATTAAATTTTATGATTTTTGGTTATTTATATTACTATATTTCATATGCCTATTTATGGATGATATCATCCTATATATGTATACTATTACAAAGCATCTATGTTCAATACATTTTATGATTTATATGAAGGGTTATGCTAAGGGGAATATTTGTGTTATCAAAGAAAATTATTTCTTTAAATTTTTTGTCTAAAAATTAATTTGACATTAAAATATGTATCTAGTTTTCCAAGACTACTAAACAATTATCTCCTTCAGGTTGTGATCCCTTGTAATCATTCCAATGTAATAAATTAGTGCACTAGCTCTGTGCTACTAGGGTTGGTCTATATACATAAATATAATATTGTTCAACCTAGATTGGAATCCCAATTAGAGGAGGATGTTGGTATCCATGAGGATAAAAATAATTGTGTAAAGATAAAATGGAAACTAAAATCTGTATTTTCTAGGAAAAATAACTAATTTAGGGAAAGAGACTATTATAGAGTGATGATTTAGCTAACTTATTTTGATATCAAGGATTATACCCCACCATTTATATTTTTTAAAGAGAAAAAGATTTTAAAATAATAAAAAAATTGGTTTCATCAGTTTCATAAAAATTCTCCAATATATTATAGTTTATATTCAATTTCTAGTATCAGTTTATTAGATTTTATCATAAACTATATTTTTAAAAACTATAATAAAAAAATTAGGCTAGGTGAGTTAAAATCATTTCCTCCCATTGAATAATTGATGCTATTAACCAAGTTAAAATATAAAAATAAACTCAAGTATTCACAAAGCATCAATATTTTCTATGAATATGAAGGCAAATAAATTGTTTCAGAATTATATATTTAGTATCAAGTATCATCATGATTCCTTTGGTAGTTTACAACCAAAATTGAATTTGAGATCTTATTCCTATAATAATGGAATTGAATCTAGAAAATACATCACCCACCAATACAATTTTTTGATTGATTGTTTTTTAGTAGGAGTTAGAAATATTATCCTTATAGACTATTTCAGGGTGTTAGAATTGTATAGAAAAAAATAATTTCATTTTATTATAGGGATAATAATTTCACTAATGTAGTTTCCTTTATTAATGTGATATATGGAATACTCACACTTAATGTAGGGTATGATAATGAGATATTTAATGAATTCTATGTAATGAAGAATTAATATTTATTGTAATATTGTTTTTTGATGATGTTATTAATCTAGAGATAAAATATGAGTTATAGTCATAATCTAAGAATAACCTGAAATAATATGAATAGTTCAATAGATAAAAAGATTAATAGACTGCATCCTTTTTGGAATATAACAAAATTATTGAAGAATGCAATGAAAGGAATTCAAAATAATACCTTATAGAATAATTTTATCCTGATGTGATATTACCCCATTCATCAAAATAGATATATTTATTAATTTTTAATTAAATAAAATTTATGTGTATGAGTAGGAATACAAATGGATGAAAAATTATACCTTATAAATTTAATTACAATGGAAACCACCAAAATATTCAATAAAATTTAAAATTTTATAACCATGCACCCTATATAATCTTCAATAAATATGGGTTTCCCTCACCCTAAGTCATTTTTAATTAGATCATCAAACACAAATTTCATTTTCCTAAATCATGATATAATACTCTAAACAAATATTCCATCCATTAAAACAATAAATCAATATAAGTTTTTTTTGTTGAATCTTATTTATTATTATTCATTGGTGATGATTCGAATATATACATCATATATACTATGGTTCTGATTTGTTGAGGTATTTATGTGAAAACCAGTACTTACATCATCTCCTTGGAGAGAAAAAGTAGATCCAAGTTAAATTATAGCACTCATTTATCTTCCTTTTCCCGAAAAATTATACTTCATCTTTAAGTTAAATTTAATTTCCCATAGAACCAACCATGAGACCCTATTTTGGTGTAGAATGGGACTTGTTTTCATAGGATTATGTGCTTTGGGTTCAAGACTAAACATGGTAGGAACATATATATATGTTATATATATTAATCCTTCATTCATGATTGAACATAATTTTTATGTTTTTACCAAATGACATGTTTTATAGTGAAACCCCTTTTCTAGGAGATTTAAACATCAGTTTTTGAAGAGTCCATGTATTATGTGTTTGAAGGTATTACATATAAACCTTAAATATTCCTACTATGATGTCAAATATGGAGTTATTATCATAGTATGAGAAAAATTTGAGTTTCCAAACGAATGAATGGTTCTCCAAGTGATAATAAGGCATAATACTACTATTTACTAGAGAATATATAAGATCAAGTGGAGAATCCTAGTAATATATTTGCACAAAATTTTAATAGAGGATATAGTTACGGAAAAATTTCAGTGCCTATGAAGACTCAACACAATCTATAAATAACTAGCCTAGGTAATGAAAATTGAATTGATTGATATAGGAAAATATGTCCCATATTTTATAGTGCAAGAATGAATTGTAAATATTAGACACCAATTAATGGTTGTATGAATAATCTAAAAAATGAGAAGAGTGAAAACATTTCAATAAGGATAATAACTTTCTAAATAATTTTAATTTATTAAAAAATTCTAAACTATCCCATAAGGAATGATCATTTTCATTTTCCATTCATTGATCATATACTTGAGTGTCTTTTATGATATTCTATTTTTTTTATTTTTGGATAGATATTAATGATAAAAAACTATCTATTTATCTTTCTGATCAATAAATGGAAAAATTCAAATATTCTTGCATAAAATTTGTTTGTAGGCTTATTATATTTAGAAAATGTAGGGAACCAACCACTTTTTAAGCATATGTGACAGATATATGTTAATAAATGGTAAATAGAATTATCGAAGAATTTTTGTGTAAATTATATATATTATTCCAAAAAGTTGAAGGATATTTATAAAAGATATCAAAATTTATTACTAAATTTAAGAATAAAATTTAATTGTCAATTAAGAGAAATTCCAATTCAAGGCAAGTGAAGACCTAAAACATTGACATAGAATTTCAGGGGGTGTAATCAAATTCTAAAAGATAAAAATTGACCTGATATCATCTCTTCCTATAAAAACATTAATCAAGGTAATGAGGATCATACAAAGACATGTAGGGACATACATATAGTTATGAAAAACTTCTCTAGGATTTCAAAAAATAATTTTTCACATAAAATGGAGACCATTTTTTATATTTTATGAAGAATCCCCAAAAACATTTATTGATTTGATAAGGATGATAGATTTACCACCTATTGTCCAATATCTTGTTTGTAGATAACATTTTTATTTACTTTTTAATGATAATTACTTTTTTGGGGTATTTTATTTGTATGAATAGAGAATGGAAAAATATTCCATATAATATTAAAGTAAGCTATTTAATGAAAACAATTGTGACACTATAGAGAAGGACATGATAATATGGGTGTATTTTATAGAACAATTTAGGCTATATATTATTGAAATAAAAGTGATTGTTTATATAATTCAACAATATATGATGTATTTTCTATCAAAGTATAAAAAATATCAAATTTTTATTAAATGTGTACTTCTTCTTCTATAATTTTATATCTATATTAATTATAAAAATATGATAATAAATATGTGGTTGATCACATATCGTGGATTTAATACATAAATAATGTTGAAAATTATTGAATCAAGTGAGATTTCCCAAATTGTGAATAATTTTTTAGTAAAAATCAAGGAGAATCCATTATATTCATATTATTATAACTATTTAGTTATTGGTATTAATTCAAAAGTGATGGGATGGAATTTGAAAAAAAGGTTTGAGGAATATATAATGAACATCCTATAGTAAGAAATATTTATATAAAAATAATGGGATGATGGAATTTTTAGATAGTGTGCCCTAAAATTAGATGTTTTATCAATTCAAAACAACATCCAAAAACTTCTATGTTTGTTAAACTTCCAAAATTTTAAAATAAATAGTAATGTACAACAATGTTTTTTTCTTTTGGACAAAATTATTCAGAATTGTAGGAGAATTTATAAAGAACTATGATTGGTTTAAAATAATAGGACAATTATAGATAAGGAAATAAGTTCACTAGTTATGTATTTGGGATGGGGGAATATTTTTTTATGGGGTATATACATCATGGGAACATTACAAAAATTACATTATATTGAATATATATAGGTGGTAGAATACTATGTTTTAGAATTGGTTGAATCTGTTTACCTTCAAAAAAATTAGGTTCATTGATGGTTAATGTTTTGGGAAGGAACACCATATGTAGGTATGGAGTTATTAGGTTAACCTTTAGTGAATATGTGGTTTAATTTTAGAACTATAAATTTAGAATGATCATGGAGAATGAAGGATGAAAATAAAATACTAGAATAGTGTGTCATCCCAAATAAAGTTTCTTAGTTTTAGTGAAAAATGGATTTGAAATTAATTTTAGAATTTTTTTGAGTAAATCAATAAATTAATAGGCTTAAAAAATAGATGATGCACTCTTTGAATACAAATATACACATATAAATCTAATAGGTATATCCTCAAATTTAGTTTTTTTATAAATACATTCCATTTTCTATAGGATATTAAATTTAATGAATTATGTTTTATTAAAGATATTAACATGAAAAAAATGATTGATAAAATATGGGAATATAACTTAAATTAGCTATAAGAAATATTAATAATCTCATATGGGAATAAAATTATTTTTAATTAAAAAGAAAAAAATTTTCATAGAAGGATGATTCTATAGATGAATATCAATGAATTAAATCTTATCCTTCAGTTCACTTAAGGATCGAATCAATTTTTAGAGAATCAATGTGAATATTTCATGGATTATTAAATGGGTTAAAGTGAATTCAAATATATATGGGATGATTTCAGGAGTATATAGATATCAATTTATTATAAATAAAAATATAAATGGTTTATTTTAAAGGAGGAATGGGTTAAGATTCATTACATTGAAATTTGATGATTGAATAACTGAAGAGTTGGGAAGATAAATGTAAACCAAGTTCTCCTAAATTGTATCCCAATATATTCAATTTTTTAATTTCATAAGATATTTCAAAATTAACATACCTCCACAATTTGAGTGTTATATATATATATATATATTATAATTGTTAATATAATGAAAATTGATGGAAAATAGAAAATTTACACCATAAAAGAAGAGAATTCATTGAAGTGGGGTATTCTATTTACCTATTTCAGTTATCTAATATAACTGAGATATATGATTTACAATTAACACCTTTAAATTTATAAAGAGTTAGATCACATTTAAGAAATCTATCCTCTATTATTTGAACATATATAGTGAAATTTATAAGAAAATATTTTAGTGGAATCATAATTTGAAATTTTTTACATTGTAATTTGAAGTTGAATTTGGGTGAGCTGTACCTTGTGAATCAATTACACTATATGGGGTCAATATAAAAGAAAACCATATAAGTTCTTTATAAGTATATTAAAATATATAATTAGGATCCCACTTAAAATATATTGGATGATTAGGTAGATTGTGTGTGAATTGAAAATAAATTCCTTGAAATGGGTATAATTAAATTCATAGACCTAACTACATTTATATTAAATCCATTCCCTAATTATTATACCTTGTTCCAGTTTATTCCTTATGTAACTAATGGTTTACTTTTAGAATAGTAATACATAGTGAATATGATATAATACAATTAAATAACATAAAATAGAAAAACCATTAGAATATCCATGTACCCAACGGGGATGGATAGTCCTGGGAATATTTAACCCATATGAAGAAGGGGGAAATTGACATATATGACTATCTGTAATGTTGTATGATGGAAGTAAAAAACCTAAGAATGGATTAGTAACTTAATTAAATGGGATTTGTAAATGTGTTACATGTTAAAGATATGTTCCTTATAAAATATTCTCATCTATCTTAAAATATAATATGAAATAAATAAAAGGTAATTTGAGATCATTGTGAAATAGTTTGAGATAAATGAACTGATTAAAAGTAATCAGTCACCTTTGGGGTAATGTATATTTCAAAAAAAAATTATTATTTTAAATTTTTTTAATATGATTTTTTTTGTTTTTATTTATTTATTACATAGTAAATTGTATAATGGTCAATGTTTTTAATTTTTGGAATATGATATTAATTTTTGACATCGATGCATTTATTTTCATCCACTCATGTAGTAATTCAGAACTGGATGACTTTAATAAGAATAATTATTTTTATATGTTTTTTGAATATTGTTGAATATGAAACATAATAAGTGATATAAGTTAGTAGAACATATTTTGTGTTTTAATTTAGGGTTATTGTTACATTGCCGGGGAATGTATTAAACATTGGGATCATTATTTTTATTTATGATGACAAATATGTCCAATAATCATCACTTGAGAAGGAATCAACACTCCAATAAAACAATATAGAGAACAAACAGAATCCAATAGTTCAAATATCATATTATATAATGTTGAATGAGAATAACTAAAATACAATGGATTCAAGTATCAGAACACATGTTTACATTGGAATTCAAATGTAATCCTCAATTCATTAGTAAAAATCTATTTTTGATCATTTATAGTAGAAATATTAACTTTTAAGGACTACACCATTTCTAATTTTTTTAGGGAGAAACATATTAAAATTAATACCCACCAATTTTTTCTCAAAATATATTATTAAAAGTATGATCGAAATCCCACAATTTTTGTTTTTCCAACAGAAGTGACAAACTCAATAAAATAATATCTATTTTGAGATACTCTTCATTTAAATTTCAAGACATGGATCAAACTACATACAACTCTAGATTTTGAATTCAAGACATAATTTTATAAGGGTGATGGAATATTGTTTTCACATGTTAATTAGAACCCTTATGAATAAACTATGAGAGGGTATTTTATCTATTGATTGGGTTCTGGATGGTTAGAATTTCTTTTACCAAAAGATGTGTCTAGATAGTGATAACAACCCAAATTCTTAACAATGTTCTATTCTAACCCTATGTGGTTTCACCCAAATTTCCCTCTCCACCTACTCATCTGACATGTGTCTCTTTTAGGGTAGTATATCCTCCCTTCGACTTCTATTCTATAGCTCTTCTCAATCAATTTCAAAAATTTTCTCTCAAGAATGGCCTCTTTTCGATATTTTCCCTTTACCCTTAATACTAATTCCACATTTAATAATTTATATGTATCTCATAAACACTAATGAGGTTCCTTATCCATGTATAGGCTTCAGGTTGGTTTCAAACCCAATTCATTGGTTTTTATGGCTTATGGAGGGAATTTTCTTTCATGGTAATGTATTCATATCCATAGTTGGCATGTTTTAGAATGGGTTCGAAATGATTTCCCTTCATTCACGGTTGGAGTTTTTTTAGTTTTCTTTTAAATCCATATCATTTAAATCATGGCAGTTTTAAATCTATTTTTTCTAAATTAATCCTTTATGTGACTATGGTGATGTATTTTATAAACATTTTAAGGGCGTGTTATTATTATAAATATGTGAAATGATTTATTTGGTTTATAATGTTAAATTTTAATACCATATGTTCATATACATCCTAATATATTTGTTTTAAATTAAATTTATCCATTAAAGATGTGTGTTATTATTTTAGTCACCAATGGTGTGAAAATTTTGTCTCCTTGGAAATAACCAAAATGGATGAAAATGAGGCGGACTTCTCAAAAGGATTGAATTGAAAGGGTTTTTGTTTTCTATTTGAATTTAGAATGGTTTTTGATGGTTCGATTCTAAAATGATGTTTTAAATTTGACATCAGTTGGTTTGAAATATGAATGAATTAGAATATAATTCTGATCATGCTTCAATGTCATGTTTTGAACATTTATTATGATCAATGAAATGTGTGAGACCGTAAATTAAGGACCCTTTATTTTATGGTTTGTTACATATTTTCACCCATTGGTGGAATTATTATATTGTTCTTTGTTTATTGAGTCTTAGTAATTGGTTGTAAAAGGAGGTGTTTCTTTTGTGGGTGTTAGAAAAGAGATGATATTTAATGGAATTTTTTAATTTTGAAAAATTTATGATTATTGATATATTGTTCTACTAGCTTCTCATTAAAATTTCATTAGAAAATTATATATAATATATTAGAGGGATACATTAAACCAGAGTTTAGTGGAACTCAATAGTTAGTTCCATAGGGGATTTAGACCCTCTTAAGGTTTACTTTCTTCATGGTATCCCAAATGTGTGAATATATAAATATTTTGATATTAGTAGGGTACTTAAATTTAGTTATTCTTAGAATAATTTGTCAAAAATCATTATAGTTTTATCCTATGTGATACCAATAAATCTTAGATACTTTTATATAATGATTTAGGTGATCTCAATACATAATCTTTATTTGTATCTTCCACACATTGACTAATTCATGAAACCAATGATTGGTTATTTTGTCATGTTTTCTTGATATTTTGGGTGCCCTGTACGTTTACCCATTATTTCAATTATGGGAATTTTCACTATTAAATAGAATTAGAAATTATTTTGGAATTTTATTTTAATGTAAATTTATTTTTTATCTTAAAAAATTTGGGCATGTAAAAAAAGGGAATATTAAATGGTTTTTATGAATTTTATTCATGGACCTGAGAAAGAACCATGTTCTCATGTTTTTGAATTTTTTTTGTTAAATTTATTTAGATCCCACTTTACTTATTCTATGAAGGGGGATGTTTTATAAAATGGAAACTCTTCCATGATATTTGGTTTTACGTAAGTTTCATGTGAATCCCAAAAATTTCTAGTTATATTTGAATTTTTTATTAATGAAATGCCTTTTGAAATGAAATTTCACAAAAAACCAATTGAATTCTACTAGAATTTTTTGTCACATTAATAATTATAATTTAAATGTAATTAGATATTATATTTTTTCTCCAGTTCCATGGTCTATTCTTAGAATGAAATATATTCTCGTTGGAACATTGATGGTTGATATTGGGATATGGTGAGTGACTATGGGTCACAAAGAAATTGTTGTTAGATGATTGATTTTTTTATTATGTGATTATTTTGTATCCTTCTAGATGGAATAATATAAATTATTTTTTCTTATTTTACATGATGATTCTAGTTTAATTTCTAGTTTATTTTATTTTAATGAATTTATTTTCTCTCATTTACTCCCATTTTGAGTTACATTGATTTTTTTGAAAAAATCACTATTATATATTATTTTATTTTAATGGGATTGATGCCCAATATATGGTTGGGTCATATCAGAGTTCTAGATCAGATCATTTGTAGTTATATGAAATTAGAGGGAGAAATCAATTCCATGGTTTTATTATTGATCCCACAGTACTATTTTCTTACCCTTTGGGATTGGGTATTAATTTAGAGATTGGTAATGACCCCAGTTCGGAGTTATATTGGGTCATCCTGAGATAGTTTTTTATATCGGTTATACATGTCATCATACTATAGAATCCTACTGGGATTTTTATGATCAGAATGAGGCTAGGATTTGTGTTATATACCAACTTATCCTTGTTTTTTTTGTTTTTTTAATCAATGTATAAATGTTTTGTAACACCCTGACTAAAAACATCAGGTCTAAGCCTTAGTTACACATATACTCATGCTCGAATCCCCATATAGAAGAGGCTATCAACTAGTATCAAGGGTCTGAACTGATGTGGGGAGACTATAACCTCATTAATCATAACCATTATCAAATAAATAAAACATCAACATAATCTAACTGAACATCAAAAATTAAAAAAAATATCAAGATTCTATAATAGATGTCATTTTAAGTCACAAAATTAATAGAAAACTAGGACCCCAATATAGAATGATGAAAGTAAAAAAAATACAACTAAGTATAAATAAATAAATAAACAAATAATGTTGATGAAAAAATATATCAGGAGTCCTTCATGATAACACATCTATCTCCCCACTCTTAGATCATTTTAAAATACTATATGGAATTTTCCCTTATCTAGATCCATAATACTTATTTTTTCACATTCATGGGAGCATAAATATAGTAGGACACCAACCTTGTATCTTTAATATAACTATTCATGTATATAGAAGTGTATGAAATGATATAAAATTAAATGTTAAGAGAAGGATTCAACATATCTTATACGGTTAAACTTCTCACTGACCATGTTTCCATCAACAATAGATGTACATTATTTACTAACATGCCTTGATAACAACATAAGTAGTATCACAAGACTAGGATCACACCATATAACTACATCCAAATTTATTGGAAAATGAACATTTCCCCCTTAAAAACAACTCCATTCCATCCTTTTAAGGGATTTTCACATCCCTGACTAATGGAAAACCTCCCTTCTATGATGATATTAATTCTTGGAATACAACCAACAAATAGACATCTCTCATACACAAGGAGGTTCCCCAATAGTAGATTATAATGGAATATATGGATTCTTACAACAGTTTATAGAGTCTCCCATTCAATCCATGCTAATTCACATACCATACTACACGTATTAATCACCAATGAGTCATATAATCTATTGTCACCCACTAATTAGCTGGCTATGTCCATCCTGTACACCTTTTAACCTTAGCACTGAATAAACATTCCATTGAATATTTAAAAATAAACATGTTATGAATTAAATATAAATGAAAAATATATCTCATTAAGTATTCCTCCAGTAATTAAATATTACACATGTAATAAGTGTAATATAAAGGAACAATATATGGAATATAAAACAATGCATAAGATATTAAATATTGGTAACCTAGTTAACAAAACAACATGGAACAAATAATATATACCAAGATAAGGCCTCGTAACTAACCCATCACACCCAAAAGACCTATCAAGCAAGGGACTATAGACTAGGAATGTACAAAATTATATCATGATAATGAATTTCATTAAATATGTGATGATTGTAATGACTTCATACCATCATTGTATTGATTCCATAATCCATCGTCCACTAAGGAATGACACAAAAAGAATTCTTTCACACTAACTTCCAGTAGAACAAGATCTAGACCATCCTTATAGATTGAATATGATTGGAATTTTTGGAATTATTTATCTGAATATATGAAAACCCCATCATCATACCCAAAGGGATTCACATTCAATGGTAGATCTCAGATATGTAAAAGATAGGAGACAAAAACTCATGATCTAACACTGATATATCATTATGTCATGAATTATCCCTTATAGATAGGTGCATATTCATATATCCATCACATATGGAATGGATCAATGATATTTTCCTTATAATGGAAGTGAATTGTAACTATAATAGATAGATATAACCTCAATTGATGACCATGATCGATATAGATTTCAAGCATCCAAAAGGAAAGATAGAACATTTAGATAACACCATGGGAGAGTTCTCTAGGAGGCCTTTGTCACCATGATTTATGATTTGGTTGAGGAATATTTTAATAATAAAATTTGGGTGAAACATTTAACATCATTAATGATTCCCAAATCTTGGTACCCCAATTTGGTCGGGGTCTTACCACTGGTTGTCTGATGGGATATATAGTTGTGTAGGTCTTTCTACCAGCACCCCTAGCTTTCTAGTGTATTTTTTTTAGAAATTGTAGATCCCACTAAACCTCCAACCTCTAATAAATCAATAATAGACCTCTATATCCACAAGAAACTCTTTTAAGGAAGAAAAAATACATGATACATTGTAATTTAAAAACAAACACACCATGAATGTCTAGGATGTTACAAATACCCCCTCTATTGAATTCTCATCCCCAAGAATTGTCTATACTTATATTTATAAAAAAATAATGCCATTAGGACTAAATACAATTTTCTCATTCCCATGACACCTCAAAAATCCATTTAAACATCCAAAAGGCTCTAAAAATTGGAAAATAATTCCCGTATAAATATTAATCTCTCCAAACAATGATCCTCAACAAGCGGTTCATAAATGAGTAATTTGGATCCAATTAAACGTACTCACAGCAGATCACATGCATATGATTAAACACTTTCCACTAATATTGTTCAAAATAAAACACATCATGTCTACAACAATAGAATGGATTGATCTGAAAATGGTGGGACACAAACACAATAATATTGATAATCACAAATGGTATAAAAAAATCTCTTCTGGCTTCCCTTGCCTTCCCAATCATTGATTCCATAGTAGAGGTGTCACCCACATGAAAACATAATTACCCCTAATGAACTCCAATGGTTGTATCTTCCTATCCATATGTAACAATTGTCTTTATAAAATATTTCATATCCACTTATGGATTGATTAAACTCTCTCAAAGGTTTCTTATACCAATCTCAACCACAATACTTCTACATCACCTACCTCTTTCTAACATAGTAGTGAACAATACAACCAACTATAAAGTGCATAAATATTTTCCATCAGAATTGAATATTATAATATATTAATGTACATTTACTCAAGAAAATATTGGTTATAATACCAAGATAAAATAAAGTCTTAATCATATGAATGCGACATAACATCCAAAATACATATCAGTCTCTCTGAACATCCTTTAGTCTTAAGATGAAACATTATACACATTTTTAAAAGGGGACCCAGAACCATTAGTAAGTCCATACTAAAATGATGTAAATCATGAAATCATATTTTTTATGTTAATAAAAGGAACTTAAAGAAGGTTTAAAATTTCATATACATATATATTTCCCAATTCTTTCACTAAAAGGGTCTCTCAAATTAGAATGAAATCATCCAATTTCACCAGATGATCATCTATTAATCAAATAGTGTCATTACTCTTTAGGTTCATAGGTATACTCATTATAATTTCCGTCATCAAATAATCCAAATTCCACTTATGAAATGTTTGTAACATAAGAAAAAAAAAGGAAACTATTGCTTTAACTTTCCTCAAGGAGGAAAGACATTACAAATAATTGATGGTGTCGCCCTTCATACCAGTCCACTAAAATTGGAATTTGAGATCATGGTTCATCTTCATTGATCCTATGAGAAATTACCAATTTCAAATATGTTAGGTAATCATAATATCCTACCTAATTTAAATTTTTTACTTTTAATATCTCATGTACATAGGGCATGTCATCATCATCTATACACCACCCAAGGACTAAATCACCCCCACTAGGCTCTCCACCATCACAATGCATTCAAGATCCAACTTGTGGTTGGTGATTACTTGGTCATATATTGAATAAATTATAAACAATGGTTATCATGTCACTAGTACATGGTACATGGTTGAATCCACTTTCGATTCGATCAATAATATCATCTCATTCCACTCCTCATGTGAAGGTCTCCCTCTATGATCATGAAACTAATATATTTTACTGATAAGATAATACACAATAAAATTTACTTTCATTAGTTCTTAGGAAATATAAATGTTCAATTTATATTGAAAATTGAAAAAAATACCACATCATTATATTGAGACTATGATGGAAGAGTATATATTATATGATATTATAGTCTACGTATAATAAAATGCAACGACCTAAAAGGTAATTCCACTAACTCATTAGGTTACTGACCACTATTTGGAACTCCATTCAATGTTTCAGGTTATTTTTATAATGGGATCATAGATTATGTGACCCATAATTGAAAACATTCTCCCTATGCATCAACACATATCCCAAATCAACACATGAGGTATCAAAATAAACTACATATCCAATCCATTGTTCTGGATGGATTATAACCTGTGTTATCATGAACCTCCATATTAGCTCAAGGAAGGACTCTTCAAACTGATTAGACATCCTATGATTCAAACCATTCATAGTAATATCTATCATTGGCCTTGCTATATTGGATAAGCTCTGGACGAAATGCTTATAATACCCTGAAATCCAACGGGAACTCATGATATGAAACCCATTCCTAGGACATTACCAAGGAATCTGGGCCCGTACCTTCTCCAGGATTACTGAAATCACTTGTAGAAAATTCAAATGCCTTTGAAAATTCATGTTCTAAATTCTAAAGGGACACATTAATTTTTTATCACAAATTTGATGAACACTATGTGTACTCAATACATTCTCATGGTGAATTTCTTGCATATCTGATGTGATTGAATATATCAAGATATATTCCCTAAATATAATAATGAATGAGGCATGATATGGATGAAAAATCATATTAATGATAAAGAAGAACCCAATTGGATCATTTTTCAACCAAAAAGGAATGAATAGAGAATTAGAAAGTCTATATAAACTCGTAAACATGATCTAGGGTGTATCAAACTCTTTTCCACAAATATTGGAATCGTGACCAATGATAAATCTTCAAAATAACACCATGATCCCCATAAACGATCAAACAGATCATAAATCTCTGTAAAAGGGTATCAATTCTGGACTTTTTCTTAGTTATGATTCCTATATTCCACACAGATCCATATACTACAACCTGAATTTTTATAAAACAATATGGGTTTACCCTCTAGAGATATTCTCACTATGATAATTACCATTGAATTAAAATCATCATACCGATCCTTCAACTCTCTCAAATCAGCTGGTTCCTTATGGTAACGAGGAATCAATATTTTTATTCTGCATTTACTTTCTCAATATCAAATTCAATTCCTCTCTCAGGTGGAATACATTAGATGTAGTCTAGGTATAAATGCCCATAAAAACCAACCACCATAGGGAAGATAGTGGGGGAAAATACTAATTCATCAATGAGAGTGGATCATACTATCCATGTCATGATATATCAAATCTGACTCAGATTTGGTCAGATCCTACATGCGATGATATAAAACTCATAGTTCATCCTGAACCTATCTCCACTAGGTATGGTTAAAGGCATGGTTCTTTTGTAGTAGTGGATATGATCTCGATAACTAGTCAACCAATCCATTCTGAATATCACATCAATATAAGTAAACACTAGGATCATGAATTCCAATAGGTGTCCATATTGAGTGAAACCCATAGGAAAATAGAGGCAACACAAGGCAAGATATAAATTCTTTCCCAAGGGAATTTCAATCGATAATCACTCATAAGATAAATTAAAAGAAAAATAAAGGCTATTATTAATGTGACCTGATATGAATGAATGGGATTATCTTATAACAAAAAAATTAGGTTATAGATAGTGATCATATAATATGCACCTATAATGGTATAAATTTCATCTCTCAATTGGATGGACTCTCATCCATCACATATATCATTCCTACCATAAGAGGATGAACTTGACACTATGGTGGATGACTCTCTAAAACACTGAAATTAGTTGTACTTGGGTTAGTTTTCAATGAACCTTACCTAAAACAACCTATAATTTTGGTTCATTGATATCACATCTTAATTGAAGAACATTTATTACATAACATAATGATAAATTATATAGTCATATAGGTCTTTAATCTTTGGAAACATGAACAAATAAAAATTTATTTTATAAGGGTATTCCATTATGTTCAAAAATAGAACCCTTCATATACATATAATACATAAAACCATTCTTCAAAACCAGGGAACGAAATCATACAAATGGATGAGATCAGATTATCAATAAGGGTAAATAAGGGAGATTTTAAAGATCCTATAAGCATATAATGAGTATATGTTTGTGAGAAAAAGTGCTTATAATTATTAATCATTTCCCTATATACCATATATCATAACATTTATTCCTAGAATAATTGTTGGAAGTTCATAAGAAATGAATCATGCAGGAGTCAAAGAACATGATCCATGAGATAATAGAATTGGAATAAGACATAAGATTTTGGTATACACATAATCATAGAAAATAATTTCTATAGAAGTAAAGTATCGTTTCCATGACTATTGTAGTGGAATTGGTTTACTATACAAACCATAATTGCAGTCAATGTTTACTCACATGATTATAATAATGGTAAGAGTCTTTAATAATTTTTGTTCACTCCCCCATTATAGCCCTATTTATATCATGATATATCAATCATTATCCAATGTATTGGAAGTATATTTTGGTTCCAAATGTCACATAATAAAAATAATACATATTTTTTAGGAACCTGAATATTCTTTTCAGGTGTGTCTTTCTTTTTTAGTCGTCTTTGAGAAAAAATGGAGTTTCTGTAAATTTCAAGAGTACAAGTTGTGTACATAAAAGTACATGCCTAGTACTCTGTTTCCAAGGGTGACCGTGTACAGGCCGAGTACATGGACATTTGTGGTTAACTGGAGAACGCCTAAAGAGGAGGAAGAAAAAGGACAATACACGTCGTGTACTTTTAAAGAAAATGATGTGTTCTTTATTTTTTTCATTAAATGGTCCAGGGTGACGTCTAATGGAAATAACACACTTCTTCTCAACCTATCTCATCCAGGAGATTCCGTACGACCACAGATCATTTTCGAGACCCATACTCACCATCTTTTCTTCGAATCATCCATCGTCGATTGCATTGGAATCACATCGGTGAGTCATCCTTTCTTCTTGAACATCATCTCTTATTTCCTCTTCTTTCGTGAGTTATCCTCAGTTGAACGTTATTAAAATTTTTGTATATCTACGATGTTCTAGGACGATTGAAGGACTGAGATTCACATATATCGATCTCAAGATTCCGTTGTAGGTGTTTTTTGCCTTTCCATAGATAGTCTTTGAATTTTATGTGAAAAGTTCCCAATACCCAATAAAGGGGTGTTGTGTGTTTATGATATTTAGCCCTGTTTTTTCTACTATGACTTTTTTGTTTGGATAGTGGTTGTTTTTTATGAATATGGTTAATTATTCCAGGCTATGGAGGTTTTCCCCATGTTTTCTTATTTTGACCATTTGGTCTAGCTTGCATGTTAGGCTGCTTTGTTTTCCATGCCTATTATTGTTAGGATGGAGTGATTATTACATGACAAGATATGATATGATGTAGATTTTATAGCCATGTAGTTCTAGAGGTTTACATTTTCTACTATGTATTGTTTGAGCACAATTGACTTATATATGGATATGGGAACCTGGTGTAGTAGAACATAGGTAAAATTGATGTTGGGGGCTTCTACAGAGTGTCTATTTAAATTTACGTTGTGAGACCATATGGGGATAGATGTAAGAGCTCTCTCAGAGTGACTGTAGTCTCCTCAATACGGGTCACATGAGGAATTGTACATTGAGTGCATCCTTAGAGTGCCTATTATTTACCGATATGTGACCACATGGGGAATTGACATTGATTGCTTCCTTAGAGTGTCTTTGCTGAATAGGAATTAGAGGTGTTAGACTATATGTACTTCCTAGAGAGATGATAGTGTATGTTTTGGTCGAACCAAAGGAGTTAGGCTATGAGTACTTCCCAGAGGGTTACCTTCTTGATATTAACTACTTACTTGATAAATGAAAATGAATGCAATTGAATTTTCAAGATTGTTACTATGTGTACATACTTTTTTACTGATTCATTTTGCTTATTACCTTCCATATACGTTAACCGACTCTTTGGCATAGATCTTTGGGCTATTTCCTACTGCGGCTAGTCTCACGACATGTTTCAGTCATTATTTCGGTCTCAAAATAGACTATATTGTTGTAGGTATAGATATGGACAAGTTCCCATCTAATTCAAGAACATTATTATTGTGGAGTTGGAGAGCATGAGACCAAGCTGAGGCATGTATTTCTGTGGAGCTGTTTACATGATTTTATTTTTTACTTGGGTTTAGTACCTTATTCCAGCATCATAATTTGTTTGGATTCTTTCTTAGACATATGTATCATGCATCAATTATATATCTGTGCTCCAGTTGTTATTACTTTTAGTCTTCTACTGTTAACTGTTGTGTTGTATTGTTACTGCTTCTACTATTGTTATCTCTTTTACTTCCTCTATGTTACTCTGCTAATGGGGGAATATTTTTCCCACTATCACACCCAAGTCCCTCGCAGATAGCTGGTATCCTCTAGCTTTTGGGGAAATGTGCTTGAGGCCATGTGACCAACCGGGTATGGGGCACCTCTTGACAGCTTCTGGAACTGGGATGTTACAAAGTGGTATGAGAGGGATATTTTCTTCTTGACATACTATTTGGAGCCTATAGCCAGGGATATGAAGAAATATGTACTTGGTCATAAGCCATGCCCGAGAGTAGCCATCACGTATATAGGGAAAAGATAATTTACCTCATTATTTTTTTCTTCAAATTTTTCAAATTTACAGTTGATTGATTTTAACCTTGAGTGAATCATATGTTTTGTGCAGTTATTGTTGATATTATTGAGGTTCTATTTCAATTGAAACTTGATGCAATGAGGGTATGCCATCCCATGCATCATATTGGAACTTGATAGAGATCACATGTCATGCATTCTTTACATGCCATATATGGTGCATTAGTGATTTCATGTGATTGTAATAGTTGCTGTGCTAGATATACATGCTGTTGTGATAGATGATTTAATAGAATACCAACAATTTGATAGGGTATTGGATTGGGTAAGGTTTTTTTTGAAGGGATACCCAACATTATTTCTTAAGGTGTTATGGGCCCTCATGGATCAGAATATGGTCGATAATTGTATTCATATTCCATTTCTATGACTTGTATAAGATTTCAAGCATTGATTTGAGGGTAGTATGGGACCCCAAGGATCAGAATTTTGTACTTTAATGTTTGTTTCAGTGTTTTTGGGCTTCCGGAGTACTTTTTGAGGCTCACTGTCTGGAAAACCCTAGAATACAAATTGTGTAATGATGAATACATGCCATGTGTCCTTCGGTTCGTGAAGGAACTATTTTTATTAAGTACACGCCATATAAAATTTGGAAACTCCATATATTCTCTAACGGTGTTACTAGATATGTGGGAAAAGACACACGGTTGGGAAATATTATTGGGACATTCCGTTTACCAGATGAACACGCCGTGTTGTGGAGACCATGTGTCCACCTGTGTGACTCATGACACAGATGGATAAAACATAGGTTATACATGTCGTGTCAGGATTGAACACAACATTTTGTGTGACCCTTGTATCAAGCCATGTAATGAACAAAATGGGGCAGAGGAATCCTTATAGTACACACTGTGTCCCTCTCGAACACGCTGTGTAGAGTGTGTCATGTAACCAGTGGTTTGATGAACAACACGGCTTGGTGATGTTCTTCTAGTACATGATGTGTCTAGAACTAACACATCATGTAGTCTTGATCTAGGAGAACCGTGTATCTTAGATGTGTAAAGGAACTCAGGCAGGGGAAGAGGATTCAAGTACACGTTGTGTGTTAGGACAACATATCGTGTGTTAGGGGTGTTACACGACCTGAGTTGGCAGAAGAACACACCCATGTGAAGGCTTAAGGGAACACGTCGTGTAGTGGTAATGAAAACAATATATCCATGTTTTAAAAAACATGAACAATTTTTTTCTCATGTTCCCTTATTACACTTCTATTTTTCTTTCCTTGATGATATTTATCTAAGGTATGCTTTTAACCTTGTAGAGTCATTCCACTAAGACATCCTCTGGTTGTACTCCAGTTACAGGGTAGTGATCAGACCCTTGATATGGCTGGTCAGGGAATACTGGAAGATCATCCATTTGTGCCCATCTTGGCAACAACCGTTATCCCGGATTCAAGTTCCTATGCACAGTTCCGAGAGGGATTTATGAGGTTTATATAGACCTTACAAGGTGTACCGCTTCCTATCCCATTTATGGAAGAGTTGATGCGGGTTTTCCAGGAGCAGCATCCTCCCACCTTCACAGGGTATAGAGGACCTCAGGCTAAAGAGTCATGGTTAGAGGCCATGATTTATATCTTCGAGCATCTAGAGACGCCTCTAGAGAGGAGGGTGAAGCTCGCTACGTATATTCTCTGGGAATCCGCCAAGAGATGGTGGGATTTGATCTCACATGCAGGAAGCCTACAGGTTATGGCATGGGATGAGTTCCAGCATGCCTTCTATGATTAAATTTACTCAGAGACTTTGAGGGTCGACCAAGCTTGAGAGTTAGTGAGTCTGGAGTAGCGTACTTTTTTAGTTATGGAGTATTCTTCTCGCTTCATAGAGCTGAAGTGCTTCACACTAATTCAAGGATGGGACGATTTATTCCTTGAAAGGATGTTTTAGGATGGTCTTAGGAATGAAATCTAATCTCAGGTGAACATTTTTTGGTTGAATTCCTTCACCTATATTATTGAATAGGTATTGATCATGGAGAGAAATGTGAGGGATTCTGGAGCTGTGAGCCTGGGCGGTTCGGCATCCGGAGTTGGTACCCCTCCAACTGACAGCAAGAAGTGCCATAGGGAGTCTACGAGTAGAGATCCAAGTAGGCGGAATACTTATTCAGGTAGTGAGGTGATATTATACCATTGTGGGATGAGTGGGAATACAAGGCCACATTTCCCGAGAGACATAGTGGAGTGCCGATTTTGCGGAAAGATGGGTCATCATAAGAGTATCTGTCAGTTTTTCTCACCAGTAGCTGGTGATCGGTGTTCTTCTATGACCCAGCATTCAAGAGACGCACCACCAGTTTCCTATTATTTTGGGAACTGGATTTCTTCTCTCCATTTAGGCGAAGTTTGAGGTCATAGTCATGGTGGCTAGTTTTCAGACATTCAACGAGAACAAAGTGGATTATCCAAGGGTGGTTAAGCAGGGTCATAGGGTTGCCGTGCATGATAGACTTTTGTAGCAGAGCAGACCCAACCGGATTAGGATCTAAAACCCTATACAGTTCGAGGTATGATCCTAGATGCCTCAGTTTTAGATTCTTCTATTTTCCATACATGGGATTCCCATAGATTTATATCGGTAGCTATTGTGGAGAGCCTTCGGCTCTATATCTTTTCTTATGCTATTATCGTGATGTTGGAGACTCTGTTGGAAACTAGAACGACTATTGAATGTCAGTGCAAGGAGTTACCTCTTGAGGTTGGTGGGTTTCACTTCATATGAGATATCTATGTCCTAGAGATGATAGGCTATGACGTTATTCTCAGAATGGACTGGTTAGTTCCATTCTAGGCACTTGTCGATTTCTATCACCATAGGGTGAGTTTCACATCACCTGAAGGTGGATAATTTATTCTTACGAGAGAATGGGATGTCCAAGAGAGAAGAGCAGGACCTGATAATCATGGGTTGGGAGGTGTTATGGTCCAGATTCCATGTCTATAACTAGATGACTAGGGGACTTCATAGATGGACATTCCACAAGCGGTGGATCGTTTTAGGGATCTCCACCTAGAGGACGTTTCATGTTTTCCTCCAGAGTGAGAGGTGGACTTTTCTATTGTGCTTATTCTAGGAGAGGCACCAGTGTCCTTTCCTCCTTTTATAATTGCTACACTAGAGTTGTAGGATCTCAAGAAGCAGTTGGAGGAGTTTTAGGAAAAGGGTTTCATCCAACCAAGTGTTTCTCTTTAGGGTTAACCTGTCTTGTTTGCGAAAAAGGTGGATGGTACCCTCCGAATTTTTGTGGATTTTCAGATGTTTAACCACAAGAAATTCAAGAACCGATATCCCTTTCTGAGGATTGCTGATCACTTTGATAAGCTTCAAGGAGCCCAGGTGATCTTGAAGATTGACTTGAGATCTGGATAACATCATTAGTGCATTATAACATATGATATACCTCTTACAACCTTCTGGAGAAGCTATGGTCAACATAATTTTGTGGTTTTCCCATTCGGTCTCACGAACGTGCCTTTAGTTTTCATGGCACTGATGAACCGAGTGTACCATCCATACTTGGATTCTTTCATGATAGTCCTTGTGGGAGATATATTGTTGTACTATCACACTCTACATGACCATGAAACATATCTTGAGATTGTTTTTAGTATACTGAGAGAGTTTATTTTATATGATAATCTCATAAAATGAAACTTTTGGATGGACTAGATTCACTTCTTGGGTCATGTTATCTCGGAGACAGGAGTATCAGTAGACCCAGAGAAAGTGAGAGCAGTAGCTTACTAGGGGAAGTCGATGAATTTTTTGAGGTAAAGAGTTTTCTGGGGCTGGATGGTTACTACATACTTTTTATACATGAATTTTTACACTTAGTAGTGACACTGACGGTCCTGACTAAGAAGGGTGCGAAGTACTAGTGGTTTGATTCTTTTTAGTCAAACTTCCAGGATCTGAAAGGATGGTGTAATTCAGCCCTAATACATGTATTTCCAGAGATAGAAATGATCTATTCTATTTACTATGATGCCTCAGGTATCGGTGTGGGAGCAGTGCTTATGCAGGAGGAATGAGTTTTTGCATACGGGTCTTGGCAGTTGAGGAAACATGAGAAGAACTACCCAAAGCACAATATCTATCTACCCATAGTCGTTCATCCTTTATGATGATGGAGATATTATCTTCCGGGAGATAATTTTGTGGTATTAACTAACCACAAAAGTCTCAAGAATATCATCATTCAATGCGATCTGAATTTGAGACATCAAAGGTGGGTTGAGTACTTTTTGTCCTTTGACTTTGAGCATGCCTACATTCCTAGGAATGGAAATGCTATGGATGATGCGTTGAGAAGGAAGACTCAGATACAGGTAGTTCAGGAGTCCATTTGTGAGTGGAAGCTTATGTATTTGTTCTCTAAAATGCATTTTGAGGTGCACGACAGACAGGCGTAGACAATTCTATTTTCTGTCGCGGTTACCTCTACTCTTCTTGATCAATTGTGAATGAGGAAAATATCATATTCAGAAGGTGTAGTCCTATGGGAGAGTGTGGCAATAGAGGACCCTATTCTTGGATGGAAAATAGGTGAGGATGAGATCTTGCGTTTTCATGGGAACTTGTGTGTTCCAGCAGACATACATGAGGAGCTGATGCAGGACTTTTATTTTTTCGTTTGGGCAGTTCATCCAGAAGTCAAGAAGATGTATCATTATCTACACCTTCAGTATTGGTGGCCAAGTATGAAGAGAGATGTTGATGGTTTTTTCATGAGGTGTTCCACCTATCAGCAGGTGAAGGTGGAGCATCCGCGACTAGAAGGGATTTTTCAGTAGTTACCCATTCCCAAATCGAAGTGGAATGATGTCGTGATGGATTTCATGATAGATTTGATGAGGTCATCATGACGGAATGATGCAGTATGGGTTGTCATTGACCAAATCAAGAAGGTTTCTCACTTCATGCCGATCAAGGAGACCTTTAGTGTTGTTAATATGGAAAGGTTGTACATCTGAGAGATTGTTCATTTACATGGAGTTCCACCCTCCATTATTTCAGATATGGATTCCCATTTTACTTCTCAGGTATGGCAGGGACTTTAAGGGGCTTTGTGTTCATAGGTACTTCTGAGTAGAGCTTACCATAACCAGATAGATGGAAAATCTAAGCATATGATTCTGGTTATTGAGGATATTCATCGAGTATGTATTCTAGATTTTGGAGGTTTGTGGGAGAAGTACATAACTCTTGTGGAGATTTCCTACAATAATAGTTTTCAATCAACTATTCCGATAAAACATTTTGAGGCTTTATATGGTAGGCCATGCATATCACCCTTAAGTTTCCTGGAGTCTAGAGAGGAAACTATGATGGGAAAACATCTTATCCATGAGACTCTAGAGTATATACAGTTGATTCTGAAGAGAATGGATACTGCATAGTCACCTCAAAAGTCTTATCCTGATCGATGAAGATTAACTCTGGAGTTCGAGCTTAGAGATCAGGTTTTCTTACTTGTCACACCGAGGTTGGGACACAGGAGGATTAGGAGACAGGATAATCTTTCATCTAGATCTATCAGTTCATTTGAGGTGTTGGGGAATGTTGGGATGGTTTCCTATAGATTGTAGTTACCTCAGTGGTACTGGGCTATGCATGATGTATTCATTTTTTATCAGCTTCGATGTTACTTCTCAGACCTGTCTCATGTTTTCCAAACCAAGGAGGTTGAGATAGAGGCGGATGCCTCGTTCGAGGATCATCCTATCTTGATTGTTGATCGAAGTGAGAAGGTTCTCTATGGCCGGTATGTTCCTCTGGTATGAGTTCTATGGAAGTATAGGTTAGTACAAGATGAGACTTGGGAGAGGGAGTCTGATATACAATCACAATGGCCAAATATGTTTGAGGATTCTTCTTCTACGTATCCTTTCTAGGGAAATTCGGGGTCAAATTTCTTTAAGGGGGGAAGTTTGTAAGAAAACAAATCTTATTTTCAGGTAGGTCTTTCTTTTCTTGTTTTCATTGAGAAAAAGTAGAGTTTCTGGAAGTTTCAGGAGTACATTCCATATACAAATAAGTACACGCCATATACTCAGTTGCGATGGGTGACCATGTATTAGCTATATAATAGCCGAGTACATGGTTATGTTTGGTGACTTGGAGACTACCTAAATTGGAGGCTGGAAAAGGCCATTACATGCTATGTACTTTTAAAGAACATGTCGTGTACTTAATTTTTTTCATTAAATGTACTGGGGCCACGTCTAATGGACATAACACACTTCTTCTCAATATATATCATCCAGGAGAATCTATACGGTCGCATATCTTCTTCGAGCCACCGACTCACCGTATGTTCTCCCGATCGACCACCATTGATTGAATTAGAATCACATCAGTGATTTCTCCTTTCTTCGGGAACCTCATCTCTTCTTTCCTAGTCTTTCGTGAGTTATCCTCGGTTGAAGGTTTTAATATTTTTGTAGATCTATGGAATTCTAGGGATATTTAGGGCCCGAGATTCATGTATATCAATCTCATGATGCCGAGTTAGTTAGTTTGTGTCTTTTCATAGACAATCTTGGAATTTTATTTTCAAAAGTGAGAATACCCAAGAACGGGGTATTCCATGTTTATGGTTTTTATCCCTGTTTTTTCTAATATTCCTTGTTTGTTTTGGTTGAGGTTTCTTGATTATGAATAAGGTTAACTATTCCATGCAATGGAGGTTTTTCCTACGTTTTCTAGTTTGGACCGTTTGGTCTAGCTTACCTGTTAAGCGGCCTTGTTTTCCATGCCTAGTTTTGTTAGGATGGAGTGATTATTATTTGACATGCTATGATATGCTGTAGATTGTTTAGCAGAGTAGTTATTGAGGTTTACATTGTCTGAAATGTATCATTTGTGCACAATTTACATACACAGGGATGTGGGAACCTAGTGTAGTAGACCATGTGGAGAAATGAGGATGAGGGCTTCTCTAGAGTATATATTTACTTTTATGTTGTGAGACCATAGGGGGGTGGACGTAAGTGATCCCTCAGTGTGTCTATAGTTTCCTCGATATAGGCCATTGGGGGAATTGGATGTTGAGTTCTTCCTCAGATTTCCTATGAGACCACATAGGGAATTGATAGTGAGTGCATCCTCAGAGTGTCTTTTCTAAAGCTGAAAGAGAGGGGTTTAGACTGTGTGTACTCCAAAAAAGTTTTCTTGTGTTTTATTTGGATGAGCCTGGTGGGTTAGACTGTGAGTACTTCCAATACGGTTACCTGATTGTGATTAGGTTCTTAATTGATATATGAAAATGAATGCAATTTAATTTGTAGGATTGTTACTATGTGTACTTCCTTGTTTACTGATTCATTTTGTTTATTGTCTAACATATAAATTCCCTGACTGTTAGGCACAGATTATTGGGTCATTTCCAAATGGGATTAGTCTCACACCCTATTTGGGTCATTCTTTTGGGCCCAAAAAGAATATATTAAAGCAGGTATAAATAAGGGAAAGCTCCCATCTACTTCAGGTATTTCATTCTTGTGGAGCTGGAGAGCATGGGACTATGGTGAGGCCTGGGATGCTGTGGAGATGTTTATTTTCTTTTCTTTTGAACTTGGGTTTAATACTATATTCCAACATTAGTATTTGTTTGAATCCTTTCCTATACCGATTAATCATGTATCATTTATATATGTGTTCTCCAGTTGTTATTACATCTAGTCTTCTGCTGTTAACTATTTTATTTCATTATTCCTTCTTCCGCTACTGTTATCTGTTTTACTTCCGCTATGTTACTCTACCAATGAGGGCATAGTTTCTCCACTATCATAACTAAGGACCCCATTTCTAGTTGAAAACCTCTAGAATTTGGGGAAATGTGCTTGAGGCCATGTGACCGATTGATTACAGGGAACCTCTAGGTGGCTTCCGGAACCGGGATGTTACATATGTGTTGCAAAATATCACAAAAAAAATTCATCATATCAGAACCCATGAATAAAAGTGGGTTCAAAAAATATATCATTGTTGAATAAAATTTTTAAAAGGAATGTTTTTAATAAATATGTTATCATAAAAAAACCATATTGAGAAATAATATGTATAATATACTTGGATCATATCCCCATTAAAGCATTAGTGAAATCATTGGTTTTTGTCTTTGAGGAAGAAAAATAACATTAATAGATCATCAAAACAATCTTGAGGAAAGTAAACATTCTATTTTGAAATCACTTCATTAAAATATTAATGTTTCCAAAATATTATGGAAAATTTTTCTTTTAAAATAACAACGGAAACATGAAAAGAAATCATTAATGGATTGAGAGGTCATGATGGCACGAAATGGTGTTCATCACATATAAGACAAAATAAAAAAAATCCCTTTACACTTTTGAAAATAAAATAATAAATTAAATCATTTGGAAATTGATAATAAGATTCATTTTGAACCATTTTTTAATAATTAAAATATGGGTATAGAATCCTAGGAGAATAGTAAATATATTCTTTAAATTATTTTACAAATAGAGGACATCAAAGAAGAAAAGTTGACTGAACAAAGAAATGAAGTCATTTTTAATTAAAAACATATTTTTAGTATCTTGAGAACAGAAGGAAAGGAAATTTATAGAAAAAAATTTATTATAAAAAATAAACCATAGGAGAAGAAAATTCAGATGTTTCTTGCAAGGTAGTTAATAATATTTAATCATTGGAATCTTAATCACAAACAATCCTGATAAATAATGATATTGTAAAATAAAACCATTACCGCTTTGGAAACCTATGAATTATATGTCCTATGAAAGAAATAGAATTATATAGATATGTGAGAAACCATAATTTCAATAAGAAACCCCATAAAATACATTCAAGTGTCTTATATACACCACATAAAAGAAACAAGTTGTTTATAAGGGAAGTGTCCCATTGAAATAAAAGTGAGACTAAAATTCCTTAATTTAGGTAAGACATCATTCCTATATGTTGGAATCACCTATATAATAAATATATATTTTTAAAAATACATTACATTATAATAGTCATATATATCATATCGTATTTGATATACTTATAACATTTAATCACCTGATTGTTAACAATATTTTATCAAAATCATTATTTTGAGTGATATATAAAGAGTTATTCATGTATGTTTTCATTCGATAGTTTTGGTTGTTATATTTTTATCATGATTTTATTAAATCCATAATTATTATTATCCATGTAATACAGATATGATAAATGGATCCCATCGCTTAATAGAGGTGGTAATCCACATATAATTCCGATCAATGTTATCTTTTTCTAATGGTTAGGAAGGTAAGAAGGTAGAAATGTTGTTATCATCAAATATATATATTTATTTCACAATTATCATATTTATAAATTAAAACCATTATAATACCCACCTAGTGAAAACAATGATCAGAAATGAATTGTATCGCTACTTGGATATGATAAGTTGTACGTACACAAGATTGATATTTTCATTCCCCTTTTGATGGAAAGAGGATGAATAAAGGATATTTTACGAACATAAAAAATTTAACCATATAGATGACAATTAAATCATTGTTATATAAATAATGAAATATATTTAGAAGAGCTAAATTAATATCTTAAAATATAGTGATCAATTAAGGCCATTTCACTTCTTTGAAATAACCCCTTTAGATTTCTTCTTGCAGACTCCATGGGTTGAATTTTGAGAATAATAAAACATTTAATATATATATAATAGTGTGTATAAGATAAAATATTTATTTTTTGGCTTATAAGATTTACTTTTTTTGAGAATAATATAAAGGAGGGGCGCCATTTTATATTTGAGGGAAATGGAACCCTTGTAATTTCTTAAAATTATTAATTTTATTAATTTCATTCTCAATATAAATTGTTTCAAATGGAATATAAATGGAAAAGGGATTATATTTTGGACCATATATTATACCCATTATTATCTTTTAATATTATTGTTATTTCAAGTATTTAAATAAAATAGTATTTTCATAAAATATCATAATAGAAAATTTAGACGCTATTCATTTAATTTGACATACAAGGAAAAAAAATACATGGTCAAAATTGAAATATTTTTTTCCAACATAACACTAATATTTCATATTCATATACTAAATTCTTGAATCATATGAACACACTAATATTCTCTTACATTTAATATTTTTATAATCATTTAAATTATTTTTTATTAATTTGAGAAATACTGCATCACTGTTAAATAACAATATAGGGTAAAAATTTAATGACTAAAATTTATTAAAAATTTATTAACACATTAATAATTCCTTTTTTCATAATCACTACTAATATTCACTCATAACTAATTTTCCCCTTTATGAAAACATAAATTATATATAAATCTATGAGAGTAAAATTTTGTAACATTCCTTACTGTAAATATTAAATTGGAAATTATCATGGTCAGATGTCCATTAAAATACAAAATTTCTATACTAAGGTTTTAAAGTTGAAAATAACTCCATTCCAAAAGAATTTTGATGAGAATTTTTTTATTATCACAAAATTTTCACTTTGACTGGATTGATTTTCCCTTTACTAAGGTGATAATTTTTACCATGGGTACTATTTATAATAACAAAATATAAAAGGGAACTAATTACCAAATATTTACCTCTTAATTAAAAATATAGAATAAATTTTATCTAAATTAATTTCTATAAGTTGTAGATATTAATTTTGAAATTAGATAATAACATGCAATGAATGTTTTTTTTGAAAAATACATTTTTAACTATAAAATATTTTTTTATTATCTCTATCCTATAAAAATATTATGTTAATATTAATACATTTCCGATTATAAATATAAAATAATCCTCATTAAAACCATTAAATTATATTGATTAATATAATTTATTAATATAAATATACATTGTGGGCAAAAAAAGAGTTTTCTACAAAAATAACTATTTCACTTTCAAATGATTTATATTTTTATTTATAATTAGCTGATACTATAAAAACTATTCTGTACATATTTGACCATAAAATTTTAATATTTTAGTTATTCCTATTAATATCATCCAATCCAAAAACTAGGGGATAACTAAAACATAACACTATATTGTTGTTCATTCAAACTCTGTGATGGGTGTAACACAAACTATTAAACTTATTTGAAAAAAATATTCCATAAAATATTAGGGTGTAACATTATACCTAGATGAAAATGAATTTCAAACACAAAACAAATAACTATGATAAAAATGATTATATCATCATTTCATTTAATCCTTAGGTTTCCATATAGCTTCTTTGAATTTGTGATTTCTATTGGGAAATTTTATCAGGTGAATAACGTTGTTACATAGAACATCATCCCTACAATCCAAGATATCTTTTAGTATTTTGTCTTAATAAATATTTTTTTCTTGTGGTACAACCCCTAATTTTATTCTGTGTCATAGATTTCATATGTACTTCCTTAGGAGAGATACATGGAACAAATCATGATCTTGGGAGAGGTTCGGTGGAATTGCCAAGCGATAAGCTAAAATATTTTCACTGTAATGAATGTTTAATGGTAAAATATACTTGGTGATATGATATACTATATTTTTTAATCTAATAACATTTTTCCATGGAAAAATTTTCATAAAAAACTTCTCACAAACGTTCAAATTCTAGGTCACACCGACCGTTTTCAGCAAAATATTTCTGTTGAATTTGAGGTTACATAATATGAGGATGAGTTTATCTAAATTCAAAGTATTTTCTACAGATATATTTGTTATTTATATCATTATTTATCAAATATCATCACATGAAATAGGATTTATACACCTATTTCCATAGAGTCATTCATGAGGAGATATCTAAATGATCAATTGAAAACTTTTGTTATAGGAAAACTTCACTAGAGGAAGGTGTTGATCCTAGAAAACTTTAAAATCCAATAAATAATATATCAACATATCCTACAGGGTTTAAATTTTCCTTTCAGATTTATCATCTATATGAGGATGATACACTGTTCTATAACTCAGATATATATCCGTATCCTTATGTAGACTTTACTAGAACTTGAATGAAAACTTTGGATCCCTATTAAATATAATAAAATATAGTACTCAATGAAATGATAACCATCCTTAATATAAATTCTATCAATTTGATCCAAGTAAAAAAATTCTATAACAAAAATTATGTGTGTTAAATTTATAATATTAAATAATATAACCCATAAAAAAGTATTCACTTTTGATGTTTTAGGTATTTTGAAGACAAAATCCTTTGTTTTCTTTTAAAATTCCCATTTATCTATGTGAAATGGTTGTAATATCCCTTTAGAACTCTATCTAATAGCCATATCATTTTTATATTCCAATCAATTAGAAACTTATTCTATAATACTACTCATCATGTTATGCCACCATAATTAATCTATCAAATCACATTAGTATCCAACCCGTGGGGATCGGGAACGCCCCTCAGGACATGTCTTAGACTGATTCAGGTGACCGGTTCAGTGTCAACATGGGATGATTCGGGAAAAAATGGAATTGGAGAAGGCCCTTGTTATTTGGGTTTTCCAATAGATGGAGAGTAATACTTTTGGGACTCGATATGTAGGTACGAGAAGGACATCATGAACCCTCACCCGTTCCAATCCTCGAGTCGCTAAGGGTAGTCTGATAATTTAGTCCTTATCTAGTTCTTGATTGTTTTTGATTGAGGGATGAAAATGTAGGCAAGCCGATGTTACATTGTGATATCAAATGGAGTAGTCACCCATTTAGAGTCTGAGTACGTAGTTTAAGTTCCTAGAAGTTGTTGGCGATTGATTGGGGCATGACCCTCTACAATTTCTCCAGGTTAAGCATGACTACTAGTCCCCTAATCTGATAAATTGATGCACGTTATGTGCCGTCTTTGTCCTGGTTAGTGTAAGTGAACTTTTGAAAATAAAAAAGGGGGTTTGAAATTTTGTGGATTTCTTTTAAATGGAATTAAATTCATTAAATGGGTTTTAATATGAAAATAACTTGGTCTTAAAATCTGGTTTTTTCTTGGAATTGGTAGGGAAATGGTTTTGGTGCAACCTCAAGTAATCTTTATGTATATTTTCACATATGAGGGGATGCATGGAACGTGCAATTCGGAGTATGTGGATGAAATCATATGAATACATGTGTAATAGTTCATGGGATTATGAGGGTCTGTACTTGAAAATAAAGTCTTGAAAATCTTTTTCTAAAGAGTTTTTTTAAAGGGGAAATGATTTTAGAAAATGAATTTGGTTTGGAAAGTGGGTATGGTATTTTGATGAGTGGATGTGAAATAAGACGACACTGAAATATAAAATGAAAAGGGGATTTTTAAAAGGTAATTTTGGGTTTTGTTTAGATTTTTTCCTCTTTCTAAGTCGGTTTTTTTGGATAAAAGCACTTTTAATGATGTTCCATCAGCTTGATTTTGGTTTTGGCACTGTGTTTTATGTTTTTTCAAGAAAATTCTTCCCAAAGAGTTTCCCAATGTTTCTAATATGTCATGACTAGTTTTTGTTCCTTCTTGGACATTGTCAGTCCTTCACGGTGATCAAGGTTAGTTATATGCAACAAAGTGGCTTAAAGAGGTCGAGTGCATCTTCAGGGTATTGGGAACTCCAGAAGTTGTTAGAGTGCATGTCATTGTGGGCATATTTGATTGTCTTGATTTGGACGAGTGGGAGTTTTTCACCCCACAATCAATGAAGGTTGGTATGATGTGGGATGTCTTTAAATCCATATTCGTATGATTGTTCGTACATGGGCAAGTTAAGACAAAGAAAAGGGAAGAGATCATGCGTATTCAATAAGTCCAACGGATTGTGAAAGCATATATTGACCACTTAAAGGAACTTGTGTCATTTTCTTCAGAGGTAGCATCATTGGATTTGATGAATACTTCTATCTTCAATGGGGGACTTCATCTAGAGATTGAAGAGAAATTCCTCCCTTGTAGGGACCGTCATTTTGAAAAGCTAGTGGACGAGCTCTTCTTTGCTGAGTTGGTCCCCGGAGTAGAGATGGTTGGAAATATATCATATAATGTTTCTTAGGAAGGTTCCCCATCTAGTGAGTAGGGTGTGATAGAGGGAACTATAGTTAAAGAGTCCTCTATAATGGTTCTGGCTTCCAGTTCATCGAACCATTCAGTGGTGTCCAACCAGTGTGGCCAGTTTGGGAACATGAATTTTTCATGTCACCTCCATCTGAAAATGTTTCATTGTAGTGGATTCCTGGGACACATGGATAAGTTTTTTACGAAGCGTTTCCTAAATAAGAAAATGTAAACAGAGGGATTCCAGTTCCATACTATTGTCAAGAGATGTTTAATCCATCAGAGCCCCATCCACATGTCTTGGGGTGAAGCCCATGCACAGTCAGGATTTTCCAGGGGTCTGAAGCCTCAGTTTGGGATCTTGGTTCCGTATTGGCATTAGAACACTTTTTGTATTTCCATTCTTTTTTTTCTAAAGTATTTATGTTTTTGTATGTTCATTTTTTTCCTTGATGTTATGATGGAATAATTCTATTATAATACCAACAATCCTATTTTTGAGGATGTAGTTTTCTGAATCATGCTTTTTTTTCTAAAATGTGTGTTTATACCATGTCTGGGTTGATCCTGGTTTAGCTGCATTCTTTTGGATATGTAAGTGACTGTTGAGGAGTCTATGTTTTTGGTTATGCTCGGGTTCACTGCTTGGGGAAAGTTCTGCGTAGAGGTTTTTTTCTAGTGTTGGGGGTTTTTGGTCTAGGTCGAGAGTTCTATATTTTAGTAGAGGTGTTCTTCGATCATGTTATAGAGGTTAGTTTGGATTGGTAGGGAGTTACCAAATTTCCTCTCCCTTCCTGGGGTTGCTGATTTTAGATGATAAATTTCCTCCCTAGTTGATTTCTTATGGTGGGAAGAACCCTCTCGCATTGTCCCATTCTCTAGTATTGTGGGTTCTTTTGGTTTCATTCGGGCATGGATTACAGTTTTGTCTATTGTTCAGCTGAGTTACATTCTAGGGGAAGAAAATGTATGTGTTAGGAAGAATTTTCACACCATATAATTTTAATTTATTTTAACTTTATTATTTCATGGATTTGGGTTCTCGCGTCGAGTTTCGGATTGGGTCTCGGTTAAAAATTTATGACGTTTAATGAATTTTTTGGGTTTTAGACTGGTTCATGGGCACCGAATGGTTTTCAGTAATTGTGCAGTCTCCCCCAGGGCTTGCACACATGCCCAAGTTGTCTGGGATGAGTCACACATCTTGAAAGTGGTTTATTAAGTAATGTGATGAGCGTACGATTATCCGGTTTTTAGAATAATATAAATAAATGGATTAAAATTTAAAAATAATGTATGATAACAATAATAATATTATATTGTTACTTTTATTATTATCATGTTTATTTTTAGGAATTTTAATATTATTAGCGATATTATGATTACTATTATTGTTATTGTTTTTATGAAAAATAATGAAAAATATTTCTTAAATGTTTTATTATTATATTAATTGTATTATTATGATTAATATTTTTATAAATATTACTTCTATTGTTATTAAATTTTTATTTTTATTATATTTATTAATTATTTTATTATTAATATAATTATTTATTTTGTTTTATAATAATAATTATTATTTTTAAAAAGAAAAAATACTAAACATAACCCTAACCTACATGTAAGTGATTCCCCCATCCCCTCTTTTCCCATTCCTCTATGCGAACTGCTACCCTGCCCCCTTCCCCATTCTGTGTTGCGACCCCCCCCACCTTCATAGCCTCCGACCCAGACCTCTCACCACCCATAGTAGCCTCCGCCCTCGCTCCTTCCCCTCCTTGCGCCCTGACCTCTGCACCTAGGCCCTCTGCCTCCACCCCCACCTCATGCTCCCTGACCCACCACCCTTTTCACTCGACCAACAGCCAACCTCCGAGCAGGCTACATCCCCCATTTCTACTCTCCCTAGCATTGGCCAGAAGGATCCCTTTCTTTGGCAAACCCGACCGGCTCCCGACGACCTTCCTCCTCTCCAGTAGTCTTCACTCTGGCTACTACCTCCTCCTTCTGGTCGCACCTCCCTCTCACTAGTGACCCGACCACCCAACGCGCCCCTTTCCAACGAATATGAACCCTGCAGTCCAGTGGTCTTTTGTCAAACCCAAACATCGTAGTCCAATGGTCTTCCGGTGAAAATCCCAGTTGCTTCACCTCCCCCACGGAACGTGGTTTCCTCCCCTTATGGGCTTCTGACATTGGAGTTTACATATTCCTTATTTTTTACATAACATTAATTCTGTAGTTGGAAATTTGATCATTTTTCTCATTATATAGGGTGTGCATTTGGTCGACGGGGCATCGTTATTCCTCCCCCTGAAGCATTGAATCTTCCGCTCTTGGTTTAAGGTAGGTGAATCCATGTTTTCCATTACAATTAAGTCCACTAAATACACGAGTATTTTTAATTAAATTTTTGACTTAGTTCTCACCTTCACAATTCAATTAGTTAACTTACTATAGTGTTTTCATGTTTTTTGGTTTTGATAAAAATAGATGTGAAGTAATTTACCTAGTCATATTTATGTGTGCTTATGAAAAATGTGTTTGCTGGATGTAAAATTTTGTTTTTTTGATGTTTTAAGAATGACACGTACCTTAGATGTACTCTTATATAGGTTGCAAAAGTGTTTTGGATTTGAATAAATTATTTATAAGTTAGTTGGTATGTTTATTAAATTGTTTACAAATTCTTTCATTTGTTTATAATTTTTTTTAATAATCGGGTTGAGATTGAAAATGAAAGAGTGGTTTTTGCGTGATATTTTTGGGTAATGATTTGGAAATGTGAAGAAAATGGTCCTATTGAAAAAACGTATGTTATCAATGATGTGATTGGATTATTTAAGTAATGTGACATCATGTTTGGTTCCTTCATCTCAAATGATGATGTTTTTATGAACTTTTTGAAACAATTGTGTTTAAAAACTATGTACCTAATCAACAACCTTATTTTATGTGTCAAGTTATTTTAGAATGGATTTGTGATTATAAGGAAATGGTTTTATGGTTTTTATGTAAGGATTAGTTCTTCCAAAACAATGTTTTCTTTAAAGTATGGGAATTTTCATTTGAAATGTGTTTTGATGTGAGTTTGAAAATGGTAATGGTTTGTTTGCAAGTTGTGAAAGGATTTGGTGTGCGTTATGGAACTCAAGGGACTATTTGGATTTGAAAATAAGAAAATTTATTTTTGTGAAGTTTTATTAATGTTTTAGTTAAGTCAAGGTTAAGGCCCATTAGGCACTTTCAGTTTATGTGTGATGTTTGTGTTGATTCCATGAACTGATGGTGTTTTGATAATTGTGTGCCAGTTTGTCTACTCTATTGTTTTGTAAAAACCATTAAATGGTTTTGATGATGGTTTGGTGTGACAGCCCAGTTGGCACCATTGATGATATAATGCATGTATGTATGTAAATATATATATGGGGAACCTCTATAGGGGGATATCCCTATATGAGTTATCGTATAGATTGTCCGTGTTGGGGGATGGAAAGTGTTGTGAGATGAGCCATGTGTGCGATGACCTCCAACTTACAAAGTATTATTATAACCTTCATGGGTTCCTGGGAGTGTTTTGGATGATCGAGTGATGGTAGCTGATCAACCATGATTAGATGGGTTGGTACCCTCTAGATTGGATGTTAGGATAGGTGGGATTTTCCACTAGATTGGTTAGTTATAGGGTGGCCAGTCTGTTATAAACTTAGGAGCTTCACCATACGATGTCAGGTGGTTACGAAACAAAGTACATCTAGGGGTATTCTAGGGATGTTTATGATCTCCCATGGTTACTCATTTATTTACATTTTTTGTTTACTTTCTTTTATACTAGTTTATTCTCAACTTCCCTTGTTTAGCTGTATTTTTTTTGCCTAGCTCTAGTATCTTTTGTTTTGGGTTTTGTTTATAAAATGAAAAATTGGTTTTATTGAAATAGAACATAGTGACTGCTAGATTTATGAATGGGAAAAAAATTATACTAATTTTAAAATATGAAAACATTACTTTTATAATTTTATTTCAAACTTGTGTTAATGGATTGTTTTTGGAAAGGAGAAATTTGATTCTATGGTTTGTGTTGGAAAACCTACTAATCTTTTTTATGCTCCTGCCAATTTTACCATTTCAGTTGCAGGTTTCCTTTCCTTAGGTCTTCTTGGAGGAGTTTATCATTATTGGAGCGAGGTTGAACCTTGGATCGGAGGTGGCCTAGAAGGTCACGTGAAGGTATGTTGAGCGATTCTGTTTATTTCTTTTATATGACTAGATTTAAATTTTGTTATAATTTTTATTCTTGGTTAGTTCTTTTTTATCTTTTTGGGAAAAATTGTTCCCAGTGTTTATGTTTTGATGTCTGACACTAGTTGCCAGCCCATGGGGAAAGGGGAACGCCCTAGAGGACATGCCGCAGACCTGCTCAAGTGACCGGTTCAGGGTCAAACCAAGTTTTATAGTGACATAAACTATCACATTCTTCCATATAATATGTAAAACCCTACTTTTTTTTGTGTACATAGAACTTATGCCTCACAAAATGATGATTATTCATTTTACTTTACCACCTCTCATGGTTGTTAATTATGATGTAAACACTATCTACATATGATATATATTATAAGTACTATTTTAATATTATTATTTTATTATTTTGTAACACACAATATTATATTACATATCTTGTAATTATGATAACATTGTCTATGGAAGTGTTGACTACCTCCTCCTCAAATCGATGTGATTCGTTAATACTATACAAGGAACATACTAAGGATGATTTTGATAAACCTGTGTAAAATAAATTAAATTCTTATGATAAAATAATTATAATATATATGTATCATTTAAATTTCATTATATTTATATGAAAATATGGGAGTTGCAGTCATCCGTACATATGACCTTTCATCACCATTAATGGTGCACATCATTTCTTTTCCCAAAATATTATGGATTATTATAATTTCATATCTAATCAATATATATTATAATTACATAATGTTTTTTTATTATTGAGAGAATGAGGTTATGACCTATGTTACAGGAATGGAAAATAAGAAGTCAAAATAGACTTGAGAAAACATGTCAATTAACACATGAAATAGTGAAAATAATGATAGATTTTAATCAAACAGGTAATAAGATATTATTAGAATATGATATATGACATTATAAAAATTATAATGGTTTTGGTATAATTTAGTAACATATTTTAAACACCTATAAATGTGGATAATGACCACATAACAAAAAGGAAAGTTACATAATGTGATTTCATCTTCATTTACACTCTATTGAGTTTTATTGGTTTTTATTCCCCAATTCAATTTTAATGTGGTGTATTTACAAATCCATGACATGTTATATCATTAATATCCATTTTATCATGATATTGTATCTTTATATTTATGTTATTACTTCATTGGGATTACAATTCCTATCATTCAATGTGGTATGGGGAACTTTGGAATGTTTAAAGATTATTTTCCTAAAGAATGGTTTAAGGATATTTCAATGGTATTTCAATTCATCAATTTCTCTAACCATTTTTGTCACATATCCTACTCAAAAGAATTATTGATAAATACATAACTTTTTTTCAATATGTAAATTTGATGAAAAGTCACATTATTAATTTACTAAATCAAATATTCAATATTTGATGAATGATTTGGACCCGTATGACACATGTTGGGGAGTGCTTAAAGTAAGAGCCTTGATGCATCAGTAGTTCCATGGGATGAAAATAGGTTGGATAAAACCTCGATGTTTGTATCCCAAATGTTATAATATATCATTCAAAAGTTCTTTCTTATAGTTCTATGGTTTTCCAATCCACATTTATAAGTAAATAATATGTTATAAACCATCTTATGAAGGGCATTGATAGTAAAGGTACCATGTACCTTGGAAACATGGAATCTAATAATTAAAATTTTCACTTATTTAGTTTAATTTATTTTTCATCCATGATATTTTTCATTGACATATCCATGTATACAAATCATTATCAGTTCATTTATGTAATGAATTGTTTTTTTAGTTATTACATTCCCACATTGATTTTTCATTATCCAATTATTTGAATGGCATGTGTTATCAATTATTTACCTTTCCTATGTTGATTTATTCTCACCAGTTCATTATTTCTTTATAATTACATAGACATACTAATCATTTGAGCATACCCTTATTATGTTTCATTTTCCAAGGTTATGGAGAATAAATCATTGAATATGAATTCAAAGATGCAGTTTATTTCTTTTTATTATGTATCATGTTGGTTTTATCTATTTCCCAATGTGTTAAGGGTATCATGTACATAATCTATCGTTCCAAGACTGCTAAATTGATCGGAATTTTGGGATTTTTTCTTTTAATCCTGGTAATGATATAAAATAATGCACCGACATGGGGCTTATGCAGTTAGGCATTATATTTTTATATTAATGGGAGTTAAGGAGAAAATTTGGAAACTAGATTTAGGAGACATAGATTAAGGAACATAACGTTAAATAAATATTTTGGATAAGTGTAGAATAATGGACAAGAATTTTGTTATGGTATAGAATTTTTATGTATTGCTATAATACATCCATATCTGGATACTACAAGTTGATGTGGTTCTGGAACATATATTCCTAGGAGTAATAACTCTAACAATATGTGTTGGCCTTTACTCGATGAATCCCAGTACACAACAATTGGTCTTATCGTGCACATCATTTGACACTCCCATGAGAAACACATAATATAGTTCACATTTTATTTACCTATCATTAGGTAGTATTTTATGTGTAATGATTTACACAATGTAACAAAAGTTACAGATTCTAGGATTTAAGACGCACAAATTTATGTTATGTGTAAGACCATATATAGAATTATATAGTATGATTTTATCATTTTTATTGTACATAAAAATGTTTAGAAGTGGACCCTAGTTGGATGAATGATGTAAATAATTATGGTAAATGTAGAGATTTACCTATTGAGGAAACCCATAAATTTGTTATTTGAATGGATAAAATCATGTAAGTATTAGGGAAACATAATCAGGTTATGTAAAAAACCATTCCCAAATGAAAAAAATATTCCACAGAGAGAATATCTGATGTTTTATTTCTTTATGTGGTAGAATCCCCCATCATTTGGTGGGACTAATAATACAATTGTATCAGATAAATTGATTAATTATCTGAAGAAGATATTTATGGAATTGAAATATAGGTAAAATTAAAAGGTTATGCTTATAGTCTATTGTTATCATGGTGATATTGATCAGTGGTGGTATCTAATATCGAATATAAGGGTGGAAAAGAAATTGAACTCATGGAATAGTGTTCTTTTAATAAGAAATTTATTGATAAATACTTCCTCATGATCAAAAAAATAGAGATGAATTAGAAGTTCCCTAAAATAAAGAAGAATGAAAAAGATAGTGCTTCAGATTATGAAGCTACCTTTAGAAGATTAGTCAAGGATGCTACATATTATATATGTAACACTAAGTGCATGATTAACCACTTCTTTGAAGGTGACATGCCATTTCTCCGAAGGGCATTTTTCTCCCAATACTTATCATCATATGGAGTGATAGTATTTTGTTTCATCAATACATAGAAGAAATTTTATTTCTTTAATATATTCATGGGGAACCATGAAAAGAAGATGACATCTAAGAACCATGAGAAAAGGAATTAATCAAATAAGAAGAATAAGTTTGATCGATATACAACTTGGGAAAACTGTGGAAAAAATCAAACTGGTAAATGTTTGAATGGACTGGTAGTTTTCTATATATTTGTTTATATGTGTCAACATGATCCTGAATGAAAGTAGATGTTTCCGATTAATGGATTCCTATGGTTAAATTGTAAAGGTATGGGGAGCTATGCTAGTGAATTCCCTATGAATCATGTAAATGTTCCATTAAAGAGGATGAGGGGTGATGGAAAATCTTATTCAATCCCTACAGCAGAGGTAGAAGTACCAACTGAAGTAGTGGGAGGAATATTAATCCTATCTTGAAATTTAGACAATTAATTATTTGATACTCAATCGTCACACTCCTTTATATCTACCCGGTTTACTTTAAGAATTATAAATTTCTATTTTTATATATAAAATGTTGTTATCGGTCAAAACGCTTAAGGGAAGAATAATTGTAAAAAAAGTGTCGTGTTGTCCCCATTATGACATGTAAATGTTTTTTACTTGCTAGCCTTGTTATCATATATATCATTTACTTTGATATTATCTTAGGTAAAAACTGGCTCTCAAAACATGATGAAAAAATTTATTTCTAAATGAATTAAATTTTAGACAATGTCTCATAAACAAGACTATCAAACCAATGATGTGGAGTTAGTGGCTCTAATATTCTCTTTCAAAATATAGAGACATTATCTAAAATTTAAAAGAATATGATTTCTCAATACCCTACCACCCACAAAAATTGAATACTGTAGAAGATTATTTGAGTAGGATGAATCATGTAGTTCTAACCCGAATAAGGATTGAGATAGATTCTATGATCATGGTTATAATAAAAGTGGATATGTGATTTTATAAGGAATGGGAGACATCAATAATTTATTAAATTATTGATAACCCATCATTAATAAAAATGAGAAAAAATTCTCAATATGACGATTGGGAATATTGGAAGACACTAAATTATATGAACAATGGAAAATTAGATGACTTTGTTGTGTGAATATGGTTCTCTAAAATTTTGAAGGAAGTTATGTGTTCCATATTTACCTATGAAAGAATGTAAATTCTAGTATGATGCCCATAGGTCAAATTTCTCCATAACCCATGGGAGGACAATGATTTGTTGATACATGAAGAAATATTTATTGTCAGATAATATGAAGTTGGAAATTAATAATTATGTTTCTAAATGGTTGGATTTTCAATATGAGAAGGCTCTGAGGTACAATCTTAATTGAAACATGCAAACTATTCATATTTATATGTGGAAATGGGATGAAATTACTATGGAATTTGTCCCTGGACCACCAATGTCTCATAGAAGGAATTTCCAAATATGGGTTATAGTAGATCACCTAACTAAATATTCTCCTTTCCAGGCCATAAGAGAAATCATGACACTTAAGTTACATTCAAGGATATACATTAATAAATTGTTAATACTTCATGGTGGACGAATATAATTTTTTTGGATTGAGATCCTCATATCACATCGAAATTATTGAAAATTCATTAGAAGGATATAGATACTAAACCGCACCATAACACTGCTTACCATACTCAAACTGATGGTTAGTCTGAAAGAAGAATAAAAACAATGGAAGAAATTTTAATCTTATAGAAACCAAATCATTTTACATATAACATTACATTATTTTAAGAATAATTATACATCATAGTACAAGCCAAGGATTGTTAATTCTAGACTCTTGGATTACTAGGTACATAAAACATAAAACATGGGGCAAAAAAAACATTTCTTTATTTGATCTCCATAAAGATATACTAAATTACTTTGATCCCTTACATCTGCATAGGGTTACCTGGGGAACACATGAACAAAGGTATTAACTAAAAATCCCATTAAGGGAATGAACATAAGGATACATCTTATGCACACGAGTTAGGAGGCATGGCATAATGATATCCAAAGCATGGAACATATAAAATCATATATTATAAGAATGGAATCATATGAAAATGGAATCATAAAAATGAGGAAGAATCATAAAACATGTCTTTAGTACAGGTCAAGGATAACTGGAAATCCCATTTCCCATTTTTGTACTGGTCAAGTCTAACTGCCAATCCCATTTCCCATTGTAGTACAGGTCAAGGAAAAATGCCAATCCGGTTTCACATCGCATCTCATGAGTATTGACTTTAACCAATGCATTAGAGTGCTATATGGTATCACCCATCTCAATATTTTCATTAATATTATTTCAACATAAATAATCATACAGAATCAACCATACATAAACTTATGGATATCAATGGAAAGAATTGGGGTACCAAAATCATGACATAAGGTACAACCAATGAGAGTATCCTGAAAGTGTCCATGAATGAAAGGGATTAGAACATACATGGACGTTCATAAGTTATAATAGTCATATAACATGGTAGGTGGTGATAAAAATAACTGAAAACATATAAGAAATGTGTTTGAGAAACATTTTCATTGAAACATTTTTGTGCAGTTTTAAGGAAAATTCTATAGAGATTTTAAAATTTAAAAGAGGAAAATTTTTTATATGAAAAAATAATTGAACCAAGGAGGTTTTCATAACAAAAATAATTATTTCATAAATACAATAGTGGCTTAAAAAAAGGGTAGATTTCACTTGAAATTGGGTAAAAATTCAGGAAGTTCCATTAAAACATGCTTGCTTATCGAAAGGTTTTAAAGAGGAAATCTATTACAAAAATTTATATCGCCAAAAGAGAGTGATGAAATGGTCACCATTGGTGAATTTTTTAAAACTAATCATAATTTATAATATTTACATAAATAGATATGATAAATCCACTTTGATATAAAGAATGATATGGAAACCCGAATAAACAAAAAGTGTTCAGGAAGAATTTGTTACGGCCTATTGGAATGGTGTCGGGTGTACCTAAGAGGGATTTATGAGAGAGAAAATAGGTTTCTCATCACTTATAAATCATGAGGGAGGTGTGGGGGAGGTTCATAATAATACCCCATCATTATTTATTACACATATAAAGGCATATCATAGAGGACAATTTAGATTTAAGAGTGAAATGGATAGGATCCCTTAACTTAAATCTGTTGGTGTTCTCCCCGTGTTATTAAATACCTGAATAAAATAATTAGGATTATCAGTTAATAATTTTAGAACCTCTTATATAAGTAATTGGTTTATTATAATTATTTTTAAGTTATTTTATAACTGTTTTGATTGGTTATGAGGTTCAATTTCATTGTTCGGGCATGTTTTTAATTGGTTTTAATGACAGGTTTGCTTATATTCATGTTTGGATACAAATTAAAAAATGAAATATATAATACAAAATTGAAGTTATATGATCTTCATGAACATATATGAGATTATATGGTTTTAAATTTATTTTGGTTACTTAGAGTGAAGTTGAATTATAATATAAAACCATAGTGACAATAGTTTTTTTAATCAGTGGGCTTGATTACAAATAATTCTTTTTCATTATAACATAATACCATTTGCAGAAAAGAATTATAGAACCAAAATATGATATATTAAATATACAACAATCTGGTTCAACCCTAACACAAATTGTTTCATGACCAGAATGTAATATGAAAATCATAATTGATAAACTGTTGTCCTTAAATGTGCTAATTTAGCACATCTCAAACGGTGCTTTCATTTCATTCAAATAAAAGGTGGTGAAAGGGGAGAATATAATGAAATATCACATTATCGTAAAACAATTCCATTACGTGTCTGTTACTAGAGTTATCATGTAACACCCCAAGATTTCATAGTGTGTTATTTCTTCAAAATAATTCAATAACTTGCACTACACGCAACACCGAGTTCAATTGCACCATGACTTACCAAAAAAAAATCCATTAAAAGAGGTCATGAATAGTATTAACTAAATTTTAAACTTTATAATTTTAGAATCCATAGTATGAGTTTCTTAGTCATAATGCAAGAACAGATTCATTTTCAGTATTGCACTTTTATCAACTTTTAGTGAAACCTTTTTAAATACAATATTTTAAACTTTTTGACTAAATGGAGACATAAAAAAAATTTAAAATGAAACATCCCAAGCTTCCATGGTACGCTTTCCTTTGAATAATACAGTAGCGTGTGTTGTACGCAACTTCGAGTTTTAACACACACCACAATCGATCAAACTAGCCGTTATGAATAGTAATACCTAATTTTTGAAATTTTATATATTTTATATTTCAAAACGGACTTCATTTTTGGATTCGGAATATAGAATTTAGCCTAAGGTGAAATTTTGGTACATTTCGGATAACTTTCATATTTTGATGAATAGTGAAAATTACTAAATTTTAATTAAAAACAACTTTTTTAATAAAAATAATTTATAGTGATAAATTATGAATTTGAGAGGTTTTAAAGTATATTTAGAATATATTTTTACAATTTAATATAATGTTGGTCATTAGAAAAAAATTTACAATTAAACCGAACATAAACAAGTGTCAATCTTTTGATAGTTATTATCTCTTAAAAACACGCTTTTTGTTTTGACAGCGGGAATTAATTTTAAATTAATTTCTGCCACTTCTGTGTTTTGAATTTAGAAAAATGGATTCCATATTTGGAATCAGGATGTTCAAATTGTGTAAATAGGTAACTTTTATTTTTAGACATCTTGAATAATTACTACGGTAAATATTTTATTTACCATGGTTAAGGGTAAATCCGGTAAATAAGGGTTAAAAAATAATATTATAATAATACTAAATTACCGTAAAACGTGTCTTAACCCTATTGGTTGATACATGGTCGACCATGGGCATCTTTGGGTCGATTTTGGGACCCCATGGATCCACTTGTAAGTGATAATGACACTTTATTTTAATTAAGTCAAAATGAATACAAAAATGACACAAGCATATATCTTTTAGAAAAACAATTGTTAAATAGGGTTATATAAGTTGTATTTTAGATTATAAATATTCATTAGAAAGCTAAAACGATTTCCGACATAATTATATTTTATTTATAATTTTTAGACATTAAATAATTTATTTTATTTATGACACAATGATGATGAAGTAATTACTATAATAGTGAAAAATTAAAATAATTGATATTATAAATACCCAAATAAATATAATATGAAACTTTTAATGAATTAAACTAATTTTCTAGGATAATATGATATATTAGGATTGATTTAATTGACTTTGTTCGAAGTAATCAATCTGTTATGAGTTTCACAAAAAATAAACTATTGAATAGTGTCAAAATTGACATAAAAGAGTTCTTAAAACAAATATTATATTATTAATTGATATTAAATTTTTAAAAATCTAATGTTCGGCCAAGAGACTTATATCATGATAGGTTCATCATTAATGTACCACTTGGGGGCTCTTGTATGTATATAGTAAGTTTATTAACTATATTATATAAAAATACAAAGAGACATTGTAAAAGTGAAACTAATTAACTTAGAGTTAATACTTAAAGATAAGGTTAATATAAGTACCCAAACCTGTCTAAATTCTATTGGTTGAGTGGTTTTCGACCTATCCCCACCTTAACCTTTGAATAATCAACTTTGGAGCCATTAGAAACCGAATATGAATTTATTATAAATTAATATTTCTAGCTTTTCCAAAGGTGCCCCTCACCCCTCTTATAAAAGAGCACTCCTCCTTCTCATTTCTTCACACCTTAAAAGCCTTTTGGTTCGGCCAAACTCTGCCCAAATACTCTCCCAACATCCCTCACTATAACCTAGGGGAATTATTTTGATCATAAATCCAACCTATAGATCCCTTTTGATCAAATCAAAAGGAAGAACCCGAAGAAGAGGTAATGATTTCACCACCCTTCTCCAAGTTCATTTCTTCTTCCACTTCTTCTTCCTTTGTTCTTACCATTCTAAAATAATAACTCCAGTATCTCACATATACTGTGATGTTATTATAAATATGGTACAACCATATTCAGTATTCTATCCACCCTTTGAATAACATGTCACCATACGTGCGTACGTACGGCTTACCGTCTCCACGTCGTGGTGTAATTGTTATTCAATATATTATTATTTGGATGGGTATAATAATGATGTGTAACTCATGTAAATAATAAATATAACATGTTAATGATTCTGTATATATGATATACCATCCATTTATATATTATTTTAATATCAAAACAATGATATTGTCGCTCGTGCGTACGTACGGACTACCGTCTCCACGAACGCGATGAGATTCATTCTCCATCGTATCCATTCAAGTATAATTATCATTTGATGATTTAAAAATGATGTTTAAGGACTGGATATCATTCTGGATATGAATAAGATACAACAACCATGGCTTATGTAACAAAACATATAAAAGAAAATGAGTAAGTTAACTCCCGAAACAACGATAATTCTAAGATATTATTAACAAATCAATGTTAAAAGATCATATATGATATCATATTAATATATATGATTCTTGTATAATTTAATAACAACTATTTCACCATTATACAGGAGGTTAACCTACCCCAACCAAGGAAAAGTCCAAGGTAAGGGTTTACTTTACAATCTCTTCATTATCCGAGGTTGTTTATACGTAATAATCTACTGGGATCTCTTTATCATCCACATCCATGTTTCTTAAAAATGCATTTCAAAACATTTTTACTATTTACTAGAATATGAGTTAAAGTCATTTATACCCTTTTTGACTTTTATAAGTGGTTTATAAAAGAATATTTCCGTCGTTTTCAAAACAAGGCCCTTTTAACCTTTTCGACAGAATTAAGGTAAGAATGTTTTTTTTACTTATACGGCGGGTGCGGCTATTTTCTGCCGTTATAAAATCTTCAAAGCTTCCCTTACAAGCTTATAAGATTATTTTTAAAGAAAATGTTTTATTTTATATGGATCTTAAATGATTTCAAAATAAAAGGAGATATTTCTTTAAAAAGAATTTTGATTTCATCTATGTCAACATCCTTTGATGGATTTTAAGATTATTTGAAGTTGATTTATTATGATACAAAACTTCTATATTGTATTGAAGGTTTTGTGATATGTTTCACTGTGGATGTGCTATTTTTATACCATTCATAGTTTATGGTGAAAGTATTGACATTTCGTATGCTAGTTTTAATACGAATGTTTATGTTATATTTAAACCTTTTCATATGGGAATGCATTGGACTTAATATGTGACGGGTGGAGCCCGCTATAGCTCCTCGATGCATCGGTAGGTCTCATGAGACAAACTAGTGTCTTGGAACAAGGCCTTGACAAAATCTTATTTGTAGTCTTGGCACGAGGCCTTGGCTATGTGGTTATGATAGTCTGGCATTATGCATTCCAACATTATGAAAGTGGTTATTGATTTTTGCATGTGATTATTCGATTAGTAGAATATCCATGTGAATAAGTAAATGGCATTATTTCATTTTATTTATTCCATACCATGTTGAAAGTTCATGTTTGAAAGGCTTTTGTTTTAGTTATACATTGCCTTAAAAGTTTATTCTTATTTATGAAAGTTTCCTCTATTTTGTTATCCTTACTGGGCATTTGAGCTCACCCCTTTTATATGTTCTATTTTTCCCAGGAAGTGAAGAAGTAAATTATGAATGACCTGCAGGGATATTATGTGGGTATATGAGTGTGGATTATGGAGACATTATGTTGTTGTAGTAGTTTTTCATTTTATGATGTAATGTAAAACCTACGAATATATCTAGTGTTTCCAAGGCTACTAAACCAATCGGTCTTTCGAGATTTGATCTTTCTTGTGATCATGCCAATGTTATGTAGTAATGCACCGACTCTGGGTAGCTGGGGTCGGGGCGTTACAGTTGGTATCAGAGGAAGTTTAGTACGAACCTTGGAAGATAGATTTAGATAAACTCTGATTAGAGCACGTAGACCTAAGATGAACTTTGAGGATTAGTATAGAAGAACTTCCTAGAATTTTGGTATTGTAGAAATTTTGTGAGTTTTCCGAGCAATAAATCCCTGTCTGGATACGAGCAGGTAGAGGCGGCTCTGGCACAGATGTACCTAGGGGTAAAACCCAAAAACACCGCTTTGAGCTAGACTCGAACGGGAACTGGTGCACGACAACGGGCCTTGCTGCACTCTTGGTTACGACACTCCCGGGCGATATGCTTAGGATAACTCTCATTTTCTTTACAAATCATTTTGAAGGGTTTATGAGTATATACTTCCTTAAAGAAAACATTCTTATGATTATGGATTATAGCTATAAATAGTTCAATTTATGTTAAGTGTTTTATAAGTATGGGATTATGTATTTTGATTCATAAACTGATCTAGTTTATGCCATTGTTTAGAAATGGCGCCCAGTAGAAGGAATGAGAACTCCAGAAATGCACATGATCCAAAGAGAAGGAAGGATCATATCTTTCATGGTCTTAAGCTAGAATTTATAAGAGAAATAGTCTCCCATGTATTATCATCATATGAAGAAATAATATCATGTATTGATAAGATAAGTAATGAGATTACTGAGTCCTATGGCTTTTAAGGGAAGCAAGAGAAGAAAAGGATAGAAGAGAGGAAGATGGATAAAGGGAAGAGGGAAAAGAAGAATTTTCCCATATGTGGTAACTGTGGAAAGAAACACCCTGGAACTTGCCTGAAAGGAATGGGAGTTTGTTATAAGTGTGGAGGAAAATGGAACAAAGTACGTGACTGCAAGGGTAAGAAAATGGTTTTAAATGTACAATGATTCATTTGCAAGGAGTTTGGACACTACGCGAACCTATGTCCCAGTCATCAGACTATGCCGAAAATGATGTTATTGGATAATAATCAAGTTATGATACTACCACAGATGAAGAGGAATGATTAGAGTTCTTATGTTGATTATGTCAATTGAGTGTTGTATCAACAATGTACTTGTTATAATAATTATGGAGTATATAAGGATTGTACTGCAGTACTATTTCATCAAGGACTTGAGATTATGTGGAACAAAGAAAAGTGACTCAATAGCAGGATAAATTTTTGGAAAATATATGGTTGAGAGAATGATAAATCATAATATAGTTCTGATACTGAGGTAGTGATTTTGGAATAATATGTGATTGTTTTGGATAAATTATATTGGATATTCTTGAGTACCTTGGAACTAATTAATGATTTGTATATTCCATCATTGTTGGGGTTTAAAACATTTTTGGATTAATGAAGTATATCCAGCATTCTATATGGAATAGGGGAGCATGAATGTAATCAATAAGGAATATGGTAATTAAAGATGTTTCAGTTTATTAAAAGAATACAAGATGAAGGTATTCATATTCTATTGCGGGGTAAAAAGGATCTATATTATGTTTACCTTCCTTATAAATGTTGGACTGTGAGTTTGGACAGAAGTATTTTGGATAGTTCTAGTTTGGATTATTTTGGATTACCATAAAAGGAAAACCCGGAGGTTGGGCGGCAACCCGTCACGTCCGGCAAGGCTGCGAGACTTGAACCCGCAACTGAAGGGCGACAAGGGTGTATCACCTACCACTGACCCATGAGATGTCCTGGATTAAATAATGTTGTTTTTTTTAAAAGATCTGGTAGATGAATTATAAATTCATTTATTTTGGAACCCTGTATGAATAGTATAAATAAATAAAAAAATTACATTCTATTATCTTTTAGAGTGAAAGATGAGTTTGTGGTAGAAACTTATTAATGGATAAAACTCTGATTATAAATTAAGTATATCTCCTTATGATATTAGCCAATCTCATAAATAAATTCCTCAACATTAATAAAAGGAACTTAGAACAAAAATGTTTCCCTAGATGGTACCTTAAATCATCACTAATTTATGGCTTTGGGATTGTTGGCCTTTCCATAGCCATGTTCTCTACCACTCTCCATCAGATAATTGATGGTTAGATTTCTCCTCCATATCCATATTTTCCTACATGGAACCCTAGTATGTGTTATTTTCGGTAATCTTCATACTTTCCACTCTTTATTTTAAATAGAGGCCTCATTAATTCATTTTTCGATGTGGGATTTCAACTAAGATATTTTGAAACTTCAAAAATGTGTTATCCTAATACCCTATGTTTTTGTTGAACCGATGGTATTTCAAATCATCATAGATTGATGAATTTAAGGACCTCAATTTTATACTTGTTTGTTATTTATGACCTCAATCACTACCTATAAATATTTACGTTTTTCCTCAGATTATATGTCTCCAATTTCCACCAATGTTCTCTTAATCGAGATCATAATTTGGTGGTGACCCTTTCATTTCTCTTTTCCTCATATTAAGACTAAATTTTAGTAACCCAATTTCTGATGTGGGTTTTCCCACAAATATATTTTCTATTTTCAACCTTTTATTTTCGAAGAACAATTTAAAATTGCGAGGACGCAATTTATTGAAGGAGGGGAGAATGTAACACCCCAAGATTTCATAGTGTGTTATTTCTTCAAAATAATTCAATAACTTGAACTACACGCAACACCGAGTTCAATTGCACCATGACTTACCAAAAAAAAAGCCATTAAAAGAGGTCATGAATAGTATTAACTAAATTTTAAACTTTATAATTTTAGAATCCATAGTATGAGTTTCTTAGTCATAATGCAAGAACAGATTCATTTTCAGTATTGCACTTTTATCAACTTTTAGTGAAACCTTTTTAAATACAATATTTTAAACTTTTTGACTAAATGGAGACATCAAAAAATTTAAAATGAAACATCCCAAGCTTCCATGGTACGCTTTCCTTTGAATAATACAGTAGCGTGTGTTGTACGCAACTTCGAGTTTTAACACACACCACAATCGATCAAACTAGCCGTTATGAATAGTAATACCTAATTTTTGAAATTATATATATTTTATATTTCAAAATGGACTTCATTTTTGGATTCGGAATATCGAATTTAGCCTAAGGTGAAATTTTGGTACATTTCGGATAACTCTCATATTTTGATGAATAGTGAAAATTACTAAATTTTAATTAAAAACAACTTTTTTAATCAAAATAATTAATAGTGATAATTATGAATTTGAGAGGTTTTAAAGTATATTTAGAATATATTTTTACAATTTAATATAATGTTGGTCATTAGACAAAATTTTACAATTAAACCGAACATAAACAAGTGTCAATCTTTTGATAGTTATTATCTCTTAAAAACATGCTTTTTGTTTTGACAGCGGGAATTAATTTTAAATTAGTTTCTGCCACTTCTGTGTTTTGAATTTAGAAAAATGGATTCCATATTTGGAATCAGGATGTTCAAATTTTGTAAATAGGTAACTTTTATTTTTAGACATTTTGAATAATTACTACGGTAAATATTTTATTAACCATGGTTAAGGGTAAATCCGGTAAATAAGGGTTAAACAATAATATTATAATAATACTAAATTACCCTAAAACGTGTCTTAACCCTATTGGTTGATACATGGTCGACCATGGGCATCTTTGGGTCGATTTTGGGACCCCATGGATCCACTTGTAAGTGATAATGACACTTTATTTTAATTAAGTCAAAATGAATACAAAAATGACACAAGCATATATCTTTTAGAAAAACAATTGTTACATAGGTTTATATAAGTTGTATTTTAGATTATAAATATTAATTAGAAAGCTAAAAAGATTTCCTACATAATTATATTTTATTTATAATTTTTAGACATTAAATAATTTATTTTATTTATGACACAATGATGATGCAGTAATTACTATAATAGTGAAAAATTAAAATAATTGATATTATAAATACCCAAATAAATATAATATGAAACTTTTAATGAATTAAACTACTTTTATAGGATAATATGATATATTAGGATTGATTTAATTGACTTTTTTCGAAGTAATCAATCTGTTATGAGTTTCACAAAAAATCAACTATTGAATAGTGTCAAAATTGACATAAAAGAGTTCTTAAAACAAATATTATATTATTAATTGATATTAAATTCATAAAAACCTATGGTTCGGCCAAGAGACTTATATCATGATAGGTTCATCATTAATGTACCACTTGGGGGTCTCTTGTATGTATATAGTAAGTTTATTAACCATATTATATAAAAATACAAAGAGACATTGTAAAAGTGAAACTAATTAACTTAGAGTTAATACTTAAAGATAAGGTTAATATAAGTACCCAAACCTGTCTAAATTCTATTGGTTGAGTGGTTTTAGACCTATCCCCACCTTAACCTTTGAATAATCAACTTTGGAGTCATTAGAAACCGAATATGAATTTATTATAAATTAATATTTCTAGCTTTTCCAAAGGTGCCCCTCACCCCTCTTATAAAAGGGCACTCCTCCTTCTCATTTCTTCACACCTTAAAAGCCTTTTGGTTCGGCCAAACACTGCCCAAATACTCTACCAACATCCCCTACTATAACCTAGGGGCCTTAGTTGGATCATAAATCCAACCTAAGGAGCCCTTTTGATCAAATCAAAAGGAAGAACCCGAAGAAGAGGTAATGATTTCACCACCCTTCTCCAAGTTCATTTCTTCTTCCACTTCTTCTTCCTTTGTTCATACCATTCTAAAATAATAACTCCAGTATCTCACATATACTATGATGTTATTATAAATATGGTACAACCATATTCAGTATTCTATCCACCCTTTGAATAACATGTCACCATACGTGCGTACGTACGGCTTACCGTCTCCACGTCGTGGTGTAATTGTTATTCAATATATTATTATTGGGATGGGTATAATAATGATGTGTAACTCATGTAAATAATAAATATAACATGTTAATGATTCTGTATATATGATATACCATCCATTTATATATTATTTTAATATCAAAAGAATGATATTGTCGCTCGTGCGTACGTACGGACTACCGTCTCCACGAACGCGATGAGATTCATTCTCCATCGTATCCATTCAAGTATAATTATCATTTGATGATTTAAAAATGATGTTTAAGGACTGGATATCATTCTGGATATGAATAATATACAACAACCATGGCTTATGTAACAAAACATATAAAATAAAATGAGTAAGTTAACTCCCGAAACAACGATAATTCTAAGATATTATTAACAAATCAATGTTAAAAGATCATATATGATATCATATTAATATATATGATTCTTGTATAATTTAATAACAACTATTTCACCATTATACAGGAGGTTAACCTACCCCAACCAAGGAAAAGTACAAGGTAAGGGTTTACTTTACAATTTCTTCATTATCCGAGGTTGTTTATACGTAATAATCTACTGGGATCTCTTTATCATCTACATCCATGTTTCTTAAAAATGCATTTCAAAACATTTTTACTATTTACTAGAATATGAGTTAAAGTCATTTATACCCTTTTTGACTTTTATAAGTGGTTTATAAAGGAATCTTTCCATCGTTTTCAAAACAAGGCCCTTTTAACCTTTTCGACAGAATTAAGGTAAGAATGTTTTTTTACTTATACGGCGGGTGCGGCTATTTTCCGTCGTTATAAAATCTTCAAAGCTTCCCTTAAAAGCTTATAAGATTATTTTTAAAGAAAATGTTTTATTTTATATGGATCTTAAATGATTTCAAAATAAAAGGAGATATTTCTTTAAAAATAATTTTGATTTCATCTATGTCAACATCCTTTGATGGATTTTAAGATTATTTGAAGTTGATTTATTATGATACAAAACTTCTATATTGTATTGAAGGTTTTGTGATATGTTTCACTGTGGATGTGCTATTTTTATACCATTCATAGTTTATGGTGAAAGTATTGACATTTCGTATGCTAGTTTTAATACGAATGTTTATGTTATATTTAAACCTTTTCATATGGGAATGCATTGGACTTAATATGTGACGGGTGGAGCCCGCTATAGCTCCTCGATGCATCGGTAGGTCTCATGAGACAAATTAGTGTCTTGGGACAAGGCCTTGACAAAATCTTATTTGTAGTCTTGGCACGAGGCCTTGGCTATGTGGTTATGATAGTCTGGCATTATGCATTCCAACATTATGAAAGTGGTTATTGATTTTTGCATGTGATTATTCGATTAGTAGAATATCCATGTGAATAAGTAAATGGCATTATTTCATTTTATTTATGCCATACCATGTTGGAAGTTCATGTTTCAAAGGCTTTTGTTTTAGTTATACATTTCCTTAAAAGTTTATTCTTATTTATGAAAGTTTCCGCTATTTTGTTATCCTTACTGGGCATTTGAGCTCACCCCTTTTATATGTTTTATTTTTCCCAGGAAGTGAAGAAGTAAATTATGAATGACCTACAGGGATATTATGTGGGGATATGAGTGTGGATTATGGAGACATTATGTTGTTGTAGTAGTTTTTCATTTTATGATGTAATGTAAAACCTATGAATATATCTAGTGTTTCCAAGGCTACTAAACCAATCGGTCTTTCGAGATTTGATCTTTCTTGTGATCATGCCAATGTTATGTAGTAATGCACCGACTCTGGGTAGCTGGGGTCGGGGCGTTACATATCATACTATTTGGGTGAAGGGAGGTGAGGAAAGAAACAAAAAAGAAAAGAACTTAAAAGAAATGAAGGAATTGGAAAAAGGAATTTACCTCTTGTGGCATCCTCCTTTGAGAACCTCTTAAGGGGACACATTTTTGTATTTTTAAGAGGATACGAGATTTTGGACTTGGTGGGGGGGGGGGTTAATGGGGAGATATTTTGATAGAATATTGGCAAGGAACAAGGCATTAGAGTAGTGGAGATAAGAGGGAGTGGGGGCGGGGTTATAGTGGAGGAGAGGAGGGTTTTCATAATATTGTAATCATTAGATTATTAGTATCCCTCAAGACCATAAATAGTGATGATTCTACTAAAAAAAGTAATAAATGCATGTGAATTAAAACTATAAGGGATTAAATCTAGTGATCATCATCAATGACTCAATAAATCCATTATTTATTATTTATCGTAAATTATCATATTTTACAATTCATAAAAAAATATTGTATTTCAGAAAAATATCCAAAATCTACTCTGAATTTTTTTCGACATGTAGAATCCAAAAAAATAAATGCTTTTTTCAAAAATAATTTTCTAAATATGATTATTTAAATATCTATTTAAATTTATAATATATTATCAAAAACCAGTTTTAAAACATTCATTTACATATTCTGAAATATAGGTATATCGTACATTCAACTCGAATATTATTTTTATATTACCATAGGTAATGTTACTACTCATTAGTTTATATCACTATTCATATAGGTATGTTAATATTGATAAGTGTAGGTTACTATTCACCAAAAATTATCTTTTTCTTATCAAAATCCAAATAACTTACTGATTGCAACTGTGTGTGTATGATTTTTAAAATTCCACACACTGAAGTTCCAAACTTTTGTTTAAAAGTCACTTTTAACTTAGTAGTTCATTATGTTGTGTTTTCATGTGATGTTATGACATATTTATAATAAGTGAATTTCCATTTAAAAACATTGGGTCATTACATTCTTCCCCCATTAAAAAATTTTACCCTCGAAATTTCATTTTACATTCTAGGTCAAAAACAGGTGGGGGTAATTTTCCTTTATTGCTTCCTCCAGTTCCCATGTTTCCTATTCGTACTTATGGTTTCACCATAGTACCTTGAAAAGATGAGCAGTCTTATTGCTTAGAACATTGTCTCTATGATCCAAGATCCTCACTGGCTGTTACTCTTAGGAATTATCATCCTCCAACTGTACCACCTCTAAAGAGAAAACATGTGGAGTGTATCTTATGTACTTATTTAAGAGGGATACATGAAAGAAATCATTTACTTTCGACATGGTATGTGTACATGCCAGTCGATAGGACACAAGTCTGACTCGATCAAGGATCTCGCAGGGGTAGATGTACCTAAGACTTATCTTCCCTTTCATGGCAAACCGCATGACCTTATTCCATAAAGATATGCATTGAAATACCATGTCTCCCACTTTAAACTCAAGGTCTTGTCGATGATTTTCTGCATTATTTTTATGTTGAATTTGTGATGCCTTGATAAGATGTTGAATGGTTTTCACCTTCCCCACCATTTCTTCGACTATTTCAAGTACTAGCAGCTTATGCTCACTGACTTGATCCTGACACATCGGTCTTCTACACCTTTTCCCATAAATGGATTAATATGGTTCCATTCGGATGATTGAGTGGAATTTGTTGTTGTAGGAGAATTAAAATAGTGTAAGATGTTGGTGCCTACCCCCATTGAATCACATAGAACACTCTCTAAACATGTTTTCTAGTGTCTGAATAGTTCACTTAGAATGGCCATCAGTTTGAGGATGATAGGATGTACTAAAGATCATTCCAGTGTTTAGAGATTGTTGGAGACTTTTTAATAACATCGAGGTGAATCTCAGATGATGATTGGATGTAATAGATAGTGGTACTTCATTCAACCTTACCACTTCATTGATAAAAATCTTTGCAATATGATCCAATGAGAAGCCCTCTCGAATAATGATAAAGTGATATGTCTTTTTTGGACGATCCACATCGACCCATATAGCATTGTTTCCTCTGGATGTCCTTGGAAGTCCAATGAAAAATTCCATGGTAATGTTCACCCTCTTCCATGCTGGTGTGGGTAGTGGTTGCATCATACCCTTAGAATTTTTCCTCTCAGCCTTCAATTACTGAAATACCAGGCACCTTGATGTACATTCAATAATATACATTTTCATATTATCCCAGCAATGTTTTTTCAGAGATCTCGATACTTCTTTGGGTTCCCTGGGTGAATAGAGATGGTCGATCTATGTTCATAATTCAATTTATCCTTCATTATATCTAGATTGGATGGTATATATAATCATGTCCCAAATATTACAACTCATTCCTCATCAATTTTGAAATAAGAGGATTTTCCATTTCGGATAGCTTATACCCATTTCAGAATTTCCACATCTTTTCTTTGAGTATCCCTTATTTTCTCCTAGAGGGATGGTTGAGTAATACTTTTGAGAAAGTATTTATGATGTTCCTTACTTAATTATTCCCATGTCCTTCATTTTTAAATCTAATAATATTGGATACATTTCAATTATCGTCATTGATAAAGATGCATAATAATTTCTACTTAAAGCATCGACCACCTTGTTTTCTTCCCTAGGACGGTAGTGGATTGAGTAGTCATAATCCATGGTGAGCTCTATCCATCTTCTCTGGAACATATTAAGCTCTTTCTGTGTTAAGATATATTTGAGACTCTTGTGGTCACTATATACCTCACACTTCTTCCCATAGAGATAATGCTGCCATATTTTCAACGCAAAGATCCCAACCACCAACTCCAGATCATGTAGGGGATAGTTTTGGAAATGGATTTTCAGCGCTCTTGATTCATTGGCAATAAAATTAATATTTTTCATTAGCACATAGACATATCCCTTCTTAAAATCATCACAATACACCACATAGAGTTCTCCACTTGTAGCGAGTGTGAGTACTAGAGCAGTGATAAGCCTTTTTTCAACTTTTTTAATCAATCTTCACATTCATGTGTCTAGAGAAACTTTACTCCCTTCTATCTCAGCTTGTTAATTGGGTTTGAAAATTGTGAAAAGTTCTTTACAAATCATTTATAATACCTAGATAGACACAAAAAGCTACAGATCTCTATTACAGAAGTTGTCCCGGGCCACTCTTCAATTGCCTTCATCTTGTAACGGTCAACAGATATCCCTTTACTGGTGATAACATTCCCCAAGAATGATACTTCCTCCATATAGAACTCAAATTTACCATAATTTTCATACAAATTCTCCCTTGACAAAGTCTTTAACACAAAATTCATATTCTCCTCATGTTCCTCCTTAATCTTAGAGTATATCAGAATATCATCAATAAAGATTACCACAAATTGTTTGAGGTAATCTCTAATGACACTATTCATTAAATCCATGAAAATTTCTGTAGAATTAGTGAGTCTGAAGGGAATCACTATGAACTCATAATGACCATACCTCATTCGAAAGGGAGTTTTGGGAATATCTTCCTTCCTCCCCTTTAATTGGCGATATCCCGACTGAAGGTCTACCATAAAGAATTAACTTCCCCATAAAGCTGATCGAATAAGTCATCTATCCATTGTAGGGGATACTTGTTCTTTATCATGATTTTATTGTTCTCATAATAATCTATGTAGAGGTGCATTGATCTATCTTTTATATTGACGAAGAGGTCTAGCACACCCCATGGTGAAGCACTTAGGCGTATAAAACCCTTCTTCATATTATCCTATAACTGCTTCATCATATGTTCCAGCTCTATGGTGGCCATTATGTAATGTGTCTATGAAATAGGCTGAGATCCAGGGATAAGTTCAACTAAGAACTCAACCTCTCACACAAGAGGAAGACTAGGAAACTCTTCAGGGAATATATCAGTGTAATCCCTCACGATGGGAAAGTCTTCTAGTATGATTCCCTCCATTATCTCAATAATTTTTTCTATACATGCTTGTTCACAAGGTAGAAATATCCACACATGAGATGAAGATTCCAAAGGAGATTCATCTTTCTCCTTACACATGTAATTAATCATAGAATTCTTTGGGTTGTGAAGAGTGATCTCCAATTTCTGACATTTGATGTTGTATTTGTATAAAGATAGCCAATCCACGCCCAAGATATCATTAAACTCCACTAAAGGATGTTTGAAAAGATTTTATAGGATGTTCCGTCCCAAAAAATTAACTAGGGATGAGTTATAAACAATGGATGATACGATTTCCCCATTCGCTATTCTCACAGATAACATTTCCTCCAAATTTTGAGGTGGTTTTTGAATAGTTCTACTAAACTTGCATGATATTAAAGAATGCCTAGAACCAGAATCAAATAGAAAGTTCTCTATTCTTGAATGAATAACTAGTGTACATGTCCCCACATCATTTTCCGGCTCCACCTCAATAGTAGAGATAGCATAATCCCTTACATGTTTCCTTGGAGGTTGTTGTTGATTGCCTCTGACAACCCTCATCTTTGGGAAATTGTTCACATAATTCCAATGGTCCTTGTAGTTATAACACTTCTCTATAGGATGAGTGTCGATATGAAACTTCCTTTATTCTTCTACATTAGTGAGATTTTTCATATCCCATTGGAATTTCTTGGCCAGATGACCAAAAATTCCACATTTAATGTAATTATTGGTTCCCATTAGGCAGTTCCCAAGATTCTCTTTCCCACAACTTTTACAAGTGGAAATGTCAGGCTTTATTCCATAATGGGATTGGTTTGATGAACCACCCATATTGTTCTCCATTTTCTTCTCCTTTTAATTGGGTCCACAAGACCACTGAGAGTCACCAACCATTATCATAACCTTTAGGGCACAACAGACAATATCCTCATAACTATCAAAGTCTCAAATCATCAATGGTTTTTGAAGACCCATCATTAGTCCACTAAATAAGCGATCCACCTTTCCTTCTGTGTTCATGAAAAATCTAGAGGCGTACATTTCAAGCCTTGTAATTTTTTTTCATACACCATGATAGACTCATCTTACTTCTTCTTGAGTCTGAGGAACTATATTTCCATCTTGAGATGGAGGGTTTGAGGAAAACAATTGTTAAAAAACATACTCTTGAATTCTTCCCAATCCATAGAATATATTTCCTCTTAGTAATTTGTATTCTTGATCAGTGTCTAACACTAATCAGCTTCCCCATCAAAATGATAGAACAATAGAACAATTTTCTCTTTTTCTGAGCACTAGAGGAAAGTGAATATCAATTCAATGGAGTTAATACAATGTTCCACGAGGAGGGTATTAATAGATCTACTAAATATGGGAAGCCGTTTTTGTATGGAGGATTATACGGAAACATTCTTCTTCCTTGGAAGAGGATGGAATTCCACATGTTTTATGTTTTTATTAATAAATCAAGCCAACTGAGCAAGTACTGTCATGAAGTTTTCAACACCCTCTCCCATTATATCAGGCATATCATTAGGGAAATATTCACATTTCCTATCACATTGGTTGTTGGAACATGTTATTATATTACACTCCATTAACTACGAAAATGAATATATAATTATAGGTATTGAATATTTAGATATTGTTCCTAAAAAGGAAACTTTGAACATAAAAGGATAAACATACAATGAAGAACTATATCCAATATTGTGATTCTTTAGGGTTATATCTAGGCTATCTTGTTCTATTTCTTAATATATATTCTTATGGTATTTTTCCCTTAATAATGGTTTGTAGTAATCTTGTGAATCTACCAAATAATATCCAACATGAGTGTTGTAACGAAGAGTACAGAAAGGCCCATTGTCATGCACTAGTTCCGATTCAAGTCTAGCTCAAAGAACTGTTTTCGTGTTTTACACAAATATAAATATGTGCCAAAAATGCCTCTACCTGCTCGTATCTATATTGGGATGTATTTTCATGATAAACTAAAAAATCAATACTCACCAAAATTTATGATTGTTTTCTTATACATAGTCTCATACTTAAGGTTCTCACTAAGGTGCTCTATTCCTAATCTCCAAAAATAACTAGACCATCCTCTGATACCAACTATAGATACCCATGACTTTTACATATAACATTACATGATTTTAAGTGTAATTAAACAACATACTACAAGACAAGGATCCTTAAGTCAAGTGATTTGGAAGGCTAGGTACATAAAACATAAAACATGGGGATAAAAAATGTTTCTTTATTTAATATTTATAAAGAGATCCTAACTTCCATTGACCTTTTATATTTGTATAGGGTACCCTGGGTAACACATGAACACAGGGATGATTCAAAAATCGTAGTAAGGGAATGAACATAAAGATACATCTTAAACACATGAGTTAGGAGGCATCAAATAATAATATCCAAAGCATGGAACATATAAAATCATATCGTATAAGAATAGAGTCATATAAATGTGGAAGAATCATAAAAAATTTATTTAGTATCGTTCAAGGCTACCCACTAATCATATTTCCCATTTTAGTACCAATCATGGATAACAACCAATCTCGTTTAACATTTTAGTACAGGTCAATGAAAACTACCAATCCCATTTCTCATCCCATATCATGAGTCTTAACATTACCCAATGTATTGTAGTGCTATCTGAGTGCACCAATAACTACATTTTCTTGAATATTATTTCCACATATATAATCATACATAATCCACCATACGTAAACATAAGGATACAAATGGAAATAATTGGGTACCTCAATTCTGACATAATGTATAACCAATGAGAATATCATGAATGTGTCCATGAAATAAACAGATTAGATCATACATGGACGTTCATAAGGTAAAATATTCCTATAACATGATAGGTTCTTTCCAAAAAAAGTTACAACATATAAGAAATGTGTTTGAGAAACATTAGCATTATAAAAATTTTGTGCGGTTTAAAGGAAAATACTATAGAGATTTTAAGATAGAAAATAATAAAATCATTCATATAAAGCCATAATCTAACCAAGGAGGTTTTAATAATAAAAATACCAATTTCATAAATACAATTGTGGCTTAAAATAGAGGATATAGTTCACTTAAAATTGGGTAAAAATTCGGGATGTTCCCTTAAAACAGTTTTTCTTATCCGAAAGTTCTAAGGAGGGAATCTTTTAAAAACATTTATATCCCCAAAAGAGAGTTACAAAAGGGTCTTCATAGTTTAATTTTTAAAGCTAAACATAATTTATAGTATTTACATAAAAAGGTATGATATATCCACTTTGATATAAAGAAATACAAGGAAACCTGAATGAACAGAAAGGGTTCGTGTAGAATTTGTTATGGTCTATTGGCATGGTGTCTGGTGTACCTAATATGGATTTATGAGACAGAAAAGGGGTTTCTCATCACATATAAATACTGAATGAAATATGGGGGAGGTGAATAATCATACCCCATAATTAGGTATTACACATAAAAAGGCATAGTATGGAGGACAATCTTGTTTTAAGAGTGAAATGTAGAGGATCCCATACCTTAAATCTGTTGGTGTTCTCCACATGTTATTAAAGACCTGAATAAAAAAATTAGGTTTGTTAAATAATAATTATAGAACCTCTTATATAGTTAAATTTTTAGTACAATCATTTTATGTTAATTTATAACCATTTTTATTTTTTACGAGGTTAAATTTCATTGTTCTGACTCATTTTTTTACATTGTTTTAACGATCAGATGACTTATATTAATGTTTGGATACCCATGAAAGATTAAATTGGTTGTAAAAAATATATGTATTATGTTATTGGTGAACATACATGGAATTACATGGTTTTAAATTTATTTTTCTTACTTATAGAGAAGTCGAATTATTATATAAAACCATAGTTCCAACTGTTTTTGTTAATCGGTGGGTTTGATTAAAAAGAACTTGTTTTTCTTTATAAATTAATACCTTTTGTACAAAAGGATTACAGAACTAGAAATAGGATATATTACATATATAATAATTTGGTTCAACCATAACAAAAACGGTTTCATGACCAAAATTAAAGATGACAATAGAAATCGATAAACGGTTGTCCGTGTATGTGCTAAATTAGCCTATCTAAAATGGCTCTTTCATTTCATTCAGATAAAAGGTAGGAAACCGAGAATAAATAATGAAATATCTCATTATCATAAAAACATTTCAATAAATGTATGTTACTGGAGTTATCATACTATTTGGGTGAAGGGAGGTGAGGAAATAAACAAAAAAGAAAAGAACATAAATAAAATGTATGAATTGGAAAGATGAATTTACCACCTGAGACTTCCTCCTTTAAGAACCTATTAAGGGGATAGATTTTGGTATTTTTAAGATGCTACGGGATTTAGTACTTTTTTGAGGAGAGGGGAGAGATATTTGGGCATAATACTGGCATGGAACAAGGCTGGAGATTAGTGAAGAGAAGAAAGAGTGAGGTGGGTTTTTATAGTGGAGGAGAGGAGGGTTTTCAAAATATTATAATAATTTGATTAATATTTTCCCTCAAGACCAGAAATAGTGAAGATTCTATGATAAAAAATAGTGATAAATGGATGTGACTTTGAACCAAATGGGCTTACATCCGTAGATCACCTTCAATGACTAGATAAATCCATTATTTAGCATTTCTCGTAAATTATCGTATTTTTTATATTCATAAAAAAATTTAGAATCCAAAAGTGAAATCAATTTTTCAAAAATAATTTTCTAAATATGATTTTTTTAATATTTAATTAAAATCATAATTTATTATCAAAAACCAGATTTAAAACATTAATTTACTTATTCAAAAATATATGTATATCGTACTTTCTACCAGAATATTATTTATATATTATCATAGGAAAGTTTACTATTCACTAGGGTATATCACTATTCATAAGGGTATGTTACTATTCGTAATGGTAGGTTACAATTCAAATTATATTATATTTTTCTTATCAGAATACAAATAACGTACTGATTGCAACAGTGTGTGTCATATTTTTGAAATTCTAGACACATTAGTGACAATCTTATGTTTAATGTTCACATAGAACTTAGTTGTTAATTATGTTATGTTTTCATTTGATTTTATGAAATATTTATAATAAGTTAATTTCAATAAAAAACATTGGGTTGTTATAAAGGTCATGCTCACTTGACTTTCATGATATGCGGGATCATTACTTTCCTTTGATTGAGTTCTCTTATAATAATAGTTTCTATTCAAGTATTCAAATAGAACCATATTAAGAACAATATAGAAAGTGAAGTTATACACCACCTTTTGGGATGATTGGGGTGAACGAAAACTCATTGGACTATAATTTTTTGATGAAAATTAAGGTAAAGGTAAAGGTAATTCAAGTTCCTGTTAATGAATCTCAATATGGGCAGAAGAGTTATGATAATAACCAGTGGAATGATTTTGCTTTATTAGTGGGAGATTATGTTTTTTTAGAATATATCTCAATGTAATGGTGTTATAATATTTGATATGGAATGGAAATTGAGTCCTGGGTATATCAAACCATTTGATATTCTGGAAATAGTTGGTGTTATTTCATATCCTTTGGAAATGATGCTAAATTTCTCATAGTACTTGATGTGTTCCATATATCTCTACTATGTAAGTAAATTCCCAGAGAAACCCAAGTTATCACCTCTGATGAAATGTATTTGTATCATAAAAATTCATAATTTGAGGTACCCATCTATATTATTGATACTAGATATCATGTATTCAGAAATCAGACCACTCATATGGTAAAGGTACTCTGGAGAAATTAGAAAATGCCAGATTCAAAATTGGAACTAGAAGATTATATGAAGTATAAATAAAATTATATTTGTTAAGGAAATACCAATGAAATTTCAAGGAATATTTTTTTTGTTTGAGGTTATAATGTATCACCCCAAGACATTACCTTATTTTCCATTAGATTATTTTGATAGCTTTGTAAAACACGCAACACCTAGTTTACAAGAAACACCATTTAGTCACATTTTTCATTTTCAATTAAATTAGTACATGTTAAGAGAGTTTATAAAGTAAATTTATATATTATATATGTAACAAAATATTTTTATATTCCTCTAATATATTTTATATCAATTATATAAGAAAAAACCCAATATTACAAATAAAGTATTATATTTTTATAAAGGATGTTTTCCACCATTTAATGGGGATCCGATTTTAAATACTATTTTAACCCTTTAATAAAATTATTATTTTAAAATAGATTTCATATTTTGAATCAAAATAATAAAATTAGACAAGGGTGATTTTTTAGTTATTTTTCCAAAAGTGTCATTTTTTAATGAATAGCGAATAACACTAAAATTTAATTCAAAACCCCCTTTTCAAATAATTAATTTAAAAGGTAAAATTAAATTTTTAATTGTTTTTAAAGACTAATTAGATCAATAATTTATTAGATAATTAAATTTATTTTAATAGAATCAATTTAACATTAATATTGTATATAAAAACATACCAAACATTCATGAATTTTTACTATTAAACCCCACATCATCGTCCCCTTTGTAGGATTAAATTTAAATTAATTTCTTCCACTTCTATAATTGGAAGTTATTATAAAATATTAATTATCTGGAATAATAATAATTTCAAATATCTAACATGTTCAACTTATTTTTTTACCAAAAATACTAGTGAAAGTAATGGAAATTAATTACAAAAATTAAGGTAAAATTATACTTAATAATGGACTAAACCATAAACTTATAGTCACAAATGACCTAGACACACTTCTGAGATCCATTTAATGAACATATTTAGGCACTATAATCCCTTTTATATTATTTTTAAAATCATGGGATCCAAAATCCATGGAAAAAACGTGGGTGGAATTACCTTTCCCAAAATTTACTAGGGGCCACTCCTCCTCTACTGGAAAAATTCTTCCTCTCCTCCCACTTTCTCACACCTCTCAAAGAACATTGGATCAAAAATTCTCTTCCAAAATATCTATTAAAAATATCTCCCCTCTTCCTAGAAGCCTACAACTATTCATAAATATATCCAATGAATCTATTTAGATCAAACCAATTGGGTTTACCAAATTAAGAGGTAAAATATTTCCTTAAGCTATTTAGTTTTGTTTCCATTATCCACCCCCGGAAATCATATTATTACATGATTATATAAAAAAAATCAATAATAAATATTATATTATTCTTTTATTTTAATTATTATATCTACACTCAAACACACTTCAATTAAATTGGTAACAAACATATTGTTTGTCTGTACAATGAACTACCACCTAATGATGAGATGATTGTTCATTTTCTATTTCTTCATATCATGGTTTAGAATAGTGATAAAAAATCTATTTATATATGATATAATGGATATTTATTATTAAATTTCACTTATTTAATTATTTTATAACACATTACCTTATTCATTCCATTTTATGTAATTACGATAACATCATTTGTGGATATGTGGACTACCGCCCCCTCAAAGCGATGCATTTCATTCACACTATTCATGGAATGTATTGAGTATGATTTTAATAAAATTATGTAACATATATGAAATATATATACAATTATAAATATAATATTGAAGTATATTTATCATTTACTATTAAATATTTTAATGACACAATGAAATGTATATAGGGTTCATGCGTACATTTGACCTACCATCTTCATGAATGGTGCACTTCATTTATTATATCCATATACCATGGATTATTATAAACACATATATAAAGAGTATATATGATAATTCAATCATGTATTTAATTATGGATATTATTAAATAATTATCTATGTAATAGGAAAACCAAATAATAAGTCAAATAATACTTGAGAAAACTAGGTAAATAACATCAGAAATAGTGAAAATAATGAAAGATTGTTAACAAACGGGTAATAAGATGTTATAATAATATGATATATTTATTTATAAACATGTTTATAGTTATATGATAATTTATTAACATATTTTCATCCCCTATATATGTTTATATGGACTAAAAAACCAATGGTAAGGTTAAGGCAAGAGATTTTGATTCAATCAACATTCTATTAAGAGTTATTTGTTGTTATATATAAATTCAATTTTACCAGGTGTATATACTACACCTTGTAATTTTTTATTATGATTTGTGTTATTATCATGATATTATAAGTTTTATATAACGTAATTAATTCATGGGGATTATGATTAAAATGATTCATAGTTTCATGGGACACTTTGGAATGTATAAATATTATTTTCCTCAAGAATATATAAATTATATTTCAAGAATATTTTGATTAATCAATGTCAAAAAACATTTTTGTTAATTATCCTAAAAAGATTAGTTGTTGATAAATACATATATTTTATTCAATATAGATATTTTATGATATGTAATGTTGTGAATTTGATAAATCGATTAGTCAATATATGAAGAATGCTTTGGACTGTTGTGACACGAGTTGGGGACCATTTAAATTAACACCTTGATGAATCAGTAGTCTCATGGGACACAATTAGATTAGAAAAACCCTTAATATTTGTAATTATAAATTTCTAAACTATCTTGTGAATGTTTTTTATAGTATAAATAATTTTTCCAAAAAAAAAATCGGTTTGTACCCTGTAGTTTAGAAACCGTCGTGTGAGATTTAATGATTGTAAATATACCACGTACCACGAAAACATGACATCCAAAAATTAAACATTTCCGTCTTATTTTTTCAGTTTTTATTTATCCAATATATTTCAAATCAATATATCTATTTATACAATTATTATTTAGTTCACTCATTATGTGTAATGTTTTTCTTATTATTACCTTGGAATTTTGATTTTTCTCTATGTACTTATTTGAATCGCATGTGTTATCAGTTATTTATCCTAACATATTGATGTATTCAAATTGATTATTTATTGTTTCCACATTACATAACTTTACCAACTTTTTGAGCTTACCCTTATTAATTTTCCTTTCACCCAGTTATGAAGAAGAAATCATTGAATAATCATTCATGGATGCATACTATTTCATTTTATTATATAATATATTTGTATTTTCTATTTAACATTATATTATTGGTATCATGTATGAAATATTTCTTTCTAGGATGGCTAAACTGAGCAGTATTTCAGGATTGGATTCTTTGTAATCACGCCTATGTAATAAAATAAGGAACTGGCAACCAGATTCTAGGGTTGGGGAATTATATATAGTTGGTACAGATTTAGAGGCTACACCAAAAATGAATTAGTATTCAGTAGCATATTTTTGGGAAATGATTGACTATTGTATAACTGCCAAGTTAAAGTTGTTAAATGTGGTCTTTTTGAATGAAAAATAACATGATTTTAATTTATAAATAGTTTTTTATTATTGAACTTTTTCTGACAACATCTAAAAGAAATAAAAAAAATAACTCTACAAAATACCTCCCCCTTTGGGGAAGACTATGATGTCGGACCATGTGAGGTAGTAGGTACAACACAAGTTAATAATATAAACTCTAGTATTTTCTTTGAATTTATACTTAAATTCACAATATAATAAGGGTTTTTTTATTTTCATATCTAATATTTCAAAAATTTAGTTTTATATACATTTAAATTTCCTTGTCGGAAAGATGCTCAAGAGGAATTGTGGAATAATGTTCATAAAATCTCATTTTACTTCTCATAGTTGACCTATTATTCTCCATATAAACTATAACAAGATTTAGGGTTTTTATTTTACTCATCTTAATTTTTATAAATATCATAATGTTTCAAAATTGGAAAACACTGATAATATTTTTTTAACATACTAACCATTTTATATAAATAAAAGTTTTTCGAAATATCATAATATTTTCTTGATTTGATTTTGAGAAAGTACACATTTTAAACTTCTTCTAATATAAGAATACACTTGGTGTTCCCTCTAAATATGTTCAATGATTTAGTTCCCTTATTCTCAATTATAATACTAAATTCATTCGAAATTATAAACCTATTTAATTGTCAAATATCACAGGATACACACCACAACATGAATTTCTTGACTCTTATGATGTTTGAAAGGATGTGACCCTTATGTATGTCATTTAATTTGAAGTGGAACTTTATGAATCATCTAAAAAACATTTCAATGACTATCCCTCCTCTATGGGAAAGGCATGAACCTTTAAAAATATTTTAGTGAATCAAATATATTAGTTTTTTCACTAGGCTGAAATCCTCCCCCATGATAAAGGCATGACTCTTACTCAATAGTCAACCCAATGGTTTGAGGTTATTGGATGATAATAAAAAAGGACTGAATGTAACCCAAACCTAACATAATAAACCAGCCCATTGTTAAGAATAATCAAATGAGGCATATTGTACCCAATGAAACTAAACCTAACTGAATCTCCCTAAACAAAATCAGATAGATGTAGAATTTAATGAAGTAATACTGATTGAATTTAACCAAAAATGATTAAAATGAAATATAAAAAAATAAAATAAAATAAAAACAAAAAATTTGAACCGATAAAAACCAAAAATTACCAATCGGAGGTGTATCAAATAGAAACCATCCCCGATAAACATAGTTGATGTAATTTGACCTAAAAAAACCAATAAAAAACTGAAAAACCAAACAAATTCAACTATAATAGATTGTAATATTATTGAATCAAACTAACTAGGCATATCAAACCCAACACACATTTTACCAAAAAATAGAATCCATTAATAAATAATTAAATTGAATTAAAAATATTTCTTTTTCAATATTGTTCAATGTAAATAAAATAAAACTATCATATGATTAATATATAAAAATAGATTATACATGACTTAACTAGAATTAAATCAACAAGAACTGATTGAATATAATACTAAAAAATAATGAAGGCCAAAACCAAAATAATGAATCACAAACCAAGGAATAAAAAATATTTGTAAAACAATATTGATTTTTTAATAATATCAAACTAAAATGATTGGAATATGATGAAAGTAAACCAATCTAACTGGAAGAAAAACCAACATAAAAAGAAAAAACACATTGTGATAATAAGAACATGATCCTATATGGTGAATAAAAAATTTAAAAAATCACAAAAAATGAGTTTAATTGAAATAAATCAATTGAAAGATAACATAACTAAATTAATATAACGTAACATATACCAAAATAAATCATATGAGTGGTAAAAAAGCTAAATCAAATATAAATGAAAAGTTAAAGACAAATACAGGTGAATGAAAAAAATAAAAATGATCTAGACTAAACCAAAATGAATTAATATTTAAAAATGATTCAATGATAATGAAATGAAATGTGATTAATAAAAATCGAATATAATTGATCCAAATTGAGCTTCATTGAAAAATATATAACAAAAAAGAAATAAAAAGAACTTAATAAAATTAGACCTTGTAAAACTAAATAGGAACAACAAGGATTAACACCAAGCTAACATTATATACTCTCATTCTAACCATGAATTTACATTAATTAACAAAATAAACAATATATCCAATTCTTTTGGTGCATTTTTAACAAAATAAAACACTAATATTGACTATAAATTTTCTTTTATATCAATAAATGAAAAAAATACCTTGATTTTTTTTCCATTTTATGCCCTTTAAAATTAAACCACATAAATATAGAGAACCAAATAGGAACACATCTAGAATATATTTCACTTTCCTACTTGACATATTATAAATGTATTTAATATTTATTTACTAAAAAATACATTCCATTTATATTATTATATAATTACATTACCCTTATATTTAGTGAAATAATATATAAAAAATGAATATGAAAATTACACTTTATTTTTATTTATGAAATAATTGTTTAAAAATATTTCAAATTCTCCCAATTTATTAAATAAAATTTATTTTGTTAACCAACTTATATCATACAAGAACAAAGTAAATGATCATTATAGAAAATAAAATTTGATCATCAATTATTTCCATTTGAAAATTCAACTTTATATTTATTTATGGAAGGGTGTGTGCCTCAAATTATTTTTTCTCAAAAGGAAAGTTGAAAGATGGATAATATGTAAACGAATTGAAACAACAATAGATTCTTTGTCTTTCTTTCAAGATTTTAAATCATAATTTTTAATTTTTAATTAAAGAGTGAATTTATTTTTTTAACAGTATAATTTGGCAGACCCTAATGAGAAAGAAAATAATAGGTTTTTCCGAAAAAAGCACTTACATCAGGTATAAGGATATGGGAACAATGGTAGTGTATAATTTCAACCATTAAAGTGTATTATCTTGAATAAAAATTTTACCAATTCTTTTTCTAGTTCTATTAACAAATTATTCAAAAATATATATTAAATTGAGAGCATAGATTTATTCTCAGTTAAAAGAAGCCCAAAAAATATTTCACATAGGAGTTTCAACAGGGCCAAAGAGACAATAATAAATTTATCAAATATATGGTTGCCATATGTCCATCCCTTCACCAGATACAAAAAAAAAACATGTGATGAATATATGATAATGATTTACATGTTATATAGTCCATCAGGAAGTGGTCCTAGTTGTTGTTTGGATGTTGATGTTCCTACTTATAATGATGGTGATCATGAGGGTGAGGATGATGGTAAGGATGAGGAAGAGGATAACAACGAGGATAAAGATGAGGATGAAGACAAGGATAACAATAAAGAAAAAGTGAGGATTATTGTGATTATGGTGATGGCGATGGTGATGATAAAGTGGTACTTATTGATCCTTTAATTTAAGACTGATATTTCTATGATTGAATTAATTATAATTAGTTATGAAGGAATATATATGATGTTATGATTGCGTGTTATCACATGTTGAATTAATTAATGGGTTTCTTATTTCATTATTTCTTTTCTATTTATTAGAGATGTTTATTTATAGGTAATTGATCAAGTTGAGGAGATTATAGTATTTTTAGTGGATTATGGTTGCTGTTTGGGTATGGTGGTGATTTCTAGTGGCAACTGCTGGTTTTTTGGGTACGGTGGGGGTGCTACTCCTTGTGGAATTGGGGGGGGGGGACTATACCAATCGTTTTAAAACAATTTTTATAGAGCTATACCAGGTGTTATGATATATCATTTGGTAAATATATATAACAATGAATCTTAAATTGTTGATATATACCTGAATGAATGATTCCTCCAGATGTTGTTATATATGAAATTCCATTACCCATATACCAATGGTTCACTAAAAATCATTAGTATAGAGTTATACAAACTACCAATTATCCAAAATGTTTGAAAACTAGTTTTTTTAAAAATAACATAGAGTTTTTATTCAATAAAAATAGATATAAACCATTTTCATATCAAAAAATTATATTAGTGAAATGAAAAATGAATAACATTGATTCGTATGTGGGGTAATGCAGATATACTCGCAATTGACTTTACCATTTTGTAATAGTTTGGAAGGAAAGATAGTATATTTGAAATTATCATTCCAAAAGTATAATTATTTCATATTTATCATTTCTAAATATTAATCACTTCATTATACCCATCCCTAAAATTCTAGGATGCAATATTAACTATATCGCTATATAGAGACAATAAGCTGTATGTATGGATGAGCTCTATTTTCACTTCCCATTTGATGGAAATAGGTTGTATAAATGTGGTTAAAAATCATAATAAAATTTTAGAATATTTTATATCCCGAAGTTATTATTTTTTTATAAAATATATTTAGAGTGGGAAATAAAATAATAAAAATTAAAGGGATCAATTAAGGAGAATACCTCTTCTTTGAAAACAAAATCCATTAGATGTCCTATTAAGGTCGCTATCGTTGTTATTTTTGGAATAAAAAAAATATAGAATGTGGATATAGGATTATAGAGGAGATATTGGTACGGTTTTGTTGATCTAGAAGGTGCAATGTGATGTGAAGAAAATAATGTTGGGGTGCTTTTCAAAATTGTGGGGGTGGGATGACCATGATATTTCATAATAGAAAAAAATATATTATAGTAAATCTAAATAAAAATTGTTTTAATGGGGATATAAATTAAAAATGGATGAAAATTTAGAAAATAATTTCTCTCATTTTCATCTTTTCTAATGTTTATTATTTTAATGTAATTTAAAGAAATATTATTTTCATAAAACTTCATTATTTATAATCAAGACACTATTAATTATATTTGACATAAAACAGTTAATGAAAATGCCCAAACATGAATATAATTTTTTAAAATGACATTATCTTTTTTCTATGAATCTTAATAATTCTTGGAACAAATTAAATTACACATATTATATTACATTTAATATTTTTACTATCATTTTATAGTTTTTTACTAATTTGGGAAATAATTCATCACTGTTGCATCAACATTTATGGAAATTATATAGTCACTAAACATTATAAATAAATCATCATCATGAATATAATTTCATTACATAAAAAATAAACATTATTATTCATTCATAACTATTTTTTCCTTATATGATAACATAAAATATTTTTAAAACTAAGAGAATAAATTTTTGTATGTTTTTTTGCATTAATTATTATATAGGTAACTTCATCAAAAAATATAAATTAAAAAAACAAAATATTTATCCGAAGGTCATAATGGGCTTCTTTCATTCATCCAATAAGAATTAGGAAGCACATTTTTGGCCTCATCACATAGTTCTAACCAAGATTAACCTAACATACCCTTTACATAGTTGATAATGTTTCCACATTTAATATTCATATGCAAAAAAATAGGACCTCTGTCGATAATTTAGACATCTTGATTCCAAATATTAAAAAAAAATTATAGAATTTAATTTCGAAATTCTTAAATGTTTAATTTTCAAATAATTGTGAAACATATGATTTTTTTTTAGAAAAATACATTTACAAATATATAAAATGGTTTATTTTTATATCATGCCTTGGAAAAATATTAAATTAATGTAATTTTTATTCAATATATAATATATAAATTTCTCTAAAATCATTCCACAATAGTAATTTTTTTAATTTATTATGTGAAAGTAGATTTCACATATAAAAACAGTATTCTAAAAAAATCTCTTCTACATTCAAAGGTTAATGAATGAATTAATTTAAACATATGTAAACAAGTTTTTCATAATTCAGTTCATCATATTCATACTCAGAAATACAAAAAATCGGTGATAACTACAATTTAATTGTATATCCCAGTTTCTTTAAAATTTATGTTTTATATAAACCATGTTATTAATAATACATAAAGATATTTTTTCATAAAATATCAGGGTTTTAAAAAACCTACAACTTTACATATTCTACAAGAATATGGAAATTTATCATTATGAAAATAATTATTGAGATACCCCATTTTTACACATATATGAAATTTCATAGTTTTAATTGAGAATGATATACTAAAATTCCCATTTCTACAATAGATTTAGCACCTGGTAGTGCCTCCTCCCACATAAAGATTTGAAGAGTTCCTACTATGCTCTTACTATTTTCCACCCTACTATACGTTCTTAGCCTTCCTCATCATAGTATTAGAAGAGACTCTGGTTTTGACACTGGGAAGGATATTCATTAATGAACTATAAGATGAAATAAAAATTGAAAACTTTTCCTCTTATAGAACCATCTAAAATATAAGGTCCTTGGGATGAGACTCTATATTAGTCTTCAGATAAAATTACCTAACTTCTTGTCCATACTATAGAAGCAATCCAATATTTAACTTTCAATCATTCTGGACCTCATTCCAATAATAAATTACTGAATATCATAGTATCTCAATAAAACAACTATAGTATAATGAAACCAACATTTAACCATTCTAAATATGTATAAAATCATATGATCAATCAAGATTCCTCATTTTAGAGAAAGTACTCCAAAAAAATATCTCCTTAATGGTATCATATGTGTGGTAATCACACTTTACATCTTAACCCAGAACACCCCACATACTCTAAATAAGTTCCTAACATATTAAGGTAATAAACTTCACCCTTATATCATTGGGATACTTCACCTATTCAAACAATTCATCGAATATGTCAACCCATTCCTAATAAACTCCTAGGACAACTAGATTAATGGAATAATGGAGGATGATGATGTTGTATGTCCTAGATTTAAAAAACCATTTCCCAATGTACCCCTCTACTAAAATCAGGCTCAATTTGTAAGAATCTATGATAGGGTGGTTTTAATGCATAAATCACTAAAGTAGGCTTATGAGAATGATGAGTTGAATTATTTCACATAGCCCATGGTAAACCTAGCATGTCATCCCTATAGGGGTTATTTTTTATTCTCCATGGTAAAATGTTTCTGAAATGGGAAAAGAATATATTAATATAAATAAAAAAAATTCCTATGTGAATAAATTAATTAGTTAAAAGGAACACATAAGGAATTTCAATCGGAATATTTATCATAGTGGATACCCACACACACTGTATAACCCAATTAATTCAAAAAATGGATCTTCCCCATTCCTATATACCTATAAATTAGTCACAGTCAGATATATATCAAAACAAATGAACATGTTTGACTATGTAATTACAACACTGATATATCACAATAGTATATATATATATATATATTATAAAAAATCATAATTCAAATAAATTTCATTTACGAACTACTATACCACAAACTATAGGTTTATATATGACATGTGATCCTATGTTCCTACTCATGTTGCATGAACACTCCCGAATCCAAAAAAATTATAGCGACAATCCCAATCATGGTAAAAAAATAGGTACATTACACATGACATGGTTATGAATATGGAAAATCCCCTATTTGGTGTTCCATATAGTGAATATCAATTCAACCATGTCCTATATTAGGAAATAATAAACAATGGAAACTAAGACTATGATATAATGTGGTAACACCCAGAATCGAAACACTAGGCCCAAGATGAAGTTCGACATAACCACATTCAAATCTCCCCATATGCTAGATGCTGAAGAATAGTGTTGAGAGTATAATGTTACATGGGGAGACTCTATCATTTATAATTAACGAAATTATCAGATAAATAAACCATCAAAATAATCCTACTAAAAATCACGTTGAAATTTTTATATAAAATTATTCTATAAAATATCTAATGACAAGTCACACAAATAATAAACAAACGAGCCCCAATATATAAGTTCAATGTTATATATATATTCAAATTAGTATAAATAAATAAATAAAGGTGATATAATTACACTCCAAAGCCTTTCCTAGTTCAACATCCACCTACCAACTCATAACACATCAGGAACCTGCGACAAAGCCTTTTCTCTTAATCACATCGCATATCATGATTTCTATAAGTGGAATAAGAAAAATATATATGTTGTGAGTATATTCCCTATTGGAAAAAAAAAATTTATCCAAAATAAAATTTAACATGTATATAGAACTGTATGATAAGATTATGAATTAAATTCACACATAATAATTAATCCAAACATGTACGGAGTGACTGTAAACCAACCTAGCTGCCATAAACCCCATCTATACGTATATGAACACCACACAAGAAGAATCTCATAAGTGGAATTACATAAATTGACTATGACATGTAAATATATTTTTATTTTAGGAAACTACATATTCCAACATCAAGGAACAACTATATTCCTACCTATATGAGAGATTCACATCCAATATTCATGGATACCTTCTCACCTATGATTGTATGAATGTTTGGAATGCCCCCAACAAATGGACCTTGGTCATATTCTAGGATTTTCCCTATCGGTACATTACACTATAATATATATAATCTATTCCATTGTAGTATGATGTTTCCTTGTAAAGAAGCTAATACGCAACACATCCTTCATTGAGAAATCTACAATGTGTAACATCATACAAGCTCAACCACTAATGAGTCAATTAATTGAATCGGTCCACCTATCAATGTAAGAACTAAATATAGATTCCAATGGCTATGTGAAAATCCAAGAATAAGGCATATCATATAAAGAAACAATATATCATATCATGTATTCAATAGTTTATGAAATATCACAAAATTAATATACGACATCAAAAGAAACAAGATATGGTATATAAAACACTATACATGATATAAAACATTATACAATTAATATAATACATAAAAAAATACACAATACATGCCAAGATAATGTATCCTTGATACAAGAGCACACCTATAACACCTATCATTTAATGGTCTCTAAACTATTATTTTACACATGAAAATATTGATAACCAAATAGATACAAAAGGATTATATGGTAAAGACATTACATCATTATCCTGATGATGCCAACATCTTTGGTATTACAAGGAATAACACCCTAACTACATACACACACCAATATTAACTAAAAAATGATGAAATACATCACCATAGATTAAATAGGATTTCAATTCATTGATGAATTCATTACGGGATATAGATTCCAAATTAGATTACCTAGAGGTATTATCAATAAATGGAAGAGCTCGGATCAATCAAAGAGTGAACATAAATTTCATTATACAAAACCAATCTATCAATCAATCATGAATTCTCCATAATATCTTGGTGGTGATTCACAGATCTAGCCAACATGTTGTAGATATTTTGAGGATTCTAAAAAATTAAGGATAATGTGTCTTATAAGGGATATATATAACCACAATTGATGTCCCAGAACCATCTAGACTTCATGAATCATAGAAGATACAATGGGGGTTCTTAGTGAACCATGCGAGATCTCTTTGGGAGTTTTTTGTCATAATGGAATTGGATTTCAGTGGGGATTAGAATAGTTATATTATTAGAGTAAATTTATGGAAGAAACCCTAATGTTGTGTGAATATTAGAACCATAGTATGGGCATTGGAATTCAATGAATTTCACGTCCCACTTCTAGCACCACCAGATAGCTACTGCACCCCACCTTCAAAAGTTTTTGCATGTTTTAGAAAAATTTTCTCCCACTATGCCTCAAACCTATAAAAAATATCTATGGCTAATTTAACCATAATAATCACTCCCAAGAGAGAAAATAAGAAATGACACATAAAAAACTAATGATAAATTTACATTGAAATTCATTGATGTTACTGGTTTCCAATTAGGGTATACTTTTTGTTATTTTCCATGTATGATATCATTTGACATCTATTTTATAGAATGTTTGTCGCATAACATTAATGGTTCTCTTTTCATAGAAATTACTCATGGGTAATTTGATATTTTTTATGCATCTTTAATAACGATCAAATGATAATAATGAATCTATTATATTCCTTATTAATGATCAAAAATATATTTATAGATTTTTATATAATATAATAATTTTGTTTTGTGATTTCATTTATAAAAGAAATGGTTCCATTATTGTTGAAATTTTTTCCATGAATTATATGTTTTTCTTTAAAATTAAAAATAAAAAATTTTGACTTTTCAATTTATTAAATGAAATTATTATTTTTTTGATTTTAAATTTCAAAATTATATTCTGATGTATTTTTTTCTAAATTTTGTGAAATGAATTATTTTTGAGTGAATGGTAAAAAATATAGTTGTTCTTTAAAAAATTAATTTACTTGAAAATAGGTTTAAACGTACCATTACATGTGGATTGGTTCTAGAGATACATTTTTCCACATTGAATAAGAAAAATAAAAAAGATCAATCCTAATGGGCTTAAGGAGAAAGTCAAAGGTAGATATCTTAAGAGGGTTTTAATGTCATAACAAACCATTATTATGTTTATTTTTTCTACTGTATTAATATATGTTATAAACTCTACAAATTATTGAGATAAGTTTCTTATATATATTAATATTCTATTTGTTTTCTAGAATAACTATTTCATATCTCTTTTCTATTCCTTGGGAAATGAAAACATCTCCCACACATATGTGTGGAATACCAATTATATGAAGCATTGTTCTTCATTTTTGGATAAAGCCTCACATGATCTATTACAATGATTGAAATAAGTAATATATACTATTTTTAGGAAATTATTATTATTTTATAAAGATAATATATTGATTTTCTTTTTATCTTATATATTTATTTTTAATTGGTATTCTTTCTCATCTATACATGTCGACTACCACCTCCACGATTTGATATGATTCATTTTTCATTATCAACTCAAAGTGTTTTATATAAGGAAGTAATTATTTAATAAATTTGTAATTTCTAACTTAATTTTTTTCAATAAAAATGAAATATTATATACCTTATTTCTTTTCAATCCATTAGTGAAATGTAAATGTCTCTCTTTAGTATGTGGAGAATACTAAATCCATTATAAGATTTATTTTATATTTCATGTCCAACTTCTATATTAAAAGTTTTAAAAAAATTAATGTATAATTAGGAGTATTTTTCATTGATTAATATTCTTGATAAAAGGGAACCATCATCAATTTGACCTTCTTCAACCTACCATTTCATTTCTTACTTATATAATATATTTTCTTAAAATAAGAAATGTAAACCAAATCCTTTTTCTAAGTATTAAAATAGAATTGTTTTATTAATTATGTTTGTATAAATATGAATGATATGAGTCAGGTCTCTTGATAATGAACATTTATTTCAAGATTATATAATAAATTATTTTGTTTGTTGGACTCACTTGTTTGGATAATCCCAAATCAAGTTTTATTTAGGTTGTAATCATGTTTTCATTATATTTTAATCATGTTTCATTAATGTTACATGTTTCAATCAAGTAATATTTATATATTTTTAATCTCATTGCTTTTTGGTTTAAGCATATAGTGAAGAATTTATTTAAGTACAATGTCACCGATTCAAAGGTTACTGATGCAAAGGTCACCGATGGAAAGGTCAATGATGCAATGGTCGCCGATGAAAAGGTCGTCGGTGAAAAGGTCACTGATGCAAGGTCACCGTTGCAAGGTCACTGATGTAGTGCTACTGAAGGTTACCACTGAGTGTTACCACTGAGTGTTACCAATGGAAGGTTACTGATGGAAAGTTTCCGATGGAAGGTCACTTTTGAAAACTACTTATGTGCACCTACTGATTGAAGCCTACCATTGTGAAGGCTACCATTACTAGTCTATTATACTGTTCTACTCCATACCTCGTCAAATTATTATGATTATTTAAACGGTCATATTTTCAAACTTTAATGCTTTTGAAATTATTTATTTCTTTTTGTAGACATATCAGGAGACCATATCATGACTGTACGAGGTACGACAAAGATTTCACATGAGGTACGTATTCCTATTGTTAGACCTTAAATATAAAAGTGATGACCGAGGAAGAAAATGAATGCATGGGATGAATGAGGAGACAATGTCTAGAAGTTAAGGAAGGGGAAAATATGAGAAATAACCTACTATAGAACAATGAAGAAACTTTCGATAACTTTCACTGCGAACCCCATGAACATCATGAAAATAATTTTGTAAAAACGATTTTAGGATACCTTCTGTGTCTCATAAACATTTAATCCACTTAAGAAGAAGAAAACTCAATTTCAGAATGCTAGATTCTGGAGTCGCGATACTCTGTTTTGGAGACAACCTTCTGAGAGTGACTCAAACATAAAATTATTCACATCAAGGAGCCAAGATTTGAACTGCAAACACATAAAGCCTTATAAAAATCAATCTCATTTATATTTTCACCATTGTGTTTCTTCTTCTTACATTTTTTATAAGTGTGTCTGTCTGCTTCACACACTGTCTCTTGTGCATGAACTTGGGGATATTGAATATCCTTAAATCAAACTTCACTTACATTTTGTTCACATGTAAAACTATGGAAGAGACCATTTGTGGTCTGTATTGTTTGTTTTTTCCATGAAGAACTATGGCAGAGGGTGTGAACTCTGGACAGTATGTGAAAACTATTGTAAAGCCCAATACTGGATGTGTATCAAATTGTATTGTTAATATAAACAGCATGGAGGCAGTTGATCACAACGTGGAAGGGATTAAGTCTCAACATGAGACTGAACCTCTTCTTTAACATTACCATGCACTGAATTTTTGTTATACTCTTTTTATCTATTTTTTCTTTTGCTTATAATTTTTAAACATAAAACTGTTTTTCATTCACATTGATAGTTAGTTTTGGTTAGTGTGTGTATATGTTTAATTTAGAAAACTTGTTTTAAAAGTTGAATATGTGTCTCACCTAATTCAACTAAGTACTAATATCCTTTGAGGAACCTATTGACCAATTAGACAATTACAACTCTGCTGCTTTAATTAACTGGGCCGTTTCAAATCTTGGACATATTTATAAGAATGTTTTTTTAAATAGAAATTTTATGTAGGAACTCAATTCACCCACTTTGTAAGATTCAACTCCAACCAACATTTGGTATTAGTGGTTTGGTTATTTTTGTTTAATTTATTTTTCTACTATCTAAACTGTTCTGCATGTTCTCAAAATTCTTTAATTGTGATTTTAGTTGTATCTTAAGGATCTTAAAATTTCTATCATATCTACATTTTTTGTTCCGTACAATTATTGTTAACTTTGGATAATAGAGTTGAGTGTGATACTACTAAAGAACCACCTTTTTTTAATTGTAATAACAATGATCAGTGGAAATTAAAAAAGAAAATGTAACTAGAGAGTATGAGACCTAAAATCTAGGACACTATTGAAGAAAAACATTTATTATCTATTACTTCTAGGGACACATGGTCTTAGCTGAATAAAGTCACCTATAACAATAATTATAATTCAATTAATTCTTTGTACTGTTCTCTTGGTGATGAATAATTCAATAGAATATCTGCTTGTAAAACTGCTTATGAAATTTGGGATACTTTATCTGTCTCTAATGAGGGAACAACCAATGTTAAAGAAATGAGATTTAATAAATATATTATTAAATATGATAATTTTAAGATGAGGGCTGATTAATTTATTTCGTAAATGTATCTCAGGTTCAATGAAATAGTGAATACCAAGAGTCTTCTTGGGAAACCCGTGGACAATAATGATCAGATTATGAGATTTCTTAGATGCCTACCTAGCTTATGGAGAGGAAATTCTATTTCTATATGATAATATTGTGAAAAAGGGAAGATACCTGTAAAGGAATGAATTGGAAATCTTATGATGTACGAAGAAGATTTTATGGTAAATCATGAAGTAGATGAAGAACTAAGAAAGAAGACTATAACATTCAGGATTGCTACCTCTAAGAACAAGGATAAAGAAAAAGTTCAAGCTGCTATAGACACTTCCACCAGTGGAGATTCAGACTCTGACAGTGATGACAAGATGGCTCCTCTTGATAGGAAATTTAAGACGTTCTACCGAAATAAAAAGTTCTTTAGAAAGTAAAACTACAAAGGAAGGTATTATAATAAAGGATAGTGGAAAAAGGATAGAAAATGGAATGATAACACAAATGATATTCTTAGTTATGAGTGTAAATGAAAAGGCTTCTTGAAGGCTGATTTCCCCAGGAATAAATTAAATATGAAATATGAGGACAAGGGAAAGGGACATAAAAAGGCTACGAATGCTACTTGGAGTGATTCAGAATATTTCTCGAGTGGATCTGACTCTACTGATGTTGAAAATAAAAAACATGCAATTATGTTTTTCATGACAGAAACATCAGAGGTAACACCTAATTCCCCTATACATAATGCTTATTATTCTGGGAATTAAAGTGAATCAAACAATGATGAAAATATGAGTGAGGATGAACTATTTGAACACTACAAAATGCATGAGGATACATTTAATGAACTCAAGGATAAATATAAACTTTTTCAAAGAAAACATGCTTTAAATTCTAATTAAAAATATGATCTGGATATTCAGAAATAAAAATGAGCTCAGTTGTTAACAGAAAATGCTGAACTCAAATTATCAAATTGGAAGTTAAAAAGGGATTTGGAAAAGTTTACTACTGATATAGATACCTTGACTAAGTTTCTATGAAAACAAATTGCACCAAAATACATGACTGGTATTGGATATCAACCAAGATAGAGAAGAATTATTAAAACTAAATTTTTTCCAAAATCTGGACAGTGCACAGCTAGTTCAATTTCAGGACCGTCTTTTGAAAAACCAATCTCTAAAGAACCTAAAAAACTGTCCATGTCTCAAAATATAATTTTTAATTATAGGAAACCTTCGATACAAGTATGGGTTCCCAAATATTTACTTTCTATCCTCTCTTTCCCCAAGAATATCTTAGTACCAATGTTACCCTACACTTATTCTGTTTTACAGAAAAATTGTCTGAAGAGCTCCTATAAAACTCTATGGTACTAAGACCATGGATGTTCAAGACACATGATAAGATATTATTCATGTTTCAAGAGCCTAATTAATGTTGATGTTGGACATGTCACATTCGGTGATAATGAAAAAGGGAAGATCGTTGGCTTAGGCCAAATTTGTAACCCTAATACAGTATTAATTTCAAAAGTACTATTTTTAATGGGTTAAAATACAATCTGCTAAGTATATCTCTATTATGTGAATATGGATTCAATGTCACATATAAAAATGATGCATGCAATGCTTTTATTTATAAAAATTATTTATTATTTACTCCTCATAGAAATGAGAATGTATGTGCTATTGATTTAGATTCTTTTGCTAAGAAAAATTTTTCTTTCTCAAATGCGTTTCATAAGGAATCTTGGTTGTGGTACAAAAGATTAGGACACTGCAATGTGCACTCACATAGGAAACTAACTAGGAATGGTTTAGTTAGAGACTAACCTAAGTTAGAATTCCCTCTTAACAAAGTGTGCAATCCTTGTCAAAATTGGAAAATAACACAAAGTTTCTTTCAAAACAAAGAATGATGTGTATTCTTCTCAACATCTTGAGTTGGATGACATGGACTTGTTCGGAACATCAAGAGTTTCACATTCAAATGGGAAGCAATATGTTTATGTTCTCATAGATGATTTTTATAGATATAATTTGGTGTACTTTATATCTCACAAAAGTGAATCATTCTATTACATCATTAAATATTCCAAGTCTTTTGGAAATCATAGTAGACTTATAATTAAGACCTTGAGAAGTGATCGTGGCTGTGAGTTTGAAAATCAGGATTTTGATTATGTTTTCCCACAAAATGGCTATACTCAAAATTTCTCTGCTCCTAGAAAACCTAAACAAAATGGAGTGGTAGAAAGAATAAATAGGACACATCAAGTGATTTCCCAGACTATGCTTAATGATTACAATCTACCTATCTATTTCTGGGCAGAGGCTATTAACAAAGATTTTACATTATCAATATAGTCTTAATTAGACTTGTTCTTAAGAAAACCCCTAATGAGTTTTGGAATAATAGGAGGCCTTAGGTTAATTACCTTAGAGTTTTTGGTTTCAAAGTCTTCATCCTTAACACTAAGGACAATCTTGAAAAATTTCCTTCAAAAAGCGATGAAGGAATTTTTCTAGGTTACTCAATCTCTAGTAAAGCCTATAGAGTAATCAATAAGAGAACCAAATGTGTGGATGAATCAATTCATGTAAAATTTAATGAGACTGATCCACATGAACCCATAACCTCTTTTGAAAACCTTGAGGAAGATATGTCAATTCTAGATCTTAATGATAAAGATAGTAATATCCCTATTAAAAAACCAGTTGAATAAATTTTCCAGAATCTAAGCCTAGTGAATCTGATCCTATAGAAAACCATGAGAAGTCTAGTTAAACTCTTTCTAAAGGTATAAAAACTCTCAAAAATCATCCATTAGATGCTGTAGTAGGTTATCTAAATAGAGGGACACAAACAAGATTATCTCTGAGAAACCAATTTAAACATCAAGCTTTTCATTCATAGCTTAATCCCAAAATTATAAATGATGCAATCAGGGATGAATTTTTGGTGATAGCTATGCAAGAAGAATTAAATCAGTTTGAAAGAAACAATTTTTGGGAATTAGTAGACAGACCTAAAGACACTTTGACCATTTCCACTAAATGGGTATTTAGAAATAATGTTATGAATCTGGAAACATAGATAGAAACATGGAAAGACTAGAAGCACATTGATAGAGTCCAGAAGAAGAATGGACTATGAGGAAACCACTGAACCTGTATCTAGACTAGAAGAAATTAGGATACTTCATGCTTATGTAGCTCATATGAATTTCAAAAATTATCAAATGGATGTAAAAAGTGCACTTCTAAATGGATATATAGTTGAAGATGTATTTTTTGAAAAACTTCCTGGCCTTACAAATCCCCAAATTTCAAATCATGTCTTCAAAAAGTCTAAAGCATTATATGGTATAAAATAGGCTCTAAGAGATTGGTATGATAATCTTAGTCCTTTTCTTATTTCAAAAGGATTTACTAAAGGAATATTGGATCCCACTCTTTTTAATAAAATTATTTCCAAAGATGTATTAATATTAAAATTTTTTTGGAAGACATTATTTTTGAATCCTCTAAAAATTCCTTATGTACTAATTTTTCAAAAATGATGCAAGATGAGTTTGATATGATTTTAATGGGAGAACATAAATTTTTCCTTGGATTTCAAATTTTTCAAAATAAAAATGGTATTGTTTCAAATAAATGTAAATATACCAAATATCTATTAAAACACTTTGGTTTGGATGGAAACAAAGGAAGCGACTCACTTATGAGTACCACCTATAAGTTGGACGCTGATGAAACTGGTAAACTAGTGGATCAAACCAAATACAGAGGTATGATTGGGAGTTTTCTCTATCTTACTGCTAGCAGACCTGACATTATGTTTAGTGTTTGCATGTATTCTCATTTTCATGAAATCATTAGAGATTATCATTTAACTTCTATTAAAAGGAATTTTAAATATATCAAGTATACTACAAACGTAGGTCTATTTTATCCATGTGGACAATCATTTTATTTAATAAGTTATTCAAGTCCTGATTTTGCTCGTCTCAAGTTACGTAGAAATAGTACCATTGGAACATGTCACATTTTAGGAAAATAACTAGTATCTATTTGTAGTAAGAAATAGAATTAAATTGCATTATCTACTATCGATGCTAAATATATAGCTTCTGGTAGTTGTTGTGCTCAAATTCTGTGGATGAAACACACTTTAATAGACTATGGATATCAATTAAAACATGTCTCTATAAACTATGACAATAAAAGTGCTATTAACATCTCTAATAATCCTCTATCTCATGATAGGACAAAGAACATTGATGTGAGACGTCACTTATAGAGAGATAACTGTCAAAGAGGTGATATCACTCTTGAATTCATTGGTACTGAACAAAAATCGGCTGATATATTCACAAATCCCTTGAATTCTGAGAGGTTAATTTACATCAAACATGAGTTAGGTATGACAAACTTTTAACGTTAGAAACCTCACTATTAGAAACCACAGTTAGAAACCTCACTGTTAGAAACATCATTTTTTGAGACCTCGGCATTAGAAACCTCATATTTAGGAATATCATCATTAAAAACCATACATTTATGAACATCACCGTTAGGACCTTACTGATTGTCGACGTTTTTCAGGATTTAGCATTTTTTTGCTGGAATCTGAAATGTTTTTAGTTTTATTTATTTCTTTTACTTGAGTTGTTTTTCGATCCCTAAATGATAAAATTAAAACACATACCACATTTTGACCCGCATCATCTCTTTCCCAAACCACTCACTTTCTAATAATAGAACCTCACCTTCGGTCGAAACACTCGAACCACTCCAGATTGATGGCTAGATTGAAGAGGCCACTGGTCCGTGATGAAGTAAATGTGATAATTAGAAAAGACCAAGATCTTGGTCTAGTAGTGGATTCCAGGAAGTGGAAAATCTAATCAAACCACATTTATCGATGTGGGAAATAGTGGTTGAGAAGGAGTTAAGTTCGAAGTGACTATTGTCAAGATGGTATTTAGTGTTAAAGGAACTTGAAGCTGAAGGGTTGGTCGAGTGATTTATAAATAATAATGGACCTTATTAACCAAAATTTTTGATGGAATTTTATTAATATCTAAGATTTGAGAATTCTGATAACCAGAACTGGATGACTTCCATAGTGAATGGAGTATGTTTGAGATTCTCCTCAACTGAATGGGTTGAATGATCTAGAGGACCACATGAAGGGATTGTTGACTACTACTCAAAATTGGTACCTCCCACAACCGAGTTATTCTATTATGAAGAAGCTCTGGCAGAACTAACTACTAGTGGTATCCTTAGTAAAGTGATTACTGCTAAAATGGAAGGAGAATATAGGTTGTTGTTCATGTTTGTTCTGCATGACTTGAGTCCTAGGAGAGGGGAATTTTCTACATTGAAATATCAGGTTGTTTTTCACTTATATTTGTAGAATCATGGATTGAAGATAAATTTATGTAGGCTGCTAATCATTCAATTTGAAGATATGAAAAAATCCAGTTCCAATTTTAATTCCTTATTTCATTCCAGATTGATATCCTTAATGTTGAATGTAAACAGAGTTGCTGGAAATAAAGAGGAAACATTTGTTGTGAGAGACAATTTATGCATTACCAAGACATTATTCAAGTTTATGAAGATCAACTAGAACCCTTGGAAAAAAATATGGATAAATGATGAAGGTAAAATACATAAAAAATTCAATCCTATCACTCATCTTACTAGGATTAAGGATAAGAGAGATCCTAGTCTTAAGGCTAGTGAAGTAGAACCTGCATATTCAGATAAAGAAGGAGAAGCTGTTATTGTGAAAGAAAGAGAGGACTCTCCTATAGATGGAAGATGTTATCCAAACCTTCCCTCCAATCCTCATGAAAATACTATATCCTTTGTTGAACCTAGACCAACAAAGTGATTTCCATGAAGGGAGACTATTCTATGGGACAATGATGATAAAGAAACTAGTGAGGAAGAAGGGGTAGAAAATGTCTTAAGAAATATTAGAGGGACCTCAGATGAGGATGAGGACACTGAGTCTAGTCATACTGACTTTGAGACTACTACTGATGTGATTGGAGAATAATTTCTTCATCTTAGTCCCTTGATAGGTAATAGAGAAATGGTTGATGGTGTAGATGAAGAAGTTGCTGATTCATTTGAATCTGTAATTGCTTTGGAAGTAGTTGATGATTCAGTAGAAGAAGTGGCAGTGGACCCTCCTGTTGATGAAGTTTCTCAAGGAGGTATGGTAGTGAAGTATATGGTTGATCAGGAAAATTCTCCATGTGAGGGGGAAGAACCTATAGCTACAGGATCAGTGGCTGTTGCCCATGGAATAGAGGATTGGACAGAAGCTCCTGGATCTTTGGTGTTTGGTTTAGATTATGGAGATTCTGATGATGAACATCCTATCAGAAGTCCTCCAATTCCTACTATTTTATAAACCACTATTGTGTAGCCAGTGGTTCTATTTTCCTTGAGACTATGTGATGAAGGAATATTTGTTATCAATAAAGTCAGATCTAGGGAGCCACATTGATGTGAGATTGGTTGGTTTAGAGAGGGATATGAATCAAAATAAATAATCATTCGCATCTACAATGGAATGTCTAGTTTTTACCTCTCACTCAGTTGTGTTACATGAGGTCAAGGAATGTCAGAATCAGGCAAAGCATTGGCAGATTCTCTGGAATCTTTGAAGTAGTCTATTCCCCATTAGATGCATATATGGATTCAAGGGATCAGGTTGACATAGATCTTAGATATGTTAAATGTGTGGTTCAGCAAATGGTCACTGTGTTTGATGATTCTAAGAAGTCCATGGAAACACATGTGAAAGGCCGTGACGAAGATGTGAAAAGGATGATCATAGGGATAACCAAATCATTTAAGGAGAATGCAGATTTCACTATGGCACCTCTGGGTGAATCTACATCAACATTAGCCTCTCCTTTAATTCACATTGACGATTTTAGGACCGTTTTTAGAGAATAAGTGGAAAATTTCTCTGGTACTAGTACCTCAGACACTCATGTCAATTCCATTACCAGGTAAATTCATAAAATTGTGTGAAATTATAAAAGGGAAGCTGCTCAAGATCAGAAGGCCATCAAAGAGAAAGTGAATTTCTACTACAAGAAGGTATTTCTAAACATTATATGGATGATTACTTCCAGTTGTTATTAGAGAGATTGAGGAATCTACCTGTCACTCATGACTTTAAGGATCAGGTTAGTAGGCTCAAGGAATTGACTCTTGGAATAGAGAAATTTACAGAGAATAAGGATGATTTCATGTCTTCCAAGGAAATAAGAGGAAGTATTATTATGGATTTTAGAAGTATTATTTTTTCCCTTCCTCCATGTGGACTACACTCCCATAATTGTTCCTCCAGACTTTCCTTCTACCTCAGCTGCCTCATGATCTGCTAGTGCTACTCCCATGAAGAATCCTACTCAGGCCATCCAAAGTTTTACCCCATTGATTCCTCAGAGATCTACTCACTATAGATCTACTGATTCCTCAGTGGATTCTCCTGGTACACTGATAACTTCCATCCCTCTTCCTATCCCTCCACCTTCTGACCCTGCATCATCAACATCAAAAGACAAAGCTCCCTTTGACATATCTGATGTCGATTTAGTGTGGACTGTCTTAGCTGATAGGGATCAGTGTATTCCTTTTTGTATATTGGTCTAATATTTTATTAATACAAACACTCTCTTTTATCTATTTTTTTTGTATTCTTATTTTTAATCAGAAAGGGGTAGATGTGTTTAGTGTTTCAGTTGTCTATCATCAATTTATATGAGTTATGGCTTAAATTTAGTTTTAATGATATAATAGTATGTGTATGAAAACTTCACTGATGAAATTAGAAGATGTGTTTTGTCTTGATTAAACACTACTTAATCCTTAAAAGTCAATGACATAATTTCTGATTATCCAAAAGGGAGCGATTGTTGGAGTCACCTATTTTGATAATCCCAAATCATGTTTCATTTATGTGATAATCAGTTATTCATTCTATTTTAATCATGTTTCATTAATGTTCCTTATTTCTATCAAGTAATATTCATATACTTTTAGTCTCATTGTTTGCTGGTTTAAGCTTACAGTGAAGAATTTATCTAAGTGCATGGTCACCGATGCGAAGGTTAATAAATTCAAAGGTCACCAATGCAAAGGTCACCGATGTAAAGGTAACTGATGAAAGATTTTTCAATACAAAGGTCACCGATGCAAGGTCACTATTGCAAGGTCATCGATGTAGTGCTACTGAAGGTTACCACTGAAGGTTACCAATGGAAGGTTACTGATGTAAGGATACTAATGGAAGGTTGCCAATGGAATGTTACTGATGGAAGGTCACTGTTGGAGAGTGCCAATTTCCACCCACTGATTGAGCCTACCATTGTGAAGGATATCATTACTAGTCTACCATACTCTTCTACTCCATACTTCATCAAATTCTTAAGATTATTCTAACGGTCATATTTTCTAACTTTAATGCTTCTTAATTTAATTAGTGCTTATTTTATACTTATCAAGAGACCATATAATGACAATACGAGGCATGATAAAGTTCTCATGTGATGTATGTATTCTTATTTTCAGACCTCAAATATAAAAGACATAACTGAGGAAGAAAAGGGTTTGCATAGGATGAATGAGAAGAGCAAGTCTAGAAGTTATAAATGAGAAATAAATCAGAAAGAACCTACTGGAGAACATGGGAGAACCATTTGAACACTTTCACTACGAACCCCAAGAACGTTAAGAATATTATTTTGGGAAAACAATTTCAGGTTTCCTTCTGTGTCTCATAAACTATTATTAAACTCAATAAGAAGAACACTCAATTCCTAAAAGCTAGAACCTGGAGTTGCGACACTCTGTTTTGTAGACAACATTCCTAGAAAGACCCGAACTTCAAATTCTTCACATCGTGGAGTCAAGAGATGAATTGAAAACACATAGATCCACCAAAAACTCAATCTCATTTATATTTTCTCTGTTGTGTTTCTTCTTATTAAATTTCTGGGAAGTGTATCTGTCGGCTTGACACACTGTCTCATGTGCTTGAATTGGATGATATCGAATAAACTTACATCAAACTTCACTTACATTTTTTCCCACGTATAACTATGGAAGATACCGTGTGTGGTCCGTATTGTTAGTTTTTTCAATGAAGAACTGTGGTAGAGGGTGTGAACCCTAGATAGTTTGTGAAAAATATTGTAAAGGCCAATACAGGTTGTGCATCAATGTTTATTGTTAATATAAATTTCTTGGTGGAAGGTGATCACCATTTGGATAAGATTAAGTCTTGGCTTGAGACTGATCCTCTTGTTTAACTTTACAATGCACTGAATTTTGGTTACACTCTGTTTTACCTTTTTCCCCTGCTTATAATTGCTAAAAATAAAACTGTTTTGCATTCACTTTGCTAGTTAGTTTTGGTTATTGGGTGTATATATTTAATTCAAGAAAACTTGTTTCAAAAGTTGAATAAGTGTCTCACCAAAGTAAATTGAGGACTAATAACCCTTTGAGGAACATGTTGACTAATTATATATTTACATATCTTCTTCTTTAATTAACTAGGCCGTTTCAAATCTAGTGGATATTTATAAGAAAGTTGTTTTAAACAAAAATTTTAAGTTGGAACTCAATTCACCCCCCCTTCTAGAGATTCCACTCCGACTAACACCATTAAACTCTTTTAATAAAATATTTATGTTCTTATTAATATTTAAAATAATAAATCAATAATGATTTAATGGATATTATGTTTAATTTTCCTTTATTTATTACTTCCTTTATAAAGAAATCTTAAGGCATATTTTCAACATTTTTAATATGGGTTATTTTTACCTATTACAGAAGTGAAAAAAGAATATTTTTATCATATATGAATTGAATGAACATCATCCCATCATATCCGTTATTCATTATCAAGAATCCATTACATGTTTTCATCCTTATTTTCAGTGAAAATATTTCTAAAAAATATTCAAAAAATATTTTATTTTAATTTATTTATATGGAGATAGAAATTTAATCTCAATTTTATTAGATAACAGAAATTTTTATTACTTATTTAATTAATGAACAATAAAAATATTTTTTTGTTGTAACGCCCTGACCCTAGTAAACCAGAGTCAGTGCATTATTTTAATACATTGGCATGATTACAAGGAATCAAGTCTCGAAAGACCGATTAGTTTAGCAGTCTTGGAAAATAGATTACATACATGAATGTAACATTACACTTCATAACATACAAAACAAAATAAATAATCCTTTATGAATGCCATTATTCCGTTGTCTTAACCCTTCTTATCAATCAAAATATACTTCTTGGAATCCTGGGAAAAAAAACATTGAAAGGGGTGAGCTCAAACGCTCCGTAAGGGTAAGCAATACAGCGGAAACATTTATAAATAAGCATAAACATTTAAGGCAATGTATAACAAAAAAAAAGCCTTTTAAACTTGAACTTCAACATAGTATGGAAAAAATAAAATGAAATAATGCCACTTACTTATTCACATGGATATTCTACTAATCGAATAATCACATGCAATATCAATAACTACTTTCATAATGATGGAATGCATAATTCCAGACTATCATAACCACATAGCCAAGGCCTCGTGCCAAGACTACAAATAAGATTTTTCCAAGGCCTTGTTCCGAGACACTAGTTTGTCTCATGAGACCTACCGATGCATCGAGTAGCTATAGCGGGCTCCACCCGTCACATATTAAGTCCAATGCATTCCCATATTAAAAGGTTTAAACATAACATAAACATCCGTATTAAAACTAGCATACGAAATGTCAATACTTTCACCATAAACTATGAATGCTCTAAAAATAGCACATCCACAGTCAAACATATCACAAAACCTTCAATACAATATAGAAGTTTTGTATCACAATAAATCATCTTCATATAATCATAAAATCCATCAAAGGATGTTGACATTGATGAAATTAGAACTATTTTAGAGAAATATATCTTTTTTTTGAAATCATTTAAAAGTCACACATTTATAAAGGAAGTAATTAAAAAGAGATTTTTGAATCAAAGTGTCCCATACCACTTTGAAACTTTTGATAGGAATTATCATTTTAAAAAAATTCATGTCCATATAAATAAATCCTTAAAAACCATTTTGAAGACATGGACATTAATTAAAAAAATTTAGAAAGATAAATCTTTAAAACATTTAAAATTCTTATTTTGATAAAGAGTACCTTTCCAAAATTCTTAAAATATTTATTTTGAAATCATTTAAAAGTCACATAATTATAAAATAAAACATTTTCTTTGAAAATATTCTTATAAGCTTGTAAGGGAAGCTTTGACAATTTTATAACGGCGGTAAATAGCCGCACCCACCGAATAAGTTAAAAAAACATTCTTACCTTAATTTTGTCGAAAAGGATAAAAAGAACCTTGTTTGGAAAATGACGGGAAGATTCCTTTATAAACCACTTATAAAAAGTCAAAAAAGGGTATAAATGACTTTAACCCATATTCTAGTAAATAGTAAAAAAAATTAAATTCATTTTTAAGAAACATGGATGTGGATGATAAAGAGATCCCAGTAGATTATTACGTATAAACAAACTCGGATAGTGAAGAGATTGTGAAATAACCCTTACCTTGTACTTTTTCTTGGTTGGGGTAGGTTAACCTCCTGTATAATGGTGAAATAATTGTTATTAAATTATAAAAGAATCATATACACTAATATGATATCATATATGATCTTTTAACATTGATTTGTTAATAATATCTTAGTATTATCGTTGTTTCAGGTGTTAACTTACTCGTTTTCTTTTATATGTTTTGTTACGTAAGACATGTTTTTAATGGATAGGTTGTATATTATTCATATCCAGAATGATATAAAGTACATAGATACTATTATTAATCATAAAATGAGAATTATACTTGAATGGATACGATGGAGAATGAATCTCATCGCGTTCGTGGAGACGGTAGTCCGTACATACGCACGAGCGAGAATATCATTCTTTTGATATTAAAATAATATATAAATGGTTATTATATCATATATACAGAATAATTAACATGTTATATTTATTATTTACATGAGTTACATATCATTATTACACCTATCCAAATAATAATATATTGAATAACAATTACACCACGACGTGGAGACGGTAAGCCGTACGTACGCACGTATGGTGACATGTTATTCAAAGGGTGGATAGAATACTGAATATGGTTGTACCATATTTATAATAACATCACAATATATATATGATACTGGGGTTATTATTTTAGAATGGTAACAACAAAGGAAGAAGAAGTGGAAGAAGAAAGGAACTTGGAAAAGGGTGGTGAAATCATTACCTCTTCTTCGGGTTCTTCCTTTTGATTTGATCAAAAGGGCTCTTTGGATGGCTTTTTGATCAAACCAAGGCCTCTAGGTTGTAGTTAGGGATGTTGGGAGAGTATTTGGAAAGATTTTGGCCGAACAAAAAGGCTTTGAAGGTGTGAAGAAATGAGAACGAGGAGTTCCCTTTTATAAGAGGGGTGAGGGGTACCTTTGGAAAAGCTAGAAATATTAATTTATAATAAATTTATATTCGGTTTCTAATGACTCCAAAGTTTATTATTAAAAGGTAAATGTGTTAATAGGTCTAAATCCATTCAACCAATAGAATTTATACAGGTTTGGGTTACTATATTAACCTTATCTTTTAGTTTTAACTCTTAGTTAATTAGTTTGACATTTACCATGTCACTTTGTATTTTTATATTATATAGTTAATAAACATACTATATACATCCAAGAGACCCCCAAGTGGTCCATTAATGATAAACCTATCATGATATAAGTCTCCTGTCTGATCCTTAGTTTTTTAGGAATTTAATATCAATTAATAATATAATATTTGTTTTAAAAACCCTTTTATGTCAATTTTGACACTATTCAATATTTGATTTTTTTGAAACTCATAACAGAATTATTACTTCGAATAAAGTCAATTAAATCCATCATAATATGCAATATTATCCTAGAAAATTAGTTTAATTCATTAAAAGTCTCAAATTATATTTATTTGGGTATTTAAAATATCAATTATTTTAATTTTTCACTATTATGGTAGTTACTGCATCATCATTGTGTCATAAATAAATTAAATTATTTAATGTCTAAAAATTATAAATAAAATTTCATTATGTAGGAAATCTTATTATATTTCTAATGAATATTTACAATAGAATTTATCTTATGTGTAACCCTATATTAAAAATGTTTTAATAAATAAACTTGGATTTTAACTTTTTTAACTCTTCTTTGAATTAAAAAATAATAAATGTCCTAATCTAATCCAAGTGGACCTAAATGATAATATTTTATTCCTAAGGTTGTTTTTGGTCGAGATACACTTGTCCAATAGAATTAGGACATGTGTTAGGGTAATATTAATATAATATTTACCCTTAATTACCCTATTTACTTTAACCGTGGTAAATAAAAGTAAAAAGTTACTATTCACCAAAAATTATTTTCATCCCATTGAACCACATTTTACTTCTCGATATTAACTGTGTCTCTCAGATTTTCTAATTTCCAATCACAAAAGTGGTAAAATTAAGTTTTATGAAAAATTCAGTTTTTTAACTACCACTTAGTAGTTTCACTATTCATAAAAATTGAAGTTTTTCAGAACAATGCCAAAATTTCACCCTATGCTATAATTGATATTCCGAATTCAAAAATGATGTCTATTTTAAAAAATTCCAAACATATAAGTTGCATTAATTAATTTTATAATTAATTCCCGTTGTCACAACAAATATCTTGTTTTTAAGAAACAATATATATCAAAAGATTGACAATTGTTTAGGTCCAATTTCAAAGTGAAATAAATTCTAATGAACACCATTGGATAAAATGGTGAAAATATATTCTAATTATACTTTAAAACCAATCAAATTCATAATTTATCACTATTAATTATTTTGATTAAAAAAGTTGTTTTTAATTAAAATTTAGTAATTTTCACTATTCATCAAAATATTAAAGTTATCCGAAAAGTACCAAAATTTCACCTTAGGATAAATTCAATACTCCGAATCCAAAAATGAAGTCCATTTTGAAATATAAAATATATATAATTTCAAAAATTAGGTATTACTATTCATAATGGCTAGTTTGATTGGTTGTGGTATGTGTTAGAACTCGAAGTTACGTACAACACACGCTACTGTATCATTCAAAGGAAAGCGTACCGTGGAAGCTTGGGATGTTTCATTTTAAATTTTTGATGTCCCCATTTAGTCAAAAAGTTTAAAATATTGTATTTAAAAAGGGTTCACTATTAAAAGTTGGTAAAAGTGCAATACTGAAAATGAATTTGTTCTTACATTATGTCTAAGAAACTCATAATATGGATTCTAAAATTATAAGGATTATATAAAGTTTAAAATTTAGTTAATACTATTCATAACCTCTTTTGAACGTCTTGTTTGGTAAGTCATGGTGCGATTGAACTCGGTGTTGCGTGTCGTGCAAGTTATTGAATTATTTTAAAGAAATAACACACTATGAAATCTTGGGGTGTTACATTCTCCCCTCCTTCAATAAATTGCATCCTCGCAATTTGAAATTGTTCTTCGAAAATAAAAGGTTGAAAATAAAAAAATATCTTTGTGGGAAAACCCACATCAGAAATTGGGTTACTAAAATTTAGCCTTAAAATGAGGAAAAGAGAAATGAAAGGGTCACCACCAATTTATGATCTCGATTAGGAGAACATTGGTGGCAATTAGAGACATATAATTGGAGGAAAAACGTAAATATTTATAGGTTGTGATTGAGGTTGTCAATCAAAAACAAGTTTAAAACTTAGGTCCTTAAATTCATCAATCTATGAGGATTTAAAATACCATCGATTCAACAAAACATAAGGTATTAGGATAACACATTTTTGACGTTTGAAAATATCTTAGTTGAAATCCCACATCGAAAAATGAATTAATGAGGCCTCTATTTAAAATAAAGAGTGGAAAGTATGAAGATTACCGAAAATAACACATACTAGGGTTCCATGTAGAAAAATATGGATATAGAAGAGAAATCTAACCATCAATTATCTGATGGAGAGTTGTAGAGAACATGGCTATGAAAAGGCCAACAATCCCAAAGCCATAAATTAGTGATGATTTAAGGCACCATCTAGGACAAAATTTTTGTTCTAATCTCCTTTTCTTAATGTTGAGAAATTTATTTTTGAGATTGGCTAAGATCATAAGGAGATATACTTACTTTATAATTAGAGTATTATCCATTAATAAATTTCTACCACAAACTCATCTTTCACTCTAAAAGAAAATAGAACGTAAAAAAAATTCTATTTATACTATTCATACAGGGTTCCAAAATAAAAGAATTTATAATTCATCTACCAGATCTTTTAAAAAAAACTACATTATTTAATCCAGGACATCTCGTGGGCCAGTGGTAGGTGATACACCCTTGTCACCCTTCAGTTGCGGGTTCAAGTCTCGCGGCCTTGCCGGATGTGACGGGTTGCCGCCCAACCTCCGGGTTGTCCTTTTATGGCAATCCAAAATAATCCAAACTAGAACTATCCAAAATACATCTGTCCAAACTCATAGTCCAAAATTTATAAGGAAGGTAAACATAACGTAGATCCTTTTTACCCCGTAATAGCATATGAATACCTTCATCATGTATTGTTTTAATACACTGAAACATCCTGAATTACCATATTCCTTATTGATTACATTCATGCTCCCTTATTCCATATAGAATGCTGGATATAATTCATCAATCCAAAAATGTTTTAAACCCCAACAATGATGGAATATACAAATCATTAATCAATTTCAAGGTAGTCAAGAATATCCAATATAATTTATCCAAATAAATCATGTATTATTCCAAAATCACTACCTCGGTATCAGAACTATATTATGGTTTATCATTATCTAAACCATATATTTTCCAAAAAATTATCCTGCTATTGAATCACTTTTCTTTGTTCCACAAAATCTCAAGTCCTTAATGAAATAGTACTGCAGTATAATCTTTATATACTCCATAATTTTTATAACAAGTACATTGTTGATAAAACACTCAATTAACATAATCAAAATAAGAACTCTAATCATTCCTCTTCATCTGTGGTAGTATCATAACTTGATTGTTATCCAATAGCATCATTTGCGGCAAGGTTTGATGACTGGGACATAGGTTCACGTAGTGTCCAAACTCCTTTCAAATGAAGCATTGTACATTTGAAACCATTTTCTTACCATTGCAGTCACTTACTTTGTGCCCTTTTCCTCCACACTTATAACAAACTCCCATTCATTTCAGACAAGTTCTAGGGTGTTTCTTCCCACAGTTATCACATATGGGAAAATTCTTCATTTCCCTCTTCCCTTTGTCCATATTTTTCTCTTCCATCCTTTTCTTCTCTTGCTTCCCTTCAAAGCCATAGGACTCAGTAAAATCGTTACTTATCTTATCAACACATGATATTATTTCTTTATATGATGATAATACATGGGAGAATATTTCGCTTATAAATTCTGGCTTAAGACCATGAAAGATATGATCCTTCTTTCTCTTTGGATTATGTGCATTGATGGAGTTATCATTCCTTCTACTGGGCGCCATTTCTAAACAATGGCATACACTAGATTAGTTTATGAATAACAATACCTAATCCCAAACTTATAAAACACATAACATAAATTAAATAGTTTATGTATATAATCCATAATCATAAAAATGTCTCCTTTGAAGAATTATATACACATAAACCCTTAATAATTGTTTGTAAAGAAAATGAGAATTATCCTAAGCATATCCCCTGGGAGTGTTGTAACCAAGAGTGTAGCAAGGCCCGTTGTTGTGCACCAGTTCCCATTCGAGTCTAGATCCAAGCGGTGTTTTCGCGTTTTACCCTTAGGTACATCTATGCCAGAGCCGCCTCTACCTGCTCGTATCCAGACAGGGATGTATTGCTCAGAAAACTCACAAAATCTCTACAATACCAAAATTCTAGGAAGTTATTCTATACTAATCCTCAAGGTCCATCTTAGGTCTATGTTCTCTAATCAGAGTTTACCTAAATCTAGTTTCCATGTTTTGTACTAAACTTCCTCTGATACCAACTGTAACGCCCCAACCCTAGTAACCCAGAGTCGGTGCATTATTTTAATACATTGGCATGATTACAAGGAATCAAGTCTCGAAAGACCGATTAGTTTAGCAGTCTTGGAAAATATATTACATACATGAATGTTTCATTACACTTCATAACATACAAAACAACATAAATAATCCTTTATGAATTCCATTATTCCCTTGTCTTAACCCTTCTTATGAATCACAATATACTTCTTGGAATCCTGGGAAAAATAAAACATTGAAAGGGGTGAGCTCAAATGCTCCGTAAGGGTAAACAATACAGCGGAAACATTTATAAATAAGCATAAACATTTAAGGCAATGTATAACTAAAAAAAATCCTTTTAAACTTGAACTTCAACATAGTATGGAAAAAATAAAATGAAATAATGCCATTTACTTATTCACATGGATATTCTACTAATCTAATAATCACATGAAATATCAATAACCACTTTCATAATGATGGAATGCATAATTCCAGACTATCATAACCACATAGCCAAGGCCTCGTGCCCAAACTACAAATAAGTTTTTTCCAGGGCCTTGTGCCAAGACACTAGTTTGTCTCATGAGACCTACCGATGCATCAAGGAGCTATAGCGGGATCCACCCGCCACATATTAAGTCCAATGCATTCCCATATGAAAAGGATTAAACATAACATAAACATTCGTATTTAAACTAGCATACGAAATGTCAATACTTTCACCATAAACTATGAATGGTATAAAAATAGCAAATCCACAGTCAAACATATCACAAAACCTTCAATACAATATAGAAGTTTTGTATCACAATAAATCAACTTAATATAATCATAAAATCCATCAAAAGATGTTGACATTGATGAAATTAAAACTATTTGAGAGAAATATATCATTTTTTTGAAATCATTTAAAAGTAACACATTTATAAAGGAAGTAATTAAAAAGTGATTTTTGAATCAAAGTGTCCCATACCACATCGAAACTTTTGAAAGGAATTAACATTTTAAAAAAATTCATGTTCATATAAATAAATCCTTAATAACCATTTTGAAGACATGGACATTAATTAAAAAAATTTAGAAAGATAAATCCTTAAAACATTTAAAATTCTTATTTTGATAAAGAGTACCTTTCCGAAATCCTTAAAATATTTATTTTGAAATCATTTAAAAGTCACATAATTATAAAATAAAACATTTTCTTTGAAAATATTCTTATAAGCTTGTAAGGGAAGCTTTGACAATTTTATAATGGCGGTAAATAGCCGCACCCACCGTATAAGTTAAAAAAAACATTCTTACCTAAATTTTGTCGAAAAGGTTAAAAAGAACCTTGTTTGGAAAACGACGGGAAGATTCCTTTATAAACCTCTTATAAAAAGTAAAACAAGGGTATAAATGAATTTAAACCATATTCTAGTAAATATTAAAAAGGTTTTTAAATTCATTTTTAAGAAACATGGATGTGGATGATAAAGAGATCCCAGTAGATTATTACGTATAAACAACCTCGGATAATGAAGAGATTGTGAAATAACCCTTACCTTGTACTTTTCCTTGGTTATGGTAGGTTAAACTCATATATAATGGTGAAATAATTGTTATTAAATTATACAAGAATAATATACATTAATATGATATCATATATGATCTTTTAACATTGATTTGTTAATAATAACTTAGTATTATCGTTGTTTCGGGTGTTAACTTACTCATTTTCTTTTATATGTTTTGTTACGTAAGCCATGTTTGTAATGGATAGGTTGTATATTATTCATATACAGAATGATATCAAGTCCTTAGATACTATTATTAATCATAAAATGAGAATTATACTTGAATGGATACGATGGAGAATGAATCTCATCGCGTTCGTGGAGACAGTAGTCCGTACGTACGCACGAGCGACAATATCATTATTTTGATATTAAAATAATATATAAATGGTTGTTATATCATATATACTGAATCATTAACATGTTATATTTATTATTTACATGAGTTACATATCATTATTATACCCATCCAAATAATAATATATTGAATAACAATTACACCACGACGTGGAGACGGTAAGTCGTACGTACGCACGTATGGTGACATGTTATTCAAAGGGTGGATAGAATACTGAATATGGTTGTACCATATTTATAATAACATCACAGTATATATATGATACTGGAGTTATTATTTTATAATGGTAACAACAAAGGAAGAAGAAGTGGAAGAAGAAAGGAACTTGGAAAAGGGTGGTGAAATCATTACATCTTCTTCGGGTTCTTCCTTTTGATTTGATCAAAAGGGCTCCTTAGGTTGGCTTTCTGATCAAACTAAGGCCTCTAGGTTGTAGTGAGGGATGTTGGGAGAGTATTTGGGCAGATTTTGGCCGAACCAAAAGGCTTTTAAGGTGTGAATAAATGAGAAGGAGGAGTGACTTTTTATAAGAGGGGTGAGGGGTACCTTTGGAAAAGCTAGAAATATTAATTTATAATAAATTCATATTCGGTTTCAAATGGCTCCAAAGTTGATTATTCAAAGTTCAAGGTGGTAATAGGTCGAAAAACATTAAACCAATAGAATTTAGACAGGTTTGGGTTACTATATTAACCTTATCTTTTAGTTTTAACTCTTAGTTAATTATTTTGACATTTACCATGTCACTTTGTATTTTTATATTATATAGTTAATAAACATACTATATACATCCAAGAGACACCCAAGTGTTCCATTAATGAAACAACTATTATTATATAAGTCTCTTGGGAGAACCTTAGATTTTTATGAATTTAATATCAATTAATAATATAATATTTATTTTAAAAACTCTTTTATGTCAATTTTGACACTATTCAATATTTGATTTTGGTGAAACTCATAACAGAATGATTACTTCGAAAAAATTAAATTAACTCCATACTAATATGCCATATTATCCTATAAAATTAGTGTAATTCATTAAAAGTCTCAAATTATATTTATTTGGGTATTTAAAATATCAATTATTTTAAAGTTTCACTATTATGGTAATTACTACATCATCATTGTGTCATAAATAAATTAAATTATTTAATGTCTATAAATTATAAATAAAATTTAATTATATATGAAATCTTATTAGCTTTCTAATGAATATTTAAAATCTAATTTATCTTATGTATAACCTTATATTAAATTTTTTTAGTAAATACACTTTGATTTTAACTTTTTTAACTCTTCTTTGAATTAAATAATAATAAATGTCCTAATCTAATCCAAGTGGACCTAAATGATAATATTTTATTCCTAAGGTTGTTTTTGGTCGAGATACACTTGTCAAATAGAATTAGGACATGTGTTAGGGTAATATTAATATAATTTTTACCCTTAATTACCCTATTTACTTTTAATCGTGGTAAATAAAAGTAAAAAGATACTATTCACCAAAAATTATTTTCATCTCATTGAACGACATTTTACTTCTTGATATTAACCGTGTCTCTAGGATTTTAGAAATTCCAATCACAGAAGTGGTAAAGTTAAGTTTTATGAGAAATTCAGTTTTTTAACTACCACTTAGTAGTTTCATTATTATCAAAAAATGATGTTTTTCAGAACCATGCCAAAATTTCACCCTAAGCTATAATTGATATTCCGAATTCAAAAATGATGTCTATTTTACAAAATTCCAAACATATAAGTTTCATTAATTAATTTTATAATTAATTCCCACTGTCACAACAAATAGTGTGTTTTTAAGAAACAATATATATCAAAAGATTGACAACTGTTTAGGTCCAGTTTCAAAGTGAAATTAACTCTAATGAACACCATTGGATAAAATGGTAAAAATATATTCTAATTATACTTTAAAACCACTCAAATTCATAATTTATCACTATTAATTATTTTGATTAAAAAAGTTGTTTTTAATTAAAATTTAGTAATTTTCACTATTCATCAAAATATGAAAGTTATCTGAAAAGTACCAAAATTTCACCTTAGGATAAATTCGATACTCCAAATCCAAAAATGAAGTCCATTTTGAAATATAAAATATATATAATTTCAAAAAGTAGGTATTACTATTCTTAACGGCTAGTTTGATTGGTTGTGGTGTCTGTTAGAACTCGAAGTTGCATACAACACACGCTACTGTATCATTCAAAAGAAAGCGTACCGTGGAAGCTTGGGATGTTTCATTTTAAATTTTTGATGTCCCCATTTAGTCAAAAAGTTTAAAATATTGTATTTAAAAAGGGTTCACTATTAAAAGTTGGTAAAAGTGCAATACTGAAAATGAATTTGTTCTTACATTATGTATAAGAACCTCATAATATAGATTCTAAAATTATAAGGATTATATAAAGTTTAAAATTTAGTTAATACTATTCATAACCTCTTTTGAACGACTTGTTTGGTATGTCATGGTGCGCTTGAACTCGGTGTTGCGTGTAGTGCAAGTTATTGAATTATTTTGAAGAAATAACACACTATGAAATCTTGGGGTGTTACATTTGTGGTTATTGTGAAATTTAAATGTTTTTTTATTATATGGCTGTTGTAAAATTTTTAGGAATGATGAATGATCCTAATATTGATTTAATGATGGGTTATCCTGATATTTCTCTTAAATTAATTTCTTAAAGTTACCAAGGTTACTGATGATATGTTACCCATATAAGACTCGGGAAATCGATGGTTTGGTGATTCCATTTTATAGGGTTTTTAAGGATGAATGTAATGATAATGTACAAGGGTAAGTAAATTGTCTTCTCTAAGTGGGTTTTAAATGAAATCATTTTATTTAAAATTGTTAGAAAAAGAGATTATTTTTTTATGTAATGTTTATGACTATAAAGAAGCAGTTAAAGGATTGTTTTCAAGTAATGTTATTCATTAGTTTCTATATTTTCCATGAATACATCATTATTGTGATTATGATTTTATTATGATTTCAGTTAAATTTATTTATGAAATCTTTTGTGAAATAATGTTGTTTTCTTGTAAAAGTAAACATATAATTGCCCTCAAATTTTTATTAGTCATAATGATGAGTTTAAATATTTATAAATATATACTTTTAGTTCATGGATATACATTAAATGAAGTAGCTCTGTCTTTATAAAGATCATGGATTATGGAAAGAATGTGCATTGTTGGAATGTTTCAAAAATTTTATGTAAGGTTTTACATAATTATCTATAACACTAAACCAAAAAGATATTACATTTTTAAAAATTTCAATCCATTATGATAAATCACGTAATAATGGGATGGTAATGGTTGATTTTTTAGTTTTTTTATTAGAGGAATGGTTGAGATATCATTATAGGATAGAAAGATTCATGGTACTCAGCTACAGAAGCGTCACCATGTTGTTTTGAAATCCCTTCCATAACCATGATTTGAAATGATAATTTTTATAAGATAATATTCACACCTGAACTATCTGAATCTGTATAACCACTATTACAAATATCCCTTCAAACTCTTATACTGTATGAATATCTCATATCTAAAAGAAATGTAAAACTTTCATCATCCCATCAACTAAAACCCATGTAGAACATCGATACCTCGTGGTCATAGGAAAGATCACGCCAAAGTTCATTATCACCTAATCCCAATTCCACACTCACATGGAATGAGGATAAAACCCACTTGGTTGTTGATGCTACAGCTTAATCCCACGGTAGGTATTACAATGAGAGAAAAATCTAGTGATGTCCTTCTACAAACGTGGCCATGAGAACCATAATCTAATTCCATGATATATCTTCATTTATCCAAGGTGAACTACCTGCTGGGAATCATGAGAGTACCACATTATATCTCCCCTAATATAAGTATAATCCATAACTCTCCCACAAATATATATCACTCCATTTCCATCTAAATACCATCCATGAAATGGATTATTCCCAATAAACCATTATAGGATAACTAATAACTCTAAATTAAATTCTTAAAATCTTTTCACAAGGTCCACCATTTATGATGTAATAACTAAGGGGGATCATGTCAAAAAATAGTATACCTTATATGCACCCATGAACCATTTTACCAACAATCTCATTAATCAACATCCCTCCTACAAATTTCAACTTCATGATCCAGTGTATTCTATTAGAAAAATATACAACGACAATACCCATTCCATGATAATAAAATATCTCAATATAAAGGATTTTTAGATACTAATCTCAACACCTCTATAAGAGATTAAAGTAAAACTATGAGAATATGTAACCCAAGATGTTATGGTCTATGTAGATGGAAAACCTCTCACTGAAGAGATAACAAGTAAAAAAATTTAGGGCATGGACCACATAATATAACTTTTTATCCTATGTAGAGTATTTTTCTCATGTCCTAATATCTAATGAGATCCATAGGAAGATTCTTGATCTATATGCATTAAAAAACCCCAAAATAATCAATAAAGGAATCTACAAAAAATTCATAACTTATTTTAGGGTAAAGAATAATGAAAGTGGTAGATTATTTTAATACACTATTTGGATCTAGGAAATCTCATTCATTATACTCCCTCTACTAAAACTTCAAAAATTACACGGTTAGTGTATTTATTGGTTGTTACAAATAGGTGAAGTCCTAAATGATCCATCAACAGTATTAAAATTTTTTGAAACTTATAATCCTTAGAAAATTACTAGGTCACACCCAAGAAATTGGTGACAATATATCCTCTAAAAAATTTATGTTCCTACATAATAATTAAATTACCTAAGGTGGTACACATAATGAATCTAATAATGTCCATTAAAAAACCAAAAAAAATTCCAATGAGCTTGAAGTGTACTCAACATGATCCCAATGTGTCTAGATTTCAACTTTGGGGTCCATCAGTATATCATGATATAATCTAAAAAAATGAAAAAAGAGTCAAAACATGGATGTATGAACATATTTTTTAGAGACATGAAAATGAAGGGAGACTTTATCAAACCAAAAGGAATGAAATCGTACTCATACAATACATAAATTATCAAAAACTATGCCTTAGGTATACCCTATTATCTAACCTAAATATCATGGTAGTCAATCTATAAGTGAGTCTCAGAGATGCCCCTCACTCCCCTCAACTGATCAAATAAATAATTGGTCGTAAAAAATAGGTACATATTAGTTCATACTGATGTGATTCAATTTCCAATTTTACATGCACTGTCAAAGCCTATTGATTTTATTTTTATAATACCAAACTTGATCACCCGAATGATATGTTCTCAGTCTTATAAATTCCTTATAATTTTAACCCTCAAGATTCACCTTTAGTACCCTCAATTAATCCCAATCTATATGTTATAGTGTAATCAATATATGATATCATACTAGAATGTTTTCAGTCATGAATTTAATTACTATATTAGGATATAGTACTAATAAATCATTTGTAAATACATCCCTTTAATTGTCCACCACTAGAGGAAAATAGGAAGGATCTACTCTCTAAATCAGTTGGAAGAAGAATACCCACCACCTAAAGTATTGTAGTTCCAATCATGCCTAGTTCTAGTATTGTTCTGTCTATCCCAACATCATATTAAATGACAAAAATTCAACCCTTTATACATATAAAATTATATTAATCATCTTTAATAGTCAATGTTCACTTGATAACAACTCAACCTCTCTATGATGAAATCACATTGAGGGTAGTCATATCTATTACCATAAAATAACATAAATTCCCATAACAAGCTAGAACTATTGGACGCTGTGAATATATTTGAAGGTGGTTTACCTTCTTCCCCTATGGTGTATCAGTTGAAGAAAAATAAAACTAAAACTTAATAAGAGTGTCTAACACAATAATGACTTATGAAGATATTATAGAATAGAAGTTCATGTATCAGAGAATGTAGTAAAAATAATATAAGTAATCAGAAATGAAAATATAACTATATAAGATCCCCCAAGAATATCATTCATAACCCAATCCACAACACTAAACATACCAGTATTGGTTCTACAGCCCTTCCTCTTAGTCTGATTATTCTTCTAGGCCATAAAATTCATTGGACTAGGAATCCACTATATAAGTCTTATGACCCGATTCCATCCCTAACTATAATATCAAATATAACCCACTTCTATAGATAGAGTTGAAGATCCTTTTTTCTGGTATGGGTAACTACTTCGTACATGGATCATATCATTAGATTTACTATACCTACTCCTAGAATAGAATCCATAACACTAGAAGCAATTCAACTCACCAGTCCACTCAGATACTAAATCATTCTAACTACCCCCACACTATTAGTCCATTATAAACCATGAGATCCTTATGAAGAACATTTGAGTATGTTTTAATGTAAAAATATCAAAATTGGTACCTCATTTATTGTTGAAAGACAATAATGATCATTTGATAATTCATTACCTTTATCTTAGTTAGAAGAACATAAAAACAAAAAAAATCAATTAAACAAGAAAAATCTAGAGTCACGGACATCATTAGCAGTTAAAGCTCCACTACCTTCTATGAAATGTCAATGTTTAGTGTATTTGGGAAAAAATACTCAAAGAGGAGGTCCTTAATGGTATTTTAATTTAGGTGCTCATTCCATCAATCAAATTTCATGACAATCCACAGTCTCCATGTTGGTACTTGTATCATATATGCAACCAGTTAAAATTGATTCACTTTTAGAGTCTCTAGTAGATTAATGATTCTATCAATTAAATTGATCTAATCCTCAATATAATGAGGTCATCTAGTACATGTAAATGATGGTGTATTTTAAATATGTATATTCTAATAACAATAGTCCATTGTATATTTTGAACCTCAACGTTAGACAAGAACTATATGAAAGTCTCCAAGATGAATTGATTCCACTTCATAAACCATGAGAGGGGATATTGGATCATGCTAAGATGAACCCTTCTACATGTATGGAGGCACTACCAACACTAACTCCCCTGAAATTAAATATTGAACCAATTATATACATGGTACTATAAAACAATGTTTCATATTGTTTTCCTAAATTCCAGAAAATCACTTACCAATGAATTGAATGTATTAATTAACTGCACCACTCAATAAATTTTCAGCACAAACAAAAGATCACTGATGGAAGAGTCATCTTAAGAGGCCACTCATTTATAAAATGAACAACCCAATTAGTACTGACTAGATACTAATACATGTCTCTATTACATTTATGTTTAGTTACAGTTTAATACACATTTCAGAACATAAAATGCTCATTTCAATTGAATAAAACATCGATAAAAATATATAACATAATCAACATTCATTGATTACCAAATAAATTTACTTAATATAATTACTATATACTAAAATAAATCATATACCTCACATGTGAATCTCTATTCCTTTTTCATGGTGTATGAATGAACCCAAATATGATAAAATATAATAATACAACAATATTAATAATGAGAGAGAATGTATAATAACAGAACATGTAATAGTAATCCTGTCAATGGTAAATGGGAAATATTTTATATAAGATCCCGGAAAACAATTATGTGACTCCCCTATCCATGAAACACAAAATCTATATACTTAATATCATTCCCCAAACATGGTAAAGAGGAAAACAATAGATGTAATGCACTATTAATACCATTTTGTAATACCTCATCATCAATTGTCTGGCCCTATAAGGTGTTCCACTTGATCTTATGCATGGATCTTTATATGCAAAAGGATACAAACTAGAAGAAGTTTTCTAGATATTTCTGTTATGGAAGTGTACCATTGTTAACATAATGAATTCACCATAATCACAAAAAATAATACTAAACAACCCATAACAACATATCATTAAATAATTGAAACTCAAAATCTATAATAATAGGATGCCATGTAATTAAAAAGGTATAAAATGACTCATATTACAGTATTAAAAAATGTATGATTCAAATGTAATTAAATTTAATTAACAAAAAATGGATTAGAATCCATCTCAGAATTTCCACTATCCTCTCGGATCCATCTACAAAGCTCCCTGATGCATTACCCTTTCTCGTTGATAAATCATTCATCCAATAATCTATAAACACCTCAAAATATCAATGCAATGTGTGAGTATAAAACCAAAAATAAACAACTAATGTATATTTAAAAAAATGATCATTATATAAATTTTTATATCATGATGGAATGTAAATGAATCAATAAAAACCAATCATATTTTGGGATACTAGGAGCTAACTAGGCTACCACAAACCCTAATAATAATTTTTTGGCCCTTGATGAATGATATGTTTCATTTTTCAAAAAATATCATATTAGGATTCAAGGAAAATATAAATCAAAACAATCTTACTAGATAATTGATCTTTGGGTTAGTCCATAATGTCAATGCACCACTACCTGATCCGTGGGTCAGGGGTTTAGGTCGTCATTCCCCTACTTCCACTAGGTCATCCCGTAAGGACTTCAAGCAAAACGATTTCTCCCAAGCCATGATGAAAGATCATAATTAAACATCTTCTATCATGGTTTAGGAAATAAGGCCATGAATCCACAATGATGTCTCTAAGTCACATTTTTAACATAATCACAAATATAACGAGTAGAAGAACCCTATATAGGGGCTAACCAATCCAGGACGATCTATATATCACTTCAATACTTGATAAAATTTTCATATTCAATGAATTCAAAACAATCATGGAATAACATAGAAGGTCAGAATAATAATAAAAAACCCACAGTTCTGATGTTCCACACACACAAACACTGTATGAAAATAAAAAAAAACTTACTATATACCACAATTGTTCTTAAAACAACATACATGCACACACACACATTACAATATATACAAAAAATATTTTAAAAAGGCCCAAAATTGTAATGAATTTCTATCTCAAGTGTGCTAAAATTAATTCAAAAAAACTATAATAGAACCACAACATCACACAAATGATTCAAAATAATATCCCTCACAAATGGAAGATCTTGACCCTTCGAGTGGAATATGGTGATTCTCTAGATCTGACATTTTTTCATATATAAAATAATTCTAAATTATATCATTATAAAATCCATAGATCTAGCCAATATTGATTATTTTATGATTTAACATAATCAAATAAGTTGATTCAGTCTAAAAATGACCAAACAATCCATTTAGGATCCACAAATTTGATTCAAGACTAAAATTCCAAAGAGAGGGGAATGATGGAAACAATTCATTTCAAATTGATCTCTTATGGCTATTATAAATAAATATATGTCAAACAAGGTTATGGGGATTTCAAGAAGACCCATTTGAACAAATTTACTATGGTTCCATAATGGTTGTACCATATGGTACCTTTCTTCCAGCTAATAGGCCTCACCCACTAGCCAGTATGTAATGAATCTGATTTTTCCATGTTCTACTTTTTGATAATATTAAGAATATTTTGGGATCTATGCACAAATATGGGGTGGTATTATGAGGCATGTTGTGTCCATAATTTATTTTTTATATAAATTCATTATATTAATATTAAAGACATGTAATTTTATTAAAAAAGTCAAATAAATCTCAAATAGTGGCTCAGATTTGAAATAAGAGGGCACCGTTGTGTTTAGAATGAAGGTTTTACCTTATGAGTTAGAAAACCATTGTTAGTGTTGAGAATTATTAAAACAAATCATTAGCATATCATTAATAAAATAACTAAATAAGTAAAATTATTTTATTTTATATGATGTAGTGACTCACTCATTTATTTAAATATGGTTATGATTCGAACCCTTAGGTTGGCCTCATGTCTTATGGTTTGAGAGGAACCATTTTAGAGGATCCCATGGAAAAGGTCATGAAAAAAAACATCTTATAGAGATCAGATAGGGGATCACACACAAACAAATTTCATTTATCTCTCTAACAATGGAAACATAAGACCCTTATTCATCAATGATCATTCCAAACTATAGGTAGGATAATTTATTATTTATATTCCATTATTTTCTTCTATCCTAGACAAATGGGGATCATTTCCCAAAAAACTAATTCACTCACACATAGAGGGAAGATTTAATTAATGGATTTATATTTTTCCTCGAATTTTTACCCATATTGGATAATATAAATCTACGATAATTAAATAAGGCCTAACGAACAATGGACAAGGTTCATTCCTCACATCCTATAGTTTATTGATATAACCCCCATTTCCTCACTCATTCATCATGAGAGTTTTATGTATCCCATGGTTTGATTATTACCTAGTATTTGTTCATTGGATGACCATTACTCAAGGTAATGGAACAATAATTTGGTTATGGTTCATGGTAAATGGTTTGAATAGGTCGTGATGATGATGAATGATGATAAAAGGTGGGTCAGAAAAGAGTTGTGGTATCCATTCATCATATGTTCGATAGTGAAACTAAGAATGCTTCATGTGGGATTTTTTATGAGGATTCAATGACTAGAATCCCTATCTACCATGATGGGAATGTTGGATGACCCTAAATATATAATCTCTAGTGAGGGCAGCAAAAAAATACCTAGGGTAGGTGATGTAGTGATATAATATGAGGTTTCTGGAATTATTTAGGTTTCATGGCATGTAATTCATCATTACACGTAGTGTGGTACCCCTTTTCTACAACACAAGGTTTTTACAAAGGGTTAAATATCACATATAAGGGGAACCATTCTCTCACCTTGTGAAAAATGCTTAAAAGATCAAAATATAACTCAGAGGTTACATGGACATGGGTAGGATGAAGTACATAGACATGATAAAATTACACAAACATGGAAATAGTATAAGGACACACTACAGTGTATATGGGAATAACCAAATGACATCGATAGAGTGTTTGGTGATCCCTAAACATTGTGTACTATTACTACGTTCCATGTATATGTATATGTACCTGAAATAATTGGAACACAATAGGGTCATATAAATGGTTGTCTGGACATACAATTCATCCCTAGTACACAGAGTGTACCCTCTTTTAGTGTTCTTTAACTACTCTATTTCTTTATTTTATACCATTGTTAGTGGATTTGGTTCTCTTCATCCATCCCCTCAAGGAAAAAATGTGTAATTGCATCTAAATATTTACATGGTTCTCCCCTCTAGAGGGTGATACTCAAACAGAGTTTGTGAGGTCCCTTTGTGAGATTGAAGCGTGATCACCTATCATTTTATACCTTGTGTGGGGTTTTTGGAATTAGCATGACCTCCTTGAGAAGGGAACTAATCCTCAATCTTGTAGACTATTTTAGTAGGTATTACTCTATCATTTGAGTTCGACACACTATATTGCAAGCTATTTCAGATTTGGTTCATGGTGTCCCCTAGCTGTCATGGGTGTGATCCCCTATCTGACTATGGGGTCCCTAATGACCAACGCAATTTCATGTGTGGGGAACAATTTTCATGAACTCTTTGACTTCTTTCTTGGGTGATAAGATAAATTTTGGATTGGATTCTTACATAATGAAAATTTCTTCAAGTATAATAGTATGCCTAGATGTTTGGTCATGACTGCCTAGTGGAGCGATTTCATTCTTAGCTATAACTGTGGTTTATTTTTTATGAATTGATTTCTATATAATTATTATGATTTGAATATTATTAATTTATTGTGTGTATTTTTTAGGCTATCATAGCAGTTATTGTTAAACTCACCCCTTCATGGGATCATCCCACTTGTGTCAAGTCTTATACATATGATAACCCATTTGATGGTGTTATGGGAGGACATGGATCTGGAAAAGAATATTAAAAAAATGAATGATAGAGGTGTTTTCTGGTATATTTAGTTTGGTAGTAGTCATATCCCATGGAGTAGTCTGGAATCTCTTCAGTTTTTAGTTGGGCTTGTATTTGGAGACATTATTGGTTTCAGTACTTTATTTTCATACTCTGACAGTGGTATCACAGATGTATGCATTAATTGGTTTTATTTGTTTTAGATTTCATCATTTTATGGGATTTTTTATTTTTATATGTATATAGTTTCATTAGGATTGTGCCTCCCATTTATGTGATACGCCTACTCGGTGTGAGACGGTAGCCCATGACCTATTTGAGCCGGGCTTGGGCTAGTCATGGTTGATTTCCCATTGGGCCAGGTCTTGATGGAGTGGTATAAGAGAAAGATCTACCATAGGAACATATTCTACAAGAATTTTTTTTGGGGAAATAGTTTTATGTGTTTTGAGTTCGAATATTATGCTAGGGAATCCAATGTTCGGTTAGTGATTGATGTATCCATACACCAGGAATCTTATAACATGTATTTCGAATTAGAACATGTAGAAAATGGTTATAGGGGAAAATTTTCACATGTATCATACATGAATGGTTTTTTGTTTCCTTGTACCCCTTGATTCGGCTCATAGATATACTCATTGTCCATGATACATGTTGATTATTTTAGGATTCCACTATGAAGAGAGCGAGCTGGGATTACATAACAAGGTCATGAAAATGATCTACCATGAGTTGAGGTTTTAGTAAAGGTGAATGTACCAAAGATAAAACCTCTGGGGGGGGGGGGGGGGGGTTAACACCTATACCCCCACCCATTTAGAAGTTTAAAGAACTGGATGTGCTAAAAGTGGACGCAACATGATTAGTGTGTTGTATGTGTTCCAAAGGCATGGGAATCCCTTGTTCTGGGGTGAGCCATACCTCCAAGAGGTTGACGACTGGATAGAGGTAGTCACTTGTGTTTTTTCTCGACGAACACACCTATAGATCATATAGAAATACCTTCTATGAGTTTACATTAGGATTCAACTGGTTAATAGTGGATTTTAGGGACTCAGTGAAATCACGAGAAAAGTCTCTCCCAGTCAAAAATTGGGCATCTCTTTAGAGAGAAGTTTTAACTGACCACATTGTGATTAATGATCATATTAGATATTTTGAATCTATAGTAGAAAATTGTGACTGGGAAATTATTCAGTGAGGTTTACTAATATTTCGTAACAGTATATGGATGTTGTTCAAGATCCATTCTATAGATCATGGAATTTTTAGTAGGGCTTATTCAATGATAATAAGAAGTCAATTATATCTAAAATAATTTCCTCCTATGTTGGGTATCTTGAGAAAGACATGGTGGTGGAGAGATTCTTGTTAGAGTATGCACTAGAAGTAGGTAATGGTTGTGGGAATCTATTAGCTGAGACATCAGCGGTAGGTAGTCGACCAAAATCATTGGGATTCAAGAGCTCCAGAATCATCAAGAGATGATCCTTGGACATATGAACTGTGGTGCATAGATCTTTTGTTATCTCAAATTATCCATGTGAGAAGTAGTGTTTCTCTTGCGATGGTTGGGGACATCTGGAATCATATTTTCTGACCCATCACACATCTGATAGGAAAATGGTTTATGGACCATAGAGGAAAATATTGAGGTAGGATAATGGTAGTCCACATTGAATAAGATGAGGAGGGGGATAACATATTAATGAGATGTGGTTTTAGGTTTGCAATATTACCACCACCCTCTAGGTGGTACGGGTCAGGCTTAGGGAACTTGTGGTTAGGGTCAAAGAAAGATGTAGGTTGTAGATTCTTTTGACCTTGAGGCACTATGAATGATAAAGGGTATGATCTGTATCTTTTATACAACATATTTTCAATGATAGATGTTGGATTGAGTAATTATATTCATTCTAATTACCTCTTTTAATACTTAGAGATTCTGGTTGATCTTTGGGCTCAACCCTTGTGCTTAGAGACTGAGACTAGTGGTTACATAGTTATTGCAAAATTCTTCCAATAGTGTGATCAGACACACGAGGGAGAGAGTTTTGAATGTAATATTCTTGTACCTATGACGAGTCATTATTACATTATCTATGATATGGATTTGGTATCGATAGTTAAGGACCATATTGAATGATATAGTTTAAGGATGTAGTGTGTCCATAATGATTGGATGAGGTTTTCGTTTGTGTGGTTAATGTAATACTTCGATTAGTAGGATGAGATGAAGAAAACAAGTGTGTAGCTGATCACTCACTTATAAGATATCATGACTCTTGAAATAGTGGATGCTATGGGAAACTAGTTCCCTAGAGTGGTGGGTAAGTACAATCACATCCTTTCTGAGGATGTGTCAAACATACCTCACAAACAAGAGATAGACATATGCATTGACAGACACCCCAAGATTACCTCAATATATTCACTATAAAATCATATTTCTCCCATAGAGCTTGTTGAGATGATGGTTCAATTAGATGACTTGTAGGAGAAGGTCTTTATAAGAGTAAGTGTTTCCTTTTAGGAATCCCTAATGTTGTTCTCCCAGAATATGGGAAGGATCATGAGATTATGAATGGATTATAGGTATTTGAATGAGGTTTCCATGAATAATAATTATCCACTACTAAAGTTCAATGAACTATATGAACATTTGATAGGGGAAAGATGCTTCTCGAAGATTGACTTCAGATTTGGCTATCACCAACTATGAGTATGAGATGGGGATACAAAGAAGACATCAATCAAATGTCTTTATAGAGACTAAGAGTACATGGTTTTTCTCCTTTACATTATTAAAATCCTATTAGTGTTCATGGGACTCATCAAAAAAATATTTATTCCTTTTTTAGAATGGTTTGTGGTGGGATTTACTGGTGACATCCTTTGTTACATGGAATCCGAGGAGGAGCACACAAGGAAATAATGGATTGTCTTAGACACACTCTGAGAGAACTAATATTATGGGAATCTCTCCAATTGTCAGCTTGGGATTCGATAGGCCCCCATCATAGGATAATTAATCTCCATGGTCATTGAGGTAGTGGACCCACTAAGTTTTTATGTAGTTCTATTTTGGGACCAGGCTAAAAGTGTTATCAAGTTGTAGAGTTTCCGTAGGTTGGTTTGGTAATATTAGAGGATCGTAACCAATTAATCTAGTATAAAATCACCCAGATAGATATTTCCTAAAATGGGAAGCCTTTCATGTGGAATGAAAGGTTCCTTTAGTTCTTTAAGGGGTTCAGTAATTATTTTACTAGATCTTTTTGCATGAAATTTCTACAGGAGGGTAATGAGAATGTATTATTCTGCAATGCCTAAGGGAATGAGTTTTTTTATGGAGAGGAAGATGGTCATTTTCTATGGTTCACATTTTCTAGAACTGCATGATCAAAACAACACGATCAATGGTCTTGAGTTAGTAGTAGTAGTCCTTTCACTAGAGATTTGATGACACAACATAATGGGAATATGGGTTTTTTACTCTTAGAACAAGAGTATCAAGTATATATTCTCTCAGAAGGATCTTAACATGAGTCTAAGGCTATTTATAGAGTTCCTATAGGATTATGACTTCAATATTTTCTATACTTCTATGAAGGAGAATGTGGTGGTAGACACTCCCAGTAAAAGATCTAATTCCTAATTGTTGGATAAGACATGAGAGTAGTTAACCTCATTGTAGTTTTCTTTAGTGGGTACATATAGTGCTCCACATCAAAAATTTGATGGTTGTTACCCAAAAACTATTAAATCATATCAATGATGATCAATGTAGAGATACCAATAATGATACCTTACATAATTAGATACCCATTGGTCTTCTTCCTAATGGATATTTTTAAAGTGACGATCTTATTATCATTTTCATATGATAAATGATTTAACTATTGGATTTTATAGGGGAGGTGATATGGGAGTTTTATAAATCCTCTTTAGTCATATATACAGGTGCAGAAAAGATGTACTAGGACCTCCAATGTCTGTTTTAGTGGCAAATAATGATGTGTTGTGTGGCATTATTTTCCTATCAATTCCTCACTTGTTACCACGTGAAGGTTGTGATCTAGGTTCCAGTGGGTTAATCTCAATCCCTAGAGGTTCCATAGTGGATGTGGGATGGGATATCCTTAGAATTTGTGATGGGGTTACCAATTTCATCCGATGGACACAATTCCTTTGGTTGATCATATACCAAATAACCAAGTCATCCCACTACCATGCCAATCATGACTACAGTTAAGTGGATATCTTGGGAAACTTATATTCACTGGATATAGTCTGGCACCATAGATTTCATTCCACCAAAACATCCAAATGTGATGCTCACTTCACATCGAGATTGTGGAGAGGATAGTAAGATTCATTTGGGACATAGTTGAATTTGAGCATAGTTTTTCACGCATATACTGATGACTAGATTGATAGAGAATTCAAGACATGGAGGAAATACTATGACATTGAGTATTGAATTTTTTCTATAATAGTTGAATCACCTAACCTTGGTGATTTTTTAAGATATAAAACTACCATTAAATCATTTGTATGGAACCATTTTAGTCCTTGTATTAGTGAACATGTAATTCACCAATTTTATTGACTAACCTTGGAAACTCAGTAGTTATGGGCCTATAGTTTTTATAAACTACAAAAGAGAAGTGGACGATCATCCAAGAGGGGATGAGAACTGAATATACTTATCATAAGTTTTATGAGGAACAATGAATACCATGCATGGATTGCAAGGCCATCTTGCATGGGATATTCTTGAAGGGAACTCCCTATGGGCATCATTTTTCTGTGCGCATTACAAGAAATTTTGGGAGGGGGAGTACACCTTGGAGGCCAGCCAGCCCGGCTGGCCCAAACTCTTTTCTCTATGTTGGATGAGTTGCAGGGTTCCTCCAGGTGGATTTTCAGGAGGGGCAATATCATCTTCTAGAATGTTAACGAGATGGGAGAGACCCTCTTCTTCTCGGGGTGCCCAACGCTGAGCATCTCCTTCAGGGAGGCAAGTGAGCACCAGGATACAATTAGGATTTTTTTATCCCCAGATTAGTGGGAAATGTTTTAGTCAATCTCCCTTAATGATGATATTGATAGATGCTGCTACACTAGGTTGAGCTCGGGGCTTTCTCGTCCAGTGATTTCAAGAGCGTTCACCATACAGCAGTGGATATCGACTAGTGGGGGACCCGAATTTGGTGCAAGAATCTTCCCATGAAAATGAACTTTCTACTTTGGAACCTGAGAAACTAGGCTCTTCCAACTGATGAGAATGTCTAGAAAAGGGGGATTACCCTGGCCTCCCGCTGCTACTATTGTAATATCCTTACGACCGAGTCTATAACCCACCTGTTCTTCCAGAGTGAGTGGGATCTCTTCCTATGGTTCTCTTTCAGACAATGGCTTTTTTTCGAGGGGAAATTCTCCATGTAGGCCTTCATTATGGCTTGGTTCCATGGCGCAGTGAATGACATGTAGTCCAAGGTATGGTTGGTCATCTTCATCTCCATTTGTTGGAAACTGTGGGATGCGGACAATCAGGTTCGAATGGGCCATGTCCAATCTAGGAGCTACCTCATTTTGAATGTTTGATCTCGTCTGGATGAGTTGGGGGCCCTCCTTAAGTGGTAATGTAACCCATTTGATCATTCCATGGTGATGAGTAGAACCCCTATGGTTGAACGGACTAGTGGACGGTGGATTGGGTGGTCACCTCCTTCGAATGGATTAAAACTTAACGTGGATAGATCCATTATGAATGAGAAGATGATAGGTGGGGGGGGGGGGCTTCTCATGGATTCAAGGGGCTCTATCTCATTCAGTTTTAGTGCATTATATGGCCCTGGTATCTCATTGGGTGTGGAAGATAGGGCCCTACATATGGGTCTCATGTTGTGTGAATGATTGGATATTCAGGTGATGGAGGTTGAATCCGACTTGGAGGTTCTGGCTAGAATCCTGTAGGTGAAATGTATCGATGCATGGGATTTGTTTTACATCACTAGAAGTTTCTCCTTGGATACCAATGGTGTAAAGATGGTGAGGCACATTTGGCATCAGGCCAACTTCTCAGCAGATGCTCTTACACGGGTTGGTAATCCAAAATACCGTTTTATCCTCTATAATAGTGTTGGTTCACTTCCTTTTGAATGTAAAATGTTTTTCCAACGGGATTCCCTTGGTCTTCATCACTTCAGGCCACCGTGAGACACCTTTTTTGTTTGATGGGTCTTTATCCTCCTTCTTAATAAAAATTCAAATTTTAGTCAGGAACAATGAAGGAGACCTATGGTTTTAAATGTGAGACACAATGTTTCTAAGGGTCACAACATGATTTTCATCATGTATATATGAAGAAGGAGAAATGTTATCTATTATATTGATTGGAAATGTATAGATACTGTGTATATTGGGCAAGGTGGAGTACCTCTTGGATCTATCACTGTTGTTGGAATAGTAAAAGGATTTCTTCCATGTTCATAGATGACGAGTTACATGCATGAGACATCTTATGTTATAGACTGGGGTGAGTTGAAAATCGGGGATCGAGATACCATTGTTGAGTACCTAGTGGAGATCAAGGATCGATTTGATAAAATCCTTCATGGGTAATCAATTCCCCAAGTGCATGTCTGGTGGTTGCATAAGAATTTCCATGAGAGAACCTGAGAGTGGGAGACCCAGAAGCGAGCCTAGTACCATCATCATATTTATTAGGTTTTTATCTTTTCCAAAGGATTAGACCTATAGTGGGAATAATGAAATGACTTGTATTTTTATATTTATTATTTTTTTATATTATAGGTATTAATTTCAGTGCTAGGTGTTGAGAAAAAGTGACATTAGAATGCTCACTATACCAAGAACTAATTATTGAAATTGAGTAAATATTTTAATATTAAATGTATTCATTTTTTTTCAAATAATATAAAATATGGTCTTAATAAGGTATATTATGTCAAATAATAGGGAATAATTGAGTTCAATATGTGGGTTTTACCATAGGATCAACATAACCATTATCATCTGGAGGAATTTGTGAAAACATTTTCACATGTATAACATCTAATCGAGATGAGACTGAGGATTGTGCACCAAAATATTTCATATATATCTCCAAATAAAACAACACATGACTGTTATTATTTAGTTATCAATCCAAACTAGAGATTTGATGTCCGATTTGGGTAATTAAATATGGTAATTTTATTTTAATTGGATGTGGATCAATTCCTCGAACAAGAAATGCTTCGATAATCAATGATAGATTTAATAGGATGATTTCTTTTTATTTTGTTAATTTATATCCTTATTTCTTCATTTAATTTTAGAAAAATGATCAAGAAAGAATGATTAATGTATGAGGTTTATTCCCCACATATTATGGTTTATGGATTCTACCCCCATTCCATCACCTGTTAATCACATGAATTTTATTTGGACCATGGTTTGATGATTACCTAGTATTAGATCACTATGAACCATTCAATAGTGAAACTAATCAACACTACAAGTCTCATTCAAGATCAATGGTGTGATCAATGTGAGATGAAGAAAGAGGATGATGAGATGAGGATTAGAATGTTTTTTAAGTATCAGTTCATCTTTTATTCAATTGTATGACTATTAATGGAATGTGTGGGAATTTTTAGAGCCAACTAAAATACCATATCATGATCTCTATTAAATATACTATTGAAAAAACAATGAAATGCAATCATCGTAGAGGGTATTGGATATGAGAGTGTGTGCATGAAATAAAGAGGTAAAACCTAAGGGCTCGGTAATTTTTCAGGTTTTGTGGTGTGTAATATGAAATTACACATCATTTTGGAAAATTGTCCATCATTCAAAGGTTTCCAAGGAGAGTTACATTTCACATTCCATGTGAAACTATCACACACCTTGTGAAATGTTCTTGGATTCTCCATGTGTAACTGATACATTACGTGGTCATAGGTATGCCGATGCTTATAGGTATGACCATAGTGCATTAACACTTCTAGAGTACATGGGAACAGTCTTGTATACATGTTTGTAGCCAGATGGTGTTTGGAGAGATTAACAAAATCTCTACAAGTTTTTTACTATTCCAACATACTATGTGTGTGGATATTTACATAATATGTGTGGAACCACAACAAAGAATTGCTTGGGGTTGTCTTGAGATTCCATTTATCATATGTACACACCATGCACCTCTGTTAAGCATAAATATGGGCCTTGATCATTTTATTCTAGATTAGTATTTGTTGATCATGTTCTTTTATTCCATCCCCTTGATGGTACATTGCAACATTACGTCCGCATCTCTGGATTGTGGTCCCCGATAGAGGATGAGTCTCAAATATTTTTTTGGTGTCCCCCATGAGACCATAGTGTTATCCACTATCATTTTATATCCTACGTGTGGTTTATAGTATCTTCGTGACCTCATTTTTTATGGAGATGATCCTCAATATTTTATTACATTTTTGTGGGGTTCATAGTTTTTTGCAGTACGATACCCAATATAGTGGGTTTCTCTATATTGGGTTTGTGGTGTCCCCCAACAGTCTTGGGTGTGATCCCCCATCTATGTATTGATTAATTATATACTATATGTCCTTCTGGTATGGGGAATAATAATAATAACCACATTGATGAGTGTCTCTAGAGATATCATGGTTTATAGAGTGGATTCTCCTCGAACAAGCACTGCTTTGAGAAGAATCCATTGGCTAGTAGTTTGGTTGTGGCCACCTAGTGGCCTTGTGTCCTTCCTAAGAATATCATATAATTATTTTTTTATTTTATTTCTATATCATTATTATTGGATTTATATTATTGATTCTTCATGTTTATTGTTTTCGGGGTTTCCTATTGGGAATTGTTATACCCACACCAACATGGGATATTCACACATATCGAATATATTATGCAGATAATAGCACATTTAGCGGTGTCCTAGGGTGATACAGAGCTGTTGGATCATATATTGATATTGAATGACAATTTATTTTTCCTAGTGATAGAATTTGATTGTAGTCCTCTACCTTCGAGAATGTCGGACATATTTTAGTTTCTGGTTGGGATTTTATTTGGCCTCTTCTTTTCATTAAAGACATTACTATCATACTCTTATTGTGGGATCATAGATGTATTCATGCATTGGTTCGGTTAATTTTACATTTCACCATTTTATGGGCATGGATATCAATGCTTATTTATAGTTACATGAGGCTAATACCTCCCATATATGTGATAATCCAACTCATCATTAGTCTCTATCCCATAGTCTCTTAGAGGCATACTTTGTGTAGTCCCATTTCAGGCCCCATTGGTCTTTGTTATGACATGTTAGATATAGGAAGAATCTTCGACATATGCCTCATCCATCTACTATATAGTTGATATATACAAGATAAATATTTTAACGGTGGTTAATTATAGGATTCTTCCACCACCAATTGATGGGTTATGGTTCTCATCATACTAGGAAGTGGTACACTAACATCTCCAAGATTCTATTTTTTCCCAGAATTCCATCACTCTTGATTATCATCTTCTAAAATACCCTACGTGCCTAAAAATGAAAAAAAACAACCAAGAAAAACCAAAACATAATAATAACTATGAAACATACAAATGTAACTATAAACTTTATTTATTATATTATTTTATTTATTATTTTGGAATTTAAATATTACAAGATGCTTTAGATAAAAAATTACAGAATCCCGAAACTTTCGAATAGATCATGTTTTTCATGCACTGATTGTGGAAAACCATAGAACTACCATTATGTAGGTATTTTCCAAGATATTTATTAATTTTTAAGGGAATGAAAACACGAATAGAACATTTTTTTTGTCCAGAAAATTTGATATTTAGGGGAAAGTATTCATGCAATATCCTTGATTGGGTAATGGTGCACAACTTATGTATAGCTCGGTAAACTATGAACAAAGAATATGAGTAAAATATTTAATTTGAATGTTCTATTTTGAATGTTTTAACCATGGTTAGTTAAACTATGTAGGATTCAAAGGATAACTATATTGGTATGGATTTTTTGGATATTTCCCACCACATGTTTGGCTCGTGGATTAGAAAACCATGTGACCTGCCATGATTTCATTAAAATATTTATTTTCACTTTATTCCCCTTTAGGATTCAAGTCCTAACCTTATTTTACTCCCCTATTGTTTAGTAATATATTATTTTTCATGGTGGATATCTCTCACATCTCTTTCTATAAAATGGCTCTCATTCTCCCCTGAACATTAAGTGGTTTTGAGTGGTATTCACCAATTTACTCCCCTTTTCTTATCCTCTAATTCCCACACACTCTACCCCAAATTTTCTATCTCTTTTAAACCAGCACCAATTTTTAGTTCATATTATGGTTTGGGTAGGACTTAATGATATTTTATCTGGTTGATTTGGGTAATGGATTTTGTTTCGTGGATCTGACCTGCATTCTCCACTGAACGCAATGGGTATATGAGGGATACTACTGAAATGATGTAGGTGTTATTTTTGAATTCCACTTAATGCATGTTATAAATTTTTTTCATGTTTTCAAATACATTCTTGTGATTGTATAATCTTATTATAATATCATATTATAAAAAAATAATTCTTCAATGGGTTTTCATTCTTGGAATGGATGGTACACATGATATAAAATTGAGAAAATATCATCATATAATAATTTAAAATTATTCTATTGTTTTTGAATGGATATTTAATAAATCTACATTAAATGGTTGTAAATGATTTAACATATTATTATAGACCAATGTTATATAGAAATCAATTCCTAAAATTCCATATTAGATTTTTCCAATGGAATTTAAAAAATTTAAATGGGTGTTTTGACATTAATTTTTTCTTTAAAGTGGGTGTGTGCGATGTTTTAATGGAATGTTTTTGAAATCTAATGGAGATAAAATTTATTATTTTAAATGATGTTGAGACTATGGGTATCATGTTGAATTGAAATTTATTTGTATATGGCTCTATTGGATTTTCTAAAGGAAATTTATTATTAATTTATTTTAACATCAAGTGTTTGAGTTTTTTTAAATTTAATGAACTATGTTTCACAGGGCATTTGATTTGAAATGGTATTGATTAAGCCTTCTATAGAGTACATTAATTTTTTTTATAACACTATTTCATTTCAAAGGTGGATTAAATAGATGAGTGGGTTTCCATTTCAGTTTCAAAAGTGTATTTATAAAATTTGGTCTTAAGGATTGAATTGGATGTGTCATAAAATTGAGTGACTTGGTATTATAATTCTATTAGGGGTTTGAAAATATCATAATTCAAATTTTATAAAAAATAATTTTCAAGAAATGGAGTGACACCATATTTCTTCCCTTGAGATTCGTGTTATTCACTTTGGTTTCATGTGATCCCATGTGGGGTTGAATTATTTTGATTCATCTATAGAGGTTTTTTATATTTTGATATATCATATTCTATTCTTGTGAGGTAGATAAGAATTAATGTTTATGTTATTTCAAATTTTTTACAACTGGTTAATTGAATCATTCATTTTTCTAAAATCCAATGAATTTTATTTGGTATATAGACCCTTAATAATCATATATAGATGTCACATTATAATAGTGGAATAGTCATTAAACAATACAATGATCCATGAAATAATCGTATCAGTATAATAACTTTGAAAAAATATACATAGAAAAAACTGGTTTATAGTGGATATAAGATATTTCTCCAAAAGTGAAACAAAAATAGAATCATTCATAGACATATCAAACTTAGTATATTTCTTTATAAACTATGAAAAATAAACATAAGAAAGGGTGATCTGAAAAGCATAGTAAGGGTAAAAAAGTTGATATCAAGGGACACATGAGAATGACATGAACACAAGGGTATATGAACAAGATAATTGCATTTAGAAATTTTTATTAGTCATGGATAATTTAAAATACTATCATAGTTTAATTATTTCACTCTCTAAAACATTTTAGTAGTCATGGATCACTCTAAAGACTGTCAGAGTGGAAAAATTCCCTTACTGAACAATGTTTACTCCCAATTCCAATCATATTTACTTAATGAGATATCAATATTTTCCCAATGCATTGGCGGGATATATGAGTCCCACGCATCACATAATAAAAATATTATATATTTCCCTGAATAGATTACAATGAAATCCTCATATTAGGACCCATGAAAAAATGTGTTCCAAAAACATTTCAATATTTCATTACAGGAAAACAAAGGTAAAATAGATTAATTTTATCAATACTATGTCATTATATTCATAAACCATAAAAATAAATAATTAGTATTTTATCCCTGCATCAAATCCCCAGTGAATCCAAATTGAAATTAGTGGTTTTTGTTTTTGATGAAAATTATTACCATAAAAATTTGACAAAAACATTATTGAGAAATAAATATTTCATTTTGAAATCATTTATTAAAAATTAGTGAAAACATGAAGTAAAATATTTTATTTTAAAATAACCATAGAAACATGTAAATTAGGATTCAAATAATTGAGTGGTCATGGTGGGGGGAAATTCTGATCATGTGGTATAAATTAAGAAGAAAACATTATTTTCATATTTTTTTTAAAAAGTCAAAAATTATCTCATTCAGAAAATGATAAAAATATTCAATTTAATCCATTTTTTAAAATGTAAAATATTGGAAAAGTGACATTAATGAATCAAAAGATAATATTAAAATGTTTATTTCAAAAAACTTTAGTAATCATTGATATTAATGAAAATTGTTTTCTAATAAAAGATAGAAATGAAAAAAATATGAATTTAGAGAAACAAAAGATAGAAATGAAGTCAATTTTACATAAAAAATTACTTTCAGTGTGTTTATTACTTAATGTGGGAGAAATGAAATTAAAATTCTTATTTTCAATAAATAATCATAATAGAAGTAAATTAATGAATTTCATGAGAGTTATATTATAATATTTCATTATGGGAAACATAATCATAAACAATATAGATAAACCCGGAGATAATAACATAGAACCATTACCACATTTGGTAAGATTTTATTCATATGGAACAAGATAGAAAAATACATATAAGGATATGTAAATCCACATAATTTTCATAAATATAACCCAAATACACTTTCTTGGGATGTATAGACACCACACTAATGAAATAAGTGGTGTATATGGTATGTGTGCCATAAAAAAAATGGATCCATGAATCTCTAACCTCAGGTTCTAATTTCATTTTATGCATTTCAATATCATATATAAAAAATATATACTTATTATAAAAAAATTAAAGAACCATGATATTATATATCATATCATATAAAATTTACCTTCAACTCTTGGTCACCCGATATTAACAATGTTTTATTAAAATCCTGATTCTAGGAAATAACTACTTGCTATTTCATTTATGTTTTCGTTAGGTTGTTTTTTTCCAAGATTTTTCATCATAGATCCATCATAACAATAATTTTACAAAGAAATGAATATAATATAAATTCATTATATACATGTTTATATTCTTTCTAAAATGAAATGATCGAGAAATGAATCACAACGCTAATAGAGACTACAGTTTGTACGTTTTCTAGAATGCTGTTTCTATTTTATGAATGATAGAATGAATGAAAGGATAATAATAATAAAAAATTATAGAATAATTATTATATAAAATATATTATATATATTCATTACCCTCAAAAAAATTATGATGTAAAAACCAAATCACATCATTTCATGGATTTTGATGTTCACACATACGCATAATCAACATATTCAGATTCCATCAATTTTTAAGGTAAGTAGATATATATGATATTATAATTATAGAAGTATCATTATTTCATAGATATCATAAATAATCATTAATCCCATAATTTTACCAATCCCTTAAATATGGTGATAAAAAACTTAATTTTATCTCTTCATGGAGAAAGTTAGTCGTACACAAGTATGCATGATACTTTAATGTCTATTTTGATGGGAAAGAGGGTGTAAAATGGTTTTTTAATAATTACAATAACATTTTTTTTAACATTTAAAATAGTTAAACAATTATTTTAGGATAAATATCAAATATTTGTATGAGGGAAGGATGAGTATAAATGAAATTGATGAGTAATGGAGACTTCAAATTTATTGAAACGACTCCCTTAGATCTCCTCTAATGTGTTCTATGGTTGGTCATTTGAGAAGACTAGAACCTCTAGAATGTGTCTAGGAAATATTAGAAGATAAAATGGAGTATTTATTGAGTTATATTCCTCAAATAGGTTTAAATAAGTTATGGATTAGCTGTATATTTATAATTCAAGTTTGTGTCACTTTTAGAATTTCACAAAAGATAAAATTAAAATAAATTATTTCACAAGAGAAATGCAACAAAATTGATAAGAATTAAATAATAGGTTTTGATGGGTTCTATTACCTTTAACCAACAGAATCCAGATATGTGTTTGTGTTATTTGAAACCATGTCATTTTGAATAACCCTTAGGTAATTAATTTCAAATTTAAGTATCATAAAAATATTTACATTAACAAAGCGTCAAAATTTATACATATAAGGTAAAAATAGGGATATAAATGGGAAATTTATTTTTTTGGACCATATCATTTCCAATTTGTCTTATTTAAATATTTTATAATATATTTTAAATAATTTAATAAAATTTTATATTTATAAAAAATCAATATTTTTGTGTTTTGAAATACTAGTATAAATTGGCTTTAAAAACAAAAAACAAAAAGTTTGAATTATATTATAATATTGTAAAAGATAACTACTATATCATATCCATCATTAAAATTAATGAAATATTATAAATTAATCATTTTATTTCAATTTTAATATTTCTAATATCCTTTACTTTTTTATTTTATTAGTTTAATAAATACTTCTTTGGGATGGTGTTTGAATTTATGGTAATTATATAATACCTAAAAATTAGACATAAATTTCCAGTATGAATATAATTCCACTCTATAAATAATTACTAAAAATATTCATTAATAAGTTATTTTTCATTATGTGAACTCATAATGGATATTTAAAACTATGATAGTGATATTTTGTATCATTTATTAATTTAAATAATTTATTTGTCAATTTTATGAAACAATTTTTATTTAAAAACTAAAGTTAGAGTCTAAGGTGATATGGATTAAATTAAATTCATCAAATAATAATTATGATGAAAAATTACATACTTATAACAACATTTTAATCTAGATTAACCGGATTTCCCCTTTACTGAAGTGATAAATTTTGTTATATTTACTATTTATAATGACAAAAAATAAAAGGGGAATATTTACTAAATTATAAAATCCTTATTTTAAATATAGAATTATTTTTTTATAATTTAATAAAAAAATGGAAGTAATTATTTTTAATTTAAGTAAAAAAATTGATGAAAAACTGATTTTTAGAAGAAAATAAACATTTTAACCATAAAACTGGATTTCTTCCAATCCTATGCCTAGAAAAATGGTTTTTGACTATTTAAAACATTTATCAAGGTAAATAATATGTAACTTTCATTAAAATTATATATCAATATGGATGAATTTTATTTTATAATAAAAATACTTTGTGTGCATAAAAATAATTTTTTGTGAAAAATTACATTTTACCTATAAAAATGTTTTTAGACCAAATTCAAATATTAAATTAATTACAATTAAAATAATTTAATTATTTAAAATATTAGATATCTCATTTTTATTTCAAATTTTTTTGAAACAATGTATGACTTGGAACATTCTTGATACAAAGATATAAAAATAAATAAAAAATATATATTTATATTTATTTATTAGAAAATAAGTCTTTTAAGAAAAATCCACGTAATTCACCCTAATTTATTTTTGATATTATGATTTCAAATATGTGGGTTGTTTTATGGAATAAAATATAAATACATTTTAATAATTAAATATTATATTTTCTCACAAAAAACAATAAAACCATTTTTATTGATATATATTTTTTAAACATTATGTTTCTTGGATAAACATTGGACGTAGATTTCCAAAAAATTAATAAATAAATTTATATTGAGGAGAATATTATTATATATTTCATAAAGTAGTTAATCAGTTACATACCAACCAATTTAATAGATATGTTATATAATAATAAATTTAATATTATGTCACTATTCGTTTAAACATAGTGTTATGTGTAATGAAATTTATTGAAGAAATAAAACTAATTAAAGTAAAATAATACCATGGTGTTTAGTTAACCCAAAATGTAAATAAATTTCATCATCACAATATGAGTTTTTTCTCAGTAATAAATGGTTTGATAATTTAAATGTCCCTAGTTGAAAACTCACCTAATAAAATATTTTAACATCAAAACCCAAAAATAGTTTGAAAGGGAAATATGAAGGTCACTACAAATCTAGGTGTCCAAATATTATAACACCAATGTGAAATGAAATTATGGAAATGAAATTAAAAAATAAAACCCTATGACTAACATAGAGCGATAGAGAATATGATCAGGATAATGATTAAAGCCACAAAACCATAGATACGTGATATTTTATCGACCACACATTCATTAAAATTTAAGTTTATGAGAAATCATTTTTTTCTTAACATTATTTTACTAGATGTTAGGAATTTATTTACCCTCTTTACTGAGAACATAAGGAAATATACGTAGTTGAAATTTATAATCTCAACTTTTAGTCAATTTACTCCACAATCTAATCTATTGCTCCAAATATTTAGTATATGAGATGATTGTTTTTGTACCCGAATCCCAAAAATCAACTTAGAATGTATTTAAATATTATATCAAGATATTCCTCCAATAATTAACCATTAAACAAAACTGAAATTTTTTAACAAAAGATAATGAGACATGTGAATAAACCACCATATGATGAATTACCACACTAATATTGTAAAACATAATTACCACAATGACGATTATGAATAATCATTCAAGTTAAATAACATATTAAACATTATAGTATAATATACCTCTACACATGAAACATATCCAAAATATCTTTAATCATGATGATAAATTACTATATAATCTTGTAATGTAGTGAACCAAAATAAAATTTCAGAAATCCAATTAAGACAGTAACCTGAATGTAAATCCTTATATTGACAAAATATATCTATATTTTTTTTCCATTCCAATGAAAACTATTCAAACAAAATTCTTGTTTATATTAAAGTCTCTATTTGTACAGAAATAATTGACCATAAAATCATATATCAATCCGTATGGGTATTTAAAACTCAATAGATCTTTCAAATCCCATCACTTAAAACATTAAAATTCCATTCTAATTCATTTGAACTATTGATTAATCATAAACATATAATTTCAATATGGTATCCTTAATAGTTAAGTTAACCTCAAATGAAATGATATATACATCAAGAATTAATAGAATTCATACTCATTAATTATGTTCCCAAGTATTGAATATTTTATATAAATCCAAAAACTCAATTAACATCATCAATGATGAACCAAATCACTTTTCATAAAATCAAATAGAAATTTCAATGTTACAAATAATATATAGGAAAACAATATCTTTATCTAAAATAATCTTTATTATATCAACATCGAACACATTATAAGGCTTATCTTTCCCTTAATCATGTTTTTCTAAATATATCCCCTTATAAATTAATCACTTTTCTTCGTTATTAGTGCCATTAAAAACATGTTTTCATATCATTAAATAAAAACTATTTTTGAAAAATCCTTAGACATTTCATGATTTTTTACCAGAATATCATTATTAAAAGACTTATAAAACAACATTCTTGAATGCAAATTCATGAAAACATCAATAAACCCAGTTCCTTATTAAACCATTAAAAAGTATTCATCATCTCACACCCTATTACCTCTTTCATACAGAATAATATAGCAATCAATTTTTTAATATTCATCAAATAAAATTTAATCATTCACTAACCATTATTGTACTAATATTGTTAAAAGAGTTAATAAATTTCATACATAATTTGGAAAACCTCTATATTTTGTTATTTTTTTTAAAAAAATGACTTTATATTTTTTATATTTTTAATTATATGAAACACTAATTTTATATTATTTCACATGAAACATTTAGTATAGCTTATGTTATACATAACAACATGTTTAAACGAAACATGACTTACAAATAAGAAATTATTATTTAATATGATAGTTATTAATGTTCCATTTGAACGGTGGGTATAAATTTGATTAAATTGATAATGAAAATATATGGTTTACACATTTTTATTTAATTAAATTCATGGTGAATAATTAATTATAAATGTAAATAAAAACTATTTGAAAACAAAGGGAACCATTTCATGAAAAACTATTTTTATTCAGACAAACGTGATTTAAAAAATTAAAAAAACTACTTTAGATAAATTATTTTAATAAAAATATTATATTATATATTCAATAAAAAATTTATAATTCATATTATTTTATTTATTTAAAAAGTTGATTATAAATCAAATTTTATGCTTAAAAACAATATTTTTATAAAAACACCATTTTCACATTTTTGACACATAAATCAAAACTATTATTGTTTATAAATTTAAATAACTTATTTGAAAAAATAATATTAAATTTTCTAATAATAATTTTGAAAATTATTATTGGGTGTTTTTTTGAGAATTTTTTTAAAATATTAATTTATTTTATTAATATTAAAAAATAAGATATTTTAATTGAAAATTGCATTTTCAAATAATTTATTTTTAAATATAAATTCTATTATAAAATGAGTTTAAATTAAAATGTGTTAAATTGTAAATTTTTTAATCGAATTTATATCATTTTTTTTTTCAAATTGAATATTGGTAAAAAAACCTTTTAAATGTTTTAATAATATCTTGTTGAAAAACCATTTTCTCATTTCATCTATGTGGTTAATTTTAAATTAATTTTATACTCTTCTATTAATTAATTTTTGAAATATGTATTCAATATTAAAAAGTCGAAAAATTATATTATCTAATGTGTTCAACTTAATTTTGATAATAATCCATAGTACAAACATAACAAATTATTTATATTGGTTAAATTAAAAATCTTTTACCAGGGGTTAAACTAAAATAATAATGGTTATTATGACTTAAAAGAAAATTAAATACTATATTATTTCCATATATAGACCCTATAATATCTTATAATTTATAATAATTTATTTTTGGGATATTTTGATTGAGAATAAGGTGAGTACACCATTTAATTTTAAAAATATTGCAAGTGTTCCCCTCACCATACTTATAAATGGCCACCCAACTCCTCTCTTATACAAACATTAAATCCAATTTGGTTTGGCTAAGACATTACCAAATCACATAAAAACATCAGTAAAAAAATCTTAGAAGCCTTATTTTTATCATAAATCCATCCTATAAGGGATTCATGGGAAATCCTATAGAGGTTACCCGAAGTATAGGTAATGTTTTTCAACAAAAATTTTTAAAATATTTATTTTTCCACCTACTAAAATTATTATTAAAAAATTATGATAAAATAAAATAAGTTCATTAAATGTAAGTTTTACATTTTAATATTTATTTAATAACAAAAAAACCTCTAATTTTGTTAAATGGGTTTCGAAATCATCATTTGTGTGCACAAACGGCAACAACATCTTGAACCAATGTCATTGATTTTTGGATTACCACATCTCACGGTTGGGTATGACGACAAAAATAAACTATAAATATTTTATTTATAACATAATTATACATATTTGTTAATTATATTATATGTTAATTTTATAATTTAAAATCTATATGGGATATGATAACATCCCCCTTTTTTACAGCGAACTACCACCATGCATAGCAATGTGATTCATTTACCAATAATTCTTTACATGGTAGATAAAAATCATCAATATATTTAATATATGTGATATTAATGAAAAAATATAGTATTTATTAAAAAAAATAATTTTTAGAAGATAATATATCATTTTATTTCTTACTTTTCACACATTGAAAGATGATAATGTCTTTCAAGTATGTTTGAGCTACCACATTACCAAAACGATGTGAATCTCTTTTTTATATCCACACAAAATGGATTATATTTATTCCTATATTTCAATATATAATATGTTACTTCTTATATTATCATCATTTTTAATGATAAGTCATTCCATACCTACTTTCTATAAATTTTATTGAAAATTTTAAATGTTACTCAATCGTACGTACGACCTACCGTCTCAGTGATCAAAACTCATTTCATTTCTAAAACCAAATTTTATTGTTGGTATTAAGATTATAGTTGATGTATATATATGATAATTATTTAATGATTATTAATCGAGATATTATGGAACCATGAAAGAATAAGAGGATTGATAATTAAATTATAAAACATATATGAATAAGAAAGTAGTAATTACCCAAAACGTGATTTTGACAAGAAATTGGTAATAAAAAGATAGTGAATGGTCATAAGTACATCATATATTTTATACCATATATAATTATGGATATTTTATATATTTATAAATATCATATATTTATTATAATGGAGTTTCAAACGTTTTTTAAGGAAATCGAGACTTATGGTATGCGATTTCAATTCTCTCTATTATTTCTGGATGACATATGAAAATTATCAACTAGTAACTTTTTTTATATAAAATAAGATTGAAATTTTATTCCATTAATATCACTATATTCATTATATTAAAATATTCATTTTTTGATATTCTTTGTTTTGTAGTACGATTTAAAATATTTCTTAACTGGTAAGGGATTTTTGTCTCAGTTTTTTTATGTCTGTAAGAGGCATCCCATAATCACTAGTTTTTTAATTTAATAGGTGTATTTAATTCCTATGATTTTATGTCTTGGTGATTAAACTAAAAATTATTATGTTCATATATCCATTTCATGTTATCTCTTTTTGGTGGATTATGTTTCAAATGGTTCCAAAATAGTAATGGGATCATGTTACAATCACATCATTTATCAGGATTATTTAGGATTATATCTCCAATATTGAAATATTATGAGGTATATATCAATAATTCGCATGAATTTTATTATCGCCTAGTTATTCATTTAATCTTAAAGAAATATCACCCTTTTACACTCATTGTTACTTAAAATTATTGAGATATTATTTGAAAAACATCATTGGTATATCTCATTTGGTCGAAAACCCATCTGATTCGAAAACCATGTTTGCTAAAAATGTTTTCAATCAAGTTTTCCATATTCCCAAAGTTATTTAATAATGAATTTATTTACTCTGATTTTGTATTGTATAAATTTATATGAAAGGAATCCTCAATCTATTTTCAAAACATTGCAATTTTTTCTCTTAAAAAAAATGTGAAAAATAAATTTTGTTTTTGACATGCATGACATGAAAAATATTACCAAATATCATGGATACTAAATACTTTATTGATTCCATTAATTTTTTTTTAAAATATTTTCAATTAAATTTTATTCTTAATATTGGGGAAATTTTTATATATTAATTAAATGATTTTAACATGAAAGGAATTTTTAAAATGTTTTGAAATGTTTTTTATCATGGAAATGTTGTTTTCCTCTAAAAAATGTTAAATGATTTTTAAATATTACTTTACATGTTTTCAAGAATAATTTAATAGAAAATATTTTAATATTTTTTTATGTTTTAAAAGTTCTTTTTCAAAGTGGAAATGTTATTTTCCTGAAAAAATATTTTAAATTATTTTTAATGAATCATTTATATGTTTTTACATTTATTTTCAAATAAATTAATTTAAAAAAATGTTTTATGTTTGAAAATATACTTTTCATTGAAATTTTATCTTATCGAAGAAACATTTCTATTTATTTATCTATAAAAAACAATCTCTAACTAATTTGACATCCTTTTATATAACTTATTAATTTTCTGGGATACGAAACAATGATACCATTATCATTGGTTCATGTTATATGAACCAATGATACCATTACAGTGTTGGGTTGGTAATGCTTCTTTCCTGCACTTTTCTTTTATTTTAATAAATGGTCAGGGGTTTTGCCTATGGCTACGGTTACCTAGTAGGATGATAAGACATATATGAACCCCATTTATCATCCATGGGTTATATGATGATAAAATTCTAATCAAACCCACTTCTTTTATTCATGAGTTATATTATGATGAAATGATTAAATGATTTTGAAACATGTATCTTTTCCATAGTTTATGATATGGTGAATTTTTTATGAAATACATTTCATTTCATGGGTTATGATATGATGATTGTCATATGACTTGTTCGAACACATATGTATGAATTTTCATTATGTGATTGGGGGGAAATATCTCTCTCTAATGCATTGGTTAAATATTTATATCTCATGATATACATAGATGTAGATTGAGAAGTGAACCTAGTTTAGAAGGGAAACTCGTCCACAATGATGGACTAGGGAGTGAATCTTTACTTCTATTGAATTTTTGATAGTGAACCCATTCTACAATGATAACCTCAGTACTAATTCAAGGCTAATATCTAAATTATTTTCTATATTTTTTTTACATAAAAATTCAATGTATTATATGAATTTAATGCTCTAATATATCATGTTATTTGATTTCCATTCGACTCATGTATTGTGACATTCTAACCTATTATGCCATGAATCAAGAATATAAGATTTTATATACAGCTCAAAATATTCATATTTTATTCTCATGTTATTATACAACTATGTTTACAATAGTCTTACATATCTCTCTTGTTTACTCATACGAATCATCTATTCTAACACATTCATTATTTTACTTTTCATTGTATATGAATAATCATTTGAAGTAAGGTATGTATGTGAAATGTACTAAAGGTGAAGATATTTAGGGGATATGATAATGATCATTCATGAAATAATAATATTTCCAACCATGTCTCTAGATAGACTAAACTATTATAGTCCTCAAGTATGAGTATATATAATGTATAGAATATTCATCTAAATATTTGTGTTATCCATGTATGAAAATCTGGGGTCCCTATTTCTTGTATCAGATGAATGTTTTAGTTAACAATTGGACACTAGGATAATAAAACATTAGTGACATATTTAGGGATATTTTTATCTATATTTCAAGGTTTGTATCCAGGGATAGGTCTAAAGATTATTAAAATTATTTTAAAATGTCATAGAATCTTGGTATAGTAAATTGTAAGTGTCTTCAAAGAAATTACCTCACTATCTAGATTCCACAAGTGGAAGTCACTCTATTATAGAGGTAACAATGGGTAATTAATCTTAAAAATGTGCATTGAGAAGGACTCATTCATCAATTAGTGTACGGAAATGGGCCTTACAAAACACCTAGTTTGACATTACTAGGGTTATACTTTGGAAATTTAAAATCCATTTGTGAACCATTATTGTGGATTTAAAAAGATGATGACTATGAGTGGCCAAGAATACACCTATGGGGTAATATATTAAAAAATTAATGGCATGATTTAGACATAATATAATGTAATTTAATACATTATTATGTGGTTTCCACTTTAAATAACATCACTGAAACATTGATTTTAACATTAGTCAAAAAAAAAACCAAAAGTAAATAAGTTATCTTTGAAAGTGATAAACAATTTAATGATGAACATCCTAATGGGGTGATGATTGGAGTGGAGGATATTGTGATTATACCTAATTAGTTATCATGTAACATGATTAAGAACATGTAGACTAACTAACTCTTGGAATCACCAATGAAAATAAGGATAATGTTTTATGAGAGATCAGATAGTGGGGACCATTGAAGAATTAAGATTCAGTTCCTAGTTTATTGAAAATGATTAAATAAGTATTGAAGGGAATGCCTCTACGGGATGAGAAAATGTTTTTGGTGTGGAAAAGTTTTAAATAAGGTAACCAAATCCAATGAAAAAATAAAAAATTTAGTTAAAAAATGAATTATAATATTGTTGAAACTAATGTATTATCATTGAATGAATTTATTAAATATGTAATTTATGATAAATATGAAAATACATTTCCTTGGGGGGAATATCCTGTAGTGAATTATCAAGGCGATATGTGTGATGGTTATACTATTGATGGTAAAGAGACAAAAAATGAGATATGTAATGATGGGGGTATTATAGAGTAAAATTATGAATCCTAGTTAGTGATTTGAGAATGAAGTGGTATGACTAAGTTGTTTATGTTTTTGGATTCAAGAATTATGAAATATATAAGGATTTATTGTATAAGATATTCATTATGTATTTGAATGAATATTTTGAAATATGCTAATGACATAGAAAATTGATTTAATGGGATGGTAATATCCATCATCAGTACTATAGCTTGTAATTATCTATTCCATGTGTCATCTCTAGGTTATTTTGGATGCTGTATCCACCAATCTTCACTTCTCTATTCCCTCACAGGCTTTGTATTCCATCTTCATCCTCCTTGGCCCCGGCCACTATCTCCGCCTCTCCTCTTCCAAATACTTCTCTTCTAAACCCTTCTACTCACGTGTACCATATATTCCTCCACTTCCACGCATCCCTCTCTTTGCATCCGTATCACATCATTCCCCTCATTGTCTCCACCTCATCTTCCCCATCGTCACCTCTTCCTATTCTAGTACCAACACCTCGTTACCTACACCTCATCCTCAGTGTCATCACCTCCGCCTGCACCAGTACCTGTTTCCATCATCTACCATCCTTTCATATAGTCCACCATCCATTCTGGGGTACTCTATTTGAAATTCTATTATGCATCCCTCTTCCTTAAAAATTATTTATTCTATTCAATTCCATAATCTATTCCCAGTACCGTCATCTATTTGATATCTAAATCCATCTCTCTCCCTTCATCTTCACTATAATCTATTTTCCTTCAGTTATTGTCGTAATATCAAATATGTTGTGTAACAACCTAATGTTTTATCCATGGGAATACCTTCTTATAATAATTATATAATTTATAAATCAAATTAGGGAACACTGTACTACATCATTCATAAATAAACTACTCTCTGACAATTAAACATAAATTTTCCACTTTTGTGTTTTGAATTTCAAGAATCTGACACACACAGTTGTGATCACTAAGATGTTTTGAGTCTGATAAGAAAATCATAATTTTTTTTGAATAGTAACATACCCTTATGAGTAGTAATGTAATAATTATTAATAGTGATAGAAACTTATTAATAGTAACCTCACCTATGATATTATATATATAAGATTTAAGTGAAAGTATGATGTACCTATGTTTTGGAATAAATAAATAAATGTTTTACAAAAATGTATTTTCATGTAAATTATGTATTAAATTAAAAACTGAATTTGTCATATTTTTAATATTATTTATGAAAAATTAAATTCAATTTTAGATTCTACATTTTGAAAAATGGTTATGGTGAATTTTTTGGATTTTTCTGAAATACATTTATTTTTTTGAATATTAATGTACAATAATATACCGTATAAATTTATTACAGTATAAATAAACTATTCCTGACACAAATAGTGATGTATGAAACAAAATATTGAACTGAAATTCTTTATTTACTATTCCTGGTCATGGAAGTTTCACCATTTCTTGTCTTGGTGGAAATTAATAAACTAATGATTTAAATATTAAAGAAAACCCCTCTCCCCTCCACTATAAACACCACCCTTCACACCTTCATTTACTCACACATCTAAAGCTCCAATCCTTTACTAAAATCTTCCCACACATCTTCCCTAGCACCAACTACACGTCCAATAGATTTTGGTCTCATCAAATAACCAATACAAAGTTCCTTAAGGATGATTCAAGAGGTAATTCCCACCTCTCTCTTTTCCTTTAATTTTCATTCAATTTCAAGTTCTTTGCTTAATCTCTTCCCCCCTATCCTCATCCAAAAGGTATGTTAAATTATGTATATTACATATAATGTAATTTAATGATGCTAACTGTATAATATATCCTTAAACCCCTTCTCCTTTTCTTTTTATTTAAGTAATGAAACTTTTTTTTGTGAAGTGATAATTTATCTCTTTTAAGAACGACTTTTTTTCATTTTCCTTTACTGCCTTCAGATATGGTCATGAATGAATTTTTATTGAAAAAATTGATTATACTATATGTATTATATCTTATTTTGATCTTATTGAACTAAATTATGTACATATTAATAAATTATTAAACAAAACAAGTTTGTTGTCGTCAAAAAACCACCCGAATTAACCCAAACGATTATGATTAAATTTTTATCTAATGATTCATTTTCAGGGTGTACAAAAAAATTATTTATAAGATAATTTTAAGTTATGTAAAAGAATATATAACATATAATCTCAATTATGTAAGACTATAAATGTTTTAAATTAACTTCCATACATGAATACAAGTGAACCGTTCAAGAAAACAACCAAAAGAAACATTCCCAAACAATGAATTTAAACTCCATAACTCGTCCAAAAGTTAATAAATGAAATTAATAAATCCTTAATTAATATTATTAATGTATAAAAGGTTTTTTAATTGTCAATTAATTTATATAATTTGGTTATACATGACAATAATGTAAAGAAATATTTCGGATACAAGGTAATGGAAAATTCACGAACAAAAGTTTCTTTCATCGGGTTCTCCCTCACTCACTCCATTTTCTGAATGGTAACTCCTAAAAAGCCATATGATCATCATTTTCATAGATTTAATAGGATAAATTTTTTTTCCAAATAATTTTATGACAATCCCAATGTTTTCCAAAATAACTCTTCTCTTGGGTAAACACACTCTCAATGATAGTTTCCTGTTCACTGATCATTGATTGTTCTTTGTAAAGAATGATAATCCCTACTTATTTTGGGAACCAAATTCTTATGAATGTATGATTATGATTTGAATCCCATTTATTTATATGGGTTATTTTTATTTTCATGTTTGACATATTTTCAATGTGTCATGCATTATAATGTAAATGAAAAAATGTGACGGGCGCACCCAGAATTATATATCGCAATATGAATGTTTGAATTTGATGGGTGTGCCCAAAATAATATAGCACTCCAATTCATTGGGTAAAGTGATGAATATCATTATTAAATGGGAAATTATGCATGAACCTGATGTTTGAATTGTTTAAAACTATGTGTGGTAGTTGAACACTAGGACATGATGTTTCATTTTTATGGATTACCAGATTTCAAGACTTTTATTAATGATTCCTCTCATGTTCACGATCCATTGTATTTTCTATTATTATGCTAAAAAATTGATATATTTTTAATATCGTTCCTCTTACTAAGCTTTTAGCTGATCCATTTTTTATGTATATCCTCAGGTGACAACATGTACTAATGAGAGGTCAAGAGGCAATAAGAAGCTAGGAAAGATGGAATTAAATAAATTTTTATGCTTGATGTTGTAAATGTTATGTTTGGTCCTAGTTTTACCAAGAAACTAAAGCAATCTATCTTCATGGTCTAAAAATATTATGTTGTTTATGTATATTATGATGTAATAGTAATGTAATAAAATTTAGGATCTCTATAGTTGGTATCAGTGGTAAGGTTTAAATAATTTGGGAATTAGGATTAGCGAACTTTAGAGGAAACCTCTTGAATGAGTATAAGTACAATATTCCCACATGAATATTTACAAATTAATCACATAAGTCATGATTTCACTTCAAATTATAAAAATTAATAAGTTATTCATGACCTATTGACTTACGTTTTGGTGTATCATTTTTTATTTTATAAAATTGTGGGAAGTAGGAGAAACATAGCCAACAACCTGTGTGAGGGACAATGTAATGATTTACCAAATGAAATCCCCAATTCCATTGAAGGTGGAGTTCAAAACATAATGGAAATTATTTCCCATCTCTTTCAGGTTATGAATAATAACCTGAATAATGGGGAATTTCCTCCTTCACCTAAGAGGGATCAGCTGGCTATCAAGTGAGTTATATGGCAAGGACCGCTAACGTTTAGTGTAACATCCGATCCACTAGTTGCAGAATAGCAGATCAACATCATGTAGAAGATATTTTCTGTGCTTCACTGTTTTGAGACAAAGAAGGTGACTCAAGCCATTCATCGTCTAGAGGGAGAGGCTGATCAATGAAGGGATTTGATTAAGAACACCATGCCATGATACAAAATTGAATAGATGGAATGGGAAGACATTAAGACCATTTTATTAATATGTATTTCCCACAAAATCGTCATACAAATATGAAGAGAGAATTCATGGATCTTGTGAAAAAGAAATGAAAATCTATCACGACCTATGAACCAAATTTCACAAGGATTACAAGTTATCATCCTAGTTTTCTTATTAACAAGGATTGATAAAATTATAGATTCTTTAGTGGTTTAAAACAACAGCTTTTATAGGATCTTATAATTCAAGACTTTTGGAGTTATGAAGAAGTTTTTTGGTGTGCCCTTAATGTGGACATTGAGTTTGGAGAATTGTACCTTGGGTATGGTGATATGAAACAAAATATGGAGTTTCAATCTGAAGGATCTAATGATAATGGTGTGAAGAAAACTCAAAGACCCACATGCCAAAAATATGGGAAGTTACATCTTGGGAACTTCCTCAAAGGGATGTGGAAATGAATCTAGTGTGGGAAAGAAGGCCACTATGCTCAAGAGTTTTTAAAAGATATGAGAAGGAAATAGTATATTGTGGATGAAAGGGGATCCCTACACATGGTTCTATGCTACAACTATAGGGATAAACAGAACTATTCCAACAATTTCTCTAAACGATGAGTCGTTGAGTGTAATCAGAAAAAATAGCCACCAAATCCAAAGGAACAAGAGATGGATTATTCCCTCACTACTGTGGACGAGGATAAAGATAATGAAGTCATACAAAGTAAAATTTTTATTCACTCATAAATGGAAAAAGTCTTATTTGATAAATGTTCTATGAATTCTTCTATATCATTCATGTTTTCTAGAACTATAGAATCGAAGCCGTGAAACCTTGAAGTAGGGATATATGTTAAAAAAACATAGTGTTGAAATCATTGCAACCAAAGTGTTTGAATATTCTCTTGATAGTCTATGTGGGAATAATCATCCAAAAAATATCATAATACATCCCTTGGTATATTTTGACACTATAATGGGAATTGATCAGCTCTCATTACATAGAGAACATATCAACTATTGGGAAATGGAATTATATTTTCATTTTCTAAACCATTTCATGCTCCTATAAAAATGAAAGGAAGTTCATGAATATCCATTGAAAAATCCTACAAAAATGTGAGTGTTGATTCCTTGTGAAGAAGAATACCTTTCCCAAATGGTTGAGTCAAATGAATGTGTCATCCTAACAAAAATTCCAATCATAAGGGAATATGGTGGTGTATTTACTAAAGAGTTACCCGAACTTCCCCAAGATTGAGAGGTAGAGTTCTCAATTGAACTCATAACTAGAGCTACACCAATCTCAAAGTGTCCATATAGGATGGATCCTATAGAACTAGAGGAGTTATAGAATAATCTTCAAGAGAATTTGGATAAAGGGTTCATAATCCCTAGTGAATCACCTTGGTGGGGGGGATAGTGATCTTTGTGAAGAAGGAGGGATCAATGCGTTCGTGTATCGATTATCCAGAACTCAACAATATCACCATAAAGAACACATATCCTCTTCCAAGGATTTATGGCTTGTTAAATCTGGTACGGGGAGATTCAGACTTCTCAATGGGGGATCCTCATTCTTGATATCATCAAATAAAGGCGAATAAGGAAGATATTTATAAGACTACCTTCCATACAAGGTATGGACACTATGATTTTATGGTGATGCCATTCAGACTTACTAATTACACTACAATAATCCTGGATTTGATGATTCGAGTCTTAAGACATTACCAAGACAAATTTTTGGTAGTTCATATCGATGATATTATCATTTACTCTGAGATAAAGGAGAAATATTAAGATCATCTAATACTTATGTTGGTGAGATTGAGAAAGAAGTTGCACGCAATGTTCAGAATGTGTGACTTTTGGATGAAGCTAGTCACGTTCATGGGACATGTGATCACAAGTGAGGGAATTTCTATGGACCCTTCTAAAACAAAAGTGATTGAGGAATGGACTTAGCCCTTTATTGTCATTGAATTCCATAGTTTTCTGGGATTATCTAGGTACTACCTATGTTTTGTGAGAAATTTCTAATGATATTCCATCACACTAACTTAGTTAACAAGGAAAGGTGTAAATTATGTCTGGATGGAAAATTGTAATGGAATCTTCAAGGAGCTAAAAAGAAGGCTAACCACTGCATCTGTACTCACATTACCAAATATAGGAGATGTTTTTGGATATTCAATGATTCTTAAAATAAAGTGTTTGGTAGTTTACTCATGAAAAATAATAATGTGATAGCCTATGCCTCACTGAAGTTAAATATCCCTAGGCAAAACAACCCGATGCATGATAAAGAGATAGAAGTTGTGATTTTTTCCATGAAAGTCTAGCAGCACGACCATTAGGGTGAGAAGTGTGACATATTCACCGAACACAAGAGCCTAAAGTATATATTCACATATAAAGAGATCAACACGCATCCAATGAGATAGTTAGAGCTAATCATGTGCTACAATTTCTCTATTCACTACCATCCTGGAAAGGTGGAAAAGGTAACTAATGCTCTAAGAAGAAAAGAACATGCTTCTCTATCCATACTATAGATTGAGAAACACCATGTCATCATGGATATGAAAATGATGAATTTGGAAATCTTAACAGTAAGGTATACATCGTAGATTTCCTAAATTAATGAAAAACTTTCTATGCAAGAAAAGATTATGGAGACATAAAGGGATGATCTGGAGTTACAAAATAAGGTGAATGAACTAATGTAAGGGAAGCTTCAAGAGTTCCAAATCGATGATGATGGTGTGAATTAGTTTTGAACATGACATTGGGTGCCTTCATCACTCATGATAAAGATGGAGCTATTGGATGATGCATATAGCTCATCTTTCCCTATCAATTATAGTATCACCAAGATGTACAATGATCTCTAGGAACACTTATAGTTGGATAACATGATGAACAGGATTGAAGAATATATCTCAGGGTTCATTGTAAGTCAGAAAGTTAATGTAGAGTGACATAAGTCCAAATGTATGATGAAACCTTTGCCTATACCCATGTGGAAATGAGATAATGTCATTGTGGATGTTATCAGGAGTCTCCTGAAGACGTCTAAGGGAAATAATGTGATATGGGTTGTGGTTTTACGACTCACAAGGACTTCCCATTTTATATCTATTCAAGAATATATCTCTCTTAAACAACATTCAAAGATACATGTAAAGGATGTGGTGAGACTGCTTGGTGTTCCACTCACAATTTTCTGAGATCATGATCCATGGTCCACATCTAAATTATGGAGGTGTCTTCATCATGATTTGAGAACTGTATTAAATTTCAGAATGATCTATCACCCCCAAATTGATATCTAATATGAAAAGACTATTTATATAATTGAAGGTATTCTAGGAGACTCCACTTTATAATTCAATGGTGGATTGGATAAGAATCTCCCATTTATTGAGTTCTCATTCAACAATAGCATCTACTCGAGTATTTAGAAGGATCCATATGAAGATATGTATGGAAAAAGATGTATATATCCAACCTGTTGGGTGGATGTTAGAGAATAAAATCTATTAGGAATTGATCTTTTTTCCAAAGATGACATAGAAGGTTCAAGTCAACAAGAAACATATCAAATATGCTCAAAGTCGGAAAAATAGATATATGGACAACCATTTAAGGGACATGGAGTTTGATGTTGGAGATAATGTCTTCCTCTGAATATCACAATATAAAGAGTCATGTGGTTTTGAAATAATTGGAAGCTAAGCCCATGATACATTATCCCATTTGATTCCCGTGACCACATACGAGTCATGTCCTATCGGCTTGAACATCCATCAAATATGGATCAATTTTATGATGTGTTTCACATATCACTCCTACCAAAATACATACCATATCCCTCACATGTACTAAACTCAGAGGTGGTACAACTAAAAGAATATCTCTATTATAAAGAGATGTTAGTAAAGATTCTGGACCAAAGAGATTTGGTTCTTCACAAAAAGACAACCCACCTTATCAATGTGTTATGGAGGAACCATAAGTTTGAAACAACATCATGGGAACCGGAGGAGGCCATGAAGGAGAGGTACCCTCACTTGTTTCGGTAAAACAAAATTTTGCAGGTGAATTTTCTTAAGGGGGGGAGAAGGTTACGATCCGAGGTTTTATCAAGGGGAATCCCTTCTTATAATAATTCTGTAAAGTATAATCACAATAGGGAAAAAATTACACATAATTAATAAATGAACTAACATTTGATGATTGTACATATATTTTCCACTTATATGTTTTGAATTTGAAAATCCGATATACACGGTTGCGATCTGTAAGATGTTAGGAGTCCGATAGAGAAAACTTAATTTTCTGGTGAATAGTAGCACAAACCTTATGAATTGTAATGTTACCCTTATGAATAAAGACATATCCTTATGAATTGTAACCCAACCTATGATAATATATATATAGGAGTTATATGAAAGTATGATGTACCTATGTTTTGGAAGAAGTAGATATATTTTTTTTAAAATAGTATTATTCATGTAAGTTATGATTTTTATTCAAAATTAAATTAATCATATTTAGAAAAATATTTTAGAAAAAAGGAAATTGTTTTTGAATTCTAAAAATCAAAAAATGGTTAGGGTGAATTTTTGTGATTTTTCGGAAATACTTGAATTTTAGGTGAATATAAAAATACATCAATTTACCTTATAAATACATTATAATTTAAATCCACTATTCCTGACATAACAAGAGATGTATAGGCCCAAATATAGATCTCACATTCCTTATTTACTATTCTTTTTCATAGATTAATTAGTATTTCTTATCTTGGTGTAAATTTATAATCTAATGATTAAAATGTTAAGAAATCTCCTCTCCCCTCCACTATAAATACCACCCTTCAAAACCTCATTTCCTCACACCTCTCAAGAACCAATCCTTTTATAATCTCTTCCCAAACAACTTACCTATCCCCTACCATACGTATAATAGCTTCTGGACTGATAAAAAGACTATTCCATGTTTCCCTAAGGAATCTTCAAGTGGAATTTCCCCTTTCTCTCAATTCCATTTATTTCTTTTCAATTTCAAGTTCTTTTCATAATATATTACCACATATCCTCATCCAAATGGTATGGTAACTCTAGTATCATACCTATACAATAATTTTTTTATTCTAATGGGATAATATATCATCAAACCCCCTTCTCTTCTTCTTTTTATTTTGTAATGTAAAAAGATGTTCGTGAGGTGTCAATTTATCACCTTTAAGAAAGACCTGTTTTGATTTTCTATTACTGCATTCAGATCTGGTCATGAATTTATTTTATGGGTGATCCATATTATAAAATATTTATTAATAATATTTTATTTTCTATAATTAAATTATGTACATATTACTAAATTATTAAACAAAATAACTACATTAGGGTTGAAAACATCCCAAATTAACCCAAACGAACGTCGTTAAATTCTTATATAACGATTCATTATCATAGTATATAAACAAATTATCTATAAAATAATTTAATGTAATGTAACATCATCAATAACATAAGATTGCAATTATGGATGTTTATCCATGTTTTAAATGGACATCCATTAATGAATACAAGTGAACTATTCATGAAAACCACAAAACTAAACATTCTGGAGCAATGAATTTATACTATATAACTCTTCAAAAATCCCATAAATGATCATAATAAATACTTAATAAATATTATTATCTTATAAAATTTTCTTGAATTGTTAATTAATTTATCTAATGTGGTTATACATGAAAATAATGTGATGAAAGCGTTCATATACAAGGTAAGGGGAAATTCTTCAACCAGAATTTCTTTCATTGGGTTTTCCATCATACACTCCATTTTGAGTTTGGTTACTCCTTAAAACCCATTTTTTCATCATTATATTACCTTTAATGGGATAAAGGTTTTTTATAATTATGTTAATGAAAAACCCTATGTTTTCCAAAAAAACTATTCTCTTAAATAAACACACTATCAATGACTGTTTCGTGTTGTAATGGCCCGGACCTCTCCGGTCGATTACTTTGTAAAAATGTTTTTTTTTGATGTGGTCAATGCGGAGAACATCAAAAATAATAATAATTATTAATAATAAATGGTGACGTGTTAATAAATTTTATTTGGGGTTTTGTTATAAGTGTTATACTAAATAATTATAATAATAATGTTGGTTTTTTTTTGATAAATATGGTAATAATGATTTAATGAGAATTATGTTTTGAATTAATTGCAATGAGATTTGAGATATAAGGATAAATAAGAGATATTATTATTTATGATAATTGTGTTTAAATAATAATAATAATAATAATGATAAATATTTAAAATAGGTGTGTGTCATGTGGGTTTTGATGGGAGGTGATCTTGCATGTTTTTTAGGGAGACTCAATCATTATTATTGAAAATAATTATGATAAAAAGAATGGAACTAATGGTGTAAAATCAAGGGAGGCGCCACTTTGTTGGGGAGGAATGAGATTGAAGAGAGAAGATGAAAAATATATTAATAATGATATAAAATAAAAGATAAGATTAAATGAAAAAAAGAGAGAGAAGGAATACAAGGTGGGGCGTTTTGGGCATGGAATGAGGAAGAGAGAGGCACCACGTTTTGTGGAAGAAGGTAAGAAGATTGGAGAGAGAAACATGATTAAAGGAAATAAAATTTATTGAAAAATAAATATAGGAGAGAGGCGCCAAGTGTAATCCACCTAAACAAATGACTTTGTGCGTGAATCTCAAGGAGATTGGAGAGAGAATGTGAGAATTTAAGAATTAAATTAAATAATATAATATAATAATGTAATTATTAATTTTGGATGGGAAAACTGAATTTTGACGGTATCTTCCTCATGCGACCTCGGTTTCACGAACCGTCAGCGGCAGTGTGACCCTGACTACGAGACAGAAATTATGAGTCCAATATTGGATGTCTTTTTCGGGTTTTCAGATTGGGTACCCGAAACGCTCATGAATTAATTGAACATGAGGTTTTCCTTTATTATAATAATAAAAATATTTGTATTATATATTTATTATGTTAATGAGAAGCATGTTGGTGAGGTGCTATACATGGACCTCCCCATGTATATTATAATAATAAATCATATGGATTAAATGAGATAATAAATTAAAGTAAATAAATGGGGAGAATAAAGGGGGTGTATGATGAGGTTAAAGGAGGCGTAAGGGGTTTTTTTTCTTCCCCTTAAATGAATAATATTCATAATAATATTATTATCATAATAGAATAAAAATAAAGGTGATTGATTGGTGGTGGAGATATTTGGGCGTGAAAGCAAAAGGGGACCCAATTTTTTGAGCGTATAAAATTCAAGGAAAATAAATAAATAATAATATTATAAAATTTTATTATTATTTTTGGGTTTAATAATTTTAATTCGACCGTAACTTCTTCATATGGTGTCAGAATGACGAACCGTCAGCAGCAGTGATATCCTGTAATTAAGACGGTCATTTTAAGACCAGTGATGGATACCTTTTTATGAGTTATGTCTCGGGTCAACGAAACACACATATTAATAAAATTAACGTTTTTTATTAAAACGCGTGGAAACCACGTGACGTGTTGTGTGTTAACCAATCAAAACATGTAACATATGTACGGTCACGTCGTGTATTCATTAATTCACGCTGAATACGGATTTACTTATTCGTTGCCTATATAAGAACGAGGTCATGTTTTATCTTCCATATCGATCGCTTCTTTGTCACACGATGACGGTCTTGGATGATCGAGAAGTATTCCTCCTCTAACTTCTTTGTCCGAGCTCCGAATTACGATCCGTCAGTGGCCACAAGATCGTAGCGACGAGACGAAGCTTCTAAGCCTGGACTTGTCACCTTTCCTTCCAGCCTTCCTTCTCCAGCCTCCATCCTAGGAGGCGTTTGGCGGGTTTGGCGAAGGCGGAGGACACCGAAGGACGTCGTCGGATGCGACGTGATCGGGACCTTTTTATATAGGGGTTTACCTTCGTCTCTCTATTTAGTGCAACATGCGGGGTGGGATATTTTTCCTTTGTTCCATGGGATGCAGTTGAACTGTAAAATAAAGATAATAACCGGATAAAGAAGGGTTTGGGGTTTTGTGCTGTTTCTATTGCCTTCCAGTTTCTTTATCTTCTGATTGTGATTTTGGATTGAAAGGCCTTTGCATACTGAGAATCAAGGCCGTTGGTGGCCTTTGCGTGCGAAATTGATATCTGAATTGTTGGTGGTTGGTTTTGTTAAAACATGGAAAATGGATAAGCACGTAAAGACTGGCTGATTAAATGAGAATGAAAACCTTGTGTGATCACCCCGGTTGAACAAAATTGGAATAATGAACATGTTGGTGGTTTGGTTGTTTTGTGGGAAATGTTTTTTTTTCTGGAATGGTGTTGTGATGTGATGCTGGGCAGCGGGGCTGCGACGTTTGGGTGGTGATCTTATTGGAATGGTTGACGGTGGAGGTGTGAAATGTTTTGTAAACGATGGGGTTGAAATGGGAAGTGGTTGGTTGTGGAAAATGCCTTTATTTAAGAAAATTGTTTTGATTATGAAAAGTGTTTTGAAGTAAAAGGTGTTTTCAAATGCAGAAATGTTTTTTGTGTGGAAAGGGTTTTATGTGTAGAACTTTGAAATAAATGAATTATGGAATGTTGTATGGTTGTGATAATCTTTTGTAAATGAAATGGCATGTGGTTGCTTGCGTTTTACCTAACCTTGGTTGTGGATGGAAGGGATATGTTTGTGAAAGGTTTTGTCTGGATGATAGTTTCCCAGTAGTAATAATTTTGTTAAACCATTGCATGAAACATGAAAACCTAAATGGGGTTGGGGGATGATTGTTTGGTTGTTGATGCATGCTTCATGGTAGCAGTGCCGAGGCACATGCTCAGTTTCTCTTTTTAAGAAGCCATAGGTTGGGATGTGTGTTTGGTATATGTATCTATATAATTGTATCTTTGTGTTTTGTCGCACCACACCCATGTCAAGCACCTAGTGCCGAACACTCCCATTTTATGGGAGAGGGTGTTCCCCCTTAGTTACTAGCTCCTTCCTGCTCCTTCTTCCATAGGCTATGATGGCATGAGGTGACCTTACACCCAAGACCCTTCGGGTAGGTATCAGAGGCTGTGATGGCTTGAGGTGACCTTACACCTAAGACTCTTCGGGTAGGTCTCGGAGGCTGTGATGGCTTGAGGCGACCTTTAGCCCAAGACTCTTCGGGCAGGCTTACCGTTCCCAAGAATCTTCGGGATGAGGCGCAGGTGTGTGTGGGCGGGAAGAGTGTGGTAGCGTCAGGACGTTTGCCGTTAGGAAGAGAATCATCTAATTAAGTGGGAAATGGTGCGGGGTACCCAATACTTTTGTTCTATATATATACTAAACTTTTTCGTGTTACTTGGTGAGTGTGACCAGTGAGGCTGGGTGGATAGTTTTTCCTTGTTAGTTTCTGGTTCTTCTGTTTTCTCACGGGACCTTAGGGTGTCTCCCCACTTGTGCATGAGAGCTTTAGGTTTCCCTACTGAGTATACTTGTATTCTCACCCTACGTTTACTTTCAGGGTTCCAGGAGGACTACCAGGGCCGTGCGGGACCCTACTAGTCGGGCAGTTGGAGTTGTTGCAGTTGTTGTTCTCTTGTTTTCTTTGGCATTGTACTTTTGAGCATCCTTGTACTTGTACCTTGTTATAAAAATTGTTTAAACATGCATGTGGGATTGGTTTGGGTTTATTTATATACACTTGTTCTTTTCCCTTTTTGGTGGTTGACTTGTCCTATTTCCCGATCCAAAATAATAAAAAGGGTAATGCCTCCCATATTTGTGAAAACTCATACCCTTGGTGCTAGTCGCCAACCCGGGGCCTACTGGAGGCGGGACTCGGGGGTCATTATCTCCCTTTCACCATTGCCAGCTCAGGAGGGGCATCTTTGGTTGGAGGGGGTCGTGACAGAATGGTATCAGAGGCTGATGGTTGAGAGATAGGATGGAGTCTAGAGTTAGGCACAGTGAGGATTACATGGGATGGTAGGGCAACGATGTTTGTTAATCTTGGTGCATGTCATAGGCCAGGGAAGACCGGCTAGGACACGAGATTTTAGGGCCCCCCGTGATCCGATGCAAGGACTCTGAGCCTACCGAACGACCAAGTGAGACTATATTGATTGCAGGGTAGAGACCCTAGGGAAGGTACATGAATCATCATGTTTGTGTTTTACTTGATTTGGGTGTTCTGGGAAAGAAATTGAAATAAAATGATAAATAAAAACTTTGAGTTTTTCATTACTACTTGGGCTTAGGCGTTCCCTGTTTACCGAACAACTATGGCACCTGGACGTCAACAGAACGGCAGAGGAGTGGGACACAGACAGTTTCATGCAATAGAAGTGGCAACCCTAGCAATGCCAGAGATCAAGAGAGATGTTTCCGGTTTTACTTAAATGATCTCATTTATGTTTTGTTTAAATTCAAGATCATCACACTCCTTTGTTGAAACTCATTCTCGCCCATGCTTTGGGCCTGGACCTTGTATTTCATGAGTCTATAATGCTATGTTGTTTCCTGCTTTTCTTTAAATGAACGTGAAGAGCCCTATCATGTGGGGAGGGGAAGACCTAATCCCTAATCGAGACGCATTAATGTGGATGCGATTTAACCCGTGCAGGCGAGTCAGTGCCGCCTAAAGCGGATAATATCTCAACATGGGAGAAGGAATTCCTCAAGCCATGTGTTCGGGCAGTGTGTGGGTTGTACGTTGTTGGGTGCAGTGTAAGTTGAAAAAAAAACATAATATATGGGAAAGGAAAAACCTGATCCTTAATCAAGACACATTAATGAGGATGTGATTAAACCCGTGCAGGCGAGTCAGTGCCGCCTAAAGCGGATAGTATCATGACATAGGAGAGGGAATTCCTAACTCATAGAGTTGTTGGTTGGTTCCTTGTCATGACGATAGCCCTGAGAGGTATCTTGTGGAGTGGTTCTTCAGATCCTTTCCTTCTTCTGGGTCAGTTTTTAATTCTCGAGGAAGAGAATGTTTTGAGAGGTATCTAACGTAATGGCCCGGACCTCTCCGGTCGATTACTTTGTAAAAACGTTTTTTTGATGTGGTCAATGTGGAGAACATCAAAAATAATAATTATTATTAATAATAAATGGTGACGTGTTAATAAATTTTATTTGGGGTTTTGTTATAAGTGTTATACTAAATAATTATAATAATAATGTTGGTTTTTTTTGATAGATCTGGTAATAATGATTTAATGAGAATTATGTTTTGAATTAATTGCAATGAGATTTGAGATATAAGGATAAATAAGAGATGTTATTATTTATCATAATTGTGTTTAAAAAATAAAATAAAATAATAATAATAATGATAAAGATTTAAAATAGGTGTTTGTCATGTGGGTTTTGATGGGAGGTGATCTTGCATGTTTTTTAGGGAGATTCAATCATTATTATTGAAAATAATTATGATAAAAAGAATGGAACTAATGGTGTAAAATCAAGGGAGGCGCCACTTTGTTGGGGAGGAATGAGATTGAAGAGAGAAGATGAAAAATATATTAATAATGATATAAAATAAAAGATAAGATTAAATGAAAAAAAAGAGAGAGAGAAGGAATACAAGGTGGGGTGTTTTGGGCATGGAATGAGGAAGAGAGAGGCGCCACTTTTTGTGGAAGAAGGTAAGAAGATTGGAGAGAGAAACATGATTAAAGGAAATAAAATTTATTGAAAAATAAATATAGGAGAGAGGCGCCAAGTGTAATCCACCTAAACAAATGACTTTGTGCGTGAATCTCAAGGAGATTGGAGAGAGAATGTGAGAATTTAAGAATTAAATTAAATAATATAATATAATAATGTAATTATTAATTTTGGATGGGAAAACTGAATTTTGACGGTATCTTCCTCATGCGACCTCGGTTTCACGAACCGTCAGCGGCAGTGTGACCCTGACTACGAGATGGAAATTATGAGTCCAATATTGGAAGTCTTTTTCAGGTTTTCAGATTGGGTACCCGAAACGCTCATGAATTAATTGAACATGAGGTTTTCCTTTATTATAATAATAAAAATATTTGTATTATATATTTATTATGTTAATGAGGAGCATGTGGGTGAGGCACTATACATGGACCTCCCCATGTATATTATAATAATAAATCATATGGATTAAATGAGATAATAAATTAAAGTAAATAAATGGGGAGAATAAAGGGGGTGTATGATGAGGTTAAAGGAGGCGTAAGGGGTTTTTTTTTCTTCCCCTTAAATGAATAATATTCATAATAATATTATTATCATAATAGAATAAAAATAAAGGTGATTGATTGGTGGTGGAGATATTTGGGCGTGAAAGCAAAAGGGGACATAATTTTTTGAGCGTATAAAATTCAAGGAAAATAAATAAATAATAATATTATAAAATTTTATTATTATTTTTGGGTTTTATAATCTTAATTCGACCGAAACTTCTTCATATGGTGTCGGAATGACGAACCGTCTGCGGTAGTGTAATCCTATAATTAAGACGGTCATTTTAAGACCAGTGATGGATACCTTTTTATGAGTTATGTCTCGGGTCAACGAAACACACATATTAATAAAATTAACGTTTTTATTAAAACACGTGGAAACCACGTGACGTGTTGTGTGTTAACCAATCAAAACATGTAACGTATGTACGGTCACGTTGTGTATTCATTAATGCATGCTGAATACAGATTTACCTATTCATTGCCTATATAAGAACGAGGTCATGTTTTATCTTCCATATCGATCGCTTCTTTTTCGCACGACGACGCTCTTGGACGATCGAGAAGTATTCCTCCTCTAACTACTTTGTCCGAGCTCCGAATTACGATCCGTCAGCGGCCACAGGATCATAGCGATGAGACGAAGCTTCTAAGCCTGTACTTTTCACCTTTCCTTCCGGCCTTCCTTCTCTATCCTCCATCCTAAGAGGCGTTTGTCAGGTTTGGCGAAGGCGGAGGACACCGAAGGACGTCGTCGGATGCAACGTGATCGGGACCCTTTAAGGTAGGGGTTTACCTTCGTCTCTCTATTTGGTGCAACATGTGGGGTGGGATATTTTTCCTTTGTTCCATGGGATGCAGTTGAACTTTAAATAAAGATAATAACCAGATAAAGAAGGGTTTGGGGTTTTGTGCTGTTTCTATTGCCTTCCAGTTTCTTTATCTTCTGATTGGGATTTTGGATTGAAAGGCCTTTGCCTACTGAGAATCAAGGCCGTTGGTGGACTTTGCGTGCAAAATTGATATCTGAATTTCTTGTGGTTGGTTTTGTTAAAACATGGAAAATGGATAAGCACGTAAAGACTGGCTGATTAAATGAGAATGAAAACCTTGTGTGATCACGCCGGTTGAACAACATTGGAATAATGAACATGTTGGTGGTTTGGTTGTTTTGTGGGAAATGTTTTTTTTTCTCGAATGGTGTTGTGATGTGATGCTGGGAAGCGGGGCTGTGACGTTTGGGTGGTGATCTTATTGGAATGGTTGACGGTGGAGGTGTGAAATGATTTGTAAACGATGCGGTTGAAATGGGAAGTGGTTGGTTGTGGAAAATGCCTTTATTTATGAAAAGTGTTTTGATTATGAAAAGTGTTTTGAAGTAAAAGGTGTTTTCAAATGCGGAAATGTTTTGTGTGTGGAAAGGGTTTTATGTGTGGAAATTTCAAATAAATGAATGATGGAATGTTGTATGGTTGTGATAATCTTTTGTAAATGAAATGGCATGTGGTTGCTTGTGTTTTACCTAACCTTGGTTGTGGATGGCAAGGATATGTTTGGGAAAGGTTTTCTCTAGATGATAGTTGCCCAGTAGTAATAATTTTGTTAAACCATTGCATGAAACATGAAAACCTAAATGGGGTTGGGGGATGATTGTTTGGTTGTTGATGCATGCTTCGTGGTAGCAGTGCCGAGGCACATGTTCAGTTTCTCTTTTTAAGAAGCCATAGGTTGGGCTGTGTGTTTGGTATATGTATCTATATAATTGTATCTTTGTGTTTTGTCGCACCACACCCATGTCAAGCACCTAGTGTCGAACACTCCCATTTTATGGGAGAGGGTGTTCCCCCTTAGTTACTAGCTCCTTCATGCTCCTTCTTCCATAGGCTATGATGGCTTGAGGTGACCTTACACCCAAGACTCTTCGAGTAGGTCTCGGAGGCTATGATGGCTTGAGGTGACCTTACACCCAAGACTCTTCGGGTAGGTCTCAGAGGCTGTGATGGCTTGAGGTGACCTCTAGCCCAAGAGTCTTCGGGTAGGCTTACCGTTCCCAAGAATCTTTGGGATGAGGCCCAGGTGTCTGCGGGCGGGTTAGTGGTTGTGGCCCAGGTGTGTGCGGGCGAGATGCGTGGTTGTGAGGCCCAGGTGTGTGTGGGCGGGATGCGTGGTTTGGCCCAGGTGTGTGCGGGCGGGAAGAGTGTGGTAGCATCAGGACGTTTTCCGTTAGGAAGAGCAGCATCTAATTAAGTGGGAAATGGTGCGGGGTACCCAATACTTTTGTTCTATATATATACTAAACTTGTTCATGTTACTTGGTGAGTGTGACCAGTGAGGCTGGGTGGATAGTTTTTCCTTGTTAGTTTCTGGTTCTTCTGTTTTCTCACGGGACCTTAGGGTGTCTCCCCACTTGTGCACGAGAGCTTTAGGATTACCTACTGAGTATACTTGTATGATCACCCTACGTTTACTTTCAGGTTTCCAGGAGGACTACCAGGGCCGTGCGGGACCCTACTAGTCGGGCAGTTGGAGTTGTTGCAATTGTTGTTCTCTTGTTTTCTTTGGCATTGTACTTTTGAGCTTCCTTGTACTTGTACCTTGTTATAAAAATTGTTTAAACATGCATGTGGTCTTGGTTTGGGTTTATTTATATACACTTGTTCTTTTCCCTTTTTGGTGGTTGACTTGTCCTATTTCCCGATCCAAAATAATAAAAAGGGTAATGCCTCCCATATTTGTGAAAACTCATACCCTTGGTTCTAGTCGCCAACCCGGGGACTACTGGAGGCGGGACTCGGGGGGTCATTATCTCCCTTTCACCATTTCCAGCTCAAAAGGGGCATCTTTGGTGGGAGGGGGTCGTGACACGTGTTCACTAGTCGTTGATTGTTCTATGTCAGGAATGATATCCTTTCTTTATTTTTGGAACCAAGTGCTTATTAATGTGTTATTATAATGTGAAACCCAGTTATTTTATTATTTAATTTTTAGGTTCATGTTTGACATATTTTCAATGTGGCCTGCATGATAATTTAAATGTTATGATGTGATGGGTGCACGTAGAATTATACAACGCAATATGAATGCTAAAATGTGATGAGTGGACCAAGAATTATGCAACGCTATAATGAATTAGGTTATGGGAATAATCTAATGAGTAAAATGGAATTGATACGTGAACATGATGTAGGAATTTTTTACAACTATGTGTGGGAGTTGACAACTAAGACGTGATGTTTAATTTATATGCATTTCCACATTTCAAGTCTCTTATGTATGATTCCTCTCATGTTCATGATCCATTGCTGATGTTAATATTGTGATCATAAATTGATAAATTATTCGTATATATCCTATTATTGGGCTTCTAGCTCACCCCCTTTTTATGTATACCATCATGAGACTATATGTACAAAGGATATGTCAAGAGAAAATAAGAAGTTAGAGAGGAAAGAATAAAGTAAATTTTTATACATGATATTGTAAATGTTATTTTTGGTCCTTGTTTTCCCAAGACATTAATCCTTTGGATCATCTTGGTGTAATATTTTTATGTAGTTTATGTTTATAATTATGTAATAGTAATGTAATAAAATGGAGGGTCTCTATACGTAGTATTTTAATAAATTATTGAAAACCCAAATCAATTTTCCCCTTTTAGTAATCAAAATTACTTCTTCTGTGTTCATATTAAATATTTGTTTTCTGCAACCCAAATTATATAGTATTGATATTTTTTTGGGCACCATTCAAACATCTGTTATCTTGATAATGTAAATAATAACTTCTGTAGAACTCCTTTTGCACCTTTTATTTTTTCTTTGACAATGTTTTTGTATGAAAAATGTAGCTTCACCCGAATCAAAGCTATTTTTCTACGATTTCCATAGAAAGTAATGACTTGTATTCATCCATAAGAATCATCCATAAGAATCAATATTTTTTTCTTCTGGTTTTCTGGTTATTCTAGATAAATTAAGAAACATGTTTCTAGTTTTTAATTTTAAAAATTAAACATGTGAGAATATAATGTAGTAGTGGTATTAATATTCAAGTAAAAACTAATCCTATAAATGGTTATAACATTACCTCAAATGTTCAATAAATTATTATTCAAGAATATATCTCCCTTAAATTTGGTTATTTTTTTTGTTACACAAGTTTTCATTTCTTTAAACTTTCCTAGAAACACATTTTCAATAATATAAACAAAAACTAAAAAACTATATTTCACTTTAGTTTATTGTCAAGGGGTGCCCAAAATGAATATGTTTTATACTTACGGTCCCTTAAAATTCATTCCCTTTAGGTGGTAATACGGTTTCCTTATGGGTCATGATCATCCAATGTGTATGGTGTGGGTTCAGTTATCAGGCCTCTATCTCCTATAATCCTTCTTTTTTATAACTGGTGGGTAATTCTACGACATATTTCTCTATTCAGATCAGCGGATGTAACCACTCCCACAACTCAGTGTCAAGCCTAATGAATCCCCTTATAGATTTCATTTATATTAATGTTGCGACATAGTACCTTTTCAATAAACCATTTGTGTATGAATCAAGGGTGGAATTTCCTTATCAGTGTAAGAGTAAAGGAAATTTGATCACATTTAATGTCTCCCTCCTAAGAACTGGCATTGTTTGGGGATTTCTCATCCTATTTAGACGCTGTGAATTCAAGTAAATGGATTGGTACTTCTTTTTATGATACTAGGTCCCTTTGTCTCTAAATTATTAATTTTTGTTCAGATTTGGTCATATAAAATCCTTCTTTAGAGGTTGAAATTATTAGGATAGAGTATGAAAGATCAACCACCCTTCCCCTAACCACCACATGAGAAGGGTAGGTTGAACCTATTCTCCATGCCTCGATAGAATTTAAAAATCTATTCAATAAGATGTTAGTAGGGATTTCCAGCATCCACGAACCATAAAAAGAATCTTTATCATGTATTGACTTGATGAATTCGTATGACAGTTACAATAGGATATCTAGGGAGGTTAAGGGTAGAAATTGGTGGAGTAAAAGAATATGAAGAAACATATTTGGGAGGATAGAGAGGAGGTGGATGGAAACTTATATGATTCTCCCAAAAATGGTGAGGTTCTCAAGGTAGGTTAGTACTTCCATGATTATTGGAAAAGGGGGTAAATTCCAATATCATGGCTAGAGAGTACATCAACAATTTAAATTTTAATTATTTTCCAATAATAAATATCAATTAATACATTTATTTACATTGTTTTGTTCATTTTTATTGTTTTTAAAACTATTATATAGTATATTGTTCCTATATTACCATCATTGCTATATGAATTTTATGTTCCATAGAGATCATGGTGATGTTAATCTTGAAGGCACATTCCATCTTGGATTCTAATTGAGAGAAGTTGAAGGTGACATGTTATTCACTAATAGTGTTGTTGAGTTGATAGATGTGGGTGATGCCATTAGTTTTGATTTATATTAATGACCTAATGAATATCCATTATATATACTATAGCTTGTAATTATCCCTTCCATGCCTCATCTCCAGGTTCATTTGGATGGTGTATCCTCTTATCTTCACTTTTTGATTCCCTTATAGACTTTGTTTTCCATCATAATCCTCCTCGGTCGCCACCTCCTTCTCGGCTACCATCTCGGCCTCTCCTAAACTCCTCTTCCAAATCCTTATCCTCCAAACCCTTATCCTCATGCATTCCATGGATTCTTTGAATTATCTATATCCCCACCTCTTCCTCATAGTTTCTGCCTCCACCTCACTAAATCTACCTCATCCTAAGAATCACCCCTTTTGTATAAGACAGTACCTGTACCTCATTTCCTTAATCTCATTCTCGTTGTCGTCACCACCACCTGCACCAGTACCTATTTCCATCCACTTCCAACCTCTCTAGGAATCCACCTTCCATTTTGGGGTACCTTTCATGTAATCCTCTTCTACTTAAATATTCATTAGTAATGATTTATTCTTCCGGATATCATCAAATATACCTAGTTCTATCATCTCATTATTATCAAAATCCTTCTCTCCCTACCATCTTCTTCTCTATAATTGATTTTATTTAGTCTATTTTCAAATATCACTAATATTTAGTAGTAGACACATTGATTGAAAACCCTAATCTATTTTCCTCTTTCAATCATCAAATTTCCTTTGACTATTTTAATATTAAATATTTTTTTCTTCAACCCATACTATATAGTATTTCTATTTCATTCCACACCATTAAATATTTAGTTGTCTTGATAACATACACAATACCTTATTCCAAACACATTTAGAAAATTTTATGCTTTCCTTGAAAATTTTGATTTCAAGAAACATCTAATTTTATTTTAATCAATTCCTTTTTTCATCAATTTTTATGGAAATTAATAACATGTATTCATCCGTACAAATAAACAACATGAATTAATTCGTTTTTTCTTCTTGTTTTCAGGTTATGCTAGATACAATGAGACTCTATTTTATAGTTTTCAATGTTAAAAATTAAATATGTAAGACTCTAGTGTATCAGTGGTCACTATATTCAAGTAAAATAAAGTCCTCTCAAGAATTACGAATTTACCTAATATGTTCTATAATTTTTTATCCAAGAATATCTCTCCCTAAAATTTGGTTTTTTTGTTACATGAATTTTCATTTCTTTTCACATACCAAGAAAGAGATTTAAAATAGTTTATAATCCTCTTTACAAACTAAATTTAAAATTAAATTACTGTTAATGGGTGTGGAATATAAATATGTTTTCTTATTATGTTTCCTTTCTTTTCCACCACTTTAGGTGGTCTTACGGTTTCTATATGGGTCTTTATCCTTTAACATTGACGTTGTGGGTTTGGTTACTACACCTCAATATCCTTAAATCATTGTATTTTACACCTAGAGAATAATTATTCTAACATATTTATCTATTTAGATAATTTTATTTAACCACTCTCATATATCTGTGTGGAGCCTGATGAATCCCCTAAGATATTTTATCTGGATTGAGCTTATGGGGGAGTAACATTTCATGAAACCAATCTTGTATGAAACGACAATGGATTTTATTATCACTATAAGAGGAAAGGTAATTTGGTCACATTTAGTGTCTCCCTCCCAATATGTAACAATGTTCATGGAGTTCTTATCCTATGTAGATGCAGTGAATTCATGCATAGGGAATGGTTCTGTTTTTTAGGTTCCCAGGTCCCTTAGTTTAAAAAGTATTTTTTTACATTTAGTTCAGATTTAGGAATCTCTAATCCATCTTCATAGGTAGATCTTATTAGTGTGGACTCTGAAAGATCCACCACTCCTTCCTTATCCACCACATGATATTGGTTTGTTGAACCTATTCTCAATGTATTGATAGAATATAACAGGAACATCCATCTGGAATTAATAAGATTTCCATCAACCAGAATATAAAAACTAATACTTCACATTTATTGACCTGAGGAATTGGTTTGACCAGTAAAAAGAGGGTCTTGGGGGAGGTGAGGGGTGTAAATTAGTAGAGTATAATAATATGAAGATTTTTTTTGAGGATAATGAGGAGGTAGACGGAAACACCTATGCATTTTTGGAAAATGAGAATGTTCCCACAGAAAGCAAGTTATTCTTAGATGGTTGGAAGAAGGAGGAAAATTTCATTATAATATAGGATGATTATGTCAAAATTTTATATATTAATGGCTTTTCCATTAATAAATATCAATTATTATATATTTGAAACAGTTTTGTTCATTTTTTTATAGTTTCAAAATCAATTCAATAGTATATTATTCTATAATTTCATTCATTAATCTAATAATTTTAGGATCCATGGAGATAAATGTAATGTTGACCATAAAAACCATTTCATTCTAGGATTATGATTGAGAGATTCTATAGGTGACAGGTTATTCCGTGATAGTGCTATTAAGTTTAAAGAAGTGGGTAATTCCTTTAATTTCTATTAATATTTCATTACCCAATGAATAATTTTCAACCAAGAGAGCCACAATCGTCACTCCAAAATCTGACCCCCCACTTAACACTTGAGGGAATTATTAAATAGTCCCTTAATATTATTTTCAATTATTAATAACTTTTCCTAACTAATTATTCATACATATAATGAATATTTTTTGAAAATTTTATCTATAGGTTTCCCATACCATTTCAATATTTCTGTCATTTATTTTGGCACAATTACGATATAAAAATAAATTTTTAGGGGAATGATGCATGACTAGTAATTTAATAAATATTTGGATGATGTTGTTTTAGAAGACTTCAGTCTTATAGAAGAGATTCCTTAAAATATCATTTATTAGACCCCTTCCAACATCCAGTCATTTAACGAGGTCATGTGTAAGTGGCTGTTAAGACACTAGAATGGATCCATATTCTTTGTTTTCATTAAAAAATATTCTACTTCTATTCCTAAATCTATGTGGGCCTTCTCTCTGAATTCTATCACCCTTGTGTTTATTTATTTTGACGGATGTGTAAGTAACATTGAATCATAACGAAAAACCTAAAATCTCATCATCAACACTCTTTCCTTTTGATACAAAATCATATGTTTTCTCTAGCATATAGGGTGCAGATCTGATTATGTGTCAAAATTATTTATACACCATAAAATTATATTTATAGTATACTTCCCAAATAAAATTGTACATGGTCACTATTCTCAAATGTATATACTATATTTTTCTATGAATTATTCTCAACAATGTACCCTATAATTGATATAAACATTTCATATTCACTTCTAATCTGGTCATTACCTCAGTAGGATAGTAAATGTTCACTTTGATAATAGTACATTTTCAAATCGTATATATATATATATATATTACATTTTAGAAGTGAACATGAACTTATTATAGAGTCAGTATACTAACATAAAAAATCAGTATACTATCCTACCAAGAGAAGTCATCTTGTACTGTTTCTATCAAATGATTACATTAAATTAGACAACTAAAAAAGTATATGTTCACTTCATAAATTGTACTATAAATAAGTGAAAATGAACTGATTATGAATAAAAATTCTAAGTTACAGAATCAATATTCCAACCAACTAAGAGAAGTGATCAAGTTATGTTTCAATCAAATTAACACACTCTAATTAATAGAAACAATACTATTTATAAGTTACCATGAACTAATTATAGAATCGGTATACTAACCTACAGAATTAATACACTAACCTAATAAGAGTAGTGAACCTATACCATTTCTATGAAATTATCCCTTTATTCTCATATCACTGGATCCTAATAAAAACCTATTACAGTAATGAATCAATTATTCACACACACGAAAATTGTCATAGAGATAATGACCATATATTCAACTAAATAGAATGTATTACATATAAATAAATTTTATCTTCTGTGATATGAACATAAATTGTTGCATAATTGTTATCATTTTATATTATTTTCTATTAAATTTTTAGATCTATATATCTTGGTAAAAAATAATTTCAATTTGTTCTTTAGGATATCAATTTTTTCATTCATTTTCCCCATAAAAATCCTTTTTTTTTCTGATCATTCTTCTCATTAAATATTTCTACAATGAAATAAGATCCATAATCAATAAGATGAGTATAAATTTTTTTTTTCATATAAGGTGAGATATCTCAGTTCTTTTCTTTAGATTTATTTATGTAGAAGGATGTGTATGTAGCATTGAATCACAAGGTAACACCATGTATCTGATCTTTAACATCATTTACTATTTCAAGATAATGGTTTGTTTCCTCCATCATTTATGGTTCAGATCATATTATCTATGAAAATATCAACTCTTTATTAAATTAATGTAAATTTTTGTCTTCTGTGATATAACCTTAAATTGTTTCATCATTATTTTTTCATTTTAAAAACTATTAATTTTTTATCTATATATATTGGAAACAAATAATTTTAATTTGGTTTTGAGGATATTCATGTATTTTATTCAGTTTCTAAATAAAAATTCATTTTTTCTTCTTCTTATGATATTTCTTCTCATTCAGAATTTCTGCAATGAAACAAATTCCATAATTAATACGATGAGTGTAAAATAGTTTATTTTCAAATGGGGCTATATTTCTTATAAAGTTTCCTTATATATATTTATATATAAGGATGTATATGTAGAATTGAATCATATGGTAACTCCATGCATCTCATATTTAACATCATTTTATTTTGCTAGCTAACTGTATTTTTCCTACAACATGTATGATGTAGATATATTTATGTGTAAAAATGAATTCTATTTATTCTTATATTATTATGATAACTATCATTGAGACTTATGAAACTTTATTCAAATAAATCTGATTTTGAATTTACAATTCATCAAATTATATTGATTTTGAATAAAATTCAATATAGGAAAAATATAAATATAAATTTTAATTTTACCCCATAATATATATTTCAACGATGATGAATTTTTATTTCAATTACAAAAATTGATATTAAAGTTGTATTGAAATGTATATTATCCATTTCTCATAAGGAAGCTTCCAAATATACTGGTTCAAAGTTTATTTATTTTCTATTTTCAAAAATAATATGTGATATTCAACAGAACAGAATCCTTTCAATGTAATATGAATTGAAGATAATACAGAACAAATAATTGATTTTGAGAACTCTCCAAAATAACTGAATAGGTTTAAAACCCCATTGCACATAACACAGACAATTATTTTTGTGGATTGAAAATAAATTTCACTATCTTACCCAGTATGCCTTCTAATACAACCTCCTAACAATATGTTTCATGTTCTACAAAAATGGAATCTTCATACCAAATTGTATTAAGTATTTAATTTCATTTATAATACTATTTTATATTGGAAACACATTTTATTTATATGCATTCCTTCATATTTAATTACTTATGAGTCATGTGCAATTTAATATGATTACAGGTGTTTTTTATGGTATACATATAATATGATTTCTAGTCTATATACCATATGAAATATTGCTTTTTAAAAAATGTATATTATATATTTATTAGAATTAATATAATATGAAAACTATTATTTTTTAGACCATGTGATATTATAAAGATTTATTGATAAAATAATTAAAGAAAATAAAATGAAGACATAAGTGGTATACTTCAATGCACGCTTTTGAAAATTCAATTTAATATCATTATCCAGTTCTATGGTTAATGTTATATATTTATAACTTACAAAATTCCATAAAAAATTGATTTTCAATAATTTCAAATGTTCAGAGTATTATTATATTGTATAAATCAATTTTACAAGAATTATATTACTTTAATTACTCATTTGTTTCAAATAGTGTACTATAAATACAGTCTCTCAACATGATAATATGATTATATTCTATGTACTTTGGCATGTGCTGATGAAATAGTATCATTTATATTTTTCATATAAAATAAAACTTCTGGAAAATCCCTCCAATCCCATGAAGCACTTAGACAAGCATGGGTTCATTTCTTTCACCCCCACTATACACAGTTTGGACTTTGAAATATGGCTTGGTTTCACCGTATATTTCTAGATTAGATTTATTAATTGATGAATTTTTTGTATAATTGAATTCTCCCAAGGCCCCTTTTCATGGTTATGTATACTATTTTCGTGATGAAAACCCATTAATCTCATCACTAACTCATGATGGTCCACTGTTATTCTCAACACATCCTTAACCACTTCTTCATCATGGTTCCATGACACTTTATAGTGATCTTAACTAACTGTTCAAAGAATGTAATTAACATTTTAGTTTTGTGTTCGCACATTGTAATCATATTATACAACCTAGTCCAATAAACCAAAATTATGGTTTAATATAAATAATTTTAAATTTTAATGAAATTTTATTTTGTAACTGTTTGATGGATATGAATTATGAAAATATATTATTTTAGTTTTTCAACTTTTATCACATTATTCTTAAAATATTATTTGCATAGATATTTAGAAAATTAATTCAATCAATAAATTTTTGACATAACTTAGGAAGTCATCATAGTATTTTGTAGAGATAACAATAAAGATTGTTATACTTATGTGGATCATAGAAATGAAAACCAATGAAGGATGAAAATAAAATTTTAATAGACTCTTAAATTTATGTATTCTCCTATATTGTAATTGTATAATGGTTTTAATAACTCCATGGATACTTATGAACAATATTTCCAAAAAACCTTCCATGTATTAGTCCATCCTTTGGAACCACAACTTTTATGCACCATGCACAGTGACGAAATTAAAATTTCACATTCTCTATTCCATATTTAAATCATTTCTTATACCAAAATTCGTTGTGTTATTTATATGAAATTCATTATGGACATCATAGTAGATTAGAAATATGGATTAAATTTTTCACAACCATTATTTAAAATACATACATGAATATTTCAACTCTGTTTATTCAGTTTTTATTACTACAACAACATAAGTCACTCTAATATATCTATGGTAAAGTCATATTCATAAAAAATCATCCGTCATTTAAAAAATAACTCAAAAGATGACCATACTTCACATAAACCATCCTTGAATTCTGAAATACTTCATCTAATTATTTCAAAAAATCCCACTAACCTTACATGGTTCACCCATACTATTCTACTACTAAGAATAACACACTAATAATGTATCACTGTGATGAAATACAATATAGTCATGAATGATGGATTCAAGCTGAGTCATGATAATTCAATTACAAGGATCACTACCTGTATAATGTTTATTTAAAACACACATATTTGCATGAAAGCCTATTGTTAATGTTTATTTCATGGAAACACCTATATATTCAAGAAAATATAAAATTAATGTTTAGTGAGTGGGTCAAAATGATGTTTTTATTCATTTTAAATATTTGAATGTTTTGAGATTAAATTATTGATTCACTATGATTAGTGTGAATTTATTGCCATTTTCTCTCAATATCCTAAGGTGGTATCCATTATGAATTATGTATTTTATTGATTATGATTGAGTTTTATGATGAAAATAATAGATTAATATTTATTATATATCATCATTTATTTTATTAATTATATTTCAATACACCATTACATTATTATTTCAATCCAACATTCACCACTTTTCACAAATATATTCATAAATTATATACAACACATGATTATAATATATATACCTTCTACTTGTATTTTAGTATTCATTCTATTTCTCTTATACATTAAATTCTATATAGTATTATGCATATCGTATTAATAAATTATTTGAAATCATATAAGCCTGTATGGATGGTTTATGAATGCATGAATTTAATTTATATACACCTATGCACATAAATTCTCATCTAGATTTATATAAAATGATGCAAAAAACTCATGAAATTACCACCATTCCCTCCATTTCTATGTGCCACGAGTTTCCCACCCACTTAATTTATTTTCCCAATTTCCTCCCACTCCAAATAAGTGAAAATAATGTCCTAGATCATGACCACAATTATTTGATCATGTTTTTGTGAAATTGTAAGTAAATGATCATACCATGAAAATACATAGGTTGAGTACTACATCTTGTAAATAAAATTATTTATTAAAATACAACCCTTAATATATTCTTGATGCTTAGATAATGATGTTGGTATAATTATATGATTGATATGAATAATGAAAATTTGATTGTATTTATCACATTGGAATTAATAATATCTTTTTTGAAAATGTGGTTTAGGTTATCATGGATGGTGTTTACCTCATTTATTTATTTATGTAATATATTCCACACTATGTGGTTTTATTCAAAAAATAAGGAAGCATATAATTTTTCACAATTGGTTTTTTTAATTTCTATTATTACAATTTCATTCGAGAATACATGATCGAGGTATTCACTTTATTGGTTTGTGAACCTCATGATACAATTTATGATATATGTGAATTAATTTTGTATTGACATTATGAATTTTAGTGGCCTCATTTCTAATTTTTAGGGGTGTAATCTCTTTTAAGGGTAATAATGTTAACTATTTATGGGATTGTTTACATTGAACTATGGATGAGGATTTAGATACCAATGTATTATTTCACCACATAAATATTTATCTATAATGGATAATATGTGTTTAAATTTATTAAATATATAAGGAAGAGATGACATATCATAATTTTATATATTTTATTTAGTTATTTAGAAATGAAAAAGTCATATTTTTGAGTAAGAGATGAAGTGGAAATTGATGAAGGCACAACCAAAGGATGAAATTGTTCTTATGAAATAAAAAGATTACAAGTAAGTATATTTTTATATGTTCTTAACATATAAGGAAATGGAACTCATTGAAATTTGTAAAACGATCTTTAAATTAACATTTTCCCACATATCTTCATTTTTAATGATATCGGTGAACTTTTTCAGGCATTTTTGTTTAATGGAATTTTTATAATTTAGCTTTGTCATGGCCAGGTTCTCTATTAGTCTCCATCAGTATTTTTGCATTATTTTTATCCTATATGTCCATGTTTTCACATTCCACCTGTATCACTTTCATATAATCATGGTTATGAGTTACTATAAATATCCTTTATGATTCCATCTTTCCCTTTTTAAGGGATGTTTTATTATTCGTTTGAATGATATGGGTTTCTGTAATGGAATTTTCTATTTTTAGTCAATTTATGAGTGATGAAAATTTAGAGGGAAAAATTCATTTTATGGGTGGTAGAATCTGAAACCTCATGATTTTCTTAAATATATTTTTCAAATTAATTTATTATTTTATATATTTTTCTTTATACACAACATTGAGAATATTATGTGCTCCACACAATGGCTAGTTTAAATTAAAATTCACTTAATATTAAGAAATTATCATTTAATAACATAGTTATCACATAATCAACAGAATATTGGCTATGAATAAGATTATAAAATTATGAAATTAAAGAGTTATATATAATTACTTCCATAGTGTATAATTAATTATAAATGAAAATAAAAACAATTTGAATGTAAATTAAATATTTTTTTCTAAACGACTATTTCTATTAAAAAATGTCTTATATCAAAAAATAAAAACCTGTTTGGGGGTATTATTTTATTTAAATTTATATATCATATATTCAATAAAATATTTAACATTTTTCTTAATTTTTTAATAAAATATATTAGAAAAATCCAATTTTCAACTTAACAATGGTATTTTTCTAATAATCAGTTTTCATCTATTTTAGAACATAATTTAAAACTAATTTTTAAATCTATTAGAATATTACTTTGAAAAATTAATTTATTATTTAAATAATAAAGTAAAAATTATCCAGGGTTATGTTTTTTAATTTTATGAAATGATTAATTTTTTGACAAATAATGAACAATTTAAGTTATAATTGAAATTGAATCGTCATATAAATTATTTATAAAGGTAAATTACATTTTTAAATAATAATAAGTTAATATAAGCTCAATTATATATATATATATATATATATTAATCCAATTTAGTTCATTTAATCCTTTTAATATTTATTTTTATATACAAAACCTATAAAATTTTAAACATTTTCTCTTTACAAACTCTTTTTCATATCAGTTATTTAAGATTACTTTTAAATAAAAATTTTACAATTATGGGAATTAAAATTAGAAAATTTATTAAATATTTGAAATGAATAAAATTTATATTATATAATAAGGTCAAATTAATTTTTTTCAGTAATAAATAGTTAAAAATATAAAAATTAATTATTATGGTTAAGCTAAAAATGTGTTCAGTGGGGGGGGGGGCATAAACAAAATTTATAAGTGTTTATATGGCTTAACCTCATGTATAAAACATATTTAAAGGATATATATTGAACTTATAATGACTAATTCTTGATTATAATACATTTTTGATTCTTTTGGAATGAGAAAAACATAGTCAACCCTTTTTTCATTCCAAAATAATTATAAGTGTGCCACTCAACTCACATAATAATGGATACACCCCCTCCTCTTTTCATCAAAAATTAAATCCCTTTTGGATAAAATAAACACTAAATAAAAAAAATTACAACTTATATAATATCACCATAGAACCCTCAATTTTATCATTAATCCATCTTAGTTAATATTTTGGTGCAATCCTATGGAGGATACCGGAAGAAGAGGAAATTTATTCAATGCACATGTTTATTTTTTTTCTCCCCTACCACCAACCAGTATTATTGAACCATGATGATATAATATAATAAATATCTTAAATATAATAAGATGTTTTATGTGAATTTAATTAACTATAAATCTCTATATTTCATCAAATCGGTTACTAAATCATCATTTGTGTGTATGGTGGTGTCCCACCCAACGAACCAATGTAATTCATTTCTCTATTATCAACTCTAAAAGATGGGTATGATGATTTATATAATGTATATATATATGATATTTATAAAATAATTATATATATTTATTCATTATATCATATATTACTTATATACTTTCCATTCTATTGGGGATACAAAAATGTCTATCATGTGCAGGCCGGAATACCACCTCCAAAGTGATGTGATTAATTTTTCAGTAACTACTTATAGGGAATATAATAAGTATAAATTTAATGAATATAAGTGATATATATGAAATAATAATGGTACTAATGACATTCATATCATTATAATAATTTAAAAAAATCATTTTATTTCATACCTTTTCACTCACTGAATGATGACGTTGTTAACTGTAATCATGAGGACTACAACCTTCAAGAAGTGATGTGAGTCTATTTTTTCATCACCAAACCACATGGATGATAAATGAAATTATATTAAATGAAAATATATTTGATTTATTATATTATTATAATTATATAAAAATAAAATTTTACTTACCGACTTTCCATAATGATCATTGAAAAATGGAATCATTACTCACATGTATGTATGACCTACATGATCCATGATTGTAACATCATTCATTTCTCAAAACCATCCTTTTTGATTTGTATTAAAAATATATTCGATTTGTAATTATTATAATTATTTCATGATTATTATTATTGAAATTCTGGACCCATGACCACTTTAATGTGACCGAAAATAAAAAATGAAAACATATATGAAAAACAAAATGGTTATTAGCTGAAACAATATTTAAATAAAGAATTACTAAAAAATGTTTAATGATTAAACATAAGGAAATTATATATGATATAATATATTTGTATGTCTATATAATTTATGTATGTTAAAAATGAATTTATTATATGTTATTTTTTAAAGTGTATGAAAGGATTTGAGACATTAGGTAAGGGGTTTCTAGACTCTTTTTTATTTCAAGGAGACATATTGAAATTCCTTACTCTTTACTTTTTATGGTTTAAATAAATATTGTTTTAAAATTTATATAATTACTCAACTTGTTTTAATGATATTTATTGTTTTATATGGTATCATGGTTTATTAGGGATTATAATCAAAATATTATAAAAAATTTAATGGATTTCTTTCTCACTTATTACATCTGTGAGATGTATGACATATTAACCACTTATTTATTTTATGTTGTATTTGTATATCCAATGAATGTAATTTAGGATTATTATCCATAATATTATGGTGTTTAAAAATATTTTTTATGATATTTCTTTCTTTGGGATTATTTTTCAAATGTTACTCAAGTGGTATTGGATTTATGTTACAATCTAATCATTTATTAGGATTGTTTATAATTAAGTCTCAAATGTCAAAATATTATAATTCATTCCACAATAACTGTATTTTTTTCTTATCCTTTTTTTATTCATGATACATTAAAAAAATATCTTTTTTAACTCTTCAATACTCAAAATAATTGATAAAATGTTTTTATGAAAAATCATCACTAATAATCTTGTAAGATGAAAACCCATTTTCATTTAAAACCATGTTTTGTAAACATGTTTTCAATTACTTTTTAAAAATATTATAATGATTTAATAAATAAAATGTTACCCAATTTTGAGTTTTTTATATTTTTAATGGATGCATCATGTTGTTTTCCCCATAATTCTTATTAGACTTCGACCAAAAATATAATGATAAGGTTTTTAAGTGCATGGAATGTTTATCATTTCCCACTATCTTGACCGATCAATGATTTCACGCATACTGTAAATTTTTTTAATGTTATTTTAAAATTAATTAATTTCCTTAATATTTGGGTAATTTTAATATTTAAAAGTAATGATTTCAAAGTGAAAATGATTTTGAAATTGTTTTAAATTTTTTTTTTCAATGTTTAATGGGTATTTGAATAAAGAAAATATTAAATTATTTTTAAATAATTCTTTATATGTTTTCAAATTACATTCAAATAAATTCTTTTTGAAATGTTTTCTTTTTTATATAGTGTTTTTAAAGGTGGGAATTTAATTTTCGTGAATAAATGTATTGAATGATTTTTAATGATTTTTTTATACATTTTCAGGTTTATTTTGATTGAAAAATTAAAAGTTGATTTATGTATCCCAAATTTAATTTTAATAAAAATTTATGTTCGTCAAGAAAGGATCTAATGGATTTATCTATCAAAATAATTATTCATCTAAGATTACATCAATTTATGTAACTTATGATTTTATTGGGATAAAAACTAAGGATACCATTCATAGTACATGTTTAAATTCTTAATGATGACATAATGTTTATGAAAAGTATTTATCTTTCATGGGTTATTCCATGACAAAATTATTATGAACCCCACAATTTTTTTCATCAGTTATTGTTTGAATAAAATAGAAAATGATTATTAATCATATATCTATTCCACATGTAATAATATATTGAAATATTTATGAATAATATTTTATTTCATGGGTTATGTGTTGATGAATGTGTTAAAATATTTTGAACAAAATATGTATGAATTACATTATGTTATAGGTGTGATCAATATCTCCCTCCAATTAATTTTGTAATTATTTATATCGCATGATATAGACATCAATGGAAAAAGGATGAATTATAGTTAAAAAAGAGACCCTATCCAATATTATATTCTCATAAGTGATCATTGAGTACATTGAGGGTTTGGGGAGTTAACCAATTCCACTATCATAGCCCTATAAGTGATCCTTAAAAACTATGAAAATGATTTTTTATGTTTATGTGTATGTCAAAATTATGTGTCTTATTCTAATTTTATTCTCTCATGACTCATGTTATTTTATATACTTATGATTCATGAATTCTAAACATCCAATATTTAATCTATGACTCACAATTTTGATCTTTGATATGTTGTTTATGGTTTTCCTATGTTACTATCATGTTCCTATATAACTATGTCCATGTTACACTTACAAATTTCCTTTGTTTAGCCTTACTGGGCATCAGATTTAACTCTTTATTATTTTTTACCTATGTTATAAAGGAAGAATTTATGTAGGTAATGATTCTAATGTGTACAGAAAGAGAAGATATTTATGGGAGATGGTTAAAATATTTCACCAAATTAGAAGATTGGGTACCTAGTCTCTAAAGAAAATAAACTTTTATGGACCTCAGGTGTGTGTTTATATAATGTATTGAATATTAATCTAAAACATTAAATATCTATGAAGGAAAAACTTGGATATCTATATAATTTTCAGTCTCTCCGTCAACATCAATTTTACTCAAAACACATTGATGATTCTTTTATAGAGGTTTCACCCATGGGCAATGATTTTTCATAATACCTATACTATCACATTTAGAAAATTAATCCCATAAAGATACATTTGGTAGAAAAATTATTATAATACTTTTAATTATATGAAATTTCTTTTTTCAATGTAAGTAGCTATATCTATTTTCCAATCTCCAAACATATCTTTCTTCCTCTGAGACATTTATTTGAGTTCTTCTTCCAACATTCTATAAATGTTGGGACCCAAATCTTATTTCCTATATAGTATTTATGAGACTATCAGTTTTTATTATTATGTAAGAAAGAAAACTCACCAATGTTGATATTGTTAATAATATAAATTGATAGTTTTTTGGATATAATCAAAAGGTTTCAAATTCAATTTCTTATATTATTAACAATTTCAAAATTGGTGAGATTTTCAATATGATTTAAAAGGGAGATATCAATACATATATATCAGATCATAAAAGAGAAATAGGAACTCATAAATTTCATACATATATATCATATAATAAATGGTGAATATTAATTTCGTAACATAATAATCCACTCAGGATTTATATATATCTATTTCCATTTGAAAAATGTATATATAAAAAATTGGTTCATAAAATTTCAAAATCCACTCCCATTATGTTCCTCATTACTTTAAAAATTATGAAAAATATTGTTCTTTTTATTTCTATTTATTACATAGGGAAAATAATCATAATAAAGGTTGATCTCAGTTTTTCACTAAGATTTAATATGGGAGGTATCAATGATCAAATTAGAATAGCCTTACCATAATAGTATAATAATACGAAAATAATATTTGTAAATAATACAATTCATAACATAAGTCATAGTCTTGAGTTATGGAATAAATCTTGTATTTTCATGGCACAATAATCCTAATGGAATTGAAGAACATAATCCATTATAGAAAAACCTTGGCATAATAAATAAGTTTGTGTAATACAGATATGTATTAAAAAAAATTTCCTTAATTGTAAAGGATCATTTCCAATACTATCATAGTGGAATGGGTTCACTCTTAAAAAGCGTTATAGTAGTTAAAATTCAACCCAAAGACTATTATAATTGATAAATTACCATACTATACTCTATTCATTCCCCATTCTAGTATTATATATTAAGAGAAAACAATCTTTACACAATGCATTGGATGGAGATATATGTCTCACCCGTCAATTATTGAAAATAATACCCATGTGTACCTTAAGATCATAAAATATTAACCGTATATTAATTGATGAAAATAAGTGTGTTTCATAAACATTTAATCATATCACAAAACATTTAAAATAAATAATTTACCTAAAAATTTCATCATTTCATCCCAACAGAACCTATGGAAAAGAAACTGTTTTCATATAATATGTTTCATCATAATAATAAAACATACTTAATAAGAGTAAGGATGGAATCATGGGATTATATCACCGATTAAAAATAAGTTATATAAATGGTTATTGTTTTTGATGAATATAAATACAATTAAAATATAATTAAAACATCCATGGGGAATATAAACGTTAAAGTTTGAAATTCCATAATTAAAAACACTACGAAAATTAAAAGTAAAATATTTTCATTGAAAGTAATTGTCCCAACCTTTAGAATAATCTTCATGGAATTTATAGGTCATGATAGTGTGAAATTTTAAAAAATCCATATAAATAAAAGAAAAAAATTCTTTTCACATTTTTATTAAAAAGTAAAAATGTTCCTTATTGTAAAATTACAAGAAGTTTACATTTAATATATTTTTAATAATTTAAACATGGATAAAAATTAATTAAAATAATAAATGGATAATAGTAAAACCCTTATTTGATCATTTTTAGAAAACATGGAATTAGAAAATAAAAGAAGAGTGAAATAAAGTTGGTTTTCATCAAATAATATTTTCAATGTCATGAGTACTTTAGGTGAATGAATTGAATATAATAGATGTATTTTGATGAAATATTTATAGGAGAAGAAAATTCATTAGTTTCTAGAGAGTTGGATCATAATATTTAATCGTGGGAAACTTAATCGTAATCAATCCTGAAAAATAATGAAATTATAAAATTAAAACCTTAACAATTTGAAAACATTTAAAATAAAGTTTGTCTTGCTATATAAGTAAGAATAATTGTGGTTTTTGAAACACATACCAACATGTTTCTGGGATAGATTATGTTACACAAAATAAACTATTTTCAAAAATAATAATATACTGTTTATGATGTTTATCACCTATCCGTTTTAGTAGTGGGAATGAATAGGATTAACTGAATTATAAATGAATGTTTTACACATATATAAACCATTTGAAATTAAAAGTATATCTTTTTTTCTGAAAAAAAACTATTAAAATGCGTAGAATATTATTTTATACTAATAAATAAATCAATATTGTTGTATTATTTTAGTAATATATATATAATATTTAATATAATATCTAACATTCATTCAATGTGTTTTATTGAAATGATATATCCATAAGTGCAGTTTTATGTTTAAAAATAATAACATTCTAAAAGGTGTTTTATTTCTTTATAATGGATATCTTGTTTTAAAAATAAATTATGAAAATTTTATAAATTCTATTTGAAAAAATAATCTTATTCTATGAAAAATTTAAATAAATATTTACATTTATTAATGGTTTTTCTATTTTTCTGATATGTTTCTTGATTTTATTAATAGTAAAAATGTAGAATTTTTATTCTACATCTACTCTTAGTTTAAATAATTTATTTTATGAAATTAAATTTATGATTGGTTAAAATTTATAATTAGAAAAAATTTATATCATTTAATACAAATTAGTTCATTATATTAAATTTCATTTTGAATTTGGATTTGAATTCATTTCATTCTTTCAAACATTTTCACATTAAAAACCAATTTTCTTGCTCCGTTAACATGATTAATTTTAAAATAAATTTATCCATCTTTTTTTGTTGAATTTTAAAAAATGGATTCCATATATTGAATCATAATTTCATAAATTTAGTAAGTATATCCCTTTTATTTATGTCCAATATTAATAGTTTTGATTGGAATTTTGGTTACCATGATAAAGAGTAAAATTGGGTAATTTTGGATAAAAATAATCTGATAATTAATATAAAAAAACCCTTAAATTTTCCATAATTTTACTAGGTGAATTTAATTCAACCTACAAGAACTTATGTCTAAAATTTAATCATTTAATGTCCACTTTGAATGAAAATTTCATAGAAATTATTAAATTCATTTGGAGTGACTAAATGTCACACTCGTACTTTTAATAAGTATCATATTTTTATCTTGGGGTTAAATAGAATATATTACTCAATATATATATTTTTACGAAATATATAATTTTTATGTACATAATAAAAATTTATTTTTAATTTTTAGTGAAGAAATGATTATCATAAACAATTAAACAATGATGAATCATTAATAATTAAATTAATTAAATTCTTATTAAATGATATTAGAAATAATAAAATTAATACAATTACAATTAATTAATGTGATGAACGAAATTTATTGGTGAATATGCCATGTCATGGGTGTATTAAATGATTTTTTTCACTATTATGTTTTTGTATTTATTTTCAAACATTACAAGTTTGGGAATGGTTACAAAATTGACACTAATGATATTTTATGAAAATAATGTTTTATAATTTAATTTATAAAAATAAATTATTGTATAATGAAAATGGGGATGATTTATGGTCTAAAAAATCATTAATTGGCCATTTATGGTCTAATTTATTCTTTATTTGTAAAATTTTTGTCATCTTAATATTGAAAATTTAGTTACATAAGTAAAATTAAAATTGGTTGTTCTAAGGGTTAATAAAAATGATATGTTCTAAAATAACCATGAAATTTAAAAATACAATTTTTGGATGATTTTTAAAACATATAATATATTATATTTGAATCAATGGAATTTTGGAGGAATTTGGATTATGATTAAAATTATTATGAATTAATCATTCTTGATATCTCAAAAGTGCCTCTTCCCACTCTTATAAAACTGCACAAAATCTTCTATCATCATTACACATTAAAAAATATTTTTTCCATCCAAACCATGGCCAAATATAAAAAAAAATCCATATATTCATCCTATAAAATTTAAACTTAGAATAAATCCAACCAAGGAAGTCCTTTTGTGAAAATCAAAAGGATATACCTAAAGAAGAGGTATCATTCATCAATGAACTTTTTTGTTTTTTATTCCTTAAAAAAGGATTCAATTATATTTATATTACATTTATATAATAGGTTAATAATCCTAAATATACTAATAATTTTTATTTTTAGCTTAAAACCCACAACTTCACACACATCCACCGAATAGGATACACAATCATCATTCATCTATATGGAAGACTACCATATAACAAGACAATATTATTCATTGTTACATTACCACATTTAATTTTTGAGAGTAATGATGTCATTATATTTTATATATTATATATCTTAATTTAATGATGTTATTATTATTCAGAAATTTTTATATTACACATACTTTCATGCATTCCATTTTCTGGGAATTCAATAACAGCGTTCAAGTGTATAGTGGACTACCAGATCATTTGTGTGGGGCATATACTACCCATAAATTTAATATAATATCTTTATCCCTAAATTTTTTGGTATATTCATATGAATTTTATTACTTCCCTTTCTTGGTGTTTACAGTTAAAATTTTACAAAATTTGTAATTTAATTTTTCCTTGATTTTCCTTCAGCGAGACATACGTTTTGTTATACACCTATATTATTATATGAGCTATATATAATAACCTTTGAATTGTTGTATAATTAATTTAAATCATTTAATAATATTTTGAGTTTCATTTTATGTGATTATATTTTTGTTCGAATTTATTTTATTCTGAAATCATGTATTGTAAAAAAAAATTCCAGAATTATTTTTAATTAATATTTTAGAATTTTGAATAAAAATGTTGTCAATGATGTTTAAAATAGTTAAAAAAATTATTTTATAGGTTTTCCAGAATAGTTTTACATAAAGAGGTTATATAAATGTTTTATGGTTTAGAAATATATTTTCAAAGTGGAAATGATATTTTTTACAAGAAATAATTTAAATGATCTTTTGAAACCAATTTAAAATTAACATAAAATTATTTTATGTAGCTTATGATTTACTAGGTTTATGATTAAAGTATATTATACTCATTAATTCTATGTTTATTTAATATTTTCTATTAGTAATTTATGTTTTTGTTGTACACACATATTTGGTTTTCATTATGTAACGTGTGGGATGTATATGTCCCTCTAATGCAATGGGTAATGATAAATGTTCTATGATATCAAAGGGTTTATGGGATATCATTCTAAGACCGCAATAGATGCTACATAAGAGGTTATCTGAAGCCAATAATAAGAGGGAACCTGATAGATCATCATAATCTCAAAAGTAGAGGGTATACGGGAGGTCATCCCAATCCCGATGTAGGTGCACTGGTGATAAACCCAGGACTGACATATTATGATTGTATTAGTTGTATTATTTAGATATAATACACTAATAATATGTTTTTGAAACAAATACCATTTATAATTCCCTTTTTATACTGTAATGGATAATTCACATTGATTATCTTATGATTTTAGTGTTATAAACAATCAATCATTAGGGCATGACTCATGTATGTGGTCTATGATATAAAAGTCATGATCTTAAAATGTTATGATTATGTTCCCATTCCCATATGTTTAGTTTATGCATATGTAACTCCCTTTTTACCCATACTTGGAATACAAGTTCACCTTATCTAATTTTCCCCCCAGGATACGGGGAAAGGTATTATGTATGATATGTCAAAAATGGTTCTAATATTAAAAAAATAGGCCATAGAATATGTTAATTTGTTATGAATCTATTGTGATTGTTTCCGTGTTTTCTATGATATTAAAATGATTTGATATTTTGGTGCGTGTTTGTGTAATGTATTAAATATTCCCTAATAAAATGATATAATTTCAACATATTTTATGTGTGGGTCATTATAGTTGGTATCGGTTAAAAGTTTTAGTTAACCGTTAGAATCAAGGATGAATAAAACGTTATAGGATCCGTAAAGATAAATAAATGTATAGTTTTCATTCGTATAATTATGTTAATGATCATTAATAACTATTTGTTAAACCTAACATATAATAGATATAATATAATTCCACTTTAATATTATTTTCTAAGTTTTATTGGTGTTTCTCAAATAGTAATTTTTGATTTTTGAGAATATGGTTATAAGTATGAAGATTCATGTTAATGGTGATTTGAAGGAAAATGGAATGATATTACTCTTGAACATCCAAATTAAATTGGTGTTAAAATAAAAAAATCTATTATTATACCTAATCAACAATCTCATAATAAGATCAACAATATCATCCATGGTGAGATTCCTGACCAATCTAATAAGATATTGTTGGAGATTTTTGATGAACTTATTGTAATGAATGATGAATTTTATTCATATCAATAAAGTGGTAAGATGCATCAAGGAGAACGTTTTAGTGTAACCAATAGATGATATCAATGTGGAAGACAAGGGAATAAAGATATTTTATAGAAAGGAAAAGGTTCAGCTAGCACAATGAAAAAGGATAATGGTATTCAAAAGTAATCATCAATAGTTAATTGTTTTAAATATGGAGTGAATATGTGTTATGAAAATATATTCCCTTTGGGGGAAGGATAATGAATGGATACAAAAATTTTGTATGAGTAATTGTTATACTATAGATAAACAAATGACTAAGAATGACAAATGATATGAAATAAGTGTTAAGGAATAAAATGATGAAGCCTGATTAATAGTCTAAGAAGGTAGTAAAATGATCTAATGATATTGTATTATAATTTAGGAATAATATTGTATGATTAATTTTATAGTATTATGGAATAATTAAATATATATAGATTTTTTCAAAAAAATGTAATTATTTGATTTTATAAGTTTAATGATATTGGTAACCAAAAAATGTGATTGAGGCGGCAATGAGATATTTTTGTAGAATAAATATTTATGGAAAATATATCCCTTATTGTTTAAATGATGTTGGGATGCTAATATGATAAAGAGATGTTTTATTGTGATAAAATTAATGGAGAATTATTGATGACCTTGGAAAAAATGACAAGGTAGGTTATGTTATCATGGATTGAGATTACAGAATTTTTGGATTAATGGTAAGAGGAAATAGTTTATTTTTTAATGAAACAATTATTTCAAAAAGGTTTTTTTTAATTTAGTTTATTACTATCTTATAAGAGAATACATGATAATGTTAATCGCATGTTTGGGGTCTAATAATTAATATCTAAATCATATTATTTGGTGGATTATTGACAAGTTTGTATTTTAAATGTAGAAATGTCATTTAATTTTTTTTTTTCTATTTTCATCTTTTGTAATTCTCATAAGGGTATCCATTTATGATTTTTTTTCGTTTAAAATTGGATGTGGATAAAGATATTAATGTTTTAATTCACCATATGATGATTTATATGTAATGGATAACATATAAAATTCATTTTGTTTTGATGAAAACTAGATACTGAAGGGTAGACTGATCATCCCATTATTGATCTTATTATCTAATAGTTATTCAAGAATTACAATTTCAATCACATTTTTGTGAGTAAGAGCTAAAGACAAAATTGAGAAACTTGCAACTGGTGGATGTGATTACGATTACAAAATAGAATCAAATCATGTAAGTATATTTTCTTGTGAAAATTATTCAACATTAAGAAGAGTTTCTTGAAACAAAAATTTTTTCATTTTAATTTTTTTAATAAAATGGTTCCTTAGATAATGAAATTTTTATCCTCATGTAATGGTTAACTTTATAATGTCAATTTTCTCCATCACTCTCCATTAGAACATTATTGTTGTAATTCATTTTCATGTATGTATTTTCACATTACAGTAATGTTATCCCAAAAACAATATTAGTAATTTAGGGATCTTAACAAATTAAATTTCAAATTATTAATAGGATTCTTAGTTTACCCACTTTATGTTGTGGGTTTCCCACAACGAAATTCTTAAGCATCCCCATTTTATTTTTGATGTGTTATTTATATTCGCATGAATGTAATTTCCTTATTAGATTCATTATTAAATTATAATTGTATCTTATGCATTGGATCTTCCACAAAATATCTTTCTATTTCATGATGTGTTATATAAATCTACTATATGTTTGTACATAAATGATACATCGCATGTACGAAACTCAATGATCATACTGATTGATCTATAGATTTCCTATGAAGAGAAACCTATAGAAATTCTAAATCATAGAGATAATGTTCCACTGAAAAAGAAAACTAACCTACTTAAATGTTTTTAGAGAACAAAAATATTGAATAAGATATATGAGAAGTTGATGATATGATGATGCATAGTTATCCTTATTTGTTATCATTAGAGTTATGAATTTTGTGGGTGAAATTCATTTTAAGGGTGGTAGAATGTAACAACATTAGTTTTCATGAATTATTATTTTTATATAAATTAAATTTATTTTATGTATTATGTAGCACACTACACCAATTCTATATTTCTTTTATGAAAAATCATTTTATTAGTGAAAAAATAGTTTTGAATACAATACATTTAAGACTAATTTTGTTATTTGTAACACACAATAATGAGCCTCCTTGATATCCTTTATTACACGAATGACATATTTTTTCAAAAAATATATACTATTTATTATTTTTATCTCATGATAGTTGGAATAGAGGTAATTAATAGGATTAACTGAATTATGAATTAATGGATTACAGATGTAAAACCCTTTTTAAATTAAAAGTAAATGTTTTTCAGAAAGAAAATGTGAACAAATGTTTTTTATAGAAATATACTTAAAAAATACATCTTCTATGATTATATTAATCCAAATTCATATGTAAAATATTCAATCAAATGTTTAAAATTCATCGTATGTGTTTTTTAGATATCATATACAAAAAAATACAGTTTTATGGTTACAAATTCTATTATTCCAAAAGCAGTTTTATGGCTTTTAAATGATTCACTTTTTTTAAAAAAATGTTTTAAAGTTTTATAAATTATATTTTAAAAGAATAAACTTCTTATTTTAAAATGTGATTTTAATATTTATTTTTGTACAATTTTTGGTATTTTTCTATTAATTTTCATGTTTTGATGAATAATGAAAATACTTAATTTTAACTCAGAACAAATTTTTCATATAAATAATTTATAGTGTCAAATTGTTTTATTGTTTGTTTTAATGTATAATTAGATCAATTTTATATCATTTTATCAAATTTAAGTCATTGTAATCAATTTTAAAATGAATTTGTACACAAAAACATATCAATATTTTGAACCATTTCACTTTAAAAACCCATTTTCTCTTCCCATTTATTGGACAAATTTAAATTAATTTATATACATATTTATTTATAATTTTGAAAATTGTATTCCATAAATTAAATCAAAATTTCTAAATTTATTGAATAGTTCCATTTTATTTTTAGTAGAAATGAATAGTGACATCAGAAATTTTTTTACAATGGAAAATGGAAAATTTCAGTAACTTAGTTTAGAAAGAACGATAATGACTATAAAATGACAATAAAACGTGAAAAAAATTACTCAATGATTTTAATTTTATCCTTAACATATATTGGTAAATTTATAATTATTTTATAGACACTTTTCTCTAAAAATGACTTCGATATTGTTAAAATGAATGGGTGTGACAAAATGTCACACTCTTACTCTAAATAAGATTCCTTTTTTTATATGGGGTCAAAGAAAAGATACTATAATCTATATATATTATTTTTATATATGAAAAGTTTATATATATACTAAAAATATGTTTTTTATTTTTACTAAAGAAATAATTGTCATAACTTGTTTCCCAATTACAATGGAATAATTATTAAGTTAATAAAAAATCAATTCTATAGTATTTGAAATATCAAAATAAATAAAATATGAATTAATTGTTGTTATCAAATAATTTTATAGGTTCATATTAATTGTTAGGATTTCATTAAATCATTTTCTTAAAGTATGTTACTGTATGGATTTTATTAAATCAATATAGTTAATTCTATCAAAATTGACACTAATGCTATTTTATGAAAATATTGTTTTTTAAAATTATTTATAAACCATTAAATTAAACAATAAGGAAGAAATATATGAGATTTGGTCTCATGTACAATAAATTTTCCATTTATCTTCTATTATATACTTTATATCTAAAACTTTCAACCTCTTTATATTGAGAAATCTATTAATGTCATTGAAATTAAAATGGGTTAACAAAGGGTTAATCAAAATGAAAATGTTTAAAATAACATCAAATGATAACTAAAATATACTGGATGAATATATTATAAACATAAAATATCTTATCTTAGAATAAATTTACTTTTAGTTGTTTTTTCATTGATATTGAATTTATTATAAGTTAATCCTTGAAAAAAATGTAAAAGTCCCCCCACCCCCACTATCTTATAAAAGGGGACATCTTATTCTCTTTTAGTTACACAAAAAAACCTATTTTTATTGGCCAAAATCTATAAATATAACCTCATAACATTATAGACTTAATTGGTGATGCATTATATTGGACATAAATCCAACCAAGGATGTCCCTTTGTTAAAATAATAATGAGATACCTGACGAATTGGTAATGTTCATCATCAATTTTTTTTTTATTTTTTCTTAAACCTATTATACTAATTTTATTACATGTTTATATAAAAAAATAAGTATCTAAAAAACACTAAGATTGTTTTTGTTTATTTTATGACCTAAAACATCACACACATCCACCACATGGGATACACAATCATCATTCATTTCTATTTTAGACTACCACCTCATGAACCGATGAAGTTCGTTCATCCATTATAACATTTCATGGATTGGTAATAATGATGAATGAATATTTAATAGATCATATATATTAATATTATGGTTTTATTTTAATCCAATATTTTTTATTTCACACTTACCTTCATGATTTCAATTTTGTGGGAAAACGATAATGTCGTTCATTTGTACATTGTACTACAACGTCACAAGGTTATGTGATATGTTCACACATTAAATAGTATGTATTAAGAAATGATTAAAAAAATATGTGATATATATGAAATAAAATATATCATGGAATGATAATATATCCTATTATTTTCCTTCTTTTCATATAAAAATAAAAATAAAATACTATCCATGTGTAAATATGGACTACCGTCTCCATGATGTGTGTTTTATTTTATACATTTTTGAATAACCATAAATACATATATACATAATGAATATGGAACTTATATAATTTTTATCATTATTGAGATGATGACGTAAAGATCTATATTAGCGGAATAAAAATAACAAGTGAAAACATTTTTAAAAATCATTGTTTTTATGAACTCAAACAAAACTTTAACATAGAATTGTATGTAAATGGGTATTATAAAGTGAAACATAACATATCCTTAAATTTATAGGAATTAACACATCCATTTTATGATCTCTACTTCACTAGGTTTACTATTAAATTGTTTACATGTTTTTAATGTAACTTTGTCACAATTTTTTTCCCACTGAGACATAGGTTATGTTATGCATTTATATTATTTTATAAGGACTATATAATAACCTTTGACTTGTTGTATAATGTTTCTTTTTAATTTTATTAAATTATGAGTTTCATTTAATGGTATTATCTCCTTGGTATTAAATATTTTTATTTAAAAACCATGTATTGTGAAAAAAGTTTTCAATGTTGTTTTTAAATGATCATTCATGAATTATGATGGAAATTTTTTTCATAAATGTTTAAAATAGTTTAAAAAAATTCAATTCAATGTTTTCAAGGTTATTTTAAATTCAAATGTTTCTCTAAATTATTTGTGATTTAACAAGAAAGTTTTAAAGTGAAAAGGATATTTTAATTAATAATTAATTCAAAAGATATTTCAAAACCATTTTCCATTTAAGATAAAATTATTTGATATTAATTATTATGTTAAGGGATTATGATTCAAGGATATTATCATTATTAATTACATGGATAGTTTACATTTATGATTATTGATTTATTTAACTACAGAAATCATATGTATGTTTTTAATTATATGAATGGTGGTACCTATATCTCCCATAAATTAATTGGTTAATGATAAATGTTCTATGATATCAAAGGGTACATGAGGTGTTATGGTAACCCCGTAAATATAGGGCACATGGGAGGTCATCCTAAGACCAAAATAAAAGGGAACATAAGAGGTCATCCAAATCCCAAAACTAATAGATTCATGGGTGGTCATACCAAGGAATAGATGTGATTATACCATAGAAACCATAATATGATTGTACTAGTAGGTATGACTCGAATAATATATTCTTACACTATGTTTATGCGAATGATTCAAAGACTTATTCTATTTTTACACCCTGATAGCTCAAGGGTTTTGATTATCTTATGAAGAAAGTATTTTGAACTACCAATAATTATCCCATAACTCATGTATATTATTTTTAATATGATGTGTTATATCTTACAACATTATTATTTTATTATCATACCCTTATGGTTATGTTATTATTACATTTATCCATTGTTTACCATTATTGATAACCTGAGTTCCCAAGTTCTTATGTTTATCTTCCCTAGGATACGAGCAATGACATTAAGTATGATATGTAAAAATGGTTCTATTTATTATGAAATGTTCAAGAGAATATATAGATGTATTATGAACCATTTTTTTCTTTCCATGTTGTCAAGGTCACTAAACTAATATGATGTTGGGGAATGGGTGTAATTCCCTAAAAATCTAAAGTAATAACATTATATTAGATTGTGTGTATGACACGAAACACTAATAATATAATGGAATATGATATCCTAATATTTTATAATATATTTTTATTTTAAATAAATTAAATATATTTTGTAGCATTCAATGAACACTATAGTAAGTTAGAAAACATCACATGAAGTAATGAGTTTCTTCGACATAATTCATTACAAGCAAGTCTCTGTTTTACCGAAAAATTATATATTATTTAATATAAGAATAAATAAACTAGAAATTATGAATATTATCTACTAAATTTTATGTATAAATGGTTTATATAAATAAGAAAATTATTAATTGGTTACTAATTATGTCGGAATTTATATAAGAATCAATTAAATATAAATACAATGTTTTATAGAAAACTATTTTTATTCTCATAATCCAATTTTATTCTAATAAATTATATTAATTTGTTAGTGATATTAATTTAATATATATATATATATTCATTATAAATTACTTGAAACAATATTTTATATTAATAAAATATATTAGATAGACATAATATAATAACAAACACAATTTTACGCATAAAATACTATATTTTTATTAAGGAACTTTTTCCCCCATTTAATTGCGAACAAATTTAAAATCCAATTTTTTTTACTTTTAAAATTATTATATTTCAGAATAATATTAATCATTGAAAGAGAAAAATAAGAAATAGGTTATTGTAATTTTTTTTAAATTTTCCAGGAAGTATTAATTTTTGTTGAACTAGTAAAAATAATGATTTTTATTCAAAACTACTTTTTAATCAAATTTATTTTTAAGTTAAATCATATTTTAATTCCTTTTTTAATTTTTATTTAGATTTATTTTTTAACAATTAGTTCAATTCCTATCATTGGAATCAATTTCAAGATGAAATTTATTTTAAAACATAGAAAACGTTATGATATTTTTAGTTTAAATCCCCACATTGTCATCTCATTTACAGGATTAAATTTTAGTTAATTTCTACAAATTCATTGACTAGAATTTGGAAAAATGGATTAAATATATTATATCAGAATAATATGTTATTTTTGATAATGTCAACTTAGTTTTTGACCATAAATATTAGTGAATGTAATTAAAATTATTTACAATGATTACGTTGATATTAAGCTTATCACGGGACTAAACCTTAATCAGAAGTGGAAAAATGACCTACAAACTTTTCCAAAAGCTGTTTTATAGACATATATATACCCTCGAGTACCTTTTATCATATATTTAACATTATTGGATTAACATTCCTTGGAAAAAAAGAGGGTGGAATTCCAGTTCCCAAAATTTACCAGAGGGCCACTCTTTCTCCACAATAAAAAGGCATCCACTCATCCCACATCCTCATACCTCTCATGCCACATTGAATTGAACATGATATACCCAAATAGATCATAAAATAAATCCCCTAATCCTAGAATCATCCACTTGGTATTAAATCCATCCATGAATTCACATTGATGCAAACCAAAATGAGTTACCCAAAGAAGAGATAAAATCATTCCTTAAGCTATTTCGTTTTATTTTCATTCTCCACTCCATCAATTACTCTTATTATATGATTATATAATATCACCTGTATAATCAATATTCTGATATATTCTTATTTTAATGGTTCCAACTAAACTTACAGTCACTTCCATCTAATGTGTATAAAAAATTAGAGTTTATGTGTACGAAAAATTACCTCCTCATGAAACAAAGTTATTTTTTTATTAACAACATTAATTGATTCGAATTATGATTGAAACCTTGTTTATATATGTTATATTTTATAATTATAATTTATTTATACCTCCTTAAAAATTTTATATCACATAACATTATGCATTCCATTTTTTTAAATACGATTACATCATTTGTGGAAGTGTGGACAACCACCACCTAAAAGGAATGTGAATTGATCACATAATACAAGGAATGTATAAATGATGGATTTAATTAAGCATATGTGACATTAAAAAAATATTATATTCATTACATACTTAACTTTCTTCAAAAATAATATATATGATATTATTTATTAATATTTCTAAACCTAAAATTTGATAATGTCGGTCATGGGTGTGTGAACTACCGCCTCCTTAATAAGATACGATTCCTATAAAATAAAAAAACATAAATATATAAGTATAAACGATTATATAAATTTGTTATTGTGATATAATTATCATTATGTAAACATGTAGTGCTACTTACCATTTTTTCATAAAGATCCTTGAAAAATACGAATGTTACATATGCATAAGTACGACATACTGTCTCAATGATTGCAACGTTGGATCATTATTCATAAACATATTTTAATTATTGGTTTTGAAAGTAAAATTTATTTATAAATACCATAATTATTCCATTTTTATTATTCTATATATGATATATAATGACCCTATTGACTATATTTGACCTCTAAAAGCTGTTTTTCACACATAAACCTAATTTGGTCAACATAACAGATGTAAACGTAATATAATATGTAGTTGAATAAAACATGATAATAAGGGAAAAAGTTGATATGATAAGCATAAAAAAGTTTCTAAATCATATATATAATTATCATATTTTTTTATTTAGGAATTTAATGATACAGAAGACTATTCAACGTTAAGGTAAGGTATTTTTATCTCTACTTTTAAATATGTGAGATAAATGTCATATTCAACAAATAATTAATTTGTGTGGAGAAACTACTTCCCATTTTGATATATTAAATAATTAATCCTATTGAGAGAATTAAATTAAAATCATTCATTTAATTTTATTCCTTAATGAGGCTTATGATTCAAAGGATTCAAGGTGGTATTGGACACTTTGGAATGTTTACAGACTATTTTCTCAAAATTAATTATCACGATCTTTCAATTGTATTTCAATTAGATGAATTTGTATTACCATTTTTAATTAAAACCATTAATTTTACTATCATGATGTTATTTATGACTTATATCAAGTATTAATACCATTTTCCATATCTTTTATACTCACTTGTTTTAAATTTGTTTTTAAGAAAACACAACTTCAATTCTCCCTTTAGCCAGAGAACATTTTTTCCTCAAAAAATCCTCTTTTATTAATCTTTTTTAAAACATTTCCTTAAAATGTTATTTTAATGTCATTTTTACCCATTTTGTTTCTTTTACCAATGTTTTAAAAGGAATATTATTTTTAGTATATAAATAAGGCATTTTTATAACATTTTTACCATAAAAAATAATTTCATTTTTACCTCGTACTACATGTACAAAATTATCCACCTTCATTTATTATTATATTACTTTTCATGTTTAAAAGGTTACTATTTTTTAGAGAATATTTTTTCAACATTGTTTTTGAAGATACATATTTGTATAAATGTTAAAAAAAGTATATTTTTCACAAGAATATTCTTAACGGATATTTATAAATTATTTATATTCATCAACAACAACAAGCCTTTATTTTAAAACTCATATGATATATTTTATAAATACCATTAATATTATTCCTTTCAATGGTTTTTGATTTATTTTTTTAAGGATAATATTTAAATTCTCTCACTTGATTCATTTGTTATTACCCATGAAATATTCAATAATCTATGGTCATTGAACATTTAATTTCCCCTAAATTGTCCATCTCAGTTATTATGGATATTCCAATTTTTAATCTCATACATCATTTTACATTTAGTGTCTAGTTTGACAATTATTAAATTATTTCGGTAAATATTGATGATTTGGTATTCTTTATCCAATATAGATATTTGATAAGGCATTTATTTTTTTTATTACTTCATATGAGTAATCCTTTAGACAAGAAATTAAAGGTGGGTAATGGAATTTATATATACCCTTAATGCATCGACAGATTCTAATTCTGAAAATTAGTTACACAAATTAAATAGATTATTAAACATATATATAATATATATTGTGAAATGTATTGATGGTATAATTTTTTATGTTCTTTAGACACAGTGTCCAATAATTATGTATTTACCTCATTTAGATTCATTTCTTAATTTTCCTTGATATATTGTGTTTAAAAATCTTTGGATTCATTTCATTTTTTGTTCATTGATTAAATGGCACGTGTCTCAATTTTATAGAATTCTAAATTTATTTAGCCTTATATAGTTATTTGGATGGAATTTGTTTCCATTAATTACATTTCCAAATTTTTTAGGAAATTTATTCTTATTTTTGGATTATATGGTATGTGTAATCAGTTATTTAATATACCATAATTATTATTTTCATTGATTCATTAGGGATTCTATGGTATTTTTACCTTACTGAGTATTTGATATCACTCTTATTATATTTACTTTCCCCATGTATAAAAGAAGATAACTATGAATCATATGAAATGATATACAAAATTAAATAAAATTATCCTTGATGTTTTTTTAAATTTTTATTGTAATTAGTATATTAATTTGTAGTACAAGACTCATATATGTATTATTTTACCATGTCTAATAACCTCTCAACCCTTTACTAATTTAATACATGTAATCATGCTAATGTATTGGTAGTAGTCAATGGATTTGAAATTCATGGGTTTGGGATGATAGAGTATTTAATAAAGGAGACATAGTAGAATCATTGGGAACAAGATTTAGAACATCATAGATTATAGAACATAGCCCTCAAACAGCCCATGCGTATATTTATATAAGGACATACATAGGTTTTATTTAGGTTATTAATATTCAGATTTCCTAGAAATACATCCATATCTATATACTATAAGTGCACATGGTTCTGGAACATATGTATATTGGAATAATAACTTTGATAAGGTGTGTTGGACATGACATGGCATAACTGTGTACATGACAAAAAGCCTTACGATGCACCTAGTTTGTTATGCTCAGGAGATACTCATAAGACAATTCACATTTTCATTACAAACCATTATGATTTACTTGGATAGAAAATGAAAATTAAACACCTAGGTTAAACTTAAGGTGTTTTATATTGATGAAAAGATTTCATGATTTAGGTATCTTATAAATGATTTTATGATTTTCTATAGAAATAGTTACTCACACTATGATTTCTAGTTTTAGTCAATATATGGTACCCAAAGGATTCAATTTAACATTGAACATGAAGGAAAAGGTGGTGACAATGAGAAAACAATTGAGGTATTGATAAGAGTGACATATTTAATGTTTATTTCTAATTAATTTACATGAAATATTATTAAAAACACATACCTTTAAAAACAACTAAACTCACCAATGATGTGAAGGATGGAGATTTCTATAAGCTCGTATGTTGGAGACCATATAAATAATAAGGATTAATTTCCATTATGAATGAAACGTGGAAGGATATTATTAGTAAATTATCCCAATGGAAAGGTGAAATTCTTTATGTGTGGGAAAGAATGACATAATTAAAATAATTACAGAGGTAACATGAAGTGAGAGATTGAAGGAAATGAAACTCATCCAATGAATCCTTTACAGGTAATTGTCATAAATATTTGGAACCTGAATAATTCTCGAGTCAATGAACTCTTCTAGAGGAACAAATCCATATCAAGGAATGATCTATGTGAAAATAATTGAATGATGTATTTATAAATTTGGAATGTATTGAAGGCATTTATTAAAAGGCTATTTTTTTATTAAGCTTATTTGAAGTATTTACATCATTTTTAGATTGGAAATTATATTAAAATTATTTTATAAGAGGACAATCGGTATGCAAGGTGGGATCCTATTAAATATTGAAATACTATGGGAATTAAACCAAAGACTTAGGATGATATTGGTTTGATGCCAACCACTGACCTATGTAATATATAGGATAGTATGTAATTTTTTATTTAAAGAATATGAACAATAGATATTAATGATGAACCAAAATTGTAACATTTGATTTTTAGTGTTTAATATATTATCCATATGAGTTTTTAAAAATAGTTACAGACAAATAGTTTGATGTTTCGCTCTATTATGGGACACATGATTAGTTAAAAGTGTTTTTATTTGTACATACATGAGAGTGAAATTTAGGATAACCATTTCATAATGTAATGGATAAATTGAAATATGATCAAGGAAACACCATAAGATATTTTTTATATAAATACCTCATGAATATCTATTCAATTATATTCATAGGCCAAAAATAAATTACACAACATTATGAAAATGACTTAGAAATATTTTTTTTCACGATACCGTAATTTTTGTTGAACTGATGCCCTCCTAAAATATTTAAAATTTACGGATTTGAGTCCCTAAAAATTATATTTATCATTTTATTGGTTATTATTGATGACCATAATCACTCCTTGTTAAAATTTATTCTTTCCCTTAAAGAACGTGTCTATACTTTCAACCAATGATCTAATACTTAGTGAAGTAGTTACATATTAGTCCATGAGAACATTCCAATTAACATTATATCTTTTCTAGAAGGTGATTTCTAAACCCTTATCAAGAGGTTGTATTTAAACATTAAAAATATCAAAAATCTATTACAAATATAATTTTTTAATTCTAAGGATGCAGTTTAATTAATGTAGGGAGAAAGTAACTCCCCTAAAATCTAAAGTAACAGACATTTCATTTGATAGAATGTATAACTGACAAAAGAACGTGTGTTACAGAACATAATAACCTTGTAATTTATAATATATTTACAATTTTGAATAAATTAATTATATTTTTAATATTTCCATGCACGCGACATTGAGTTAGGAAACGTCGCATGCGACAATGAGTTTCTTCGATGACTTGTGTTACATGCATGACCGTGTTTTAATGAATAATAATATACTATAAAAATATTATTATTTAATATAATATGATATAGAATATCCATTATAAATAGTATTAATTAACTTATAAAAATAAATGGTTTAAACATATATGAAATGAATTTGTTTGTTAGTAATTAATTATAACAGAATATAAGAACCAATTGAATATTATGGAAATGTTTCTATAGAAAAATATTTATTCAGAATACGGTTTTATCTTAATAAATTAGATTAAATCTTGAATAATATTAATGTAACATATATATTATATATTCAATATAATATTTTTTAAATTCATATAATAGATTCAATTGACATAAGATAATAACAACCCCAACTTTAGGTATAAAATATTAAATTATTTAAGGCACTTTTATCAATTTTTAATGAAGGGCCAATTTTAAATCCAAATTTTTCTTCTATTTGAAGTACTATATTTCAAAAAAAATATTTTAAATATAAACCAAGATATGAGGATAGGGTGAAATTTTTTTACTTTTCTATGAAGTTTCTTTTTTTAATGAAAAATGAAAAATATTGATATTTAATTCAATACATATTTTTCATCTACTTTATTTTAGAAGTTAAATCATAAATTAAATTGGTTATAAATTTTAATAAGATCAATATTTTATCAATTAATTCCATTTAGGTAATTATAAAAATTTTCACAGTGAAATTGAATATAAAAACATAGCAAAGTTTTGGGCATTTTTTCTTAGAAAACCGAATTGTCTTCATGCGTACGTGATTGTATTTAAATTAATTCTGGAAATTTATTTGATAGGAATTTTATAAAAATGGCTTCTATATTTTGAATAATTTAATTTAATAATTTATTATAGGTTAATACTATTTTTTTGAGCAAAAACATTATAGAATGTAAATAAAATTAATTACAATAATTAAGGTGAAATTATGCTTAACATGGGACAAAACCTTAATCATTAGTGCCAAAATGATATATATTGTTTTCCAAAATCCATTATATGGACTTATTTAGAATCCATACTCACTTGTAACTAATATACATAATTATTGGATCTATTTGAATTGGGAAAATCGTGGGTGGAATTCCCTTTCCCAATATTTACAAGTGTGCCACACCTCCTCCATTATAAAAAGGCCTCATCTCCTCCCACTCACTCACAGCTCTCACAAAAATCTAGATCAATGAATATATAACCTAATAGACCATAAAAATACCTTTCCTTATACTATAAGGCTCCCTTTGGGCATGAAATCATACATGGAACCCCTTTGGTTCAAACCAAAACAAGTTACCCAAAGAAGAGGTAACATCTTTCCTTAAGCTATTTAGTATTATTTCCTTTATAGAATCAAGAAATTATCTTTAATATGTGATTATATAAGAAACTCATAACACATAATATACTGATATGTTGTTATGTTAATTTTTTGAGATACTCTTACACACATTTCAATATAACGGGAAACGAACATAACAATTATGTGTAAGGAAAATTATCGCCTCATGAAATGAAGATGATCATTTTTTCTTTACCACCCTTCATGGTTGATATTAATGATATAAAATCTATTTATATATGTTATATGATATATTTATTATGACTTTATTCCTATATAATTAATTTACATACACATATCTTTACGATTTATCTTTTCTTTAAATATAATAACATCATTTGTGTTAGTGTGAACTACTACCTCCTAAAAGCGATGTGATTCGATCACATGATTCAGGGAATTTATAAATTATAGATTTAATATAACATCTGTGAAATAAAAGTGAAACATATTTTATTTATGAAATTATTATAATTCTAGAAATATATTATATATCATTTTCTTTATTACCCATTCACAACCTAAAAAGTGATATTGTCAACCCCAAACATGTAGAATACTACGACCATGACACAATGTGATTCCTTTACATAAAAATAATTTTACATATAAGTATATATAATTATATACATTTTATTAGTGATATAATTACCATTCTATAAATATATAGTGTTACTTACCTTCTGTTTATAATGATCATTGAAAAATGGGAACATTACTCGAGTACCCGTATATCCTGCAGTCTCCATGCATGTAACATTAGTTCATTTTTCACAACTATATTTAAATATTGGGATGAAAAATATAATTTAAATATAGATATGATAATTAATTAATTTTTATTATTCTTTAGAAGTTATATAATGATATGTTTTACTATAGCTGACATACATAAGTTTTTTTGACACATAAACTGAATTTGGTCAAAAAATTTATATAATTGTAATTGATTAATTTGTTGTATAAATCATGGTATAAATGAAACAAAATTTATGTTATAAATGAAAAATGTTTTCATTCATGTAAATAAATTAAACTATTTTTTTAATTAAGAATATAATGATTCATGGGGAAAATCAGTCTCAAGGTAAGGAATTTTCATTTCACTTTCTAAATTTGTGAGAAAAATGTCATATTCACGACATACTTTTTTTTGTGTTGTACCAAATTATAATTTTGATATTTTAAATATTTAATACCTATAACTTAATTCTATTTAAAAAAATCATGTAATTTTATTCTTTTATGAGACTTATGATTCAAATTTTTCAAGGTGGTATGGGACACTTTGGAATGTTTTTGGATTATTTTCCTCAGGATTAAATTTAATGATCATTCAATGGTATTTACATTTGAGGTAATTGTAGGAAAATTATTTAATAAAAACTATATTTTTCAAATCCTTTGGTTATTAATTAATCTTTAAAGTATTTTTTCCTTTTTTACACTCTTTGGAACTCAAAATGTTTTAGAAAATGCTTTTATAAAAACTTAGCATCATTTCTCTCTTTAGTCATAGAAAATGTTTTCTTCAAGAAACTGTATTTTATTAAATTGTTTTAAATTTTTTATTTAAATGGATGTGTATGGAACATTTTACCCCTTTTTATTATTTTCCAAATTTGTTGAAGGAATATTATTTTCAATTTCTGAACGTGGTATTTTTTTAACCATTTTACTATTAAAAGGAATTTAATTTTTACCTAGTGTTCCATGTATAAAAATACCCTATACCATGTATTTGTATATTAATTTTTATGTTTAAAATATTAATTTTTGTGAAAGAAAATTTTTTAAAAGTGATTTTTAATGATTTTTCTTAAATCCTTATAAAAACCAATTTCATAAAAAATAATTTAAAAAGACATTTTTATTGGATTTATATTCATAAATGTCAACCAATATTGATTTTTATCCATTTGGGATTTTTTATTTTTATACCATCCATATTATACCTCTGTATGCTTTTAGATTTATTTGGTTAAGGACAATATTCACATTAATTTCCTTGATTCAATTTTTAGTCCCCTTGTAATATTAAATCTCCTATGATAATTGAACACTGAATTTCATTTAAATTAACCATTTCATTTATCATGTATATTACGTTTTCCTAAATTGTAAACCATTTTAAATATGGTATCCACTTGTAATGTTATTTTATTATTTTGAGAAATATATAGAATTTGGTATTTTGTATTCTATATGGATAATTGATGAGGAAAAATAATTATTTCAACTATTTGATGTGAGTAATTATTTGGAAATAAAATGACTAATGAGCCTAGTAATTTATATATCCCCTCTATGCATCAACAGGTTCTAATGAGACAAATAATTTTCACAAATTAAATTGGATTATATCCATGATTTTAATCCACCATGTGAAAGGTCTTAAAGGTATATGTTATCATGTAACTTAAACATGAAGTCCTATAATTATAAATTTCAATGATTTAGATTCATTTATTATTTATCCATGAGATTTTTCATCAACATATCTATGGATGCATTTCATTTTTAATTAATTTTTTATTTTGAATGTGTTTTATTTTTTTACCCTTCTTTATTTATTTTTCCTTATCTTGTTATTTGTATTGAATGTTTTTCTATTTATTAACTTTCCATTATTTTTTATGCACTTCGATATCATATTTATGATGATATAGTATATGGTTTAGTTATTAACCATGCCATAATAATTATTCTCATTGATTCGTTATTACTTCCACTATGTTTTCCACTTACTATAATTTGAGCTCACCCTTATTATGTTTCTATTTCACAGAAATCCTTGAAGAGTAATATAAAATATATTAAGGGATATAATATATGGAATAATGTTATCCTCGATGTTTTTAGAAAAAAATTAATCCATAATTAGTGTATTAATTTTTAATACATGAATAATTTGTGTTTTTAGTTTACCATGAATATTAAATTATTATTCCATCTAGAAGTTATTCTTTGTAATCACTCCAATTTAATGGTAGAATACACTTGTATGAACCCATATATTCTTTTCAGGCATGGATATATATTTCGGGTAGTTGTTGAGAAAAGGGGGTGAAATGAGAATTTTTTTATGTACACGATATGTACTTTTGAGTACACACCTTGTAATCAGTTGTCTTATGTGGCTGTGTACTGGCGATGTAATGGATGAGTACATGGTCGTGTGGATGACTTGGAAGACCGCCTAAAGTGGGGTCCAATTGAGGCTAGTAAAATGCGTGTACATTTAATGAACATGCCATGCTCTTTTCTTTTTATTTGATTAATTTCCATAGGGTATAATTTCAAATCTAGAACACCCATATTCTCCCCACATTTTGTATTGTTGAGTGACAAACAACCTAATAACATCTAGATCATTATGTTTCTCAATCCGACGTCTGATTAAGACCACACTGGCTATGCTGGATTCCCACCGGTGAATTCTTTCTTCCCCTAAAGTCTTTCTTCTTGATTCCACCTCTCTCATGAGTATTTGAAGGGTGACCATTTTTACCCTTTTTTTTATATCAATGATATTCTTGGTTGATTCAAGAGCTGACGTTCTAGAGTGTTGATCGTGTAACATCAAGGTAGGTGGTCTATGCCTTTCAATGTACATCTTTTGATTATATATGATTAAAGTGACAAATACCAAGGCTTATGATATTTTTGTTTTGGAATTTATCCATTTTTAATACCTTCTATTAAGGGGTTTTTGATTGAGAAAGGGTTGTTTCTTATGAATAATGTTATATACATAGATTATATGTGTATTTCACTTGTTTGATTGATTATGGCTTTTTGGTCTAGAATTCCTATTTGGATTGCTTTTTTTCCACGCCTCATGTAGTTAGGAAGGAGTTATTGACCATATGAGATGAATGTGTTTTTTATTGTGAATTTATGAACATAGATAATTGGCTGTGAGAGCTTCCAAACATAGGGACATTATTGTGTGAACTGTTGTGGAATTGACCTAGACGTATTGACTGTGAGAGCTGCTGAGTGGTCATAGACCCGAGTGGTAAGACCGTGAGAACTACCCATAGGGCCATTATTAAATGAAATTTTGAACCTAGATAATTTACTGGGAAAGATCCTAGGTGGTCATTATATATTGTTGTTTCTATGTAGACCAAGGTGGTGTTGACTATGACAGCTACCTAGGTGGTCATTTGTAATTGATTTCTACTATATAGGACCAAAGCGGTTAGACTGTATGAGATTTCCCAAAGGGTCGTTACTATTTATTGAATTAATGATATGTTTAACAAAAGGGGATAGATCCTCAGTGCATTCCCACATTGTTTTTTATTAGCAATTGACTGATGGTGACGAATCTACCAATCCAAAGAACAAGCTTAGACTCGGTCTTACACGATTTGTTTAGATAGTCTTTTGAGACGTCTATTGTTACAATTGCACGAAGGTATGCAGATCATAGGATAGATCCTAGGATTAATTATTCAATGGTCGAATAGTAAATAAATGATAATGAATGTAATTGAAAACTATAGGAATGTTTACTTTAGAGTACTTCATAGTTTATTGCTTTTTTCTGCATATTCCCTGCTAATTATATTCACTGACTCTTAAACAATGATCATCTAGTGCTAGCCTACTGGGATTCATCTCACAACCTATTTGGGTCATGATTTTGGACCCAAACATATTATATGGATGTATGTTTAAATAAGGGAAAGCACCCTTCTTCACCAGGTGCTTGATTGTAGTTGGAGCTTGAGAGTGTGGGACCAAGCTGAGGCTTGTGATGCTGTTGGAGTATACTTCTTTTCATTAATTTGGTTTCAGTATTTTTTTCCAACATTGTGACTTGTTTATCTTTCTTCCTATACACATGTGACATGCACCTTTTATATATGCTCCAGTTTTTTTATTACTATCAGTCTTTTGTTGTTTTCTTATGTTCTATTGTATTACTACTTCTGATTTTGATAACAAATTGTTATTCTGCTGTGCGTACTGTACCAATGAGGGAATAGTTTCACCACTATCAGAAGATATCCCTCACTGTAAGTTGGTATCCTCTAGATTTTAGTAAAATGTTGTATTGGATATGTGATAAACTGGGTACGAGGCACCATTGGGTGGCACCGAGAGCTTTTTCGGCGATGTAGATGGGCACTCATTCCACAGTTCTTCGGTGCTTCACACCTATTCTAGGAGGATACGAGTTTAATTTTTCTAGGGGATTTGAGGATGGTCTTAACTATGAAATCTGATCGGAGGTTAATTTTTTCAGGATGACTTAGGTGATGACTATAGTAAAGAAAGAACTGATTATAGAGTGCAATCTGAGAGAGTTGGGATTTGTTACCTAGTTTAGTGCCAGTATTGCGGCGTGATGAGCCATCATCAGCATTTTTGCAGGACATTATCACCAGCAGCGGGTGAATGACGTTATGTTATGACTCAATGTTTAGGATAATTACCACTATTTTTTCATCAGTTAGGTTACTTGAGTTCTTCGGGCCATTTAGGCAGAGGTGGTAGTCGTGTACATGGTTGTTGGGATACAACCTATTAGTGAAAATAGGGTGGATCATCTCAGGGTAGTCTGCTTGTGTCAAAGGGTCATGGTATAGGTCAGACTTTTTATGTGGAGCAGACAAAGTTGGAGTAGGATCTTGGAACCTCTAAAGTTAGTGGTATGATTCTAGTTTCCTCAGGCTTAGCTTCTGCTCATTTTCATATAGGGGTTTTCCGTAATTTTATATCTATTTCCATTGTGGAGATACATGTGCTCTGTATCTTTATAGAAAATAATATTATGACTCTAGACACTCTGTTGGGGATTAGGATATCTAGTCTACATATTTTAAAGTAGTGCCCTTTATGGTTGGTTGGGGTCACATCATATGGGACCTCTATTTCTTATTGATTATTGGTTTTGATTTCATTCTTGGAATGAACTAGTTGACCACTTTGTAGGGATTTGTTGATTGATATCACCATAGGGTGAGTTTCATGTCACCGGAGGGATGGTATTTTATACACAAGGGTGAATGGGATGTCTAGAAGATCAGTTTTGGACCTGAGCATCATGGGTTATGATGAATTACAACTCAGATTGCTAGTTTATATCTAGATGACCTGGGGACTACCTAGATAGACTCTTCTCCAATGGGGGATCATTTTTGAGATGTCATCCTAGAAGAAATTGCAGGATTACCTCTAGAGAGATAAGAATATTTCTCTATTGGATTTATGCCAAGAGTAGAACCTGTGTACATTCGTCTATATAGGATGGCTAGACCAGTGTTACATGGGCTGATGAAGCATTTAGAGGAGTTATAGGAAAAGGGTTTCATAAAACCCTGTACTTCTCCATTTGGTTCTCCTATCCTTTTTGAAAATAATGTGGATGGTAAACTCAGACATTGCATGGATTATTAGATGTAGAACCAGTTGACAGTCAAGAACTATTATCCCTTATCGATGATTATAATCTCATTAATCAGCTTTGAGGAGCCTGGGTGTTCTCAAAGATTGACTGAAGATCTAGTTATCATGGGCCCCACATTATGCCATCAAATATACCTATTACAACCTTTTATAGAAGGTATAATCTATATGAATTTTTTTATGCCATTTGGTCTCATGAACACACTGATACTTTTCATGGTACTGATATACCTAGGGTTCCATACTTACTTTGATTCTTTTGTGGTAGTTTTGGAGGATGATATACTGGTTTACTGTCACACTCGACATGACCATTCCACCCATATATAGATCATATTGTGTTCTCTGAGAGATAATCATCTGTAATCTATTCTTTCAAAGTGACCCATTTGGATGAAACATATTCACTTCTTAGGTCATGTCATCTCTGAGACAAGATTATCAGTAGACCAAGAGAAAGTGAGAGTAGTTGATTCCTTGGAGTAGCATAAGAATGAATTTGAACTATGAAGTTTATGGGGTTGGACGGTTACTACAGGTGCTTTGTACATGATTTTTTATACATAGAAATTCTACTGATGGGCCGGACTAAGAGGGGGAGAGAAGAACTTGTGGAAAAATTCCTGTGATATAACCTTTCAGGATATGAAGGGATAATTGAAATAAGCTCCGATACTAATTTCACTAGAGTCGGGAAAGAGGTAATCTATTTTTTCTTGATTCATCAGTTATCAAGTTGGAAGTAGTTCTTATGCTTGGGAATGGATTCATTGCATATTGGTTTGGGCTGTTGAGTCCCCAAGAGAGGAATTACCTGACACACAATCTCTAGTTAGCTGCAGTTTTGTATGCTTTTTATTGTTGGAGACATTGTCTTTTGGGAGAGAATTTTGTGGTATAAACTACACAAAAATTCTCAAGTATATATTTACTGATCGTGATCGAAATATTACATAGTGAAGTTGGGTTGAGTACCTTCAGTCTTATGAATTCGAGCTTACCTACATACCCGGGAAAGGCATCATAATGTCTGATGGGTTATGCTGAAGGACTGAAGTACAAGTAGTTCTAGAGGACAATAGTAAGTTAATGATTATGGATCTATTATTTGAGATGCATTTTGAGGTTCATGAAATATAGGGTTATGCGTTTTATTCTTCTGTAGATATTACCTCTACTATTCTGGATCTGTATCAAATAAGGAAGCCATTAGACTCCAAAGTCCTAGTCCGATGGGAGAGACTGTTAGGAGAGTACCCTACTTTTGGGTGGACCATTGGCGATGATGGTATTTTGTTTTTTCATGGATGAATATGGTTTTAGAAGAAATAAGTGAGTATATTTTGCGACACATTCATTCCTCAGCTTGGGAAGTTCATCATTGTGTCCCCAAGATGTATCGAGATCTACATTGTCTGTACTGGTATCCAGGCATGAAGTGAGATGTTGCTAGTTTTTTTATGAGATATACCACATATTAGTAGGTGAAAGTGGAGCATTAGAAACCAAAAAGGATATTAAAGTAGCTACCCATTCCTACTTGGATGTGGAATGATGTCACAATGTATTTCAAGATAGTTTTAACAAGGTCATCTGAATGAAATGATGTTGTTAGGTTTGTTATCGACAGGTTCATACTGGTTTCATAATTCCTGCTATGTAAGTAATCCATCAATGTTGCTGAGATGGGAAAGTTGTACATCCGATAGATTATAGGATTTCATGGGGTTATTAAATCGATCATTACATATATGGATTCCCATTTTATTTATTATGTCACGAAGGGACTACAAAGTGCTTTGGGTACATAGTTATTTTAGAGTACAACATACAATCCCCAAACTAATGGCCAGTATGAGTGCCTGATTTATGTATTGGAGGAAATTCTTAGAGAATGCGTACTAGGTTTTGGGGGATATTGGAAGAGACACATAATCCTAATGTATTTTTCCTCCAACAAAATTTTTCCGGTGAAGATTTAGGGGGAACCTAATTAGGCTTTATATGGTAGACCAAGCCGATCAACCCTATGTTTCCTGGAGGTAAAAGAGGCAGCTATTCTAGGACCTCATCTTGTCCAGTAGACCACTGACCAGGTGAAGTTGATTTGAAAGAAGATGGATACTGCATAGTATTTCCATAAATCCTATTTTGATCTACAAAGATGACCTCTAGAGTTCGAGGTCGGGGATCAAGTTTTATAATGTGTCACACTAGGGTTGTGACTTATGATTATAAGGAGACATGGTATGCTTTCACGATGGTATTTCGGGACGTTTGAGGTTTTGGAGAGATTAAAGCCGGTTTCTGATCGATTGTAGTTATTTCTAAGGTACCTGGAAATGCACGACGTTATTCATGATTCTTAGTAAAAATGTTTCTTTTTAGACCCGTCCCATGTTTATCAAATCTGAGGAGGTTGAGTTAGAGGTGGATGCATCCTTCTAGAAGCACCCTATTTGGATTGTAGATTGTAGCGTAAAGGTTTTGCAAGGATGGTCTATTCCTCTGGTATGGGTGTTATGGAAGCACGGGCGAGTCCAAGATGAGACTTGGGAGAGGGATGCTGACGTATGATCACAGTGGCCAGAGTTGTTTGACATTTATTCTTTATCACCCTTTGATGTGAAATTTAGGGGAGAATTGCATTAAGGGGGATGTTTGAATGAATCTGGATCTTCTTTTCATGTCTAGATATCTATATTAGGTTATGTTTCAGGAAAAAGGATGAAATGGTAAATTTTCTAAGTTCACACCATGTACACAGTTGTTGTGTGTGACCGTGTACGGTTTGTGTAACGGCAGAGTACATGGCCGTGTGGGTGACTTGACAGACCCACCAAAGCGGGGGCTTGTTGAGGCTAGTAACCACCATCTAAATTTAATGAACATCCCATGTTATTTTCTTTTTCATTTTAAAAATCATAGAATGATCGCATCACATGTAGATAAAAACCTTCTTCTCCATGTGTTTTGTACATGAGAGTGACAAATGGCTGATGAACATTGAGCTCCACCCATTTCTCCATTGGACCTCTAATTTACACATCACTAGGTGAGTTGGATTCCCAACGGTGAGTTCTATCTTCCCCCAGAACCTTTCTTACTGATACCTACTCTCACAGAAGTATTTGATGGATTATTGTTTTTATCCTTTTAGTAGATGTATGACGTTCTAGGCTGATTTCAGGGCCGACGCTCAAGAGTATTGATCGTGCGACATCAAGGTTTGGTGGTTTGTTACTTTCAGTGTTCGTATTTGGATTATATATGCTTAATGTGTCAAATACACATTTTTAGGGTATTGAATGTTTGGGAATTTAACCATGTTTAATACCTACTCTGGTTTTCTAATTGATAAAGGGTTATTTATTATGGATTAGGCTCTATTCATTGATTTTGGGTGTGTTTCCCTTGTTTGTTTGATTATGTCCATTTGGTCTAGAATTCCAATTAAGAAATCATTATTTTCTATTCGTTGTTTTGTTAGGATGGAGATTCTGATTATATGAGATGCAAGTGATTTTCATTTTTAATGTATGCCCATGGGGATTTGACTATGAGAGCTTCATGAGGTATGGTCATTTATGTATAAATTGTAGTGATGTTAACCTAGAGGTATTGACTGTGAGAGTTTCCGGGTGGTCATGGACCAGAGGGGTTAGACCTTGAGAGCTACCTAGAGGGTCTTTATTAAATGAATTTGGACCCTAGAGAATTTACTGGGATATATTCATGGTGGTCATTATATTATATTTTTGTAATTCATACCAAGGGAAAATTGACCGCGAGAGCTACCTAGGTGTTTGTTTTAATAGATTAGTGATATGTGTGACCTAAGTGTCTATATAGTGTGAGCATTCCTATAGGTTCATTACTATTTATTGAATTGATGATATGTTAAAAAAAGGGTTTAGACCTTGAGATATTTCCCAGAGGGTTTTTTTTATAATTGAGGATGGTGACGAGTCTACTAATCCAAAGCAAAAGATTGCACTCGGTCTTACTTGATTTGTTTTGATGCTCTACTGGGATGTATATTGTTACTATTACATGGAGGGATTGAGAGAATAGGATAGATCCCATGATTCTTTATTCAATATTTGAATAATTAACAAATAAAAATGAATGTAATTGAAAACTATAGGATTGTTTAATTTTGATCATTTCCTAGTTTATTTATTCATTTATACATGTTGCCATATATATATATATATATATTCACTGACTATTAGGCACATATCTCATGGGGGTTTCATGATGGGATTCATCTCACACCCTGTTTAGGTCATGATTTTGGACCCAAAAAGATTATATGGTGTCATGTATAGATACATGAAAGATACATTCTTCATCAAGTACTTGATTGCTGTTGGAGAAGGGGAGTATGGGACCACGATGAGGATTTCGATGTTGTTGAAGTTTACTATATTTTTTTACATTGGTTTTATTATTGTATTTCAAGAATTTTGACTTGTTTGGATCCTTTCAAAGACACATGTGACATTCATAATTTATATATTCCTCTGTTGTTATATTAATATAATTCTTCTTCTATTTTTTGTATGGAATTACTTTTTTCACTTTTGTTTATGACTTGGTATTTTGTTGTCTATACTCATCTAGTGAGGGTATAGTTTCCCCACTATTAGCCCTTGGACCTCATTGATAGTCGACAACCACTGGCATTTGGGGAAATATGCTTGAGGCCAGTGACCAACCAGCTATGGGATCCTCTGGGAGGCACCCGAAACATGGATAGTACTACACTAGCTCTGGGATTTTTAGAGTTGGGTCACGACAATATGTTTGTGTAATGTATAAAATATCCAAAAAAAGGATTCAATGTCAATATAAATTAATATTGGGAAATTTTATGAATATTTAAATCTCAATTATATTCATTATAAGAGTCATAAAATACATTCATGGGATGTACGTACACCACACAAAAGAAATAAGTGGTTCAAAGGGCATGTGTCCAACAGAAGTACAAGTGAATGAAAATCCATTACCTTTGGTCTAACATCCATTGTATGTATTTAAATATAATAATATAATAAGTATATATTTTATATTAATATATTAAATTACCCTATTACTATATATCATAAAATATATTATTTTCTTATAACCTTTTATCACTCGTTTATTAAAAATTATTTACCAAAATAACATTTCCATGTGATAATATCTCTTTTAGTTTTAATGTATTATTTTGTTTATTAGTTTTGGTACATGTATTTGGATCATATTTACATCATAAAAATAATTTTAATAATAAAATTAATATAATATATATTCATTTTACAGTTATTAAAATAAGTAGAGACTAAAAAATGAATTACATCATTCATGGAGACAGTTGGTCTTATATCTGTACGAATGTTATTTTTTTGAATGATAGAATGAATGAAAGTTAAATAATAAATATAAATTAATTAATAACTAGTATATCTTATATATTATATATATTCATTACCATAAAATAGAAAAACAAATTAAAAATTATTCAAATCGCTTTTTGGAGATGGTAGTCCACACGTAAGAATGATGAACATTATCGTTTTCCATCTATTTGGAACGTAAGTAAGTGTACGTTTTTTTTGTAATTGAAGAAGTATAATTATTTCTTGTATATCATACATAATAAAAATACCAATCACAATACCCATCCATAATATATGGTGAAAAAAAATTGTATCGCTATATGGAGACGTTAAGTAGTAGGTATGCACGAGCGATATTTTCCTATCTCGTTGGATGGGAAAGAGGGTGTGCAATGGTGTTATCATTATAACAAAAAAAATATGAATATTTATGAAACATGTGTTATTTTTTTACGATAAATACAATATATTTGGATGTGGTATATAATAGTAGAAAAGAAAGTGATTGGTTAAGATGATTCCCTCTTCTTTGAAACAACTCCTTTAGATCTCATCTAAAGGGGTTCTAGAGATATTATTTTGGGAGGGAAAGTACATATTTAATGTAAATAGGTATGTTTATAAGAGAAAATGGAAGTTTTTTGCCATGATATTTGTCTCAAAAGGATGTAAATAAGTGATATGTGAGGTATATTTTTATAATATAGGTGAGGTGGAATTTTGGATTTTCAAAAAACGATTAAATTTTAAAAAGTTAATTCTCAATTTGAATGCCTCCAAATGGATAAGGATAAAAAGGTAAGGTAGGATAAGTTTATACTCCCATAACTAGATATATTTCATAAATATTTTACTGTCATTAAAAACCTTATTTTTTTGATTAACCATTTGTTACTCATTTTGAATTTTAACTACTCTCACAAATTTTTTCAATATTAAAGTGTTGAAATTTTTACTTACAAGGTGACCATTAGCCCATAAAAGGCCATGACCTGAAATTTTAGACCATATCTTATTATATTGATAAATTTTAGTGGTTTTTAGGGTTTTTAAATAATTTAATAAAATATTATTCCTGATATAATACCATTATGGTCAATTTTGACAATATTCATTTCATATTACATAAAAAAATAAAAAATATATCAATTTGAATATAAAAGCTTTAAAATAAACTAAAGTGTAATATAAACCTATAAAAATTGTGTAAAATGATAAAATACTCAAATAATATAATATATAATATTTTCATAATCTTTTATTTTATTTTTTCCCTTGATTAAATAAATATTGTTTTGAATTTTTGTAAGAATTTTGTATAATTATATAATACATAAAGAATTATAAATAAATTAAAATCAAGAGTATAATTTCATTAAAAAAATTACTATTAATATTCAATCATAACTAGTTTTTTTTTACTATTTTAACAAATAATGTACATTTAAAACTAAGACAGTGTAATTTTGTAACATTCATTGATTTAAATATTATATAATTCATTTTCAAGAAACATTTTCAATTATGAAAATAAATTTCTAGAATAATGTTATAAGTTTGGCCTTAAATTTATCTAATAGTTATTAAAATGAAAAATTATGACATTATCACTCAACTATAATCTCCATTAAACTGATTTACTGTTTATCGAGGTGGTAAATTTAACCACTATTACTATTCATAATGTCAAAAATGAAGGTGTATTATATAAGAAATGTTAAACTCATTACTATAATTATGTAAATTTTTTATCTAACTCAATTTCTATAAATATATGAAATTAATTTTAATATATGTGAATAAAATACAACAAAAAATATTTTGTAGAAAACAAAAACATTTATTTAATAATAAATGAATAATTCTTATATTATGCCTATAAAACTATTTTTTCAACATTTAATTTTTTTCAACTAAATAATATATAACTTTAATTAAAATCATTATAAATAGGGAATAACTTTTATTCACTACTATAAAACTTGTATTATCCAATGCTAGGGATTTAACTGCTCTAGCTAAAAATTATCTTAAAGACCCCCGTTGTCTGTGCTAAAAAGATAGATATTAAAGGGGGTCATTAACAGTTCTTATTTAAACTGTTAAAGGTTGTATTTGAATGCACTAAAAAAAGACCTGATAAAGAACCACTATTATTATTGAATTTTTACAAGTACGGATAAATTACCACCATATATAAATTCTTTTGATGGAGAGATGATAAATCATGGCGTTTTTTAGTGCTTGTAAAAATGCGCTGATAAACTGTGGTTTTATCCACATTTTTGAGGCCCTGATATAGACCCCCCATTAGATCTTTTTTACAAGATATGATAAAAGTATACTTAAAAAATTATTTTTCTTTAATAAAATTTATATATATGTAAATATATTTACATTTATGAAAATGTAATATATATATTTTGAAATTTGTTTTAGATAAGTTAAATCATTACTTACACTTAATATATAATATATTCAATGAAAATTTACTATATAAAAACTAAAAAATAATTTTGATTAATAATTTTCAATTTGTTATTGAGTAATTGGAATTTAATATCAATTTGATGGTATAAAAAATTGAAAAAAAGATCTAAATAACGTGAAAATATAACTCAATCTTAAAAAGCACATAACTTTTGATCTGAGTGTCTATTTTTTCTCTACCACATATCAATTAGAATAATACAATGATCTATACAATTTTAGACATATAGGTAATCCTTTGGAATATTTTACAAGTCAAAAAAATTCCATGAGGATTCCAAAATTGAGTTTTTAGTCAGGGTACCCCAATGTTTTAACATTTGATGGATTTTCAGCCTCGTTTAAAGGGGTATTTTTTTTTCATTTTTCAGTTGGGAGTGAATTTATTCCTGGTTCTTACATTCTTATTGGTATTTTGTTTTTTATATCTTATTATTTTTGATAAGGTAATTTTATTTATAATTAAATATATGCTTGTTTTTTAATATTTACTTATAATAAGTCACTCATATAAATACATGTATCAACATATTTCTGTAAAAATGTACATTATAATATTTCTAAATAAATATATATTCTAATAATGTATTTAAACTAATATATTTCTATTTTTTACATTATTAAAATATATTTATAATTATTATATATAAACATGTATGTGTGTATTAATAAACAGATATATATATATATATATATATATTAATATAGTATATATAAATGAATATTATATATAATATATTAAAATAAATATTATATATATTTGACACACATGTATTGTATAAATGTATTTAAAAATTATTATATAAATATACATAAATATATAGTAAAATATGTATATATAAATATATAGAAATATAATTACAAAAATATCAAGATAACATGGTGTAGTGGTAAAGGAGTTCCATATTTTAAGGATATATATAGGGTTTGAATCTAGGTTGTTGTGCAGTTGGCTGTAAATTCACCAAGTGATGATAAACGTGGTGGTGGGGTGTAATGTATAGATTAAGGGGATGCAGTGTGCAATTAAAGGGGCCATGGAAACATTGATAAAGGGTTCGAGCGTGTCGGTCTCCGAAAAATAAATTTACCCCATTTAATAGAATTCCCATTATCAGCACAAAAAAGAATTGTAAAAGGAACCCATTTGGAGTGCAGGAAACACTGTAAAAAGTTACCTATAACTTTGCAAAAAAAGCATCGTTAAAGGAACCTTTCAAAAGTTATTTTTTAGCCCTACTAAAGGTTGACTTTATCATCACCTTTGTAGCACTGATAATTGTTTGGCCCTTTATCCCTACTTAGATTACCAACATTAGTGAGCACTAATAATGGGATTTTCGAGCACAGTTAAAGGCCTATTTGTAGTAGTATTAATTAATTAAAACACATCATGCTTTTAAAAAAAGTTTTTTTAAAAAAATTCCATTATGAATAAAAACGTTTTTGCACCAAATTCAATCATAAAACTAATCAAATTAAAATAATTAAATTATATAATATATAATAGATATAAATTTAAATTTAAAATTTTTTATAATAGACTACATATTTGTAGATTCCTGAGGCATAAATATTTTTTTAAATAAATTATTTTTTCTTTTTCAATATTATATGGAAAATAATTATTTTTCAAAACATACTAGAAATTCCCCATAAAAAATATAGAAATAATTATATTGAAAATTTTGTCAGTTTTATGAAATAATATTGTAAAACGTTCCAAAATATTAAATACAGGGTTTTAACACAAAAATAATTAAAACACACATCGAAAGAAATCTATTTGTTAAGATTGCATATATTTGATAAAAATATAATATATTTCCTAATAATTAATCAATACTTTTTCATTGAGTATGATCATTTAATATATATCATAATTTGTTTAATCCTATTAATACAAAAAAAATTTACATCTGCGTTATACAATAATATTTTTACAATATATTTTGGTTCATTTAATGTTAGTGTTGTGAGTAACACAAGCTATAAATGAAGTAAAATTACATGAAGATAAATATTTTCAACAAAATTAGGGTGTTAAAATGGGATCAATATGAATATGTTAGAAGAAATGTGTGTGGGAAAACTGTATTATAGATAACGGGTTAACTGGGGAGTGTTTCCAATCAATGCAGAGACGGTTAAACTAAAGGGGAATTGTAATTTTATACTAGAAGTCCTCTTCTATAGTTCTAGTGGTGAAGGAGATACATGTAAATTTATTGTGGAAAAAATAATAGTAATATTACGGTGGATAAAGTTTTATTAGTTTCATCCTAGGTTCTTTATCACCTGTTGAGGTATTTATTAGTTGAATGTAAAGATGATGCCAATGATTCCAGGTCCTTTTTGGGACACATTATGGGATTTTATATTAGAAATAAATTTTATATACCCTAGTTTATTTGACTATTGGATCCATTTATTGGAGAACATTTCTCTAGATACATGGCTTCCATTTTTGGATTATAAATGACATTCAATGTGTGTTTATTTAATTTCAAATGATTATTCATTAAATGGGATGAAATTGAATTTTAATGAAAAAATATAGGGTTATTTCATAGAAATGTTTTATAAGACGGTGTTTCAATTTAGTTGATTATGAAATAAGGATTTTTTTAGAAAGTATTTGGTATGATGGGTAAATGGTACTTTTAATCACATTCCATTATTATGATTCCTTATTCAAGGATGTAATTTTTTTAAATTACTGTAGATATTGTCTTTTTTATAAATAGAGTGGTTGTTTGAAATGATGTATGTCCCATTTTTGATTTATTTGTTTTATAATCAATGCGACAAACATTAATTTATATTATGCTCACTATATAATTTTATGAAATATATTACTAGTGGAATTTATACTATCTCAATGTATAGTAACCTACTGGTCTATTCTTCCCACCCATAATAAATCATTCCTTGGTTTTTAATATCATGCTTTATTTTAGATCATCAGTTCAAATTTATTCTTGGATGATCTAGTGTAAAATGTAGAATGGATATAGATTAATAGTGGTTCATTTTTTAACACCATAATATTTTATATGTATTTCCTTTGAAAAAAACTTTTCATATTCAATTTAATTCCTCACATGCAACCATGAGAGAAATTGAATCATGATATAGTCGTACATTATAAACTAATATTTAAATGGGATGATATGAACTATAATAACCACATTAGGAAAAATATTTTTTTTCTCTTAAATAATGAATTTTTTTTATTAATTAAAAATAAATATGGACCAATTTTTATTTGAAGTCTTTTTATTCTAAAAAAATATGTTTTATTTAAAAAATGGTTTGATGGTTTTTTTGAGTGGAAAATGTAATTAATTTATATTTTTTAAAATTTTATTTTATTTATTTAATATGATTTTTATATCATCATTTCAATATTACCTCTATAAAAAAGTTAATTATTTTTCAAATAGGTTTTTTGTAAATTTTGAGAAATACTAATTTTTGGAAGACTGTCAGTTATTTTCATGAAATTATCAAGTATATATGTCCAATAATATATTAAATTCAATATTAAATTATTATTTTCATTATTTAATTTTAAAAAACCAAATTAATTACATTTTAATGAAAATTATTCATGAATTTAGTATAATTATTTTTGGGCTTATAAACTCATTTTTCTAAACAAAAATTTATGATCATACTGTCTTTCAATCAAAGAATATTACATTTTTAAATTTAGTAATTTTTTAAATAAAATTTATATATTATATATTCAGTAGAATATTTTACATTTATTTTATAATTTTTACATGTGTTGTAATGGATGTAAATTTTGTTTTATTCCTAAAAATAATGTTTCCTAAAAATGAGTCTTCATTATTTTTTAAATTTTTAGTTGAAGTTAAATCCTTCACATTATAGATGTTGAATTTTTTTAAATTGTTAAAATATTTGGAATCATCATTTTTAATGTCAATTAAAAGTGTGAACATAATTTCTTGTCCTAGTTAAAATTAAAAAGTGGAAAATTCTCTTATTACGGTTGCGATTAAGATGCGTTTACTTTTAGAGGGAGAGGGGGGTTAAACTTATAGAAAAAATTATAAATGCCACATAAATAGTCTAAATATTAGATTATATAAACTTTTCAACCATTTATTACCATATAATATTGTTATTGTGAATTTTTTCCAGTTTTCCATGAAAGTGATCTTATATAATAGATATATTTTATGTAATTCCATTTGTGTCCCCCAACTCACTAATAAAATAAAACGTCTTCTACACCTTTATTCACAGTATTTGAGCTTTGAATAAACACCCATATCATCTTCAAAACTTTCCAATTTTCCTTAACTTCATCATTTGTAATCATAAATTATCCTAATAGTAAACATTCAAGGACTCAAGGGTATGTAAATGGAGGTCTGTCAGAGAAGAGGTTAAAATCCTAACAAAGGCCATTATATTTTATTTGTTTTTCCAAATTTTCTCAAATTAATTTATACATAAAAAGATTAAAATTATTTTATATAAAATATGAGTTTATTTTATTATTATTATGATCCAACCATTTCTCTAATATTTTTAAAAAAGATGAGAAATGAAATTTTCACTGGTTCGTATGGGAGGACTACCACCTCCACATAGCATAAATGATTCCTTTTCCATCGACATCATTTATGGATGGTTATTATCATGTATTTTAAAAAAATGTTTATGTCATTTTTATATAACATTGATTATATAGTTTCAAAATATTATTTACCTTAATTAAAATCCATACATTAAAAAGTGGAAAAAAACAATAATGCGTACGTATTGGCTACCATATCCATGGTGAGATGTAATTTATTTTTCATAAATTAATTATATGAATGGTTATAAAAGTTATTATTATAATTAAATATTATACATATAACATTATAAATATTTTATAATTGATATTTCCATTATCCAAGAGAAAGTAACTTACCATCTGAATGGGAATATATATTTAAATTAAAACAATTATCCCCAAGAAAAAAAGGATTTGGATAAAAATATTTGGTGGCAGATTTTTTTTTCATGTCAATCATATATGAAATTTTGAATACGTAAGTGGATTTTTTATAGAATTTTAATAAATTTAATTCTATTATAAATATGTTAATTGAAATTATAATAAATGTTAAACATATGGTAAGGGATTTATCTTAGAATCCCACTTTTTACCGGGATTGTTTATGATTAAATTTAAAAAGATGTAATTTTATGGTCTATATATCAAATATAACCTTTATATTATTCCTAATTATTTTTTTTATATTTTTTACATTTTTTCAATTCATTTCCTTCTCTTTATGATATCAATCATATGAAATAATATTTAAAAAAACAACATTATTTATCACATCAGCAAGGAATCTGTTCATTATATGTCTATATTTTATTTAAAATGATTTCCATAATATTTTTACCATTACCCAATGGTATTATATAATTATTCTTACTCATTTTTTGGTTCTTTATAATAAATTTCAGAAAAGGAAACATCATGTTATTTGTGGATTGTGGTAGTTTTAACATATTTAGAAATATGTGGAGGAAATAATTTTTTTAACGTACACTATATTAATCTAATATCACAAAATCATTAGGAATATTATCTTTTAATATTCATTTAAAATATTTCAATGTTATTCTCAATGTAATTTTTCATCTTAAAATTTTGGAAATTATTATTTTTTAAAATGTTTTATAAATCAAAAATATGTTTTCATTAAGAAATATTACAATGATATTTTAAAGATAGTATAACCTATAACCAAAACCATTAATATTATTTTGATTTAATGGTAATAGAATTAAATTATAATATATTTATTCTTTATATGTATGGTTTTTTATTATGATGATGAAATATTAATGAACACTATTTTATTTTCCCCAACATAAGATTCGATGTATTGTTAAATATTTTCAAGATAACGAGTTATAAATATGGATGAATTATGACCCTGAAAATACTTGGTACATTTCATCCCTATAATTAATTTGGAAAAGATTTATATTTTTTGACCCCAAAGGGTATATAGGAGGACATATTAGGTTACATAGGAGTTCATATAATTCCCAACAATGGTAATCATTAGGTTATTCAATGCCCACAATAGTTACATGGGTGGTTATCCCAAGCCTAACAGGTGAATAGTGTTTTGGTGGGTAGCCTTGAAATGAGATTTATGTTATAACGATTATAACACACTTTATGAATCTCTATTATGACACGATCTTAGAGAAAATTTACTCTCACATGGATCCTATAATATGATTTATTTTCGATTCTTATCTTATTAACAGACAAGATTTACCCCAAATCATATGATTATGATTTTGGGAATATTGGTTCGGATTTGTTAATATTATGCACATTTTCTTATACCATTATATTAAAATTATGATTAAAAATTATCATTGATTTATATCCCCCTTTTTTGAAATTATTGAGAGTATCTTGTCACCCTTTTCTATGACTTATTTTATATAGGATATAGAGAAACTTTTGAAGTATGGATTTTATATAGAGGGTGGTAGTATAAAAGAACATAATGAAAGATGATAATGATATTCTGTGTTCTAGTTATTTATATATCATAGTTTATAATGTTACTAAACCTTTATGGTTTTGGTGATGATGGAATTGATATATAATTAATATTAATGTAATATGATATAATGTTTTTATATGAAATTTTTGGGTCACTATATTTTATATCATTGAATGGTTTATTAATATTTAGAAACTAAGATGGGAAATCATTTTTGGTAAATCATAATATAGGCTGAAAACTGGAGAAAAACATATTTTATGATAAATAGTTAAGTTTGACTTTTATATAAAATAAATCCCTTACTCAATACTAGAAAGTGAATGTGGTAGTGAAAAATTTTCATATGGGTTACAACTCTAAATAGAGTTGATAGAGTATTGTCTTGATCATCCATAGTGTTTGATGAGTGGGACTAAGGTGATACACCCTTATAGAAAATGACGAGAGATATGATTGGGTGAATATACATTTTTTTTAGAAACTATTATGAAGGAATTGAATAATATATTGTCCACACATATCTTTTGATAAACCTGATCTATCATATATTGAGAATAATTATTCTTTATTTGGACATTCTATATATATTTTTATTGATTATAGGATTTCAACACTATGATTATTTATATTATATTATGATTTTTTATTTCTATCTATGTATTGAACTAGAAATAACAATATAAAAATTTAATAGGACAAACAATGTAATGATTATCACCTAAAAAAATTGGATGTTATGGGATATGAAATGAAAAATATTGTTTTTATGATTACTCTACTTTATCAATACATGAATCATGTTGATAATCTAATTTTGAAAATTAGGTAAGAAATTAACATTGATTCCATCATGAGGTGATATAAAAAATTTTCGGGTTCCTTCTAATCTACTAATTATTGAGAAATAGACCAGCAAAACATAAAATAAAATTTTCATTCCTCGATTCTCAGAGCATGAAATGTTTATTTTAGTAGTTTATCACTTGGAAATTGAAGATGAATAGTGGTGGAATCTTATAAAGAATATGATGCAATTGGTTGTAATTAACTTTGTGATGTGTGAAGAGTTATTTGGGTTATTTTTCCATAAAAATTTTCACTATATTTTTCATGATAAAATGAAGAAGGAATTTCATGATATAATGATGAGGTTTTATGAAAACATTAGTACATATGAGAAAAAATTTACTTGTCTTACGAGGTATGCTTCTAGAATTATCGTTGTAGTCGAAAATAATATTTTTTAGTTCATTAGTAACTTAAAACCAAGTACATAAAGAGAATTATCCCTAATAGACTTCAATAGTTTTGAAGAAATTAATTGATGTGAAATCACGATAGAAATGGAGAAGGAAATCACACCCCATTATTATGATTTTGATAGGAAGAAATCGAAATAGAAGAAAATTTTAACATGAAAAACTATTAAGGGAAAATATGGATCTTCATTTATGCCCATAGTATGAAAAGAAACATGGAGGGAATTTTCTCTAGGGGGACTAGTAAATTATTTAATTGAGTAAGAGAGAGATATCATGTAATCGAATGTATAAGATATGGGTGTTGGATTTCTAATTATTTGAATAGAGATTAAGTTCTAAAAATTACACCATTGAAAATACTTTTATTAAAATAAAAAAAGTATGGAAATTATTCTAATGTGTTATTGAATAACATGTTTAATAAATATGATTAACATTAGAAACCTCTCAAACCTAGAGAAAATGAAAAATCCTGTATCATTATAATTTATGATGTGGTGAATGATAATAAATTGGTTAAAGGTGCAGTTACCATCCACTATATAAATGAAAATGTATTATTTGATTCTATTTATACAAATTCTAGTATATTAAAATAATTTTATAGGGTATCCGAGTACCCCCTCAGTGATATAGTGACTATTTAGAAATAAAAATAATAATTGCATGATGATCACATCTGAGTTCTATTATACATACCATGTTGATGTTTAAATGAATTCAAATCCTATAAATCTGGTAATTTTAACTCAATTTTAATTTGATGTTATATTTGAAATTGATTGGATTTAATTATAAATATCACATTTTAATTATTGATGATGGGAAATTTGGTTTCATATTTTGAACCACACTATGATTTTATATCACAGAGGTGATAAATATGAAATAATAATAGAAATTAAATCCATTATATGGGTCCAAATTCTGATTCTAATGGTTATTTTTTATAAGGATGTCTGGGAGAAACACATCACCAATGATATTCATATTTTAGGTATGTATATTGATGTATTTATGGAAGAGTTTACATTTATTCCTATTAATCATGATGTTGATTATTCAATAGAAATAATATATAGTGTTACATCTATTTCAAATACTCAATACAAAATGGCCTCGATTGAGTTATAGTAATTAAGGAGGAATCTCCAACTGGATATTGTTAAGGGATACATTCATCCACAAGTTTTATCATTTGGTGAATTGGTCCTTTATAGTATGAAAAGATATGGATCAATGTTACATTTAATTAATTATTAGTAACATAAAAAGATCATAATGATGAAATATACTCTTATACATTATATTTATGATTTTTTTGTGGAAATTTGAGGAGTTATATATTTCTCCATGATTGATATTTGATCTTGATACAAACTTTTGTGGTTTAAAAGTGAACAGATACCCAAAAAAACATTTCATTTGAGGTATAATCACATAAATCTATTATAATCCCATTTTATATTAATAATTATCATACTATATTTTTTTATTTAATGAATAGAGTCTAAATAGATTACCACAATTAGTATATAGTATTATTTATACATGATATTATTATATATTTCAAGAGAAATGAATAATATAAAGATGAATTAATTTTTGTAATTAATAGTCCATGGAATGAATAACTATATGAAAAAATACCATATGTGAATTTTGGATATATAATGTTTTATTTTTAGTTAATATTATATTTAGAGATTGTATATTAGTGGATACATCAAAAAAAGATTTTGAATATTGGGATAAATAAAAAATATTGGGTGTGATTTGTTGTTTTCATTTATTATCTTGATATTATCAAAGAAATATGGAGGATTTATCATGTCTATATAATAAAAAAATTGTTTTCCCATATTCTTTTCAAGTTCCTTTGGACTAATTCATTTGAATAAATTTACATGGAACTAAGGAGAATGTTGGTCAGCACACCTAAACTCACTGTACCCTGTAGTAGAGAAGGGTTTTTGGTTTATCATGAATTTTCTAGGAAGGGAATAAGATGGGTTCGTAAAAATTATATTGTGATATCTTATGACTCAATATAATTAAATTTTCATGATTAATATTTCCAATATCATGATATAAAGTTTAATGTGGTTGTCATTTCATTTTAGATATGGATGAAATATTTTTTAAATAATGGTCTAATATATATATTGAACCTAAATGTTTAAATAATATATTCACATAGAATGAGCTGAACATGCACAAGATAATATTTTATGGATTTGATTAAATACTGTGACTGGTCAATACATTATCACCCATGGAATGCGAAAAATGTGGATAATATTTAGAGTCGAAAGTACAATGTTAGCTTAATTATGACGAGGATCAAAAAATATCAAATTCTTATGGATAATAAAAAAATAAAACTTTAACTATAGATATAAGTGGAGAAATATCATCTTACTCAAGTTAGTATTCAATCATTTATCATTATAATGATTAAAGATGTACAAATGGTGGAAAAAACCTGAAATAGATTTTGTGAAATGTTTTTGAGTTATACATTAATCATGATTTAAAAATTTGGTTTAGGAACTAATTATTTTTCCTTTCAATAAAAATATTGAAAAATGAGATAGTTGAAGAAGAACATATCACATCATTCAAGATTCAGCCCAGATGCATAGTGATGCAGAGAGATCTAACAGAGTATTTATAGTGGGAAAACATGTAAGTAGATATTTTGTAGTACACATGTCATTGTTTGAAATTTTTTAAATTTATGTCGAAGAGAAATAAGTTATAGATAATTTTCTAAAAATTTTCCATACTATAATTTATATGGAAAAATATTATCATGTTTTTCATTATTAGTATCTCCAAAACATAGAATGGACATAAATTATTTTTGGTTAAAGATGACTGCCTTATGATGTTCGTAAACACAAATTCTATTAGATATTATTTTCTTTCTTGATGAACATTTCATTATATATATTAATTAATTAGTTTATTTTCATATAGATAATCTTTATATTGTATATGATTTAGATTCAAGTGTTTCATCGATTTTTTGGAGAATTATTTATAAGATCTATATATAGAGATGTGTTTTATTATTTCTATTACACTATGGTAGATAATAAGTCTAATAGATCCATTAAAATCCTAGAGAATATATTGGGAACCCATTATTTTTATTTAAAATGTGGTTGGGATCAAGAACTTCATCCAATCAAAATATCTTATAACAATAAATGTCACATGATAATACATTTGGATCCTTAAGAATACCTCTAGGGAAATATGTGGGGAACACAAACATGGTGGGATGTTGTTGAAAAAATAATGCTGTTGGGACCTGTGTGAGTTGTGGAAACTGTAGAGACGTTTAAAATATATTTAGTATAACATTAATGAAGCTTAGAGTCGATTGAAGAGTTATATTCACAATAATAAATAAGTAATGGAATATAATGTTAAAGTGAAATAATTCCTATTAATTTCACTATGGAATAAGGTTATGAGATTTTGTGTGTATGGTAATATGAGCCCAACATATATTTATATCCCTATGAAATTATTGATCGATTATGGGTAGTAGCATATCACTTCAACCGAACCTCTCACAAGTTATTGAATTTTTCAATTTATATATATCTCTGCAGTATACAAATGATCCTTAACATGTCTAAAACTCAAGGTTTATACCCTAGGAGAATCCACTTTTAAATGAATGTATACCTCTATAATTCATGGATCATTGAGATAGTCTTCTATAGAAGAAGACAACTCACCTGTTTAATTTTATTTGGAGGAATTCAAAATTCATGTAAGCTTCATGGGAAGTTAAACATATAATCATGTAGATATATTGTAATTTTATTTTTCTCAATGTGAAGAAATTTTAATGGGATATAATGTAACACCATATGATTTAATATGTATTTCCTTTGAAAAAATCTCAACGTATTAGATATATTTACTTATATGAAAAACCATGTATAAATTATCCATTAAATAATGATCATTTATAACCTAACTGTTAATATAATTTTGAAATTAGAATTTCAATATTATTATACAATGGATTTTTTAGGTTTTTTAATAATGGTTTATTTTTTAGTGAAGCATGAAAAGTACCTATTTTTGTAAAATCATAATTTCATTTCTTCAAATATGGGAATATAAATTATTTATTATGATTTGTATTTGAACATAATTAAATATAAGTAAAATTTAATTATAAATAATATAATTTTCTAAAAATTATTTTTTATTATTTAAGAGATTGGTATGAATTAATTTTGGGTCATTTAAACACATTTATATAAATATTATTTTTTACCAGCCATGTGTTTTTATCTTAATATATTAAATTAATATATTTATTTATGAATTATTTTAAGGAAATTTATATAATATATATTAAATTATTTTTCATAATTAATATTATGGTTTCTAAAACTTATGTAGTTGAATTATGTTATATTTTAAAACTAATATGCAATTTTTTAAACATGCTTTCATTGATATTTTCACACATTTTTAAAAATTAAATCTTCCTCATATATAAATAAAAATTAGTGAAAAATATTCCATTTTATAAATCATAATAATTAATATAATTTTTTAGTGTAAAAATAATTTTAAGTCATATTGAATAATAAAATGGGTGAAATTGTGTTAGCACGGTGAAGGTTAAACTAGGTTTTTCTGAGGGGGTTAATCATAGAAAAAATGGTTGGAAATCCATATAAACATGTATTAATATTTATTTTTAGTGATATGTCAATATTATCATACCTTATCATTGATTTATAATCCATTTAAGTCCACTTTATTTTGAAATATACGAAATATTATTTAAATATTTTATGGAATTTGATGTGTTTCCCTTTCCTCACCTATAAATAGAACCTCTTCTCCTCCATTATTCAATTTTTTTTGAACCTTTTAGATTAACCAATGACATAAAAAGATATTAATAAATTACTCCCCTTAATCCTTGGTTCCCTTTTATTCTCCTAAAACTAACCTATCTAGGTTTAAGTTGTATGCCAAAGGAAGTCTCTCAATGAAGAGGTATAAATTATAGTCAGGATCTATCAATGTTATTTCTTCTTCTACCTTTTATAAAGCATTTTTTGCCATAAAATCAAGATTAATTTAGTATAATAAATATACTATGATCTTATAATGATAATTGAACATCCATTAACAACATATTTTCTATGAAATTGGAAATTGATGTATCCCTTTTCTATACATGTGGACTACCACCTCCACATGGAGATGTAATTCATTTTCCATCAATATATATAATTGTTGGTTACTATATTAGAATTAATAATTATATATATATGATATTTATGATATAATAATTATTCATTAAAAGGTAATTATTATTTTTCATTCATTCATTCCATCCATCAAAATTTTGAAAACATTACCCATGTGCATATAAGAGCTACCATCTCCTTGAAGTGATGGAACTCATTTTTCAGCTTCTCACAAACTAAATGTTTATACACGTTTCTATAGTTATTATATATAAAATTTATGACATTAGTAATAATCTAGAGATGTTTTAATGATGATAAATGTGTGTGGATCATATCCCAATAATCGAAATATATAGGAAGAACATAACATTTGTCACCAAAAATGAGGATTTTAATAGAGAATTGTTTATAAACATGTGTTGAAAAGTTTTCAATGGATCATATATATGATATTATATCTATGTAAATGGTTTTGGTATAAAATTATAAAAAATGATAATTTATTATACCAGAGGTTGTAGTCTTGTAACCCAAGTTGAACAAGGCCAAAGGGTTTTATGTTACAATATCACTATTTATAAGGATTGTGTCTTCCTAAATTTATGATGATTATATTATATGATATAAATCTAACAAATCATATATTTTTTATTAAACAATGTTTATTTCTATATTTTAATTTTTTTCATATAATTTTCCTCACTTTAAGTACTTAGGTGATCACTTGATTTTTTGAAGAAGAGTTTACATTATTTCTCTATTCATTGGGAAATAATTTTCGTCCATATACATATTTTTTAAAGTGTTTTGATGAATATTTTTACAAATACCAAATTATTAAAAAATTTATATTTACACGTTATTTAATTTCAATAAATATTTTAAAAATGAATCTCATTGTTATTTTATAAATGATGTAGTTTTGAATTTTTAATGAAAATGTAGGATGTAACTTTATTTTTATGTTCACTAAATGGATATATTTTTTCATATTCATGGTTTATATTTTATTTGAATATTAATAGACATGTTTTGATTTTAATATTCATTGAATATTTTTACCTTTATAATTTTTATATTTTCATATTTTAAATAAGATATTATAAAATGAATGGTTATTTTCAGTCGATAATGTTCTAATGGTCTTTTTACGGTATTTCCATCTATGAAAAAATACATTTATTTTAATTAAGTTTCTAGAAATATGGTACAATGTTACCTAATTTAATCTTCCAATTTATGAAACATGATTATGATGATAAAATATTAGTCAAACCAATATACATTTCCACTTTTTAAAATTGGATGTAATGTAAATAGTTTTTATAATCATGTAGATTACCAATGAATGGATTCTGATTATTTTATGGGAGGTTTTATTATATAAGATTAATGTTATGGATAAAGAATAATATTTTACGGGTTTAAAGGTTAGACCCCATGTTATTCCAAGCCCAATATAGGGTAAATGGGTGATTATTTCTTTCCCAACAACAGTACAGATGAGATTATCCTGATCCCAAAGAAGGATCAAGGTTGGTTTGTCTAAGAAAAACATTTTGTAAATGACTAGGTGAGTAGAATTGACATAAGATTTATATGAATATGATTATTACACAAATTATTCCCCTATATTAGGAAAATAGGTTAAGCCAATTTTATACTCTCATGGATCATTTTATTTGATTAATTTATGATTATTGACCTATTAATTCCCTATATTTATTCAATGTCTCATGATTAAAAGAAATAAATTACCATTAACTATTTTAAAAAATTATCCTCACATTATTCATGAAAATGCATGACTATCTAGGGAAAGTGGGGTTCAAAATTTGAATTTGGGGTTATTTTGGATTTACTATTGTTGGTTTTTTCATCCTCTATAGAATTTGATTAACTCTTCTTGGGTGTTAGATTGGACTTTTGAATTTGAATAGAAAGAGGATTGATGGTTCGAGGTTGGTTTCATAACCTACTAATGCAGGGCAGTGACTAGATTCCTAATCTTGTGAAAATTATAGGAATTATTTTATGAATAGCCAGTGGACCATTAAACCATGTGGTTGAATTAAGAATAATTGAAATCCAATTTTGGATTATTAGTTTAGGCCTCTCATGTGGGATCCCTAATGGTGTGGGATAATTAGAGGTTGGTCTTTTGATATGTGAAAAATATGGAACAAATATTGTTTTTATATATGAGATTCCTACTATTCAGGTTTTTTGGTTATGTTAAATGGGTTTATTGGTGAATAGTGCAGAATTCATGAAACTAGTTCTGGTTAGTAAGTATTCATTTGGTCTTTTTTATACTATGGGGTTGAATTTCATGAATGAATTTTGGTTCAGGGGTTAAACCGTTAATTTTTTAATGGATAATGGTTTTCCAAAAATTATTTAAGAATTTTTATAATCGATGATTTGTTTATGGATCCTAAATGAATATTATTTTTAAAAACTATCGGTTGACTAAAAGTTAGGTAATGTGGAACTATTAAAGGTGGTATTAAAAAATTATATTAATTTAATGAAAATTTAGTGGTTAATTTTTTTGATATTTTTTGACTTTAGGTGTATGTGATTCGTGTATCATATAAGAGTTCCTTACATTGAAAATGAAACAGTGGTTTATAGAAGACAAGAGGGATATTTTTGAATTCCATTAGGAAAATGGGATTTAATATGAAATAAGAATATTTCTAAATGGTGATATGTTTTTAAAGAAAGTTATTAATATAATAGAATTTAATTTATATGGTAATTTAGTTTATTTTAATGGAATGTGGTTTTTTCATGTGGGATTCCTTTTTTAATTATGCTGTTTCAGTTTTTCCATTTTTTTGTGTAATATTTTATGTAATTTGAGAAGAATGATATAGTTGATTCTATGTTCCCTTTATATAATGTATTTTCCTTGGAATGACATTGTTAATGGTTGAGAATTCAGTTATAGGTGTTATTATTCCATCATTCATGGAGTTTTTTGAGATATTGTGGATTGTTGATCATATTTAACCCATTTGATGGGGTTATGGTGGTGTATTCTCCATAAATATTTTTTTGAGAGTTATTTATGTCATACATGAATATTTATTGTGATTTATTTTTAATCCCCAATCTCCACGGGTTTTGGGATGATAGTTTGTTTTGAGTATTTTTTTTCTCAATGTGTTTTGATCATTGAAGCCTTGAGGTGGTGTGCAACAAACCGACCTGGTTTAACCTCAAACCTCGAACACAAACTGATCCATCAAAAAGAAGAACGAAGTTCTCGATCCCCACAGGCTGGTGATAAGAACCCGAACATAGAATGGAAAACAAGAGGGAACAATTTCTCCCAACATGATCAAAATATATTATATACATATAAACATGAAAATGAAATACATTACGGATGTTTAATAAATAAATTCCAAAACCATAAGAAGACAACATCAAAAAAGACTAAGAAAGTAACCAAAGCTCCAAGAGACAGTCCCAACTACAATGGACCGAAACGAAATAGCTATTACATTTGATTGAAAGGATGATCTCCCAACATCTCACCGCCAGCTACCAAACATAGCTATAATCAAACCACACTACGTCACTGCGGCACCGTGCCATTCTCTATATTGGAAAACATAAAATGGTCCATGAACCACAAAATAGGTACATATGGTGTGAGCTAATAGGCCTAATAGGATCCAAAATAGGTGTTTCATAGGAAGTCATTATAAAAAAACTCATGTATAATCTTTTTAAATAAAACACGACTTGATACAAAGTAAATCAATTTTACATAAAACAAGGTAAATGTTTCTCTATTATAAATATTCTAAAACAAAACCATGTATATCAATTTCAAAAATAATTTTTCCTTATAACATTTTACTATCATAAACATGAATATTATTAGAAAAAATGAGTTATTCAATCAGTACAAAACAAAACAATAGTAGCAGAACATAGATTAAAATACCAAGGAATAAAAAAGGCCAGGTAGATGGATACTAATAAAAAAATTCTATGATCAGTGTACTATAGTACCTAGATCCAATATTATACACTCCATGACTATGGAGACACCATAGAATGTGGTATCCTAGAAATATATACGTATGTAGATCCAATAAACTACACTACAGGACAAGAGGAACACCCCATAATGTGAACCACTATAATAGATGATGACCTAAATCTAAACCTTTCACCTAGTACCCAAGGTAACCGATGTGCTCATTTTCACAATCATCACATTGTTTTTAAAATAATTTCAAAAAAATTTCAAAATTCTTTTTAATGATTTGAATATATATTTTTTCTTTCCATTTATCATCAATCAAGGGAAAATAACTATTCTTTAAAAAATATTTTCAACACACGCTAATAAATCACCATAATTCCTTGTATGAACCACATTATATATAATTTAGAGTAACGTTCATTAACATATGGAAATTATGGAGCCAACTACCTCAAATAACAGGTCACATATGCCTACAATAGGATCCACCAATAACACAAACCCAACAACATGTACAAAGGCCCTATAATTCAATCTATAACACAAGACTGATCCAATTTAGGAAATTATGGGACGATGAAAACGAGAAAAACTACATACCTCAAGAATGAATGACCACCAAACTATGAACAACAAAGGAATTGAATATGTAATGAGATCACACCATAGATCTAGAAGAATTCAGGATGAAACACCAACTTAGACCAATAGATATGATAATGCATCCCTAGGGTGCTATCGCGATCAAAGGCAATCAAGAAGGAGAAACGTCACTTACATGGAGAGATTAACTGAAACCGCAACAAAGATAAAATGTCGATCAAATCATTCTATAATGAGTGTAGTCTCTGAAAATAAACTGCGAATTTCCCTAGGTCAAGAGAAAGGCCGTATGGAGAATGAACGGAAAAGAAAAAGAAATGCACCTATTTTAAAAACTGTATATGGGAAGTTTCACTATGTGTAACTCGATTACACAATATGTAATTAACAAAGTATATCATATGAAAGAAAACCCATAAAATTTGATTACAATTAGTTATTTTAAACATTAATGGGGGTAAAAATATCTTCACATCATGTAACCATTCATAGACTGAAGCCTTTCATGATATTCATCCAGCAACTCTTACATGTCATCCAACCTAGTTACACGATATGAAATCCTCATGCAGATTTCAGAAAATTCCAGTTAATGCTAAGAGTACAAAAAATCTATAAATTCCACGTTAAATTTATCCTCTTAATTACCTATTGGCCTTATACCAATAATAGGGGAAAACTATGATGAGGCTAAGGACAAACCTGACAGATCACCAATGAGATGTTACAAACTCCCCTCCATAAAGACGTTTTGTCCTTTAGATGTCATGTGGACGTTGTAATGCCTAGAAAAAGATGAGGCATTTTCTCCCTCATCAATAACTCATGTTCTTAAGTCTCATGAGAGTCTGATCTATGTTTATATAGTACCATGACCCCCACTATTGACTTTACAAAATAGACTTTCACTTGAGACTCAATGATCTCAATGTCTTCCAAGAATAGAAACATCAGACTCTAACTGAATTTTGTCCAACTCAAAATGTGAGTGAGAATATGGTGTGACTTCAAGAGCAGAGATAAGGGAAAAAAATCACAAATACCTGCCAATTTAACAAAAAAAAGTTAACTGATAATTTTTTTAAGAGCATAGTTATTTACTTAAATGATACAACATATCATAGAGCCATCATTTTCAGTTTTCCATGATGATGGTGACCCAGTGAAGGATAAACATTCTTGATAATCTTGTCACTAAATGATAACTCCAAAGGATAATACAACCAATCAAAATATGATTTCTATTGACTCAAGGCTATAAAAAATGACGGTGTACCTCTTGAATATTTTCCAACATCTCTTGGGAAAAACATTACCCATGTAAAGATACATCACCCACCTTTTCCCAACTAATAGGTGACCTACACAGGAAACAATATAATTCTTCAAAGGGGTCAATTTTTATTAATTATTAATAACTTTTTTTGTAAAAAAAACACAACTAGTCTATGATGGATATCCTCTTATCCATATAAATCCAAGACACATGTATGAAGCCAATGCTCCAGGATATAAATCACATTTTTGTCTGACCATATATCGATAAATGGTAAGTTTTTATCAACTTTACTTGAGTTCCCATTGCATCGAGAGTACTCATCCAAAACCATGAGGTATACCTCGGAATCATATCCAAAAAAAGGTCAAATCACTATTATATAACCTCAAAATATTTTACATATATATCTTACCGATTTTATCAACCATAGTTGTATCCTTGATCAGAATGAAATTTATAGACTTTGTTAACCTATCAATAACATCCTAGATAGAATTCCTCCCTAAGGCAGTCCATGGTAATCCAAAAAACGTCCATGGATACCCTTACCCATTTCTTGACCGGCACTAGAAGAGGCTAAATCATGCTATATTGCTTCAAGTGATTTTCTTTTATCTATTGGAAGGTTTAACAGTAGGACATGTAATCTATAATGTCGCGCTTCATTCCTAGCCACCATAATTGTTGCATAATGTTATAATACATCATGTTAGTACCTGGATAGAAAACCCACAAAGAGCTGTAACAATCAAACAAGACTAAAGTCCTCACATATTCTTGGATGAAAAAAATCTTCCTAAAGTTGAGTATACCATATGAAGAGAGAGACCAACCAAAAATAGTCTCCCCCCCTGTAAAGGATTTCTTGGTATACATGAAACATATTCTAGATCATCTATGTGAAAATAAGTGAAATACCCAAAATGTTCCATTCCTCCTTTGATTTTAGAACCTCATGTGATCGTACATTCTTTCTATGAGCTTCTACAATGTCATTCCCCTCACCCAACGTGTGGGTGATATCAATGTCAAACATATAAAAGTAATTTAACTATCAATTATATATAAGAATAAATTGTTTCTTAGAAATTTTATAACTCACACTCTTATTATTATAGAAGATTGTGAACCTCCCCCCAAAAAGACAGTTCGACGAACATTTAAGTGCATGCAAAACTATAGAAATCACTAAATCATCAGGGGGTGACTGTTATAATGTTGGAAATGATGAAGAGATCCATAAGTTCCCACATGTTCATCTTACATAATCTCGTATCCCAAACCATCACCAGAAGCAACACAAAAACACTATAAACCCATTACCTTGCTCATGTAATATTAGAATAGGGGAGGTTATTGGAGGTCGATTAATTTCATTGAAAGACGTCTGAAATATTGAATTCAATGTTAATTTCAACACTTTACTAGTAAGAGAAGTCAATGGTGAAACAATTTTTTAGAATCCTTAGAAAAATGTTGGAATAATCCATTATTTCAAAGGAATATCATAATTTCAAAGACATTTTGTGGTTCCTTCCACGAGAAAATAACCATAACCTTTAATGGATCAAATGATAAGATGTGTTCAAAGATAGTTTTCCATAACAACATCACTTATTTTATACATAAACTACATTTTGAATGTTTTCCATACAAACGATGACTTATCATTATTTAAAGAACTAAATATAGATGCTTCATGTGCTCATGCTCAGATTTTAAATAAACTATAATATTACCCATGAAAACTACCACAAAAGAGTCATGATATTTATATAATATCTAATTCATCGAATACATGAAAAATGAAGGTGAGTTAGTAGAACTTAAAGGTATCAACATATATTCATAACAGTTATACCTTTTCTGGAAAGTTATATTCAGTAAATCAGAGTATTGAACTCTAAGATGATCCTATTCCGACCGAATATCAATCATTAATAACCACTATCCTCCCATTAACTGATAAAAAAATCATCCACATGAGGGAAATGATATTTTGTCTTAACCATTACCTTTTTTAACTAATTATTTCTTACATATAATCAAAGTTAACCATATGGTATATAGGTAAAGTGCCCAGTGAATACCCTAGGTGAAACAGTTGGGAGAATTAAAACCATTTCCAGTAAGTCATCTAAATAAATCATGATCTCTTTTATCTCCCTTGGTTCCATACCAGAAGAAGGTATCGATATCAGCTATACACCTAGGATGAGGTCAATCATAAACCATACTTATCTATATATAGAAAGAATGCATAATTCATTTTGGAAAATGTGATGAAATTATCAAAAAACAATAGGAATGTCAAACACTATAAAATCATCATCAGGCTCATGATCTATAGTAAAAGAAACTCCACAAATCTGGGAGATAAGGCCATGCACTCCCTGTTCCCAGGTCCCACTACCATTGAAACAAATTATATCCCTCATTTTCCCCATGAAACAAGACACACCTATGAAAAAAAATCACCATAACATGAAGAGTAGAAATCCAATCATTATCGATGATGATGTTAAATAGATCCAGTTGATGTATGAGAAAATCCCTGGCCAACTTCATATTAGTAAATGTTACCAAAGAAGAAGGACCCTGAAACCCATTCCCTCTCCACTTTCCATGAGGACTCTCTAAATACATTATAAAAAAATATAAGTTCCATTGGAATTTTAATAATATAAAAAAATGACAGAAATAAATGGGTGGTTGGAACTAGTTTCAACTATAGAAATTTCTATTGATGATGCAATAATGATAATACATCTCACTATTATTAGACAGACATCTACTTCCATTGTACACTTATATATTACATAAAATTTCCTTAGTATTGAGGCATGTAGTTGTAGAACATTAGTATCTGATTCTCCTGACTACACAATAGTATCCTTTAGATCCAATAAACCATGACCATAATGAGGTGTTTTCATAGCTTGATAGAAGCACTATATATTAACAATACATCCACATATGGTCCTCACCATCACAAACATAAGAAAAAATATGGGTGTACTACCCATACACACTAATAATATGTAAAAGGCACACTACTAGATATAGAAGACGGTTTAGAGGAGGCTCACTAATGAGATCCACTACCATCACTTCTCTGATGATCTTTTTAATTCATCTTCTTCCCATGCACGCCATTGATGCTGCCACTATTTTAAAGAGAAGTGTTGGGAAAATCAACCTTGCTTAACATATCCATATCTACCATCATAGACAGGTCTAATGTTACCACATATGTATAACATTTCTATATAAATACAGGTAGTCTAATATCTAGTCCCAAACCTTACATTTACTCTTGAATCTTTAGCTGGTAATTCTTTCCATGTTTGGAGTAAAATAGATGAGCTCAGCAAACCTATTATTGTATACTGATTATGAACGCACTCCCTACTGCAAATATTAGAATTACTGAAATTTTACCAATATCAGTGACTTTGGATAAAACTACTTGAAGAATAGAGTTTTAAAACCCTTCCAATCTAGGTCCATGTGTCTATCATCCTAGAACATAAAATCCCACCATCACATTCCAGAACAATAAAGGTTGAATGCCACACATTTTACCATGATACTCTCTAGTATATCAAGGAATTTTTATATTTTATCATTCCTATATAGATAGTCATCTTTCCCTTGATGTTCATTAGTTCCCTTAAATGATGGTTTCTTCTTATGCATGAATTCCTCTAACTGATCTCTCTCTATGTAAGCTCATAGTGGTTCCTCAACAAATGTGTTCTAAAATTGTGGAACATCTTGATAAACCACAAAAACTATTATTATGGTAGTGTCAATGATATTATTATCCACTTGTGGATTTCCTTGTGGATAATTTTCTACACCTTCCAAAGGAACTCGTGGAAAAAGTCTCAGATGTATACTGTTAAACAAAGAAATTGAGGTACTGATCAGACAAAAAACTTAATAACAAATTAATGAAAAAATCTCATAAGAATATTTTTAGTTTTTTAATTTGAACCCAATAATAGATACATATATCCCATTATAACATGGTAAATTGAGTCTCTTCATGATATGATTTGGTATGACACTTATCGTATCCAAAAACAACTCGGGTCGACCCTGAACTGGTTGCCCGAGCTAGCACAGAACGTGGCCCAGAGGGAATTCCAGATCCCCATGGGCTAACAACTAGTGTTAGGATTCAAAATTAAATTGGTCAGAATGATTTCAAACATAAATAATATATAAATTAATAAATTGGAACTAAAAATGAAAACAAAAAATAATAGTGTAGATAAAATAAAATTATGCATACCTCTATGTGACCCTACATGTCACAATCGACCTCAAACCAATGCCATAATACGGTGACCGAGTCCAAGAAAGAAGTCGAATCTAAATAAATATAATATAAACTATAGAAAATAGTTTTAAATATTAGTAGGATAGATTTACAAAATATACCCAATTCCTTTTATTTAATATAAATGAGTCATCAAATTTCGAGTATGAACTACAATATATCAATGTACACGTTTCTACTAATTTTACTCAAGAAATAAAACACATTTCTGTTATTTGTCTCTAAAACCATGTTCACTCTATTAGTATGCCACCAAATATTTTTAAAGGTATGTGATGATTTCATTTTTTAATGAAAAAAAAGATAATAAATCACTTTGACATTAAAACCTTTTCCACAATATTTTATAAACCATCACAGTACTTCCTCGTAAACACTACATGAGAAACCACCATAATATAAATATAACCGTATAAATGAAAATATAAATACATGTATCACATTATTTAAAACATGAAACTATGAGATAATGGACCTAGGTAAAACCGAGAGATCAATAATAATCCATTACGTACTAATACATGAGACCACATCGCTAGTAACATGACACAATGCAGAAATCAAAATTCATAGACACAAGACCACCCTAACTTAGGACAAACCAAGGGGCCCAATCCAATAGTAATACACTAAAATATATCCACCCACTGTGGTCCACTGGTCAGTATGTCATCTACATGTGCAATAATAATTCTAAAAAATTCTCTCAATATTCTAGGTTCAAAAATCACATGTATACAAAAGACGTGATCCAACTAATACAATTCAAGAATCCAATCACTATATATATATATATATAATTCACAATAGGACTCACCCCAAGTCTCCCAAGGACTAATCTCATGCCTTAGAATAAATATAACACACAAGGGATCCAACCTAGGAACCCAGAAAATGGGACACAAAGATTCCATAGTCGTGAAATCCAATCCATTAAGCATTGATATTTCATGAGAAACATCTAGAATGTGTTTTAATAGTAAATGTTTTTTATCTATTTCACCATGTTTCCAAATGGGCCTTTCATTATTTCCCAAAACCAACTTTTATTAAACTTGAAATCCACCTTTCAAAGGATGGTTAAACACAACATTTACCATTTCAAACCATTCAAAAAATAACCATAAAAAATTTTCATTACACCTTAAAAAACAAACAATAATTACACAAATGAAAAATGGTCCACTTATCAGTAGCACATTCCAAAACACACAGAAAAAAAAAATTATATGTTTTCAAAAAACCAAAACCACAAGGGAAATACGTGCAAGGAAACAAAAAAACCATTTCACATCTTTCCAAAACATATAAAAATCCAAACTTTGTATTTTAAATCCTATATTATCCACATAAGCCAACTGGGACTTTGACTAATCAACAGGTGTGTGCTATTTACTGAAACAGTTTTAGTCATCACAAAACAAGGCTTAGAGAACAATTTTTATACCATGAAATTTAATCCATGGAGAATACATAAATATTTATCAACTAGGATTGGTATGGAAGGACTGAAATAGATCAATCATAAATAAAAATTGTATTTTATAGGGGGATCATACTTTATTTCACAACAATTATTTCTTCGAAAAACCAAAATTCAATAACTAGCATTAAATAACAGTTCAAAAAACATGAAATCAATAATTCATTAATATAATGGAAAATGAAAAGGGATCCTACCTCATGGTGGAATTAATTTAATAATCATTACTTTAATGAATTGGCAATAAGAACTCATACCCAACCCCACATGTGCAAGAATATAAACTCATACACACACACACACACACACAGATATATATATATATAGCTGCTCCTAATTCATATGTTCCCCACACAATGATGGAAAACATACATGGGAGATATATATATATTTATATATATTCATTCCTAGGTATATGCGTGTGCATCCTCTTAAAAATTCCAAGCCCTATAAAATAATAATTATGGACTCAAAATCACCATAGCAAGGTTAACACACTCAAAGATAAATTCCAGGAACTTAAAAATTAATGCAGCATGGAGAAACTCCCCCTAAACAATTACTTGGGACTCATAAATTAAAATATCCCCCAATATAAATTGATCAATGGCTATGAAAAATGGAAAAAAGATCCTCAAACAGCAATATAAAGATCCTACGCACTGTAAATCAATTATATGAAAATTAAAAAAATTAATGTCTATAATTTAGAAGGCGTGAAACCAAGCGGCGGGAAGGAAATATCACCTTAGATTGTGGGGGAGAAACGAAACAACTCAACATGATTCGCCATCAGCAATGTTTTTCCGAACTCTCACAAACATGACCCGAGCGACCATTCACACACCCTATCAATGGAAGAAACAAGAGAAACACATCAACCCTTACCATATCCTTTTCAACTAATCGGTACAGGGTGACGAGAAGGAGAAACATGCCAAATTGGGGGATTATAGAAGGAGAGACAATATTACCCCAAATAGCCAACCATGAAATGTGAAGAGAACCAGGAGAGAGCATTGTAGAAGGAGGGAACCAAAGAGGGTCAGTTTTTATAAAGGGGGTGTCCCTTGGGGAGGTGTGTATTCTAGTGAGGGTTTGTGCTGGCCTGAGACATGCTTTCTAGAGATAGGAAGGGGTCGACATAAGAGGTAGGGGCAGTTGGAGGTAGGGATTGTGCAGGAAGGAATGCGCGTAGGGAGAGGGGGAAAGAGAGGGGTGGGTAGAGTATGAGAGGGAATGGAAGGGGATTAAGGTTACAAAAAAATAATTATAATAAAAATAAAAATTAAATTAATAATAATATTAATAACCATAAAAATCATAATAATAATTTTTTTAATAATAATAACAATATTAATAATAATTACAATTATAATAAAAATAATAATTATTACTTTTAATCATTATTTTAATTTTATTTTATTTTTGATCTAATTTTATAATTTTTAGACATATTTCATGCCGCATAGTTTGGATGCACGATTATCCAGGCTTTGTTCCAATTGTGCGCATGCCAAAAACTCAGCCGAATGATTTAAATTCGGAAAATTTTATTTACGTCTCAACATGAATCCCATCTAGAAAGATCCCAACCCAAGAAATGAATAAAAAATGTTTATTTCTATGGTCAGGGTGTGACAATTCTCCCAATCACAGACACAATCTTCCCCAAGAATGTCCCCCAGCCAAAAGATAGACATATATTGAATCCATGCCCAATTAAAACCAAAAGAAACCATGATTTATGGGGCTATCATTCACTCCACTAGTCACACCTGGATGATAAAAAAGGAATAAAGCACAAGATGTAGGGGATTACATGAGGGGGTGTTCTTCCCACCATAAGAAGTCAATGTTCCCAGGAACATTTAAATCCAAAAAATGCAACCAAGACCCAAAAAAGAAACCCACTATGAAGGGATCCCAACAAACTAGGACACTGGTAGGACAGAAAAAAAACAACCCTTTCCGTACATTATAGAAAAAAACCACCCAAAAAGTTGGAACTCTGAAATAATCATCATCCAATTCTCCGAGCATGAACTAAACCACACCACTTCCAATATTAGATTCCCAACAGTAGGAAAAATCCACATGAGAAATTTAAATCAAATAGAAAACCCAAAAAAAAGAAAACATCGATCTTACCAAACAATTACATCTCTAACTGAGAAAAAATGGAACCAATGGTGAAACCAACCCGTGAGAGGGCCAAACATTCCCTAGAAAAAATGAAAATCTCAAAAATCCAAATTCAAACCAATAGAACTACTTGTATAACAACAGAAAAAATCATTCATAACCTTACAATGACCTAATGAACATACAATAGAAGGGAAAAATGAATAATGGAACTATAAATATATATATTCAAAGATGAATGATAAGGAACCGGGAAAATGTCTAACGTACACCGGATAAACCTAGAAGTGTGTTTTCTTCACCCCATGACTTGAGGCTAGTGCTCTTATCATTAAAGCATCTCTAAACTCAAAGTAATGTACAAGAAGCCCTCAAACACAACTCATTATTCAAGAAATTATTCCTACCATAAATTCCTTAGTTACCCCAATGACAACATTAAGTGAAATAATATGAAGGGATACTACAAGAAATCATCATATTCTCAAACCCACCCCACTAGTGGCATAGTTGGAAATGTTATGACGAGCTTGATGACTGAACCAAATATGAAGATTCCTTGAAAACATGTTCTATTGGATTTCACTTCATGTGATACAGGGAACCCATAAAAACAACCAGAGGTTCTAGATTGAAAACCACCATTGACATCACCCTAGGAACGAACTCTTTAATGTGGTTAACATAAACGTTTACTAGACTGACCCTACCAATCATCTTGCAACTCTGCCACCTTCCTTATCTTCACATCATAGGGTAGAAACCCTCATATGATAGTTGACTCAGATATTTCCAGTTTCACAAAAAAATATAATTAATTTAGGACAACTAACTTCCACTAGACCAAAACAGGATTCTCGACCACTCCAAATCAGCACGAAGCTACATATCCTCGGGAGTTCCCAACACCATGAATACACACTCTACCTATTCAATCCATATACCTACCTCTAACAGATATTTAATACTATGAAGCATAGAAAACACCCAATGAAACTCAGGAATTGGGAATGACTCACGAGAACATTGAGGGACCTTTCTGGGTGACACATTCCGAACAACATGAAAAATAGAAACCAAAATTGACCCCAAATCAATGTAAAATCAAAATAAACCTCATGATCCAAAAAAGTAGCACAAAAACAAAAAAAGTCAAAAAAAAACTTTGGAAATAAAACAATTTCATTTAAATTTGAAAACAACCATCTTATATGTCCACTTTTCTAAATTCCAAATATCATTTTTTAAACCAAATTTCAATTTACATAATCATATCATTTTTTTAAAATCACATTATTTCAAAGACATTTTCTAAAGGTGAACCCACTTTTCATAATAAAATCTACTCCTCAAAGAGGTAACAATTTCTAAAATCCTTTACATCTAAAATAATAACCCAAAACATCGTATGAATCATCTCATATGTCTTCCTCTATTTCCATCCATGTGTTCCAACACTCACTTCCCACTCATACATTATTATGACCCAATGTTATTTTTTAGAAATTACCTTCTTATAAATAATTCATAAAATCACAAGAAACACAACTTAATGAACTAATATGTGCTATAAGACCATTAAAAATATGTTTTTCTCTTCTGTGTTTGGAATTTTGAAAATCTGGCATACACTGTTTCAATCAATATGTTATTTGTAGTCCGATAAGAAAAACATAATTTGTTTTGTGAATAAAAACCTACCCTTATGAATATTAACATACTCTTATGAATAGTGATATACCCTAATGAATATTAACTTTACCTATGATAATATAAAAGTATTATTCATATGGAAAGTAATTTATTCCTATATTCTAGAATAAGTAAATTGATGTTTTAAAACTGGTTTTTGATAATAAATGATGATTTTATTTAAAAATTAAAATAATCATATTTAGAAAATTATTTTGGAAAATTGGACGTCATTTTTGGATTTTACACATCAAAAAATGGTTGGTTTGAATTTTTGTGATATTTCTAAAATACATGAATTTTTTATGAATAACAAATACTACAATTTACGATAAATGATAAATAGTGGATTTATTGAGTCATTGATGATGTTATGAAGATGTAAGTCCATTTAGTTCGAACTCACATTCATTTATTACTATTCTTGGTCATGGAATACTAAATATTCCTTGTCTTGTAATGAAATAATAAACTAATGTCAAAAAAATATGAAAACCCTCCTCTCCTCCACTATAGAACCCCCTCTCACTCCCTCTTCTCTTCACTCCTCTCAATCCTTATACGTTTCTAATATTCTGACCAAATCTCTCCCTAAGATCCTTCCCCCAGTCCAAAATCTCCTAGAAAATTAAAAATAACAAAAACAATCCCCTTTTTAGGTTCTCAAAGGGGGATGTCTCCAGAGGTCTTTGATAACAAGCAGAGAACACCAAAGGATTTAAGGCAAGGGATCCAATCCATTTCACTATTAATCAAGATGTTCTCAATACTATGACATTTTATGTGTAATACCTAATTTTGGGGTATGTTTATGCACCTCCCCCATACTTCCCTCATGATTTCTATGTGATGAGAAACCCCTTTTCTCTATCATCATGCCCTCTTAGTTACACCTGCCACCATTTCGATAAACCATAATGAATTCTACCGAAACATTCTTTGTTCATTCTAGTTACCCTATATTACTATATATCAAAATGGAGATAAATTATCTATTTATGTACATATTATAATTCCTGTGTAGATTTAAAAAATTCATTTATGAAGACCCTTTCATCACTCTATTTTGGGGATATATATGTTTTGAAAAGATTCCCTCCTTTGAATGTTCTGATAAGAAAAACCTTTTTAAGGGAACATCCCAAATTTTTACCCAATCACATGTGCACTAAATCCTTTATTTTAAGACACAATGGTCTTTATAAAATCATTATTTTTTTTATTAGAAACTTCGGGGTAAAATTTTAGTTATAAATAAAATATTGTCCTCTTTTTTATTTTAAAATCTCAATAGTATTTTATTAAAAACGTACAAAAATGTTTTAATGCTAATTTTTCTTAAATACATTTCATATATGTTGTGTATTATATTTGACATGACCTACCATGTTATATTACTATTTTACCGTATGAACATCCATATATTTTCTAATCCATTTTTTCATGGACAATTTCATGATACGCTCTTTGGTTATTCTTTATTCCATGATTGCGGTACCCAATTATTTCCATGGGTATCCTAAGGTTTATGTATTGTTGATTATGGATGATTATTTTTGTGTCCAAAATATTTATTAAAATGTTGTGATGGGTGCACCCAGATGGAACTCTAATTCATTGCGTAAAGTTAAGTCACATGAGATGCGATGTGAAATGGGATTGGCGTTTAGCCCTCACAAACACAAAAATGGGAAACGAGATTAGAAGTTAGCCTTGACCCATACTAAAATGGGAAATAGGATTGGTGGTTAGCCATGACCCTTACTAAAGACATGTTTTATGATCCTGTCACATTTATACGAGTCCATGTTTATATGATTCCATTCTTATATGATATGATTTCATAATTTCCATGATTTGAATATCATTTTTTCATGCCTCCTAACTCTTGTGCTTAAGATGTACCCTTCTGTCCATTACCATACTGGGATTGTTTTCTCATACCTTCATTCATGTGTTCCCTCAGGGTACCCTATGCAACTGTAAGGGCTTAAAGGAAGTTAGGAGCTATTTATGGAGATTAAATAGAGAAATGTTTTTAGCACCAATTTTTATGTTTTATATACATTGTCTTCCAAGACACTAGACTTAACGATCATTAGCTTGTACTCTAATGTATAATTATTCTTAAAATCATGTAATTTTATCTGTAAATGTATTGGGTCTCTATAGTTGGTATCAGAGGACTGTCTAGTTATTTTTGGATATTTGGAATAGATAACCTTAGTGATAACATTAAGGATGATACAGAGTATAAGAAAACATTCCTAAATTTTGTTTTCTATTGAGTAAGTTATTTATCAAGAAAATAAACCCCTATCTGGATACATGTAGGTAGTGTATGCCTTGGAAAATATGTATCCGTGAGAGAAAACTCAGACACGGATTTTCGACATTGACCTGGGGTATCCTGGTATATGACAAAGGGCCTTGATGCACTCTTTGTTACAACAATCCCAGGGGATATGCTTTGGTATATTTACGATCAAAGTAGAAACCATTATTAAGGGTGAAAAAATACCATAAGAATATATGTCAAGAAATAGATCGATCATAAACTAGATGTAAACCTAAGGAATCACATGTTATAATATACTTCTTCTTTATAAGTTTATAATTTTATGTTCATAGTTTATTTTTTTCTCAATGGCGATGTATTCATGACCTCTAATTATACGTTGATTATCTTAGTTAATGGAGAGAAATAGAAGAACACACTCCAATAACCAATGTTTTAGGAAATGTGAATATTTCTTAATGATATAGTTGATGTGATGGGAGAGGGTGCCCAAAAGCTCATGGTAGTACTTGCTCAGCTAGCTCGAGCAATGAATAATAACTTGAATCATGCGGAATTCCCAAAAAATCCAAGGAAAGAGAAATTTGTCTTAGAATACATCATGTAGAAAAGGCATCCCATGTTAAGAGGATCTTCTAATCCCCTCCACATGGAATAATTTATTGACTCCATTGAAAATATATTCTCTATCCTCCAGTTCTCAAAAGCAGAGAAGGTTTTACTAGAGGTCTATCATTTTAATGGGGAAGCTGATCAGTGTTGGAAAATGATCAAGAATAAAATGTCCCAAGATGAAATTGATTCCATGTATTTAGAGGAATTCAAGAGGATTTTTTTCAACAAATATTTTCCTTGAACTCTCCATATAAATATAGAAGGATAGTTCCTCAGAAATAAGCTAATGGAAGATGATTCCATTTTAGAGTATGAAGCAATCATTATAGGGATTTCACAGTACCTCTCCGGCTTAGTCATGAACACCGAAAGCAAGGTGGATCCCTTCTTTAGAAGATAAAAGTTGAGTCTATGAAAATAATTAGCGATTCGAGACCTCGACAGTTATAAGGATATTTTCCATTGTGCCCTTAATGTTTAAATGGAGATTGGTACCCAGTGACAAGAAGAGAAAAATAGAGAACAACATGGGTGGTTCATCAAACAAATACCATGATGGAAAGAAGACTGACTTTTCCCCTTATAAAAGTTGTTGGAAGAAGCATCCTGGTAACTGTCATAAGGGAACCAAGAATTGCTTAAAATGTGGAATGTTCGGTTTTCTGACCAAGAACTGCTGAAGGGATATGAATAGTCTAGCTATTGTTGATGAAGAAAGGAATGTTCAGATCAACACTCAGCCTGCAATATAGTGTTACAACTTCAAGGTGCATGGGAATTATGTGAACAATTTCCTTAACCGGAGTGTTGTCAGAGGGAATCAACAACAACCTCCAAAGAAAAAAGGAAGGGATTATGCTATCACTACAACTAAGGTGGAGCCGGACAACAATGTGGTGATTGGTATGCTAGTTATTCATTCAATAATAGTGAACATACTATTTGATTCTAGTTCTATGCATTCTTTCATATCATGAATGTTTAGTAGAACTATTGAAACAACACCTCAAAATTTTGATGAAAATTTATATGTGAGAACATATATTGGGGAAATTATTGAATCCATGGTTTATAATTCCTCCCTGGTTAATGTTAATGGATTGAACCTCCCATAAAATCTTGTCATACTACCTTTAGTTCAGTTCGATGGTATCTTGGGAATGGATTGGGTATCTTTATATGAAGCAAACATCAACTTCCGGGAAAGGGTGATCTCTCTTCACATCCCGATGCATCCTCCAATTATATACATGTGTATGGAGGAAGATAAATTTATTTTAGAATAATTGTCTCAAGTGTGGATATTTCTGCCTTAAGAGCAAGCATATCTAGATAACATAATTTATAAAAAGGAGAGAATCATTCTTGAAGACATGCCCACTGTGAGGTATTAGACTAATGTATTCCCTGAGGAGTTTCCCGGCCTTCTTCCTTACCGAGTGGTTGAGTTCTCAATTGAACTTATCATTGGATCTGTACCTATCTCAAAGACACCTTATATAATGGCCAATGTTGAGCAATAAGAGCTGAAGAAGTAGTTACAGGATAATATGGACAAGGGTTTTATACATCCAAGTGATTCACCATGGGGTGTGCCAGTCCTCTTCATCAAGAATATGGACCGATCAAAGAGCCACTACATAGATTGTCATGAGATCAATAAAACCACGGTAAGGAACAATTATCCCCTTCCACAGATTGATGACTTGTTTAATCATCTTTTTGGTGCTATTTATTTATCTATGTGGACCTTCGGTCAGGATATCACCAATTGAAGGCGAGGAAGGAAGATATTCTCAAGACAACCTTTCAATCGAGGTATTCACACTATGAGTTCATAGTGATGCCCATTAGACTCACTAATTATCAATCAAGTTTCATGTATTTAATGAATAGAATCATTAAGGATTACCACGAATTATTTGTTGTTGCCTTTATTGTAATATTCTGATATACTCCAAGAGCAAGGAGGAACATGAGTATTTGAATACTGTGTTAATGACTTTGCAGAAGGAGAAGTTTTATGCAATATACAGAAAATGTATGTTCTATATGGAGGATGTATCATTATTGGGGCATGTTTTCCCCAGAAATTTGATATCTATAGACCTTTCCAAGACAAAGGAAATTTATGAGTGGCCCATGCCAACTTCTGTAATGAAGATATGCTGCTTTTTGGGACTAGCTGTGTATTATCGATGATTTTTGAAGATTGTTTCACAATTGTCAAACCCAATGACCAAGATGACATGGAAGGGGGTAATGTTCATCTGGATAGAGGAATGCAAAGATTGTTTCAAGGATTTGAAAAAGTGGCTTATCACTGCACCGTTACTCACACTCCTTACAAGTGGAGAACTATTCATGGTGTATAGTGATTCTTCTAAGAAGGTATTAGGCCGTGTGCTGATGAAAAATGATAAAGTGATAGCCTATGCCTCATGGAAGCTGAAAATACATGATCAAAATTATCCTACACATGATATGGAGTTGGAGGTAGTGATCTTTGCATTGATAATCTGGCAGCATTATCTCTATGGGGATAAGTGTGAGATATATATTGACCACAAGAGTCTCAAATATATATTCAAACAGAAAGAGCTTAATATTCACTATTGAAGATCTATAGATCTCATCAAGGATAATGACTTCTCAATCAACTACCATCCTAGAAAGGCAAACAAGGTGGAAGATTCTCTAAGTAGAAATGATCGTGCATCGTTATCAATGATGAGAATTGAAAAGGATGTTATCTTCATATATTTGCAAAGGACGTACATGGGAATCATTAAGGGAGGTACATAATCTAACCTTTCTCCAATTATTGCTTAACCACCCCTCTTGGAAAAAATAAACGATGCTTAAAGAAGAGATGTAGAAATTTAGAAAAGGGTGGAAGATATCAGAAATGGGAAATACTCAAATTTCAAAATTGAGGAAGAAGGGGTTGTATGATTTGGGACATGATTATATGTACCATCCGATATAGATATAAAGAAGGAGCTATTTAATGATACACATAGCTTGAACTTCTTTATCCACCCAGGGAGCACAATGATGTATTGAGATCTCTGAGAAAACTTTTGGTGGGACAATATGAAAAGGGAGATTGCTGAATATACATCAAAGTGCCTGATATGTCAGCAAGTGAAGGATGGGAGGAAAAAGTCAATGGGGATGATGAAAAATCTACCCATACCATCAATAAATTGGGAGAGAATTACCATGGACTTTATCACCGGACTTCCAAGGACATCCATATGAAACAATGCTATATGGGTCGTTGTTCATCATCTTACAAATACATCTCCATTTATCGCGATTTGAGAGGAAAACTATTGGGGTCAAATTGCACATATTTACATCCAAGAAGTGGTAAGGCTACATGGAGTACCAATATCTATTATATCCAACCGTGATCCTAGATTCACCTCAAAGTATAGGAAAAGTATCCAACATGCTCTAAGCACTGAATTGAACTTCAGTATGACCTATCATCCAAAAACTAATGTCTAATTTGAGTGAACTATTTTGTCACTGGAAGACATGTTGAGAGAATTTTTTATGGAATTCAAAGGAGTACGGGAACAACTTCTCCCACTGGTTGAATTCTCCTAAAAAAATAATTCCCACATGAGCATATGAATGACACCATATGATGAAAATTTTAGGAAAAGGTGTAGAACCCCGGCGTGTTGGGATGAATTCTGTGAGCATAAGCCTCTAGGATCTGAAATGGCCAATGCAATGGTGGAGAAGGTGAAAAAAAGTCAGCAGTATATCAAGGCAGCCCCAAGTCAAAATAAGAGTTGTGCATATATCCATCGATGAGACATTGAGTTCAAAGTTAGAGACATGGTATTTCTATACATATCTCACAAGAAGTAGGTAATGTGGTTTGTATAGAAGGTGATGTTAATTCCCAGGTACATCGGCCCCTTTGAGATCATTGATCGAGTCGGAGCTATGGCCTATCGACTTAAACTTCTACCAACCATGTCAAAAGTACAAGATGTCTTTCATGTATCACTCCTAAGTAAGTAAACACCAGAACCTTCATATATTCTCTCTTCAGAGGTGGTACAGTTGGAGGATGATCTTTCCTATGAGGAGCAACCCGTGATGATAATATATCACTATTACTCATGTTAAATGTACGATATACCTATATTTTAGAATAAGTAAATAAATGTTTTCAAACTATTTTTTGATAATAAATTATGATTTTATATAAATATTAATATAATCATATCTAGCAAATTATTTTTGAAAAAGGGCTTCATTTTTGGATTCTACACATTGATAAATGGTTAGATTGAATTTTTGAGATTTTTCTAAAATACTTGAATCTTTCATGAATAGTAAAATACGACAATTTACGATAAATGCTAAATAATGAATTTATTAAGTCATTGATGGTGATCTGTGGATGTAAGCCCAATTGGTTCGAATTCACATGAATTTATTACTATTATTGATCATGTAATACTCTCTATTCCTTGTATTGGGATGAAATAATAAACTAAAGATTAAAAAAATTAGGAAAGCCCTCCTCTCCTCCAATATAACCCCCCATAACTCCTTCTCTTAAATCCTCTCAAGCCTTGTGCCCTGCCAATATTCTGCAGAAATCACTCTCCAAGATTCTTCCCCACATCCAAAATCTCCTAGGCTCTTAAAAATACCAAAACCTCTCTTCCTAAGAGGTTCTCAACGGAGGAAGTCTCAAGAGGTCTTTAACAAAAAGTGGAGAACATCATTAGATTTAAGGTAAGGGATCCTCTGCATTTCTCTCTTAATCAAAATTTTCTCTATGCTATGCCATTTTATGTATAATCCCTAATTATGTGGCATGTTTATGCAACTCCCCCATGCTGCCCTCATGATTTCTATGTGAATAGAAACCCCTTTTCTCTCTCATCAATCCCTCTTAGTTAAACCTAACACCATGCCAATAAACTATAACAAATTCTACCTAAACCTTCTTTGTTCATTCGGGTTGCCTTGTATTTCCATATATCAAAATGGATTTATCTTATATAATTAGGTACATATTATAAATTCTATGTAGTTTTAAAAAATTAATTTATGAAGACCCTTTCATCACTCTATTTCTGGGATATACATGTTTTTAAAATATTCCCTTTTTAGAACATTCCTATAAGCAAAACTTTTTTAAGGGAACATCCCAAACTTTTTACCCAGTTTCAAGTGAAATAAATTTTCTGTTTTAAGACACAATTTTCTTTATAAAATCATTATTTTTATTAAAAAAACCTTCTTAGTTCAGTTCTTGTTTTTTTAATACATTTTCATCTTTTCTATTTTAAAAACTCTATAGTACTTTCCTTAAAACCACACAAAAATGTTTTGATGTAATGTTTCTCAAATACATTTCTTATATGTTGTCACTTCTGTTTGAAACCACCTACCATGTTATATACGTATTTTACATAATGAACGTCCATGTATGTTTTAATCCCTTTCTTTTATTGAAACTTTCATGACACACTCTTTGGTTATAGATTATGTCATGTTTGTGGTACCCAATTCATTCCATAGGTATCCTAAGGTTTATGTATAGTTGATTGTGTATGATTATTTATGTGGGAAGAATATTCATGAAACTGTTGAGATGGGTGCGACTAGATCACGACCCAATGTTTTGGGTAATGTTATGTCTCATGATATAAGATGTGAAACAAGATTGGTAGTTAGACTTTACCCGTACTAAAATGGGAAACATGATTGGTAGTTAGACTTGACTCATACTAAAATTGGAAATGGGATTGGCAATTAGCCTTGACCCGTACTAAAGATATGTTTTATGATCCTTCCACATTTATAAGATTCCATGTTTATATGATTCCATGCTTATAAGATATGATTTCGTATGTTCCATGATTTGGAAATCATTATTTCATGCCTCTTAACACTTGTGCATAAGATGTACCCTTATGTCCATAACCTTAATCATATTTTTAGATCATACCTTTGTTCATTTTTTCCCTAGGGTACCCTATGAAGATATAAGGGATTAATGGATGTTTTGAGCTCTTTATAAAAATTAAATAAAGAAATGTTTTTTACCCCCATGTTTTATGTTTTATGTACCATGTCTTCCAAGACACCTGACTTAATGATCCTTGGCTTGTACTCAGATGTATAATTATGATTAAAATCATGTAATGTTATATGTAATAGTATTGGGTCTCTATATACGTACACACATGAAAACAATCACATGTAGCACATAATGTATTCTTTTAGAATGTCAAAACAAGAACAACACTTTCAAGCCAAAACACTATCAATTTCAAAACCAAATTTAACAATTTAAATCCATTTAAAAGAAACAATTTTAATTTAAAAACCATTTTAATTATCAAAAACACCCATACACCAACCAAAAGAAATAAAACACTCAACATTAATCAATATTCTGTAGGAAGGTATTAGTAGTCTTGCTAAAACCGATGAAATGGTAGTGGGCCCTTCCCCATGCAAGAATCAACAATAAGGAAGAGCTTAAAACATGAAATCAAACTCAACTTGCATCACCATTCCTTGTGAAATCATGATCTAACACCAAATTTCCCCCATTTTCATCCATCATTCCAAAAGTAGACAAAATACTCAATTCTTGGACTACCCCTGGAAACTTGAGGTTCTGAACGAGAAATGTTTAATGACGCCCTTCCCGTACCTAACTCCTGAGATCCGATTTTCCTAATCTCCAACATCAAGAAACTCCAAATATCAAGGGAATTCTCTGATAAACATTTTTGACGAACCAACATGGGTCGACCATGAACAGGTAGACTGAGCTGGCCCACGACACGTCCCAAAGGGTGTTCCCGATCCCCAAAATATGACAACTAGTTCCATGCATAAAAATTAAACAGATGGGAATGATTTTCCCTACTAGAAAAAGAAAATTAATTAAAGAAAAAAAATATAAAAACCAGCAACTGTGTGAATGTAGCATTGTGCATATAGTCATGTGACCCTACGGGTCACCACCGACGTCAGAACAAAATTGAAAAATGGAGACTAAGTCCAATAAATATAAATCCTTTGAAGAAAAAAACAAATATTAACCATAGCTGTGAGTATTAAAAATCGTCTATCAACCTTTATAAACTATTCCCAATTCATTCTCTTTAAAATAATTGAACTATCATTTTTCATGTTTGAACAACAATATACCAAAGTATGATTTTATACTCATTTTACTCAAAAAATAAAACTCATTGTTCTTATTCAATTCCAAAAACATGTTCATTCTATTAGCGTGCCACTAATATTTTAGAAAGGGAAGTGATGCTTTCATTTTTGAATGGTAAAGAATGATTATAACAAACATTGAATTTAAAAAAAATCACACTATTTTCAAAACCAACACATCACATTCTTGTAAACACTAAATGAGAAAGCTCCAAAATAAACATATAACAATGTTAGTGAAAATATAAATTCAAGTATCACATTCATTAAAGATGGAAACTATGAGATGGTGGACATAAGTGAACCTAAATGATCATAAATAATACAGAACATAATAATACATGAGACCCTATCTGAGGTAGCCTTCCACACATGATGAAATCCAAACGACCAAACACCTGACCACCATAACTCATAATATTCCAAGGGGCTCAATTATATAGAAATAAAACAATTATTCCCACATAAAATGGGCCACTTCTCTCTACATCATATACCATTATATAAATTGTTCTAATTAAACTCTCAAAATATGCTCGGTTTCCATGTCTAATGTATATAAATCGGGTGAACCAACCGATGCTTGCTAAGAATCTGATCAAAACATATTTATATCAAAATAATTCAAAACTACTCTCACCCTGTGTCTCCCCATGGACTAATCTCATGCCTTAGAATAAATACAACACACAAGGATTCCTACCAAGGAACCCTACTAATGTATCATGGGGATTCCATAGTGAGAACATCCCATTTATTATGCATATACAAGGCATGAAAAGCATCAAGCATGGGTTTTCATAGTAACAATTTTCTAAATGGGCCTTTAAGCATTTCTCAAAACCAACTATTATAAAACCTGCATTTTAACCTTCAAAAGAAGTGTAAAAACACCATTTACCCTTTCATACCATTCAAAAATGCTCCAAAAACATTTCTATTATAGCATGAAAACAAAAAAAAAATCTTATAAAATGTCAAATGGGCTATTTATCGGTGGCACATGCAAAAACACTGTTAGATGAAACTTTTATATCATTATTCAAAACCACAACCATAAGGACAACCAATACAAGGAAATAGAAAAACCATTTCACATAATTCCAATAAATAAAAAAATCCAAACCATGAATTTTACATCACATATTATCCACAAAATCGATCCGAGAATATAACTAGAAAAATGGTGTGCGCTATTTACCAAAAAAAAATTCTTGTTACGACAAATCCAGGCTTAGAACACAATTTGCATACCATGTAATATAATACCAGAGTAAAAATCATTATTTATTAATCATGAGGGGTGAGGATATTATGAAATAGTTGAATCTTAAACTAAAATGGTATGTATAGGTGGATCATAAATTATTTCACAATAATCATTTATTCTCAAAACCATATGTTACAAACAGGGATAAAATAAAATGTGAAAAACAAGAAACTCATAATGCATTAATTTAAGTAAATGAAATGGGATCCTACCTCTGGTTGGAAATAATTTAATACCGATCACTTGATAGAACTTGCAGTGACCACTCATCCCCAACCCCACATATGCACACACAAGCCTTCATATATACAAATATATATACCTTAACCCAATGAACATGTTCCCTATGACATGAGTGAACAAGTATATGGGAGAAGTATATATTTATAAATTTTTATATATAGGTTTATGCATGAAAATCCTTAAAATTGTTCCATGCACATTGTAACAATTATCAGGTACTGAAAATCACCCTATCAAGGTAAATTCTCTTAAAAAAATTAACCAGGTACTAAAAAATTAATGCTAAAAGGACCAACTCACCAAAAAAATAATTACCATGGGCTCATAAAATAAAAAACGCCAAAATATAAATTGAGAAATAACTAAGAATGAAGGAAAAACTACCCAATTTAGAAATATAAAGATCAAACAACCTAGAAATAAATGACAATAAAATTAAAAAATTTAAATTCCATACATTAGAAGATGAAAAACAAATCGGTATGAAGAAAATATCACCTCAAACAGAGGTGGTAAAGCGAACAACTCGAACCACTTCTCCTTCTATGGCGATTATCAGAAATCTCACCATCATGACCCAAGGGATCATTCACACACCCTATCAATGGAAGAAACAAGAAAATGTTGTATCCATAAGCCTAGCATTTTTGGCCAATTGGTACTAGATGAGGAGAATGATAAAACTCTGAATCAATGGATAATATAAAGAGAGACATGGTTACCCCAAGAACCTTCCATGGAACGTGAAGTGAAACAGGAGAGGCTATTGTGAAAGGAGGGTGTCGAATGTGTTCGTGACCCGTAAAGAGGCTGGTACTCTAGAGAGGGGTGGGATTCGAAGAGGGATCGTGCTAGCCAGAGGCATGCTCACCAGAGAGAGGAAGGGAGGGTGACACTGGAGGTTGGGTGGTCGGAGGATGGGAGAGAGTAGGAAGGGAATCATGCAGAGAGGGGGAAAGAGAGGTGGTGGGTTTCTTAGGAGAGGGAAGGGATGTGAATTATATTAATAGAAACATTATAATAATAATAAAAATCATAATAATAAAAATTAATATTTATAATAATGTTAGTAACCATAATAATAATAATAATAGATATTTTAATAATAAGAAAAATCATAATAATAAATTTAATAATAATAAAAATAATAATCACAATCATAATAATAATCATTATTATTAATGATTATTTTAATTTTTTTTATTATTAATCTGATTTTATTATTTTTAGACATGGAGAAGGCATGACATTTTGGTAGCATAGTCGACCAAACAATGAGCCAACCGTGCGTAGGCCAAAAAATATCCCGAAAGTTTTAAACTCCAAATTTTTTTACCCAGGTCTCAACACAAACCCGAATCAGAATCATCCAAGACCAAAAAAATGAATAAAATAATCATATGGACAAGGTTGGGGTATGAATTATCATAAAATACCTACCATGTACTGACAATCCTATTTGCATTCTAACCGATATCCAAAGATATGGACTCTTTAGAAAATGCCCCTCTGATACAAAATTGTACCAAAATGACCTCTGTTACCCTCAAACATGGGACCAAACCTGACCCATAACATAGCCAAACAATATTCCTAATCCCCACAGGCTTGTGAAAATCCTCTGAGCATCGAATGAATCGGAGGGAATGATTTTTCTTAACCTGAACAAAACACATTGCATATATAAATATACGCTTGGAAAAGAAATAGACAATGAACATTTAAAAAAATATATTCTATAACTGTAAGAAGGAAATTGATATAAAAAACTATAAAAGTATCCAAAACTCCAAAATACATGACCAATTGAAAACGACCAAAACTAAACAGCTTATCCTGGTGATGGTGTCGATTAACTCCCTACATCTCAACACCAACTACCCAACTCAACTGACATGAAACCTCTCCACCTCAATGTGATGAATTTAATTTCCATTTTTGGGAGACATAAAAATGTTTATGAACCAATGATGTGGTGCATAAGGTTTAAGTTAGCAGGATCAACTAGATACCATCTAGATGTTCCATAGAAATTCAATGTATAAAAATTCACATATGAACATTTTAAATAAAACAAGGAATTAATAGATGTAAATTAGTTTTCTAGAAAACATATTAAATGTTTCCCCCTTATCATTATGCTAAAAAATTAAGTATATCAATTTGAATGAATATTTTTCCATATCATCTTTAACAAGAATAAGAATGCATGTCAAGGAAAAATAGTATAATAAAAATCAATACAATACAAAACTACATTAGTAGAACATGAATCACAATACCAAGGGATACAAAAGGTCATGTTTCAGGGTACTCATACCAAAAATCATAGATTTTTTCACTATGGTAGATGGAGACAATGATATGCACTCCTAGACAAGGGAGATACCCCATAAATTGAATCCCCAAAATCCGATACTTTCCTATATAAAACAATATAATCTATTGGAAAATAAGAACACTCTAAAATGTGAACCCCCATAATAAATGATGCCCTCAACCTAAATCTTCCACATAGTACCCAAGGTATCCCATGTGGTAAATTTCAAAATCATCTCAATGGTTCAAAAATCATTTCAAAATCATTTAATAATTCAATTAAATTCTTTTAAAATACATTTTTTTCTTTCATTATTTAAAAAATCAAGGTGAAATCATTTTTCTTTAAAATTTATTTTAAACAAAAACAACTAAATCATGAAAATTCCTTGTATAAATATGTTTATAAAGTTGAAACAATATGGTTCATAAAACAAGGATAGAAAAGGGACCAACTACTTTTAATGTTGAGTTGCACATTTGTAACACCCCAAGATTTCATAGTGTGTTATTTCTTCAAAATAATTCAATAACATGCACTACACGCAACACCGAGTTCAATCACACCATGACTTACAAAAAAAAGCCATTCAAAAGAGGTTATGAATAGTATTATCTAAATTTTAAACTTTATATAATCCTTATAATTTTAGAATCCATATTATTAGTTTCTTAGATATAATGCAAGAACAAATTCATTTTCAGTATTGCACTTTTATCAACTTTTAATAGTGAGCCCTTTTTAAATACAATATTTTAAACTTTTTGACTAAATGGGGACATCAAAAATTTAAAATGAAACACCCCAAGCTTCCACGGTACGTTTCCCTTTGAATAATGTGATAGCGTGTGTTGTATGCAACACCGAGTTCTAACACACCATAACCAATCAAACTAGCCGTTATGAATAGTAACACCTACTTTTTGAAATTATATATATTTTATATTTGAAAATGGACTTCATTTTTGTATTCGGAATATCGAATTTAGCCTAAGGTGAAATTTTGGTACATTTCGGATAACTTTCATATTTTGATGAATAGTGAAAATTACTAAATTTTAATTAAAAACAACTTTTTTAATCAAAATAATTAATAGTGATAAATTATGAATTTGAGTGGTTTTAAAGTATATTTAGAATATATTTTTACCATTTAATATAATGTTGGTCATTGGACATAATTTTACAATTAAACCGAACATAAACAAGTGTCAATCTTTTGATAGTTATTATCTCTTAAAAACACGCTTTTTGTTTTGACATCGGGAATTAATTTTAAATTAATTTCTTCCACTTCTGTGTTTTGAATTTAGGAAAATGGATTCCATATTTGGAATCAGGATGTTCAAATTGTGTAAATAGGTAACTTTTATTTTTAGACATTTTGAATAATTACTGCGGTAAATATTTTATTTACCATGGTTAAGGGTAAATCCGGTAAATAAGGGTTAAAAATAATATTATCATAATACTAAATTACCCTAAAACGTGTCTTAACCCTATTGGTTGATACATGGTCGACCATGGGAATCTTTGGGTCTATTTTGGGACCCCATGGATCTACTTGTATGTGATAATGACACTTTATTTTAATTTAGTTAAAATAAATACAAAAATGACACAAGCATATATCTTTTAGAACAACAATTGTTACATAGTGTTATATATGTTGGATTTTAGATTATAAATATTCATTAGAAAGCTAAAAAGATTTCCTACATAATTATATTTTATTTATAATTTTTAGACATTAAATAATTTATTTTATATATTACACAATGATGATGCAGTAATTACTATAATAGTGAAAAATTAAAATAATTGATATTATAAATACCCAAATAAATATAATATGAAACTTTTAATGAATTAAACTAATTTTCTAGGATAATATGATATATTAGGATTGATTTAATTGACTTTTTTAGAAGTAATCAATCTGTTATGAGTTTCACAAAAATCAACTATTGAATAGTGTCAAAATTGACATAAAAGAGTTCTTAAACAAATATTATATTATTAATTGATATTAAATTCCTAAAAATCTAAGGATCGGCCAAGAGACTTATATCATGATAGGTTCATCATTAATGTACCACTTGGGGGTCTCTTGGATGTATATAGTAAGTTTATTAACCATATTATATAAAAATACAAAGAGACATTGTAAAAGTGAAACTAATTAACTTAGAGTTAATACTTAAAGATAAGGTTAATATAAGTACCCAAACCTATCTAAATTCTATTGTTTGAGTGTTTTTCGACCTATCCCCACCTTAACCTTTGAATAATCAACTTTGGAGCCTTTAGAAACAGAATATGAATTTATTATAAATTAATATTTCTAACTTTTCCAAAGGTGCCCCTCACCCCTCTTATAAAAGGGCACTCCTCCTTCTCATTTCTTCACACCTTGAAAGCCTTTTTGTTCGGCCAAACTCTGCCCAAATACTATCCCAACATCCCTCACTACAACCGAGAGGCCTTAGTTTGATCAGAAAGCCAACCTAAGGAGCCCTTTTGATCAAATCAAAAGGAAGAACCCGAAGAAGAGGTAATGATTTCACCACCCTTTTCTAAGTTCCTTTCTTCTTCCACTTCCTCTTTATTTGTTCTTACCATTCTAAAATAATAACTCCAGTATCTTACATATACTGTGATGTTATTATAAATATGGTACAACCATATTCAGTATTCTATCCACCCTTTGAATAACATGTCACCATACGTGCGTACGTACGGCTTACCGTCTCCACGTCGTGGTGTAATTGTTATTCAATATATTATTATTTGGATGGGTATAATAATGATGTTTAACTCATGTAAATAATAAATATAACATGTTAATGATTCTGTATATATGATATACCATCCATTTATATATTATTTTAATATCAAAAGATTGATATTGTCACTCGTGCGTACGTACGGACTACCGTCTCCACGAACGCGATGAGATTCATTCTCCATCGTATCCATTCAAGTATAATTATCATTTGATGATTTAAAAATGATGTTTAAGGACTGGATATAATTCTGTATATGAATAAGATACAACAACCATGGCTTATGTAACCAAACATATAAAAGAAAATGTGTAAGTTAACTCCCGAAACGACGATAATTCTAAGATATTATTAACAAATCAATGTTAAAAGATCATATATGATATCATATTAATATATATGATTCATGTATAATTTAATAACAACTATTTCACCATTATAGAGGAGGTTAACCTACCCCAACCAAGGAAAAGTACAAGGTAAGGGTTATTTCACAATCTCTTCATTATCCGAGGTTGTTTATACGTAATAATCTACTAGGATATCTTTATCATCCACATCCATGTTTCTTAAAGATGTATTTCAAAACATTTTTACTATTTAAAAGAATATGGGTTAAAGTCATTTATACCCTTGTTTGACTTTTTATAAGAGGTTTATAAAAGAATCTTTCCGTCGTTTTCAAAACAAGGTCCTTTTTAACCTTTTCGACAGAATTGAGGTAAGAATGTTTTTTTTAACTTATACGGCGGGTGCGGTTATTTTACGCCGTTATAAAATCTTCAAAGATTTCCTTACAAGCTTATAATAATATTTTCAAAGAAAATGTTTTATTTTATATGGATCTTAAATGATTTCAAAATAAAAGGAGATATTTCTTTAAAAAAAAAATTTGATTTCATCTACGTCAACATACTTTGATGGATTTTAAGATTATTTGAAGTTGATTTATTATGATACAAAAATTCTATATTTTATTGAAGGTTTTGTGATATGTTTGACTATGGATGTGCTATTTTTATCCCATTCATAGTTTAGGGTGAAATTATTGACATTTCGTATGCTAGTTTTAATACGAATTTTTATGTTATGTTTAAACCTTTTCATATGGGAATGCATTGGACTTAATAAGTGACGGGTGGAGTCCGCTATAGTTCCTCGATGCATCGGTAGGTCTCATGAGACAAACTAGTGTCTTGGCACAAGGCCTTGACAAAATATTATTTGTAGTCTTGGAACGAGGCCTTGACTATGTGGTTATGATAGTCTGGCATTATGCATTCCAACATTATGAAAGTGGTTATTGATTTTTGCATGTGATTATTCGATTAGTAGAATATCCATGTGAATAATTAAATGGCATTATTTCATTTTATTTATGCCATACCATGTTGAAAGTTCATGTTTAAAAGGCATTTGTTTTAGTAATGCATTGCCTTAAATGTTTATTCTTATTTATGAATGTTTCTGCTATATTGTTATCCTTACTGGGCATTTGAGCTCACCCCTTTTCTATGTTTTATTTTTCCCAGGAAGTGAAGAAGTAAGTTATGAATGACCTGCAGGGATATTATGTGGGGATATGAGTGTGGATTATGGAGACAATATGTTGTTTTAGTAGTTTTTCGTTTAATGATGTAATGTAAAACTTATGAATATATCTAGTGTTTCCAAGGCTACTAAACCAATCGGTCTTTCGATATTTGATCTTTCTTGTGATCATGCCAATGTTACGAAGTAATGCACCGACTCTGGGCAGCTGGGGTCGGGGCGTTACAGTTGGTATCAGAGGAAGTTTAGTACAAACCTTGGAAACTAGTTTAGATAAACTCTGATTAGAGCACGTAGACCTAAGATGAACTTTGAGGATTAGTATAGAAGAACTTCCTAGAATTTTGGTATTATAGAGATTTTGTGAGTTTTCCGAGCAATACATCCCTGTCTGGATACGAGCAGGTAGAGGCGGCTCTGGCACAGATGTACCTAGGGGTATAACCCGAAAACACCGCTTTGAGCTAGACTCGAACGAGAACTGGTGCACGACAACGGGCCTTGCTGCACTCTTGGTTACGACACTCCCGGGGGATATGCTTAGGATAACTCTCATTTTCTTTACAAATCATTTTGAAGGGTTTATGAGTATATACTTCCTTAAAGAAAACATTCTTATGATTATGGATTATATCCATAAATAGTTCAATTTATTTTAAGTGTTTTATAAGTATGGGATTATGTATTTTGATTCATAAACTGATATAGTTTATGCCATGGTATAGAAATGGCGCCCAGTAGAAGGAATGAGAACTCCAGAAATACACATGATTCAAAGAGAAGGAAGGATCATATCTTTCATGGTCTTAAGCTACAATTTATAAGAGAAATAGTCTCCCATGTATTATCATCATATGAAGAAATAATATCATGTGTTGATAAGATAAGTAAAGAGTTTACTGAGTCCTATGGCTTTGAAGGGAAGCAAGAGAAGAAAAGGATAGAAGAGAGAAAGATAGATAAAGGGAAGAGGGAAAAGAAGAATTTTTCCCATATGTGGTAACTGTGGAAAGAAACACCCTGGAACTTGCCTGAAAGGAATGGGAGTTTGTTATAAGTGTGGAGGAAAAGGGCACAAAGTACATGACTGTAAGGGTAAGAAAATGGTTTTAAATGTACAATTATTCATTTGCAAGGAGTTTGGACACTACGCGAACCTATGTCCCAGTCATCAAACTATGACGCAAATGATGTTATTGGATAATAACCAAGTTATGATACTACCACAGATGAAGAGGAATGATTAGAGTTCTTATGTTGATTATGTCAATTGAGTGTTGTATCAACAATGTACTTGTTATAATAATTATAGAGTATATAAGGATTGTACTGCAATACTATTTCATTAAGGACTTGAGATTATGTGGAACAAAGAAAAGTGACTCAATAGCAGGATAAATTTTTGGAAAATATATGGTTGAGAGAATGATAAATCATAATATAGTTCTGATACTGAGGTAGTGATTTTGGAATAATATGTGATTGTTTTGGATAAATTATATTGGATATTCTTGACTACCTTCGAACTAATTAATGATTTTTATATTCCATCATTGTTGGGGTTTAAAACATTTTTGGATTAATGAAGTATATCCAGCATTCTATATGGAATAGGGGAACATGAATGTAATCAATAAGGAATATGGTAATTCAAGATGTTTCAGTTTATTAAAAGAATACAAGATGAAGGTATTCATATGCTATTGCGGGGTAAAAAGGATCTATATTATGTTTACCTTCCTTATAAATGTTGGACTGTGAGTTTGGACAGAAGTATTTTGGATAGTTCTAGTTTGGATTATTTTGGATTACCATAAAAGGAAAACCCGGAGGTTGGGCGGCAACCCGTCGCGTTCGGCAAGGCTGCGAGACTTGAACCCGCAACTGAAGGGCGACAAGGGTGTATCACCTACCACTGGCCCATGAGATGTCCTGGATTAAATAATGTTGTTTTTTTAAAGATCTGGTAGATGAATTATAAATTTATTTATTTTGGAACCCTGTACGAATAGTATAAATAAATAAAAAATTACATTCTATTATCTTTTAGAGTGAAAGATGAGTTTGTGGTAGAAACTTATTAATGGATAAAACTCTGATTATAAAGTAAGTATATCTCCTTATGATCTTAGCCAATCTCATAAATAAATTCCTCATCATTAATAAAAGGAACTTAGAACAAAAATGTTGTCCTAGATGGTACCTTAAATCATCACTAATTTATGGCTTTGGGATTGTTGGCCTTTTCATAGCCATGTTCTCTACCACTCTCCATCAAATAATTGATGGCTAGATTTTTCTTCCATATCCATATTTTCTTACATGGAACCCTAGTATGTGTTATTTCCGGTAATCTTCATACTTTCCACTCTTTATTTTAAATAGAGGCCTCATTAATTCATTTTTCGATGTGGGATTTCAACTAAGATATTTTGAAACGTCAAAAATGTGTTATCCCAATACCCTATATTTTGTTGAACCGATGGTACTTCAAATCATCATAGATTGATGAGTTTAAGGACCTAAATTTTATACTTTTTTGTGATTGATGACCTCAATCACTACCTATAAATATTTACGTTTTTCCTCCAATTATATGTCTCTAATTGCCACCAATGTTCTCCTAATCAAGATCATAATTTGGTGGTGACCCTTTCATTTCTCTTTTCCTCATATTAAGTCTAAATTTTAGTAACCCAATTTCCGATGTGGGTTTTCCCACAAATATATTTTCTATTTTCAACCTTTTATTTTCTAAGAACAATTTCAAATTGCGAGGACACAATTTATTGAAGGAGGGGAGAATGTAACACCCCAAGATTTCATAGTGTGTTATTTCTTCAAAATAATTCAATAACATGCACTACACGCAACACCGAGTTCAATCACACCATGACTTACAAAAAAAAGCCATTCAAAAGAGGTTATGAATAGTATTATCTAAATTTTAAACATTATATAATCCTTATAATTTTAGAATCCATATTATTAGTTTCTTAGATATAATGCAAGAACAAATTCATTTTCAGTATTGCACTTTTATCAACTTTTAATAGTGAGCCCTTTTTAAATAAAATATTTTAAACTTTTTGACTAAATGGGGACATCAAAAATTTAAAATGAAACACCCCAAGCTTCCACGGTACGTTTCCCTTTGAATAATGTGATAGCGTGTGTTGTACGCAACACCGAGTTCTAACACACCATAACCAATCAAACTAGCCATTATGAATAGTAACACCTACTTTTTGAAATTATATATATTTTATATTTGAAAATGGACTTCTTTTTTGGATTCGGAATATCGAATTTAGCCTAAGGTGAAATTTTGGTACATTTCGGATAACTTTCATATTTTGATGAATAGTGAAAATTACTAAATTTTAATTAAAAACAACTTTTTTAATCGAAATAATTAATAGTGATAAATTATGAATTTGAGTGGTTTTAAAGTATATTTAGAATATATTTTTACCATTTAATATAATGTTGGTCATTGGACATAATTTTACAATTAAACCGAACATAAACAAGTGTCAATCTTTTGATAGTTATTATCTCTTAAAAACACGCTTTTTGTTTTGACAGCGGGAATTAATTTTAAATTAATTTCTGCCACTTCTGTGTTTTGAATTTAGGAAAATGGATTCCATATTTGGAATCAGGATGTTCAAATTGTGTAAATAGGTAACTTTTATTTTTAGACATTTTGAATAATTACTGCGGTAAATATTTTATTTACCATGGTTAAGGGTAAATCCGGTAAATAAGGGTTAAAAATAATATTATAATAATACTAAATTACCCTAAAACGTGTCTTAACCCTATTGGTTGATACATGGTCGACCATGGGAATCTTTGGGTCTATTTTGGGACCCCATGGATCCACTTGTAAGTGATAATGACACTTTATTTTAATTTAGTTAAAATAAATACAAAAATGACACAAGCATATATCTTTTAGAACAACAATTGTTACATAGTGTTATATATGTTGGATTTTAGATTATAAATATTCATTAGAAATCTAAAAAGATTTCCTACATAATGATATTTTATTTATAATTTTTAGACATTAAATAATTTATTTTATATATGACACAATGATGATGCAGTAATTACTATAATAGTGAAAAATTAAAATAATTGATATTATAAATACCCAAATAAATATAATATGAAACTTTTAATGAATTAAAATAATTTTCTAGGATAATATGATATATTAGGATTGATTTAATTGACTTTTGTCGAAGTAATCAATCTTTTATGAGTTTCACAAAAATCAACTATTGAATAGTGTCAAAATTGACATAAAAGAGTTCTTAAACAAATATTATATTATTAATTGATATTAAATTCCTAAAAATCTAAAGATCGGCCAAGCGACTTATATCATGATAGGTTCATCATTAATGTACCACTTGGGGGTCTCTTGGATGTATATAGTAAGTTTATTAACCATATTATATAAAAATACAAAGAGACATTGTAAAAGTGAAACTAATTAACTTAGAGTTAATACTTAAAGATAAGGTTAATATAAGTTCCCAAACCTATCTAAATTCTATTGGTTGAGTGTTTTTCGACCTATCCCCACCTGAAACTTTGAATAATCAACTTTGGATCTTTTAGAAACCGAATATGAATTTATTATAAATTAATATTTCTAACTTTTCCAAAGGTGCCCCTCACCCCTCTTATAAAAGGGCACTCCTCCTTCTCATTTCTTCACACCTTAAAAGCCTTTTGGTTCGGCCAAACTCTGCCCAAATACTCTCCCAACATCCCTCACTACAACCGAGAGGCCTTAGTTTGATCAGAAAGCCAACTTAAGGAGCCCTTTTGATCAAATCAAAAGGAAGAACCCGAAGAAGAGGTAATGATTTCACCACCCTTTTCTAAGTTCCTTTCTTCTTCCACTTCCTCTTTCTTTGTTCTTACCATTCTAAAATAATAACTCCAGTATCTTACATATACTGTGATGTTATTATAAATATGGTACAACCATATTCAGTATTCTATCCACCCTTTGAATAACATGTCACCATACGTGCGTACGTACGGCTTACCGTCTCCACGTCGTGGTGTAATTGTTATTCAATATATTATTATTTGGATGGGTATAATAATGATGTGTAACTCATGTAAATAATAAATATAACATGTTAATGATTCTGTATATATGATATACCATCCATTTATATATTATTTTAATATCAAAAGAATGATATTGTCACTCGTGCGTACGTACGGACTACCGTCTCCACGAACGCGATGAGATTCATTCTCCATCGTATCCATTCAAGTATAATTATCATTTGATGATTTAAAAATGATGTTTAAGGACTGGATATCATTCTGTATATGAATAAGATACAACAACCATGGCTTATGTAACCAAACATATAAAAGAAAATGAGTAAGTTAACTCCCGAAACGACGATAATTCTAAGATATTATTAACAAATCAATGTTAAAAGATCATATATGATATCATATTAATATATATGATTCATGTATAATTTAATAACAACTATTTCACCATTATACAGGAGGTTAACCTACCCCAACCAAGGAAAAGTACAAGGTAAGGGTTATTTCACAATCTCTTCATTATCCGAGGTTGTTTATACGTAATAATCTACTGGGATATCTTTATCATCCACATCCATGTTTCTTAAAGATGTATTTCAAAACATTTTTACTATTTAAAAGAATATGGGTTAAAGTCATTTATACCCTTGTTTGACTTTTTATAAGAGGTTTATAATGGAATCTTTCCGTCATTTTCAAAACAAGGTCCTTTTTAACCTTTTCGACAGAATTGAGGTAAGAATGTTTTTTTAACTTATACGGCGGGTGCGGTTATTTTACGTCGTTATAAAATCTTCAAAGCTTTCCTTACAAGCTTATAAGAATATTTTCAAAGAAAATGTTTTATTTTATATGGATCTTAAATGATTTCAAAATAAAAGGAGATATTTCTTTAAAAAAAATTTTTGATTTCATCTACGTCAACATACTTTGATGGATTTTAAGATTATTTGAAGTTGATTTATTATGATACAAAACTTCTATATTTTATTGAAGGTTTTGTGATATGTTTGACTATGTATGTGCTATTTTTATACCATTCATAGTTTAGGGTGAAATTATTGACATTTCGTATGCTAGTTTTAATACGAATTTTTATGTTATGTTTAAACCTTTTCATATGGGAATGCATTGGACTTAATAAGTGACGGGTGGAGCCCGCTATAGCTCCTCGATGCATCGGTAGGTCTCATGAGACAAACTAGTGTCTTGGCACAAGGCCTTGACAAAATATTATTTGTAGTCTTGGAACGAGGCCTTGACTATGTGGTTATGATAGTCTGGCATTATGCATTCCAACATTATGAAAGTGGTTATTGATTTTTGCATGTGATTATTCGATTAGTAGAATATCCATGTGAATAATTAAATGGCATTATTTCATTTTATTTATGCCATACCATGTTGAAAGTTCATGTTTAAAAGGCATTTGTTTTAGTAATGCATTGCCTTAAATGTTTATTCTTATTTATGAAAGTTTCTGCTATATTGTTATCCTTACTGGGCATTTGAGCTCACCCCTTTTCTATGTTTTATTTTTCCCAGGAAGTGAAGAAGTAAGTTATGAATGACCTGCAGGGATATTATGTGGGGATATGAGTGTGGATTATGGAGACAATATGTTGTTTTAGTAGTTTTTCGTTTAATGATGTAATGTAAAACTTATGAATATATCTAGTGTTCCAAGGCTACTAAACCAATCGGTCTTTCGAGATTTGATCTTTCTTGTGATCATGCCAATGTTATGTAATAAAGCACCGACTCTAGGCAACTAGGGTCGGGGCGTTACAACATTCCCCTAATGGTATTGACCAATAACGAAAATTAAACTACCTATATGAAGGCCCTGGAATAAAATAAACATCACTAGATTGATCAAATTTAGAAAAGTAGGTGTCAATGGAAAGGAGGTATACCACATTACTCTAGAAAAAAAGAACGCCACACCCTGACTAAAAAATGAATGGGCTTAGAAACAAATCATAATATGAATCTAGAAGGATTCATGAAGAAAAACCAAATTATACCAATAGATGTAATATTATAACTCCATGGAGCTAATGTGATCAAAGGCAACAATGAAGCGGAAAGATCAATTACTTGGCGATATGAAACACAATCAAATAAATGATCAAATACTAATCAGATCAATCATTAACGAGTTTATTCTCAAAAAATCACATGGGAATTCCCTTGGGTTTAGGGTAAGAGAGTTTGGAGAATGAAATGAAATAAAACATACATACTACTATTTTAAAAACTATATGTGGGCCGTTACACAATGTGTAACAAAGTTACATGACATGTAAGCTTTCAAAACCCATCCCAGTGGGGTCCATTCCATTACTACATGAATCCCTCCTCATCTTTTCTAGGGGCCGGTGCTAGCGCTGAGTTGGAATATCCCCCAAATGTGAGGAATTAGCCTAAGTACATGTACACTCACATAAATATCCAAGCCACAAATGATGAAATGTGAATAAAACTACGAAAAAATGCATGAAAAATAATATATCCCGCACCCATAGTTAAATAGTGATAGTTCAAGGAAGTAAAAAATTCCAAAAAAAATCTCCCCAAATGAAAAGAGTTTGTATCCACAAGTCCAATCTATAATGTAAGTGGTACTGGGACTATCCTCTAAAAAATGACAGAACACATCTCTGCATGTCCTGTCTCACAAGGCACCACTTTGTCCTACTCTACTTGGAAATCCATCTAAGGGTCGATTTTCTGTACAAGACATGACATGTGTGGGAAAAGAACATGTAGTTGTGAGTAAAAAAATACCACAACAGAATACCACAAAGAAAATACCATGAATGAATACATAGTTAGCTCCACAAAGATATATGTCTACAAAAAATATATCAAGAAGTTATAGATATACACAATATAATAAGACACACAATATTATAAATACACATAGTCCTGATAAGGAACACTGTCTGGATAAGACACATAGTCCTTATAAGACACACAATCTCCATAATTCATACAATTTCTATAAGATAGAGAATCTGTAGGTCACTACCAACCATATAAATGTTTTCTAGAAGAACACACGTTCCGAGAAAACTCAATCATGAAGAAATTAAGTTATAAAAAAGTCCAGAAAACCCACTTATGATATATCTAAATGAAAATATCATCGTAAGGTCCCTAATACCATAGAAATCTCGCTAATCATACATCTGGTTTGAATGTTATGGCCAAATGAAAATTTTAGAAGGTGGTTTACTAGGGCATGGACCAACTATGGAGGTCGATCATGCCCTAGCTATTTCGGCTATGTGATCAATGATCAACTACCATAATTGACTGTGGCCTTGTCTAGCCACTCAAGTTTAACATGGTTTTTCCCCGACCTATAGGGTCTGACTAGAGCTTTTAGGTCTAACTCGATCCTCTAGGTCGACCCAGACCACTAGGCCTAGCTCACTCACATTGGGCACATCCCACCTCTCTATCCCAACTCTCTCTCCCTGACCTAGCCCATTTACTATTTCTTCCACTAATGTGGTCACCTAAAATGACCATTGTCACTCTTCTCCCCCCCATCACATCACACATTTGCAACGTTCCATGCTGTACCAGACATGTCGCACCATCGTGCCCCGATGTGTGCCACTGCCTATGTCTGTTGTCGATGCCAATCCTTCAATGATCTACCATTCGTGCTCAGTTCCTCTAATCTCTTAATCAAAAACACCTCTATGTTCCTTGGATATAGAGATACGTTGGTCTGGCCTCTGTTTCATCTTGTCTCTAATCAGTGGGTCAAATCATATTTAGAGACTCCCAGAAAGTCAACCCAAGATCATGATGATCCAATGACGTTGAACACCATTAACGAGGGAGATAAGTCCCAATAAATCTTGATGAATAATCCTTTGAATTTGTTCATGTCAGCCTCAATTAGTTCTCCTGATAAGGATAAATGAAGAGGACAAACAAATCACCTGATAATCCTGCAACAATAACCCATCCCACAATAATGATCAAACAACAAATCAGTCTATTTTTGACTGACCTGTGTTCATCATAGTAATACTGAATGGGAAAAAAAGAAAAAAATGTCCTACTAGGGATATGGATCATTCAATTTCATGGATTGATTATCGTTGTTGATCTATCACGAATGATCTCTGATCCTAGTGTTTGTCGTTGCTATTGTTAGAATCATCTAAGGATTCTCTTTAGAGCCTCTAGGGAATTTCCAAGGTTATGATCCTAACACTTAGTCCATTCCTAGATATTCTTATAAAAGACAAAATTTCATCGGGCTGACATAACATTTAAATAAAATCAAATCACAGTTTATTTCTTACATTTGGATGTCTAAAAACAAATTCTCATAGCCGACCCGTGTCGGATGATGTTAAAAATCACCTAGAAAAATAACCACATTACTAACTCAAAAGTTGTATTATATTTTTAATACTATTCACATTTCATGAGTTATTAGGATTTTGAAATAAAATTATTTTATTTAATTATTTTATTTCTAGTTACATCATTGATGACATTTTCTTCAAATGACCTATGATGACCAAAGTTGTGTCTTATGTGGGGTAAAGTCTCCATTTTGAGCTCAATGCTGCCCTAAAATTTCTCATCTGGGAATTCATTTAAATTATTTTCCACTCTTTTAGTAATGATGCATGCACTTGCTATTAAGTACATAACAACTTTCGATGAATATTTATTGGCACACCGGGCCTCGAAATCACATTTCTTCTCACCACCTAGCCTCAGAAGTTTCACAAATAATATAAAAAATCTTGAAACAATATGAGTCATTACATTCTCCCCATCTTAAGGCTTTATGAATTTGAAAATCCATAGCAAGGGATACTCAAACAAATTATTTTACTATGCATGAATTTGAGAATCTCGTTCCCATGTTCTCTCCAGAAGATTCCTAGGCTACCATAGAACTTGCAATAGATAAATCAACCATCCCCGAAGGATCCTCTCATATCGATCCTCGATCTCCATATGCTACTAAGAAAAATTCTCCCCATCATTGATGTCCATCTCTCCATAGTCAATCACCTATGATAGGTCATCCATATACCTCTTATGCTTCGACACTTATAAGACATCAGGTACACAATAGAATTGTAGTAGTAGATCCAAGTGGTATGTGACCTTGAAAAAAAATTTAGTATTAGAAAAGGTCTGATAAACTCCCTCATATAATTATACCCTAACCAAATCCCTACAATCTGCATCATTGTGAGACCCCAAAAAAAAGTGGTCTTCATACTTGAACTATAAAGGCCTCTAGCTTCATTTATCATAATACGTCTAATGGATCTCCGTAGTCTTCATCAACTCTTAGATGATCTACAAGCTCTCTATTTTTCCTGCCCAAACTCTCGGCCCATGAGTGCTGACTCTCCCGAGTCTGTGTAGTAAAGTGGTAACCTACTGGGTCACCCATACATGGCCTCGAATGGTTCCTTAACAATGGTGTAATGGTATATATTTTTTACAAAAATTCCACCATGGGTAGGTGATCCTCCCAAAATAATCCAAAATCTTACATGAAAGAACATAGCATGTCAATCCGAACCTGTCGGGTCGACTCTATTTGGTCGTCCTTCTATTGGTGAAATGTTGTGCTCCAAAATAAATTGGTTCCAGACACCTCTTTAAATCCCTTCCAAAACCATGATGTAATGTTTCCATCATGAAATGAGAATATAGTCAATAGAACTACATGGAGTCAAATTACATCCTGTACATAAGGACATCCAAATATCTCTATCTAAATCCACTCATAAATATATTGGAAGTGGGAAAACATGGTTAGTAGCTCAATGATCACACGGATAGTATCGTGTCCCTTCAAAGTACAAGGTAAACATGTCATTTAGTTCTTAAATATCCCATCCCATATAAATTTCATCACCTCAAGGGGCTGATTCAAACCCGTTGGAACACAGTTCTTGGCATTCACTTACTGAAATGTAAGACAATGAGAAATAAACTCTACAACTACATTCTTCAACCCTAGCCACTAAAACTAACATCCATGGTCATTTTAGATCTTTTTCACACCTATACGTAACACCAATGGGGATGTATGGAACTCCCTCAAAACCTCCTCTCGCAACCCCACTTGTACTACTCTACATGCTTTGAAAATTAAAACGTTCTCCCCACCTTCCAAATATCCATAAGGGGCATGCCCTATGGACATCAGAGACATAAATTCTCCCAGATGGTATACCCAATATGTGACTCCATGAATAACTTATATATTGGTGGAGTAAAAAATCAACTGAAGGTGATCTACTCCATCCCCATCCCCAAATGATATCTACCATAAGTCCAACTTCTCTAATGACTCATTCATCAAATGTGAACTCAATTTCTTATTGAGAGCATCTACTACCATGTTCCCCTTCATAGGATTATAAACATTCTCAAATTCATATTCATGAAGGAAAGATGGCTATCTCCTCAATCTCATGTTCAGGTCCTTCAATGATAAGGCACACATGATATTCTTGTGGTCAGAGTAGATGATAAACCACTCACGCATCCAGTATTGTCACCAAATATTGAAAGAGAAGAATACCACTGCTATCTCAAGATCATCGTTCCTGTAGTTATTATATTTTTGTACCAACTAGTGTGAACTATAATCAATAACCACATTCCACTACATCAGAACACAACGAAGCATGGTTTGTGATGCATCTTAGAATTGAGTTCGTAATTCTATGAACACCACACCCATTTCAACTGATCATAGAGTCAATCTATTCTTGGAAGTGGATACTTATTATTCATGGTCAACTGGTTTAGGCATCATATTTCCACACATAACCCCAAGATTCCATATTCCTTTTTGAAATGTAAACTGTGGCTGACAAGGTTGTAACAATAGATCTCATGAATCCTTTCCTATCTAAGTCCTCTAAATACATCTTCATCTAAGAAAGCTTTAGAAGATCCATCAAATTTGAAGGTGCAGATATCTATGTTTTATCAGGGGTACAGATAAATGAAAAAGTCTACCTCCCTTCAGTGTTCTTACCAAATAACATCCTTGTGAAATATTTCCTCTTACACATTCACCACTATAGGATACCTTGGATTCAAATCATCCACTCCACTGAGGGTCAGTATAACCTACTGATGAGTGATTGGTTTCACCCTCTTCCATATGTGTCCATCCTCCACATCCTATGTTTCCATTTAACCAAAAAGGGTAAAATTGGTTCCCATCATTGTGGGTACACCACACTATATTCCTAAAGTAGTCAATATATGTGTGAACTGTGGAAAACTAGTGCATAACAATAATAATGTTGTAAAGCCTAAATGGTTCTATTTTGTTATAAAAATCGAAACTATCACCTCCTAGAGTATGGTCAACCAATATGAACAACTGTGTTATTATAAAATCTACTTTGGTTGGATTCTCTAAGAATAAGGGTCAAGTTAATAGTTCAACCAAAATATCAGAGTCTTGAATAAGGTTCATGTAATGAAAATAATGACTGGAACCTCTTTCTATAAAAACCGTAGCTATGGTGAAAAAAACATAGATTGTACCTCTAATAATCCATGGATCAATGAGGTCATAATCCTCCATCACCCGTAGCATACCACATCCCTATCCACTAGCTTCTTGAGCCAGTTGTGGACAACTTGGGGGTCGTGTTGTTAATATCTCAATCCTTGTACCACCTCTTTCTACCCTTCCTTCTCCCCTAAAACATCCTACACACTTCTAGAAAAACTAAAACTATTTCCACATCTTCCAATATTCCCCCTCGGCCATCTTCTATTCGGTCATATGATGGTTCAGGAAATCTCCCGCCATATGTCCCCGACCACCACACGGGTAATAAAATCTACTCCTCAGCTGAATGTAGCTTCCCTAGCTACCCCACACCATTAATCATGTGTCCTAGAATTGTATCCTAACGAACCTGAACTTATTGGTTCCCTGTGGCTGTCATCAACTACCTAATTATATGGTCTCAACTCTTGGTGCCTGATGGTGTCTCCCATTGTCAGTGCCTTCTCTGCTAAAAATCTCTCCACTAGTACAGATCACTCATGTACCACAACACAAGTAGGAATTCTAAGGTATATCATGGATTCCCTAATCTCCTAGAAATTCCCTACACAAGGGTATGATCCTTAAATAATAGGTCGCATACCATAATTAGGGAGTAGTGTGAATTATTGGTAAATCTCACTGAATACTCCACCACAGTCTGACTACCCTGTTGTAGATACAGATTCTCTTACATGTGCACAGACCATAATGTGGCTAGAAAGAAGTCATCTTTAAATATATGCTCGATTTCTTCCCAAGAGAGGGTAATCTAATCTTGTTTATTTGTCAATAAGATCTACAATCGCCCTAAAGAGTTGAGAAAAAGACTCGTGATAAGCATTTTCATCTTGTTAAAAGGAATCCTCTGAAGGAAAAAGGCATAGACAACTACCTCCAGCCAGTCCTCACTGCATCGAGGTCTTTCTCACCTAGAATATTTGGAGGTAGTTTCTTCAAAAAATCATTCAATATTCTCATTTTGTGTGAATCTTCAACTATTAGTGCAGGTAGTAGCTTCCACTCAACGAGTGGTGGTATGGCTAGTAAACCATAAAAAGGTGTTATCTTCTGTACAAGTCCCTATACTAATGCCTCTTCTATAGGAAGATCATATTCTTGATAATGAATCATAATATTGGAAGACTATCTATATTGAGGAATCCTGTAATAAAAAAAGATGTACTATGTTCAATAGTGTATATCTAGAGAGATGAGTCAAGAAGTAATTGGAAGACAAAACCCATTCATATATTATTCAGGTACCGTTTTGATCCCCTCATCCAGTATATTCATGTACCAAGTCGAAAAGAAGATGTTTAGAGTCATGGTGTGTGGATATGTTAGATTCCACAACAAAAATGGAGTCCCATTCCTGAATTCCGAACATGACTGACTTGCCACTATTTCCCCAAACCATCCTCACAGACTCCTGGTCCAAAAGTAGAGTTGAACAACTCTGATACCACTATATCCAGACCTGCCATAAAGGGGTTAGTTTTGTGACTACCCAAATACTATCTCCATTAGGCTAGGGATAGTGACTAGAAATGATTATGAATATCCCACAAATTGGAAGAAATATCAAAATTACCTGTACACACACACACACTTGTAAAATCAGAAAATATTGATATTTAAAAACACAAAGTAAACAATGCGTGAAAACCAATATGTTCCACAACCACAGTAAAATAATGAATATAATATAAAATAAACAATTCCACAATAATCGCACAAAAATAAAAGAGTTTATGGCCAAATATAAAACCTATAATGAAAGAGTTACTATAAATGTTATCTAAAAAGCTACCAGAACACACCATGGATTGTCTGGTCTCACCGGAGACGACCTGGTCCTAGTTTACCTGGTACTCCATCAATGGGTCGATCGTTTTCACCAGACACTACACGTACATGAAAATTCAATGTAGGGGTTATTAAAACAATACATAATAGGACACCCCGAAACCACAAAGGAATACTAAAAAGAAAATACCACAAATAAAATCCCATGAAGGAATAGCACAAAGAAAACTAGAATGGAAATTCCACCGAGGAATACATAGTCATCTACACAAACATATATATCTACATAAAATATATCAATAACATATTTATATAGTCAATCCAATAAAATACACAGTATCAATAAGACGCATAGACTCCATAAGACACACAGTCTCCATAAGAAACATATTCTTCATAAGACTGATATTCTATATAAGACACACATTCACTAGGTTAAAACCCTCAATATAAATTTCCACACGA